>JANHMN010000003.1:80980656-81016783 GCA_030674055.1 Rhabdomys pumilio | reverse complement strand
TCTCTCTCTCTCTCTCTCTCTCTCTCTCTCTCTCTCTCTCTCTCTCTGCTTATGAACAGATTTTTGTTTGTTTTGTTTTGAGACAGGATTTCATGTAGATCAGGATGGCCTTCATTCTATGTACCCCAGGCTAGCCTTAAGCTCTGATTGCCCTACCTCCATTTCCAGAGTACTGGGTTTATTCATGTATGCCTCCATGGCTGGCTTCAAGGTTTTCTCATTATGCCCATTTTCCTGCTTTTACTTGCTCATAAGATACGAAGGCTAATGCAACCATTGTTCATTTGCTTTTAAAAATTTTGTAAAATACTTTGAATTGGTTATACATATCTTAGGGAGTTTTTTGTGTGATTTTAAAAAAAAGTTATTAAATTTTTTATTAAAGTTAATAATTTTTTTAAAAAATTTTTCCTTAGATCTCACTGAATGCAAAAGGAACTTCCTTACATTTAAGGAAACATCTTTCTTGTTCAGTTTAGAAAAAAAAATTGAGTGAATGCCTGGGAAAACTGCTGTTTCTTACACATATTCTTGAAATGAACATAATTCTAAGAGAAGACAGCTGACACCTGTGGCTGTTACTGCAGATACTGCCCATGCTTGCTGAAGTCTGAAGTGTCTTAGTCCAGTTAACTACGCAGTGTGCTGCAAAATTTAACTTCACAGTGAAATACTTCTGAACTTTTTTTTACAGCATAGTAGATGAGGCCGCTGCCACTATTTTTAAAAGTTGTTCTTTATTTTTTGAGAATATCATGAGTTCTATCTTTACATTACTCTGCTCCAACCTTCCTCCTTCCAACCCAGTTCCTTCTCCAATTCATGGCCTCTTATTCTTTAAGTAGTATTGTCACATACATAAAAACTTGTAAATCCTACATGTCATCAAGAGTGACTAAGATTAATAAAAAAAGATCTGACAGTAAATGTTGATGAAGATGTAGGGAAAGGGGCTGTCGTTTACTGTTTGGTGGAATTGCAAACTGATGGAGCCACTGTGGAAGTCAGACTTTTCAAAAAGCTAAAAATAGATTGCCTTCTACACTTTACACGCCCTAAAGATTCATCTTGCTGCTGAAGAGATGTGTTCAGCTGTGTCCTTTGTGCTGTTAACTATTGGCTCCTGGATTTATCTTTCTTAGTGTTTTGTAATTCTTTTTATTTTTAAATATGGGTCTGCTGGCTAGTTTATGTCATCTTAACACAAGCCAGGATCACTGGAGAGGAGCCTCAGTTGAGAAAATGCCTCAAGATCGAGCTTTAGGCAGAATTTAAGGGCCTTTTCTTATGTAGTGATTGGGGGAGGGCCCATCCCACTGTGGGTGAGGCCCCTCTGGGCTTGTGGTCCTGGGTGTTATAAGAAAACAAGCTGAGCAAGCCATGGGAGCAAGCCAGTAACACCCCTACTGGCTAAGGCCTCTGCATCTGCTCCTGACTCTTAAGTCCCTGCCCTGCTGGAGGTCCTGTATTGACTTCCTCTGTTGATGAACTGTGATGTAGAAGCAGAAGTGGTCATGGTATTTCATCACAGCAAAAGTAACCCTAAGAGAATGGGATCCTTATATCTTGTCTAGTGTAGTCTCAAAATTCTGTGTTCAAATAATACTCTTGTCTCAGCTTTCCATAAATATAAACCGAAACAAGATCCCAAATACAGTACAACTCTGAAATTTACGTAGTTTACCTTTCTGGCCAAATGTCCGTTCTTTTCTTTTCTGCTTCCTTTTTTCCTTTCTCTTTTTCTGGTCCTTTGAATGCAGTCTGTCAGAATGATACATTTAGAAGTCATTTCCTTGCTTGCACAGAAATCCTTATTTTTGTGTGTCTGTTACTGACAGCCTGTATTTGTGTGGAATGTACCCCTCCAAGCTAATGTTCTTTAGTGTTCAAATTGAGTAAGATTGCAAGACATTTCAAAGATGTAGGAAATTTGCCTGACATTGAAATGTTTTCAAACAACTTTCATTATCTTCACGATCTATCATATGGCTGTTATAGACTTGATTAGAACGAAGCTATTCTATTGGTTAGAATTATTATTAAAATAATTTCCAAATTTCCCTTTGTGGTTTTAGTTGGAGGATTAAAATCATGTTAGATGAATAATTATGGCATTTTTTTGAAAAATGTTTAGGCATTTTTCAGTAAAAAGTTTATAACTTTAAGGAGATTTCATAGTGATGAAATTTCTACAAATTGTTACCTTAAATACTGAGTTAATGTTACAGATTTTGAACAAACTGAACTTACACTATCATTTAACAAACACATTTAAAAAACCGTATGCACAGTAGTTGATCTATTCCTGACACATTGTGGGGAAGAAAATTAGCGAACTATAAAGCCACCAGAGTGCATGTTTGATTATTTCAGGCTTTTCCAGCCTTCTGTCTTAGAAACTGATGTTAGGTTATCCCAGGCTTAGTGCTGCGGGAGGGTACTTCCTCTCTTCTTTTTTATGCTGTGGAATTTTTTTTTTAAAAGGGAACTTGATGGAGAACCTGAAACCGAGGCTTATGAAAGGTCTTTTTTGAGCTGTCAGGAAACATTCCCTGAATACAATGTGTACACTCTATATAGCCACTGACTCAGTTTCTTGAGTTTTTATATAAGACAAAGTCCTGATTGGGTAAAATTTCCAATAAAACGTGACCTTTCAGACTTTAATGCATAATGCTTTATTTGGAAATGTGGTATTCCCTGAGCCTTTAAAATATGAAAAAGGAGGTAAAAATTATTATTTGGGAGTTAATTTAAATTCCTTATGAATACTTGCGTTTTAGGAAACATATTACTTTTGGTTTAATGTTGGTGATTGTTACAAATGATTTGTAGCCTTAAAGAGTTATTTGTGCATAGCATTTCTCAAAACTTAGTAATATTTACTTGTAATTCCAAAAGAGCATAAATACTTTATTTAGCCTAAGCATATTTTTAACAATTTTTATGTTTAGTAATACAGACAGAAAGTACAGTAGTTACATGAGTCTGTATTCTGTGTTTTTTTTTTTTTTAATGTACAAGATTCTAACTCATCTTAAGTGGGAAAGAATTTGATTCCTTTACAAACTATTATTAAATAATATAACAGGAAAAAATTTTTCTCAAGCTGCAGAACAGCTAAATGTTTGTGTATTTGAGTCAAGAATGGAGATGTTGTCCTATAATTTGACATTTTTATCTAGAGCTCTCTCTGAGTTACTAAGTACAACTTGTTAAAGTTTTACTGTGGATGTCATGTAGATTACTTTATATTTTTACTTACCAATTCCTCTAAGATTCTAGTTTCTTGTGGTTCATTTGTGCTATGTTTTAATGTGTAGCTTGTTCAAAAGTGACAGTTGGAGCTGTAGGGTTGATGTCACTCTAAATGTAAACTCTAATTTCATGCTTAAATACTTAAAATATTTGTAACAAATTGATTTAACCTGAGTTTACATAACTCCAGTGCTAATTCAAAGGAAAAATGTAGTAATTATTTGTATATTATTAGAGAAGAAAATGAGCATTTGGACTTACTGGGAAAACAATGAAACATATTAACTATTTAGAATCTATTTAAAAAATTGTTTCATTACTCATTTTTATTAGGGCATCTCTTTTAAACCTACTGGGAAGTATGCTATATAGTAGAGCAGAGACCATGGAGTCCTTGAAAACATTTTATTTTTAGGGAATCAAATCATAGCAAAGCCACATTAATAAGGGTACTTTGTGCTCTGCAGACTTCCGCTGCCTTGGTTCATTGGGTTGGTTGCTGCCTTTTCCTTCATTTTTGCCTCTATCACTTGTATCTACTTTTGCCTTGCCCCATATGGTTGTTATTATTGTTGGTTTTGTGTTTTTTTTTGTTTGTTTGTTTTGTTTTGTTTTGTTTGTGACACAGGGTTTCTGTATGTAGTCCTGTCTATCCTGGAAAACGCTGTGTAGATGAGACTGGCCTCAAAGTTACAGTCATCTACCTGCTTGCCTTCTGAAGCTGGAATTAAAAGTATGTACCACTATGCTCAGCAAGTAATATAGTTTTAAAAGATGCCTAGAGATGAGTATTTCATTGAGTTCCTAGAGTTTTTAAAAAATACCTTTAACAAATATCGTCAGCTTTATCTGTTTATTGTGGTAGGCTCCATGCAGAGGTTCATTGCTCTCAAGCAGTGCATACCTTACATCTAGGTAGTACTGTAGCGATATACAAAATGTCAAAGAAATACAGGAAGCAAATCATTTTAGCGTTTGAAGAACATTTAAAATGGAACACCCCATCACCCCAGTAAAGATATTATACCTACCTGATCCTTAGAACTCAGATGGTTTGGAGGAGAGGACCTACTCCAGAAACCTGTCCCCTGCTTTCCATATGCATATGCATGTGTGTTCTTGCATACACCCTAAATGTGAAAAACTGTTTAAAGATGCTTTGATTTAGAAGTCTAGTCTAGGCACATCTGTGTGGTAAACAGTTATCATTAAGACTGGACCTTACAAATATGAGCCTGCGCTTTGGCACTCCAGACCTTTAAAGCATCTCTATAGAGTAAAACTAAAGACCAGAGGTAGACTGAAAAGCAGGACTTACTTAAATGCTTAAAGGCCTGGACACATGTTGACTTTTATCTGCCTTCCATTTATGAAGGCATTCAAATAAAGGAATTTAACTTAGGCAGCATTTTCTTAGTACTAATAATTTCTAAATGCAGCACACAGAATCAATCATAAGAACACGTGAGACCTTGTTGCAAATGAGTAACAATGGCCAACCACGAGAAAATAGGCCAGTTCTTTTACTAAAGCAAATAATTAGGAAGAGGATTACTACAATTCTCTGGTGGAATTCTAGACAAGTATTAGTAGCAAGTTTTTTGTTTGTTTGATTTTTTTTAATGATAGTGTTTTTTTTTTTTTTCCTTATCCACAGTAGAATATCTCAGTGTCTTAAGTTCATAGCAGTGCTAGAAGTCTTTATAACTATGTCACCACAGTAACAAGTCTACATAGTGGTCTTCCTTAAGTTTACACTAAAAGCACCTATGGCAGTTTTTACAAATATTGAACCAAAATGCAAAACATTGTCAGTTATTTGGGATCACTTAAAGTCATGTCTTACTTGAAAACAAATATAGAGATTTAGATTTGAAAATGCCATTATTTACTCCATTATGAACTTATGTCCAAACAGTGGACCTAAACTATTGTTTTAAATCATGGCTAGATGAAAGTTACTGCAAAAATTTGCTGTTGCCATCAGCACATTTGCCACTGGCTGATGTCATAAGAGGAATACAGCTTACATGTTTATGTTTCTCCCATATGTTAATTGTCTTCAGTGGGATGGTGGCACACTGTTAATGTAAATGACTGTTTATCCCTGTTTGTACTTTGGATGAGGAGGGAGACTGTGACCTCAGGCTCTCTTTCCCAGCATGATCCTTGCACTGAAATGCTGTAACATTATCTTTGGGAATTTGGGCTCTCACTGGATAATAAACTTTAAATTCTTTTTTCAAAGAGCTATGTACAGAAAGGGACATGTTCAGTCTAATTTACACTCAGTGCTTGGCTAGAATGTGCTTCTTTTTTCCTTTCTAACTCTTAGCCTTTAGTTGAAGAACTCTGCTCTTTTGTCAGCACTGAAGACAGAAATTTCTTAAGTCTAGACATGGGGACCTCCTTGCATGCTATTACAAGTGCTTCGCAGCTTCTGAATAGGGCAGGTTGGAGGGGGTGTTAAAGGATGGGAACCTCCTTGCACTGACCTCATTGAGACAGTGTATTCATGTCAAAAACTAATCTAGTGCAGCTGCAAGATTAACTGTGTGGAGAAGCTATAAACATAGAGTTGTGACCCCCTCCTCAGAGCTCCGTTTCCTGTCCCAGCATCCACTCTGGCATCGCTGAGAACTCTGATGGACCATCATTTGCTCAGCACAGCTTACAGCAGGAGCATGGTGGGGGTGGGATGACTCTGCTCCTGCTTCATGACTTCTAGATAAGGCTGTGAACAAACTGCAGTCAGTCTAAGTAGGAGAGTAGAAAATAAAACAACTTGAGTTTTTAAGATATAAGCACATTTTGCCATTGTTAACATTTCAATCCTTCTTTAACCCCTTTGCTATAATGGAATTTTACTTTAATTTTCGATGTAATTTGCTTCTTTGACTATATCTAGTTAATAGATGTTTTAAAGTACTCATAAAATTTGAAATTAATCTTTCTCAAGTACTTGTATTATAGACATAAAATAATGTTTCAAATTATGCAGTTATATTTAATTTTATTTTTAAAGTAATATTTTACTCAAATATATGTAATTAATATGGAAATTCCAAAGGCTTTGAACTTTGTCTAAAAGTACATCAAAATTTTAATAGAAAAGTAATATAAATGGATATTGGAATTATTTTAAAAGGTTGTTGAGAGTCTTAGAATTCAAGATTGTTTAAGTTACATGATTTCTCTGTAGGTTATTTTAAAATTTATTTTAGTATTTTCTTGTCCATTAACTGGTCTTATGCCTTAGAGTAAAGCTGTTTGAAGCAAAATTGAGTGGAACAAGTTTCTTTTGTATTCTTTGACTTCATATCTACATAGCTCTTCCACCTTCATTTACAATGTAGGTGTGGTGCATTTATACAGTCAGAGAACCTGCATTGATAGCTCAGTGTTTACCCATTCCCTGTGGAAGGACATATTGCTCAATTTCAAGTCATGCTATTATGAATAGTTTCAATAACATTTGCATGCAGGCTTTCAGATTATGATCATAGACTCTATAGGAAAAGTAGTGTCAGTGAATGCAGAGACATGTGGTTGGTTGCCCATGGGCTGAGAATAAGTCCTGAACAGAATATTTATGACATAAGGTTTCGGAAGCAGAACAAGGGGCAAACAGAATATAAGGACCAGAAGATAAGAACAAGGGCTGTGAGATGCTGTCTTCTGGACATGGCCCAGCTAAGGCAGTCACAGCTCAATATGAGTATTTTACGTAATTAGTTTTTTTTGGATATGTGAGGATAATTACATTCATAATACACAAGTGATTCATGGTACTAAAGTAATTTTTGCTTTAAGCTATTTTAGTACATATTCCCCAAATGGAGAATATACATGCTTCAATTTTACACTTTGAAATATATTCTGAAACACAGCAGTAAAAATTTTAGAAATCAGTTACATGTAACACATTATATATAGTTAAGGGCATACTTACATGTACATAATAAATATAAAAAAAAAGAGCTGTCAGTGTTTTCAGTGAAGCATTTGTTCTACCAATATGTGAGTAGATCTTTTAAATATAATCAACATCAAAATTGACTACCTATTTAAGTGCAAAGACAAAACTTGAAAAGTAAAAGGGTTAGGGCTTTTGCAGATAGAAAAATGAAAACACTGGGACTGGAACAAAGGCTCAGTGATTAAGAGCACGCACTGCTCTTGCTGAGGACTGGAGGTCAGGTTCCAGTATGCACAGTAGGTAGCTTGCAGCCACCTGTAACTCCAGATCTAGAGGATCCTATGCCTTCATCTGGTGTGTTTGGGTACCCAGGAGCAAGTGTGCATACTCACAGATATACATATTCATGAGGATAAAACTTTAAAAGTGAAAATAGTTAAATGTGTTTTTGTTAAATTTTGCTGGATTTTTCTGGGGACAAGAGTTAAATCTAATTCTTTTATACTGTCAGGGATGGTTTGGTGATTCCTTGGCAAAAGGCATATTGATTGTTGAGATTGTTTGCCCTGTATAGCTCTGATCTACATCATCTTGTATTTTGAAGAGATGTTGTCTTAGTCACTGTTACGTTGCTGTGAAGAGACATTATGAACACAATAACTCTTACAGTTGTGCTTTCAGTTTCAGAGATTTAGTTCGTTATTAGCAGGGTGACACACAGACAGACATGGTGATAGAAAGGTAGCTGAGTTTTATATTCAGATCCTCAGTTAGCTGGGAGGGAGGGAGAAAAGGAAGGGAGGGAGGAGAGGGAGGAAGGAAGACAGAGAGAGACAGACAAAGAGAGAGAGACAGAGACAGATAAAGAGAGAGACAGAGAGAGAGAGAGAGAGACAGACAGACAGACAGACAGACAGACAGACTACAGACAGACAGAGAAAGACTCACTGGGCCTGACTTTAGCTTTTGAACCTTCAAAACCCACCCCTAGTGACATACTTCCTCCAACAAGGCCACATCTACTCCAGTAAGACCACACCTTCTAATCTTTCTAAGTAGTGTCACTCCGTGATGACTAAGCATTCAAATATACACATTTTTGGGGCCCATTTTTACTGAACCACCATAGCTGGTTTTCTACAAAATAAGAAATTAAGCTTAAAATTCTGGATATACTAAAGAAAAAGGCATTTTTTAATGTAATAATTATATAAAATGGATTTCAAACAGCATTGTCTAAATAGAATTGACTGTTATTCTAAGATGTATTTAAACAAAGATGGACAGTGATCTTTCCTCATTACTAGATAAGTAGTCATTTAGAAGATAATACGGCCTCATGATGTTCCAGACTGTGTAAGTTCTAGGCTGCAAAGATTCTTCTAGAGCAGTGGTTTCAACTGGGTGAGGCTTTGTTCTCTTCAGGAAATATTTTTCCAACTTTGTATAATTTTGGGTTCTCATCATTGATAGGTGAATAGCAGGGGCTGCTGTCTAATGTGTAGACTCCAGAAATGTTCTAAACATCCTATGGTGCTGGACACATCCCACCCTAAACCACATAGGATTAACTACCTCCATTTCCTAGTCACCAGTGCCAAGGTTGAGAAATAAAGATGAAGGGATTTGACTGAGTAAGTGATTTAGATAGTCCATTTAATCTTTGAAACTAGTCCAGGCTTGGAGTTACTAGGGCTGCTAATACTGACCTTAAGCATACATGAAGTAGGAAATGCTTGAAAATAAATTGGTGATGCTCATCAAATCTATCGCATTGTGTCCTCCATGGTGTGTGTGTGTGTGTGTGTGTGTGTGTGTGTGTGTGTGTGTGTGTATGAAAACGAGAGTAAAACTCTTAAGTCAGTTCTCTTCCACTTTCAGTTTAAGGGGGATTGACCTCAGGCACCAGACTTGTGAGGCAAGCCCTTTGGCCTGCTGAGACATCTTCCTGGCTCTACAGAACTTTGTTGATGTTTCCTCACATATGTTGTTTTAGTGGAGAGAGGGAAGAAAGTAGAGGAGGAGAGAGGAGAGGGGGCAGAGACTTTGGGGGGGGGATAGAGAGAGGGAGGGGGAGAGGTAGAGGAAGAGGGAGAGGACATTGACTGGATCTGACCTTTTGGTGTGCCTTTCACTTGTAAAAATACTAGGGTTCAACCTTAACAGCTTGTTTATCTTATTTAACCTTAAGGTCCTGCCCAATCTGCAGATGTAGTCAGTCTCATTCAGGGGTGAGCTTAATAATTTTTAGAGAAGACAAAGTCATTCTAAAAAGAACTGATTGACCTTTAGTTTTATTTACATATTATTAGCTTTATTTACTGAATGTTAGCTGTGTTTTTATATTGATCATTAGTTATATTTACATAAGTCTACTGAAATGAAATAATCATGTGGTAGTTTTATATTGGTTGTGTAAATAAACTGCCCTGATGTGTGTTATGATTTAGTGACATAACAATTCAAAACAAGAGTGTGTGTCACTATATTGTAATAGCAGAATGCAGTCCCTTCCGTCTTCTGTTTTTCTTGCTTCTAGGCTCTGAGTAGGTCATTGGAAATTAGGCTTTTCTTAGGTAGTTTTCAAAGCACATAAAGGTCAAAGTTCTCGTGAAATTTTTATAGTAGCATAATTAACGTCTTAGTTTTCATTAAGAATTGCCAATTTTGTACGTTTTTTTTCTTTAAGCATTAAATTATGGTTCTGCAAAATGTCTATTTATATGTTTTGGCTCCTAACTTCATTAATGTGAGTGGAATGTATGCTTCGGATAGCTCAGACACTGAGGCTGTGTGTACCAGGAGCCACCTGCCTTCCTTAGAGGCATTTTCCATTAAAATATTAATCAGACTATTTGTTGCTAGAGACAGAATTTCCATGTGAAAATTTGGCTAACATACATGTGTTCTATGTATTCTATACTTAATGCACTAAAAAGAACACATTTAGAAATATTCTTCAGAAGTTTCCAGTTTCCCAATTAGTCTGGTTTACTGTTACCAATTAAATCTTGAAGACTGAGACGTGAAGGGGATATCAGTTTCATTGCATTTGATGTTATGCAAGCTTATTTGTGAGAATTGTACTCTCTGACTTCCAGTCCTCTTCCCTGGGATTATGTAGAATTGTTCTGGTCTACCAGTACACCACTTGTTCATCTTATTTGCACTTTGTGTATGGAGACAGCAATGCCACTGAGACATGGGGTTATGTGTCCTAGAAATATTCATTATTTCTTTAAGCTAAGCCAGCTTTGAACTCCCCAGTTCTGCAATTACAGGCATTAGCCATCACATCCTGGCTCCACAGATAATTTTCTTTATGAAACAGTTTGTTTTGAGATTTGCCTTTCTAAGTTGTATAATGCCTTTAAAATTAGGCATCATAAAATATCTGGGTGAGAAAAATAGCTATGTCTATAATTTATATTAGATAATAAACTTGATGTACTTGGTCTTAGCCACAAAGTGTGTGTCTAGTATGTGTGCGTGTCCAATCACCTATATTTTTATGGTACTGTTTTAGACTATAGCCAAGACTAAGTACATAACAATGATAATGGCATTTTTCCTTTTTTGTTTTTTAATTTTTCACTGACTCTTTGTGAGTCTGACATCATGCACTCCAGCCACAGTCATCTCCCTGTTCTCCTGTGTACACCCTCTGCCCTTATAGATTCCTGCTAAAAATTAAGAAAAAAAATCAAACAACAAAACAAAATATGGAAAGCAGAAGTTGTAGTGCATCCCAGTGTATCCCAGTGTACACCTCTTTGCCCACACATCTTCACTTTGCATTGTCTTTGCATTGCAATGGTCTGACTCCAGGCCTCTGGCTTCTATGACACCATCAATTTTGGATCCTCACCGGGACTCCTGGTTATTCTGTTGTTGTCCTGTGTCTTCGAGATCCTGAAGCTTTGGGTCAGCAGGACTGGGCCCTTTACATGCTCCAACAGTTGGTAGATGACAGATTTGGGGTTGGGCCAACTCAATGCCCAGGATCTGTGCCTGAGAGGTGTCTGAGCCGGTCAGCAGTCTGGCTCTCCAGCATCCCACTACCAGGGTAAGCTCTTCAGCACTAGCCCACCTAATGCAGCCACCAGCAGGGGCAGGGCCAGCTCTCCTGCTTTCAGGCCATCTCAACTTCCCTGTGCTGCTCCATTGAGGGCTGACCCCACTCTTCCACGGACTGCAGCTGGTTAGGGGCTGGGCCAGATCTTCTGACCTCACATTTTCAGAGCATGCTCACCCACTTCCCTCTCCACCATGGCCAGCTCTATTGTACTGCTCATGGGAGGTGCAGGGCCCTCTCTCCTGAGTGCTACACTTGGTGGGAGGTAGGACCAGTGAGCAGGTGAGATACTGACATTTTAAAATGAAAACCTAATCTAGGTGTTTTCACAGAAGAATACAGGAAAAGCAAACTAAACGTTGCCAGCCTGCTACTTCGTACCTGAAAAGAACATACAGATTGAAAGTACTAAGAGAAAGCTGACTGCCTTCTCTGCCCAGTTCTTCCCATCTGCTACCCCACCCTGTGGTCTTGTGTAGTTCAGGCTTGCTGTGTTACCTTGAACTTTTGATCCTCCTGCCTCCACTTCCCAAGTGTTAGTGTCAACAGGCTTGGTTTATGTAGCTCTGAGTTTTATGCTATATTTCCAGATTGTATTCTGCTTTATCTTTTAGTGATATCTTCTGGAGAAATAAACTCAATCTAGAGAACAGTTTGCCCCCCCCCCTAGCAATTTTAAGATGCTTTTTGGGCTGTGATCATAACTACAGAGCTAAAAGATGAGGTGAGAATATTTTTTCAACCTAAAACTTGCCTGTCCTTTTAGATTCAAGCTTCATAAAAAGATAGGTAAGGCAGCTGTTACACTTAGATTTGTGTGCTTATTATTTTGAATTTATTCAGAAAGTAGGAGAATGCTTTCTTTTGGTGCAGAATTATGAAAGGCAGGTGTGTATATGCATCTGCTTATTCCATTAACCCTATATACAGTGAATATTAATATTGTATGCTTTTGTACAGACATCTTCAGATATCAGTGTCTAAGCTTGTGCTTTTGAGTATAGGCAGAAATCAACCACCTTGCTACATTTTAGGTTAGATTGACCAGATCCATTGTTGGGAAGGCTGACAGTACTTTACAGATGACCCTGACCGTATGCAGCTGGCTACACAGTGGTAGATAAAGGTAATATGTCTAAGGGAAAACCAACCTAATGCTGGTTCTTATTTTAGGTTCTTATTTTAGTGGGAATACCAATCTGTGGAGGAAAATAATGAAATTAACGTGAATTGCTTGTCTATACTAGGGAGGGTGGCCTGCCCACTTTGTCCTGTTGAAAGCACAGTACTCTTTCAGCTGTAACTTGGCTGAGTTTGTATAGAAACCTGTTTCTCTTTCTGTTTTTCATCCTTTCATGTGCTGAGTGATGTACGAGGTTTTATTGATTTAATTTTCTGAATTAATAAAGTCCCTGTTTGGTCACAGTATGATAAAAAATGATAGGATACATAGGCACATAGAACACTGCTGTGATGGTCCCTTATATCATTACATAGGCATATAAAACACTGCTGCGATGGTCCCTTACATCATTACATAGGCACATAGAACACTGCTGCGATGGTCCCTTACATCATTACATAGGCACATGGAACACTGTTGCGATGGTCCCTTACATCATTACACAGGCACATGGAACACTGCTGCGATGGTCCCTTACATCATTACACAGGCACATGGAACACTGCTACTGCTGACTCAGCAGACTTCTCCATTCATCTCACTACATATGTAAATAAATGTGATTTTTAGCTTTACTGTGTGATATTGAGATTGCTTATTCTAGAAATTGAAAAAAAGTTATATTTCTTGACCTGACATTCTTCACTGGAGCAAGTATTTTATATAAAGTCTAAGAATTAAAGAATTTTCTTATCACTTTCACTTTTTAAAAATCTGGTTCACAAACTACTTGATGCAGGCTATTTTAACTTATTGCTTTATTTTCTGTGCATGAAAATAATAGGTGTTTCATATTTGATTTGAATGAAAAAATTTAAAGCTATAAATCTTTCATGAGATTTTCAAAAGCATGAGAGAAATTCTTGACAGCTTATGGGTTTCCAGATCCCAGTTGGTTTCACATTTTGAGTGAATCCCCAAAGTTCCTCTGTATCTCTGTGGAGGGAGTCTTTGAATGGTAGCAAGAGTCCTTGAATTACATAGCTCTCTTAAACATTACATAAAACTACATGGGGCTGCAGAGATGGTTCAGAGGTTAAGAGGATTGGCTGCTCTTCCAGAGGACCCAGGTTCAATTCCTAGCACCCACATGGTAGCTAACAACTGTCTGTAACTATATATCCAGGGGACATTGTATAGTATAAAATTTGCCAGCTTAAATATCCATTTCATGGGTTTTTATTGTCCAAGAATAACTTTATACTCAATATTGATCTCTTCCCATCACCACTTACTCCATACAGTGAGGCAGCTATTACTCTATCTGTAAATAGGTTTGTCTATTTTGAAATTATGTATAGAGAAGGTATAATATAACACAATAGTTTTGGTTTCTGGCTTCTCTTACTTAGAATATTGTCTTTGATGCCCATCCATATTGAAGTGTAATATTTAAAAAGTCAACTAAAATAGTAACTTCAAAATCAAGTTTAAATCAGTGTTTGCGAAGTAGTTGGACATTGCAGAGAATTTATGTCTTAATAGTTAGCATTTATTTATTTTTTAAAAATTAAAACTTTATTTGTATTAGTGTTTTCCTGCATGTATGTATGCGTTCCATGTATGTGCTCAGTGCTTGTAAAGGCAGAAAAGGTGTTGTACCCCTCTAAAACTAGAGTTACAGTTATAAGTCTCTATATGAGTACTAGAGACTGAACCAAGAAACTGCAAACTGCAAGAGCACTGTGCACTTCTTCCAGCCCAGCAAACGTTTACTGAATGCTTATAATGCACTAGTGATTATTGTTAAGCTTTCTATATATTAATTTTTAGCATTTCGGGCATATAGCTTATGCAACTGGCATTATAATTTTTAGAAATGAACAACTTAAATGATGATTATTTGTTAATTTGTAGAAAGCTGCAAAGTGTAAAGTTAAAAGTGTACCAATTCATACTGTATATTCAGAGTTACAATCTGTGAACTGCTATAGCTTTGTCACACTAGCCAATGAAAATGGCGTTAGCTGGCCAGAGATGCTCAGTTGGACTTTTGTAATGATGAAGGCGGCTTATGCCTGTCTAGTTGTGATGGGGACTGTTCTTCTATACAACTATTAATTAGTTGCTTCAGATACAGCACTAATATGAATGAGAAAATACATTTAATATTTTATAATCATTCATTTTATTTTAGTAACCATACTCTTCTACTTCTGACCAAAATAGATTGAATGACTGTACTTACTAAACAACAGAACACGTGAAAGAATAGACAGAATACATAAACCAATGGCATCAAAGAGCAGGGGTACCATGATATGAGAAACGGACTGCATTGTATTGTTACTCTAGTTTAATGTATTAAGATGATTCTCAGTCATGAGTCAAGGAGGAGTCACTAGATGAGGACTCTGAATGAGGAAGTAAACCTAGCATGTGGGTGGATCACACTGGACAGTGTTCACAGAACAGAAGGCTGGAGTGGAAAGTACTCAGCTTGTTATAGGTTAGGGCATTGCAGGAGGAAATACTCAAGCTCCGGGAGGTGCAGCCTTAAAGACTAGTTGTTCTTAATTGTGTGCTGGGTATTCAGGCAGTTGTGAGAGTAGTTTCACTTTCTGTTTGCAGACATTGTAGAACAATCTCAGAGAATGAAGTGGTGCTGAGTAAAGCACATGCACTCAGTAATGGGAGAATTAACTCCATAGCAGTCACTATGCAGTCCATCCTAAAGGATCTTTTAAAAAAGGTCTGAAAAGATAAAGTTGTTCCCAAATGATTTTTTTTTTTGTGTACCAGAACAAAGCTGAAGATTTGTGAGAATTCAGAAATACCAGGATCCATCAAAGTGAAGCTCAGAATGCCAGGCATCGAATAAGGAATTTACTGCTGAGCAGTGAGAAGCAGGACCTTTTGACTCACAATAGATAATCCAGTCCATACCAGGGCAGAACTGAGAACCACTTAGCAGACAAGGACATTGAAAAGTGTTGTTATAACTAAATCCTATAGTTAGAGACATGGAAGAGAGGATAAAAGTCACACTTCTAATAATGAAAGTTTATTGTTATAATTGTAAATTATACATGGTGCAAGAAAAATCTTAATGACTGTCAATGTAAAGCAGTTTGAGAAGCAGTCCAAAATGAAACGTATAGAGAAAAAGAAAAAGATTTTTTTTTTTCAGAATAAAGATTGCATCCATGAATTCTGGGCAAATTGCAGATAACCTAGTATTATGAAATTTTTTTCTGATTTTCTGATGAAGAAGACAGCAGAACAGAAAAAAAATGCTCAATAATGAGTGAAAAGTTTCAAGTGTGATTGAGACTGCAAACTTAAATATTCAGGATGCGTAATGGAGCCCGAGTCCACACAAGTTTTTGGGGATAGAGGGTCACTAGGAAGCATATCACAGTCCACAGTGGAAAGAGCAATGAAAGGTGACCTACTATGTTAGAGTTCCATACCTAGCAAGAATAGTTTTCCAAATAGTGGAAACATTTCAGATGCAGTTTCAAGGAAAAGCGATTAAAATGTGGTGTCGAATTTGATGCACACCTGGGGTTTGGTGACAGCAGGGACATGAAGACAGCTGGGGAGAAAGGGATGGGAATGTGCCCTGAAAAGTTCCTGTAATGGTACAGTGTGATGGAGATATGGATTAAAAATTCAAAGATACTACAAAAAATGCCAAAGTAGGCAATGAGTGAAAGGAAGTAGCACCATTAATTCTGATAATTGGAAAAAGGTAAACAAGAAAATAGAAGAAGCAATATTGAAATCAAAGATATTTTTAATCTAAATATACCAGTAGGTACATTAAATATATAAACAGCTCAGATAGTCCAATTAAGAGATAAATCTTTACCAAAAAAAAGTGCTGCATATAACATTCCATGCTTTTATTCCTAGCACTTTGCATGTTGTGGGGAGCGGACAGAAAGCGGCTATCATCCTTGTAGCCATCTTGAGCCATATACCCTGGCAAAAGACTTGTTTTGAACAGCCTACAACAGCTGAGCACACTCTGATAACATCTTGTTTTAGATACTCAGGATCTTCCCTTGGGTGTGTGAGACTTAAGGTGTGATTTAGAGACAAGACCTAAGGGCGAGACTTAAGGGCGTGACTTAGAGGCATGGCTTAGAAGTGAGACATATAAAAGGTGAGAGGCAGACAGAAGAAATTATTAGGTATTAGGCACTTAGCACTTGGAGAAAGAACTTGGAACTGGGAAAGAGACTAGCAACTGGAACTAGGATTAGGTGCTAGGGACTAGGAACTTGGAGAGAAGAGAGAATGAAGAATAAAATGGATTGAATCACACTCTGTCTGGTCTCCATTCTTCATGTCCGTCCTCACTCTCTCTCTCTTGCTGAACCCCAACCCGTGGACCTGAGCAGCTTGGGGCAGTACAGCTCTAACAACTTAGCCCCCAAGGCTTTTGCCAGTGCAGGTCCCAACATTGACAGAGTGGTCCTCGACATTTTGGCCCCCAAGCGTGAGGCAGCTCAGGCCGCAACAGCATGTTGAATGCAAAAGCAGGCAGATATCTAAGGTAAAAACCATCCTGGTTTATTATATTTTCCTCAAGTTAACTACAAATTCTGTCTTTTTAAAAGATTTATTTATTTATGTATATGAGTGCTCTATCTGTATGTACGCCTGCATGCTAGAAGAGGGCATCAGATGCTAGTATAGCTGGTTGTGAGCCACCAGATGGTTGCTGGGAATTGAACTTGGGACCTCTGGAAGAGCAGACAGTGCTCTTAACCTCTGAGCTATTTCTTCAGTCACTGCCATTTTCATTTTTGTTCTTTTCTTCATCAGCTTTTAATAGTTGGAGAATCATTCACTCATTTGCCCGAGGATGAAGCCATTGATAATTCTTGTGCCTAATTTACAACATTGTGCTTGTTAACAAAGCACGTTTTACCTTTCCCCTGTGATTTCACAATAATGTTAGAAAGATTCTTTTTGTTGCCATAACTACAACTGGACTTCTGAATTTGTACATATACTATTTCATGTTTTAGTATAATTGCTAATGAGGGAAACGTCTTCAATCTAGGCTTACTGTGTGTTCTTATGCTAGCTATGCTAGCTATAAGGAGGCCTTTACTGGGGGGTAGTTATTCTTTATGCCACAAAAGGTGATTATATTTTCTAAGCTTTTTTTTTTTTAAATTATATTGCCTGCTTATTGGAGCTTTCATTACATTTAAATAAGTTATGTTGTCCTGATAGTTAGCAGACATGTTGGCTCAACATGTGTGTATGTACTGTGTATGTGTATGTTTGTACTTGTATGTATATATGTGTGTATGTATGTATGTATGTATGTGTAATGTGTGTAAGTATGTATATACTTTTATGTTTATTTATATGTTTGTACTTACATATATGTATTTATGTGAATGTATGTGTGTATATATGTTTGTGTGTGTATATGCATGTGTGTATCTACATATGTGTTTATGTATATGTTTGCATATGTATGTATGTGTGTGTGTATTTATACACATGTATGTCTCTGTGTTTGTGTGAAAGCCCCTATACTCAATATGGTTACTTGTTCAGAGCTTCTTAGACTTTTTCTACTTGTGAGTGCCTTTCTCCTGAGAAAAATATCCAGAAACCAATAATAAAAGTAAAATGTTTACTGATTATAAATCATAAAGACATATTTAAGAATACTTCTTGGGTATTCATAGAACTTTTATCTTTATTAAAGACAAGAATAGTTGCATACTGAACAATAGACTTGCTTTTTTACATAAAGAATTAAAATTTGAATTTTGATATTACAGTGCACAAAGCCTAACAATATTTTCATGGTTAATCAATATTTTGATTTTATGAGCATCACTTCTGATGGTTTGTTTTGTATAAATATATAGTATAAATCATAGAAATTGTGTTTGAGGTCATTTTAGAAGCTGTTGTAAATTCTATTCGAATCCTAATGCAAAATTTATTGGTCAAGTATTAGGAAACTTAAGTTCGGAAGTCAAGCAGAAATTTTCAAAGTTGAGCACTCTAAAACAATAAGATACTATACTTACATATTGAAATATGATAGCAGGAAAATATTAGAAGATATTTTTAATAATTAACTTGGCTAAGTACCAGAAATATTTCATATTTAATATATATTTGATTTTAAATTAAATACTGGTTGTTGCACATTTAGAAAACTTTTACTATTGCCAAGTTTTGTCAATTACTTCACATAATATATAACTCTGATTCAAAGTTTGAGGATCTGGGTTCTTATAGGCAAGTTGTACAGATGGTCATTGTTGAACCCTGTTCTCTCCCGTCTAGTCTGTAGGAATCCTCTGGGTATATATGCTTGTTAATAGCTTTGTGTATATAGTTGGCCTGATGTATCAATGGGTCCCATATCTATGAATTCAACCGACTGCTGGTTGAAATATTAACAAAATTTGGTAAACTCTGCTGAACATATAGTCTTTTTCTTTTTATTCGCTCAAAAAATACAGTCTAGCATCTATATAGATTGAATTTATGTTTTACTGCCTACTAGTAAGTAATCTGGAGATGATGTTAAATGTGAGAAGATGTATGTAATTCATATGCAAATAGTGTGCTATTTTATATAAGAGATTTGATTGTTTACGGATTTGTGTATCTGTGGGCTAGTTGGCTGGATTATTTTTAAAATCATTATTTCATAGATACTAGTGAAAATTATATATACGTATATACCACATTGCAAGTATAATTACATATATTTACAAGTCTGTTACTGCCTTTATGCAGTGTATTTGAGAGGTACATAATCTGGTATGTTGATGTACATTGTGATGGGAGCTTCTGTGTTGTTTCATTCCATGAAGCCTGAGATTTAATAGTGTATCGTTTGCTTTTGTCAGTAATAGGTGATGTCATTCAGTACCTTGTGCAAATAATCCGTTTCCTCCTCGTTGCAGGTCCTTTTGTTCTGCATCACAGCGGCCATGTACATGTTCTTTTTCAGGTATGCTCTGTTCACCAATTTATTTTAGTATCAAATAGTATCTAATTCCTTTCAACTAAAGTATTCCCTCCCCCAAGTCATTATCTCCAGTGAATGGCATAGATTCTTTCTCACCTAACCCCAAGAGTTTAAAGGTAAATCCTACTTCTTTGTTAGTAAAAAAAAAAATAGAAAGAGGAAAAACGGTTTTGGAGAAATGTGTTATTTTGACTCAAACATGAATATAAAGCGTGTCTGTTACCTTCTATGACCAGAATGGTATTGAAAATGATTCTTGTTTAGGGAGAATCTACTCTTCATAATTTTCACTTTCAGCCACACTAATCAGTTTGCATTTATGGCCCTCATATGATACTCCTTTAGATAATTTTCATTGACTTATTGGTGTTCAGTCATAGCAAGAATGTCAAAGCTTTAACATTTGTCTTTAGTTGATACAGGCAGTGGCGGACTTGTAGTAATATGGAATTTTAAGTAAATTAAATCATACAAATAATAGAAAGTAGGGATTTATTACCAGCATCTTAACAAACATTTAATAAAGCACAGCATGATGATTTTAATTTAGTTTTATTTTTTAAAAACCAGTCTATGAGAACAGAAAATTAGGTTGTTGCTGTTGCCAGGCTATCAGATAGAGAGAAGATAATAAAGCTATGTGACAGGAATGACTTCATCTTCAAAGAGCTGATAAAGATGCAGAGGATTTTATAGCAGGTATAAGTGATAGAAAACATTGGAGCTTTGCAGTAATAGGACGTGTCCTCGTCTCTCCATCTTTTTTTTTTTTTTTTTTTTTTTGTCTTCTTTCTTCCTTTGGATTCTCTGTTTTGATCGAACACACATCCTGGGCGTGCTAGGCCGCCCTCTACTCTGATTCACTGACTCATTGATTCACTGACTCACTGACTCACTGACTCACACACCCCTCTCTCTGGGTTTCACTCTGTATGTGCCCTGCTGTTGTACTTTGTAGTACACTGGTTCTTGGGCTTTAATAAATCTAACTTGGTAAGCTGAATTAGAAACCATGAACATTGCATTTCTTCAGTTTCCTCGGACTCTCTTAGTTTCATCAGTGATATTATTAGGATATCACTGTAAAAAAATTCATAGTCTGCTTATAATTTTGTGTCCTGACTAGTCTGATGATATACCATAGCCATCAGGAAAATCAGTTTCCAAAATGCTGCAAAGTTAGAAAAGCTACCTTTGTTGCCATGCATAGAGTAACGTGCCATGGAAAGTAAATGTTCTTTTTGTGAAAATCCTAACGGGTCATAAAAGGAAACAACCCTTCCCAAAGTGACTGGTCAGTGTAACTAGGATGTTTAATGTTTAGCATTTCTTAGTCATAAGAAGCCTGTGGTTTAAAAGCATATTGCATATTGAATACATAGATAAATACCCAGATTGTTGCCTGGTTATAGGAAATTATATTTTGAAAACTGGTGCCATTAGCCTAGTATTTTTGGTGCAGAGGGAAAATCAACCCTATAAATACATGTTTTGGTGCAGAACTACAGAACCGTTCCTGCTTCAGTTACAAATGTCTGAGGTAAAAACAACAGTTTAAAATACTTTCCAGAAGTCTCAATACAAGGTTTAGGAGCCAAGATAAACACTTTCAATTTTCTGAGGAAAAGGGGCTATTTTTCTCCCCAAAGAAGTTCTGTCACTGAATTTGTAGTGTTCTTGGCAGAAGTGCGTTTGAATAATTCAGCAAGGGGATTGCTGAATGGTAAAAATATAGTCCTTTAGAAAGTGCTACAACCAAACAAAACAGTGTTCTGTGCTTTCCTGTACCCCAGCTTGTGTTTGCAATGAATAGTTACTTTGCATGGCATTTGGCAAGTCTGATGGCATTTTAATATAAACACAGGTATTTTTGGACATATTTATTCAATTTATTGTTAGTATTTTAAAGCTGATTGTATAAAATTGGATAATTAAATATAAAGTGATATTGTCCTCAGGTCTACTTTTAATGGTTAATGTCTTTTGGCAAGAGGATAAAGGAACATTTTTATGTGCCAGTAAATCATCTTAATGTTTTTATCCTGATGTATAATTTGGAAAGAGGAAACTGAGACTCATTTCAATAAAGATAAAATGTACCTGTATGATTTTTCTTTTTAAAGAAAGAACCTGAGAGAGTAATTTCATAATTTTTTTGGTGAAATCCATGTCTCTAACGTGTGAATTTACTTAAACCCAGCACACTGAGTTTGGTATTCAAAACTGCTTACCTAAATGCCAAATGAAGCACTTCACTTTCACAGGTCTCTTAGTAGATTTTTAAATGGTTTTTTACATACATTATCTTGTATATGGTGATTGTGATTTTCCATAGGATTTTCCACAGGCGTATGTTAAAATGGAATCCTGGAAAGCTTTAGATGTCTGGTTTGGGGGAAAGTAGTAGTTGGCAGTTGTAGTTTTATTCTGTCTCTTTGCTAGCTGTCTGACTAGTGAAGGCATCTGGATTTTATTGATCCTAACTGCTATGGATCCCAATAGAAATTCAAGTAGAGAGAGGATGAAGCATGTTTTGAAGGTGCTTTGAAAGGGTGCTCTTCAAATGTCCCACTAGGCATTCCTGATGTCTTGCCTCTTCTGTTCTACTGCGTAGTCAGTATGCACACATTTGTCCTGAGGGCGTGGTCTGCTGCTGTCAATGCAGGCTAAGTAGGAGTGAGAGGTAGGAACTGATAGAAAATGTTTTATCCTCCACACATTGGTTATGTTCAAGCATATATTAGTGGGGAAAGCAGTGTAAGTATTTGAAACAAAAAAGTCATCAGACACACCACTTTGTTCTGGCTGCAGCCTCAGTTGGCCTGGAGTACCCTGCAGCTTAGGTAGGCTTCAGACTTACAGCCATCCTCCCATGCCAGGCTCCTGTTCTTGAGGATTTCAGACATGAATCACTATATCAGATTTAGGATCAAGATGTTTTTATAGTTGAATGGGAACTTTTTCATTTGGAACATGAAAGAATCAACAAAATCCACTGTCAAACATCTAGCACTTAATCCTATTGAAAAATAAAATTAGGGGCTGGAGAGATGGCTTGGCGGCTACCAGCACTGACTGCTTTTCCAGAGGTACTGAGTTCAATTCCCAGCAACCACATGGTGGCTCACAACCATCTGTAATGGAATCTGATGCCCTCTTCTGGTGTGTGTCTGAAGACAGCTACAGTGTACTCATATAAATAAAAATAAATAAATCTCAAAAAAAATAAATAAATAAAATTAGGCACAATAGTTAAACATGGGTTTCTCATCATCAGGCGTCTGTGTATGAAGAATGTCGCTACTCTTTAAAAGCAAGTAAACAGCACCATTTCTTTAATTTTTTTTTTGTTTGTTTTTAGTTTTTTTTGTTTTTCGAGACAAGGTTTCTCTGTATAACCCTGGCTGTCCTGGAACTCACTCTGTAGACCAGGCTGGCCTTGAACTCAGAAATCCACCTGCCTCTGCCTCCCAAGTGCTGGGATTAAAGGCATGCGTCACCACCACCCGGCTCATTTCTTTAATTAAACATAGTGTCTCAGTAACATAACTTGGTCACAAGTTGTGAATACTAGCTGGAAATTCTTCCTACCTGCCCCTGTGGAGGCAACAGTGAGGTCAGCAGTTTGCTTAGGCATGTAGCTTGTAAAGGCTGCACATGGCATAACCTTAGTCCATACATTATTTATGTCTATATGAGGACATGTATGTGTATGTGTGTGTGTGTGTGTGTGTGTGTGTGTGTGTGTGTCTGTGTGTGTGTGTGTGTCTGTGTGTGTGTGTCCCCATGCGTAGATCTGAGGACAACTTAGAGAAAGTTGGTTCTTTCCTCACCATGTGGGTTCTGGGTGTCAGGCTTAGGTTGTTGAGTTTGGAGACAGGCACCTGTCCCTGCCAAGTCATCTCTCCAGTTTCAGGTACAGGCTTGTTTCTGGGATATGGCTGAGTCACTGAACCAGGGAGGTGTTTGCTTGTTAGATGAGCTAGTAGATGTGGAAGATGCTTTTAAGTTCTGAACTTTCAACCTTTTCTTCCTGGCCCTCCTTAGGAGACGGGAAAAGTGAGTTTCCTCCCATTTTTACATTTGTCCATCCCAGCACCTCTTGGTACTGATCATACCTAGATGATTAAATGGCAATCATTGCCGTATTTCTGTCTTTTGAAAAAATGCAGAATAAAAGGATATTTTGCAGTCTGGGGACGCTCAGGAGATCAGTGTCTCAGCTGCCGTATGTGCTTCTGCTGTGACAAGCATATATGTAATCCTTGACTCAGTCACTTACCATAAAAGACTGATATTAATAATTAATAAGGTGACAGAAAGCAATTGAACTGACATTTGATTTCTGTGACGGTTCATAGAAGCTTGGGCCCTCATATTGGAAACACAGTGCCATCCTGAATTCCCTTTGTTCTCCAGATGTTAAAAATGCCCCTTGAATTGCATAATTTCACATTTATTTATTGTTGTTAAGTTTCTTTGCAAGGTGTTTAGAGAAAACATCTGTCTTTGTTTATAAGCCACAGAGAAATGGACAGTGATGCACCTAACATTCACTGACCACGATGTCACTTTAAGTGTGACAGATGTGTCATGAGAACATTCTAGAACTGAATTAAATTTGTTATTATTGCCTTATCATTCATAATATGTTTTTAGAAAAGTCCTGTTGGCATACATTTATGATCACTTCCAATTTTTGTCAGTAACTGATTGGTTTATAAAATATATGCATGTTTCTATTGAGAGTTTATTGATAGTGGCTATGCATCTATTGCGGTGGCTCAGCAGGTGAAGGGATTTGCCACGACGTCTGATGTCCTGAATTCAGTTCCTGTGACCTGCATGGGGAAAGGAGAGAACTGATCTCCAAAAGTTGTCCCCTGGCCTCCACAAGTATACACAGATGAAATAATTCATTTTAAAAAACTAGCTGTGCCATTTAGGCATTCTGGCTGTTTCACATGTACACTGTGCATCTAGCTTTAAGCTCACTGATATAGTCGGTTGCCATTCAAATTCAATCTTCCAGAATCTGTGGTAGGTTAATTTTTGTTAAATATTCTATTTATTAGCTTGCAGACATACTTTTTTGTTTGTTGCTTGCTTTGTATTAAAGTTCATTCTGTTGAAAAGTAATTGGCTAGACCTGCAGAGAGCTTTATAAAGCGTAATGGCGGCGCAGTGTTTTTCAAATCCATAGACTAGTACCCTCAAAAGATAGGTCACCATGGAGAATACAGTTTTACATTGTTATTTCCCATATCAAATTGGTCATAGTACTAACAAATAGTAGTTGAAATATGAAACTTTCCCATAAGAAACTGGAACTTTTCTAACAGCTGTTGTAATGAAAGATCGACTAGAAATTTACTGTGTCTCTAACACACTGGCTGCCATCGTCCTCCTGTGAGTCCTTTCTAGTGGAATTCTACTTCCATTGTGCTTAGCCCTGACTTAGTTTTTTTGTTCAGTCAAGAATTAAGTAGCTACCATTCTGTTCACATCTACCCAAATAAAGTTTTTTTATAGGTAAAAGAATGCTTTTCCAAGCGTAAGAGTAAGCCTTTTGGTTAATTGTTGTTTCTGATACTCACTTCTAAGTCTCCAGCTCTGATGCTGAGCTCTTGACCTTCCTGTTCCTCTCTCCTCCGTCTCACTGTGTTCTCTCTGATCCTTGGGGTTGAACCTTTTGTTTGAATTCAGCATCTCTCCTCAGCAGCTTCTCTCCTCTTCCTCTTTCCCTATCAGTCTTCTCTGTGAGAGAGACCTAGCATATCCCATCTGTAAGGTGAATTAGCTTTATACTTCCACCATCCATAGTTTGATTCTATACCCAAGTTTATTCAGAGGACATTAATTTTAAAGTGCTAGTGTACCCTAATTAGGACCTGTGTGTACTGTCCTTGTGTTGGTGACACCATTACTGCAAAATGGTGCCCAAAACTTAATTTCTGGATGTGTAGCTAAAGTGAAAGAAGTAACTTTCTTTTGAAACAGTTAAGCAAGGAATGAATTCAGTGAATCTAGGAATAGATACTTGTTTGAGTTTTATTATCTTTAGAGAAATTATATAGCTAATGGTGCCTTTCTGTGTAAAGAACCTGTATGCCTATTGTGACGTAAATGGCACACAGAGGCAGTCTTTGTCTCCTGGAGCTTCAGTGAAACTATTTGCCGCCTTTGTGGCTGAGAAGGCCTTTGAATGGTATAATTTGATAACAAAAAGTTATATCAGCTAGCTAGTATTTATTGAGTGCTTATTGTATACAAGGCTCTGTACTAGCTGCTTTATAAATATTCCTGGAATAAACCTTGCCACAATTTAAAAAGAGTAGGTACTGAATTGTACTGTCTTATAGGTGAGAAAATTGTATAATGTAAGAAATTATAAAATGTGCCAAACTAGAAACAAAGCATAGATTTGAATTTTGTTCTCTCCATCCTCAGAGGCTGTTCTCATCATTGTTTAGTTAGCTTGCAAAACCAGGACTTCCCAGTGATCTAAACCATCACCTAAAATATATGAAATATGTCAGCATATTTTTTTGTATGCATATGCTGCTCAAAGCTAGAGGCAACTGGCCTAGAGATTCCATTTTGGCATGTTAGAAGCATGCCTTCTCTCCATCATCAAGCCTATTCTAACTAACAAGGGGACTAGGGTCTACTTATTATCTACACTAGTATCTCCCTGGAAAAGAAACGGTGAGAGACAAATGCCACAGCAAATGAGACAAGTACACTTGGTCCCCATATTGCCATGGGTCATCTGGTAGGGCTTGAAAGAGCTGATATTTTCTCAGCTGGGTTATGTTCCTTTCTGTGACTTCTTGTTTTTTCCTCTTTTTGTCCAAAAGTCCATTTTTTATGGCACTAATCACACAAAATTGATTTTACTTGGGAATGTTTTTTAGCGTGTCCTTTGGTAACTGAAGGGAATAATAGCATCTGTACATAAATTATATGGCATGTGCTATGTGGTCTTGTGAAACAGTGGCATGCTCATATTATAACAAGTCTAATTCACACTGCAAGTGGCTCAACTATGGAGTATAGCAGATGCTTCATTTATAAGTGGTATTGAAGAAGCCTTTAAAGTTCATTCATCATATTCATAATTTGTCAGAGAGAGAGGTCAGGCGGCTGGTGCTAAAGATGACATAAAGAGTTGCAGCATCAGGAAACAGTGGTTAGAGGTGTGAGTATGTTGAAAAGAAAGAGAGGGAGGCTTAGAGGCACAGTGGAGAGAATACACTGCATTTCTTCCAGACACTACCTTTTTGTCTTCCTTTTCCTAACATCCAGATTTTTCAAATTACTTGTCCATATTTGCCTTTTGCTGTTCTTACCTGTCTCTGCAGTGTGATCTCCACCCCTTGAGCCTCCGAAATTTCTCTCTCTGATGCCATCAGAAACAGCCTTCCTCTAATGGAGGATATTTACTGTTCCTTTCTTACAAGGCCCCTCAGCTACCTAGGGCATTTCGTCCCCTTCTCTTATGATGCCTTCTCTTAGTTTTCCTGAGAGGGTTCAATCTTGATCTTTTCTCTCTTTATTTTTTCCTCCAACCCTTCTTCATTGTTTTGTTTCTTGAATCATCCTTTGTGCGTGTATGTATTTGATACTATGGTATTGGACCTTAGCACTTCTCAGTGCTTACACTGTCATTTGGTAAATTGTACACACTTCTGAGCATTCTATTATCATCAGTATATTAATGATGCATAGTCTGTTTAGGTCATGTTGGCCTCCTAACTTTCAAAGCCACATTTAACTAGTCACATGGTTATTTTACTGCTTCTCAGGCTGAAGTCTTGCTAGTTGGACTTAGCATCTTTAGTTCAGAGATTCTACCCCTTCCTGCAACTCTTTGCTTTCCTCCAGATCTCTATCAGGTAACAGAAATACCACCCACTGAGATGTAAATGCAGGTAACTGAATAGCCCCATGTTCTGCTGTCTCTGCTGTCAGTGCTATTTTCTTCCCTCTCTCCCTGCAGTCTGCCTGCATCTGCCCTCTCCTCTCAGTTCCTTTGTAATGACAGAAATGAGCACAAAAGCAAGTATGGCCCTGTACTTCAGTTTAAATCTACTCTTTTATTTTAAAAAAATCCCTTTATTTTAATTTATGTTTCTACAAATCTCTGCATCATAGATTCACATGTGTGGTTGCCTGCTAAGGCCCGAAAAGAGTGTTAGTTCTCAGGGGGCTGTGGTTACAGGTAGTTTTGAGTCTTCTAATGTGGGTGCTGCGAATCGAATTTAGGTCCCTGCAAGAGTAGCCAGCATTGCTTCTCAACCACTTTTGAATCTTCTCTCCAGCCCCTAACTCCTTGTAGGCAGAATGCAAGGCTCCTGGTAGTGTGGTCTCCTGTATATGACTAGCCAGGTAGAAGTTTGAGCCCTTTGCATGGATTTGAATAAAACTTATTTGGGGATCTTGGGCAAGTTACTTACCTTACCATTGTGTCATCTCTTAAGTGTATTTAAAGGAAGTTATTCCTGGAGCCTATAGTTATAGCTAGAATTGAATGACCTTTGCCTAATGAGTAGTAATCACTTAATAAAGGTAAATTTTTATTATTGTAATTGTTATCTAATTTAAATAAATTATTTTTGAAATCTAGTCTATGTAGAACCTTGAGTTATTTAATCTCTTGTAGCTTGTCTTAATTTATAATATGATCATAGTTTCCACTTTGCTGATTATATTGATTGCCACCCACACAAGGTTTTCAGTAGGCAGTGGATCAAATTCATTTTTTTCTTTTCTTGTTCAGTAGCATGGTCATATTTGTATATATAAACTCTGCATATTTAATATCACAGAAATACTGTATTCCACTGAGTGATTCCTCTAAATAAATCTTAGCTTGCAACAAGTCAGTCAATATGCTGTCTGTCCCTGTTAATCTGATAATCCAGTCACTGACAAAGGTGTTTTTAGATAAATTCTCCATAGCGTTACATTGGAAGACATGGTACGTGGTTTTCTTTGTCTACAGTGCTCCATTGTTGCCACCTGAGATTAAAGGCAGCAATTAGCTGAAATTTCAGCAGAGATTAAAGAAATCATGTAATTTTATTCATAATCTAGGTTAAAAACAGTTCAGATGCAGTATTGAATTTCCTCTAAATGATGAAATTTCTGTTTCGTAACACACAGTTGAGACACTGGTGATGACTAAACAACTATCAGAGTAGAAGCCAGTGGGGCCTCATCAGTGAGTGCTGGGCTGATGGGAAACCCCACATCTAAAACATAGTGTTGACAGCACTTAAGGGTTGACTTCTTGATGGATTAGCGCACACACACAAATACAAACATGCACATCTACACACATGATAAGATATTATACTGTGTTTGACACCATCTGATACCAAAATTTAAGCTTCCAAAGTAATTAAGTCTGCTTAGATTAGCATACCTGGAAAAATAAAAGATTCTATCTAAATGAAAGCACATTGCTAAAATTCTAGAACCTAAGAGGCTGGGGCAGAAAGAGTTCAGGGCTAATTTGAGCTAACAATGAGTTGAAGGCTTGCCTGGGCTACAGTATGAAACCTTGTCTCAAAAACAAATTGTCATTGCTACTATGTCATTTTAATGCCACATTAAACATCAGCATTATGGACAATAAACAGAAGTATGGATGACATAACTATTCAAAACCACCCTCTTTTAAGACATTTATAAAGGGAACATGTTTATTCTCAGTAGGAAATGAACTGCTTGCTTCATAAAGCAGTCACTTGTGTTTCGATTAGAACTTGTAAAATTGTAAATTTTACCACACATGAGAAGTGCTCTATTATGTGCTCCTGATTTCTGCTGATAAACAATGTCTTAGGGAAATACTCGTATTTCCCTATTTTTATATTATAATTAGAATACTTTCAATCAGCATAAATGCTTTTTTCTTATTAATATGTTATTTTCATAAAAATATTCGTTTACTTCTAGCATTGGATTTTATTTATTTAGATTTAAATAAGTATATTCAGTTCTTATAGCACAATATATATTTCAAGTCAAATTAAGTATTATACAATACTAACAATATAAGTATTCACTATCCAATTTGTTCTAGTAAAATAAGCATAACAGTTGTAAGATGGTAAAATCTGTTAGAATTCTTTATTTAACAAAACTTAAGGATTACTTAATATGTATGATTAAAATTCCTGTCACATAGATATTGTGGAATAAAAAATACGATTTACTTATATAGAAAAATATTTTTGGCATCATCAATTACTGATTAGAACTGGATACCTAGGATATGAGCAAGCATCTGTGTCCATATGTATATCCTGGGAAACAGCCAGGCAGCTGAAATATTTCCTAATAGTTCATTTACTTTCCATCGAGAAAGGATTTCACACTGAGGTCAGTTCTTCTGGAAGGAAGAAATTAGAGCAGAACAAATAATATTTAATCCTCATTTTACAAACCAGTAGTGAGAAATCTAGCTGGGAGCCAAGACTTTCCTTCCTACACAACTGTCCACGATGCTTTTGGCATCTTGTCCTCTGGTGGTATATCTGTTAAAATACTCGAAAATATTGCCTTCCAAATTCATTAAACAGGTATGGAGAAGTTTTTGAGTCAGACCAAGTTCCTGTTATCCATGAAGAATTCTCGACTTCCTTTTTATTCAATGAGAATAACTTGGATGCTTTGAGGGCCATCTTATCATATGTCACTCAGACAGAGACGAGTACTTACTCCTCCTCCCCTCGCCTCCTGCAGAGTCTGTCATAAGAGCAAATTTTAATAGGAGTCTTAAGACCTCCAGAAAATAGTTGGTATCTTTGATAAAATAGATATTCTTTCAGACACATTTAACCATCAGCTGCCATTGTGTATTTAAAGAAAATGAGATGCATAATCAATCTAGAAGTAGTGTTAGATGGCTTCTATCCTATTCCAAATCCTTGCCGAAAAAAGGTGACACCCATGGCATGTCTCATTTCATCTCATCCTTCAGGCTTGTTATTAGCCAGTGTGTAGAAAATAACAGAGACCGTCATAATACTCAGTTTATTTCCCATTGGGTACCTTCTCTGTTTATTTAGATGTTCTGTAAGATGCCAGTAAAGTCATTTATCGTTTCATGAATTTAATGAGTAGAAGAGTCCTCAACTGTGAATTGAAAATGTGGATCTTTTGATAAACGATTGGGTTGAAAATGTTTCTGTTTTTTAACGGACTGAATATTTTCATGACTCAGAATAATAAAATGGAAATATTTACTTTGAGGATAAGCCAATTTATATATTGTTGGACATAACACAGACCACCCAGGCCTGGACTCTACTGTTTATAGTTAAGGATCTTAAACGTCCATATGCTCCTGATGAGTCAGACCGATCTCTGTTCCAACTAGAAAGTTTTCTGTCTGCAAAGGGCGATGATCTCACCTTCCCCACCCTCATTTCTACCCCTAGCTAGTAAAATTCTGTCAAGCAGATTATTTCATTTCTGCAAGCAAAGGGCTTATTTGCAGCTTGGTAATGATAACACTGCAGGGCTTCTTCTCTCAAAGGACAGATGTTTAATATAGTTGGAAACCACTGGAGTTATGCTTGCCCTCAAGGCAGTTTTGATACATGTGAATATATATGTATGCATATTATTGGGTTATTTTTATGAAATTTGAGGTCTAATGTGTAGCTTTTCGTCTTCCTTTATTTTGTTTACAAAATTTTAGATTTCTGTTTTTAAAACTTTTATTAGTTCTATTTCTTCAACATTTCTATTGAGTTTCCTCTTTATGCCCTGAACTGACTTCAATAATCATTCAGGTTTATTTGTGTTTTTTATGAATCATTCAGGGGTTTAATTGTGTTTCCTTTGTTTTTACTCAATCTTCTTAATACTACTTGTTTTAATTCTCTATATGGGCTTTCATCCAAGTCACTCCCACTGCAATCTAGTCCATAGAGCTGATACTGTTTCCACTTTCTCATACTTCTTAGATTCTGTACTGGAATATGTACGTCTGGGATTAGCTCACTGATAGAAGCGTGTTGTTGTTGTTGTTGTTCTTTCTTTTCTTTTTTAATGTTAGGTCCATTCTTTCAACTGAGATATTTACAGTGTCATGTGAGATTAGATTTTAAAGGATTGAGTTGTTCTGTCCCCCATGGACCTATTGAGGTTTTAGTTCAGAAAGCTAAACTCCCAGCTCACAATCTTTTAGAAAGGACATTCAGTAAAATCCACTGTCGACTACTAATTGCAGAAGCAGCAACTACAGGTGGACAGGCCCAGTAGTCAAAGATCATAGTAGTCAATTACTGACTCAGCCCTTTAACTCCAGTAGCTGTTGGGGTGAAGGTACAGTGTCTTGGCGAGATTAGGAATGGAAGTCTAATTATAGCTGAGAAAGGAATGAGATGGCAAGTAGATGGATGGGTGAAGCTGGGGTGGTTGGTGTTCGCATTAACAGAGTCTCAACATTATTAAAGCTATGGAGAGTTGGAGTTAAGAAGAGGACAGAATAGGCAAGAAAGTGGAAATGAGATAGGAATTCAAAATGTATGAGTTGTGTGTGGAATAATGGAGTATTCAGTAAGAGGTCCAAAATCTTACAGAACAGTCATAAAACCTAATTAACCAATATATAAAGAAGCAAAGTAGTTAATAGAATTTATGCAAGAGTGAAATCTTTTATTTAAAAGACAGTAAAATAGATTTTTTTCTTTTTAGAAATTACAGCATCAGTCAGCATCCTCTCACTGTGATTTATTTAGCAAACTGAACTGGTGGGGGAAGGGGAGAGCAGTTGTGGTTCCAGTTCAAACCTGTTAAACCAGATTTGCTGGCATGCATTATCCTGATGTTTGAACCAGTTAACTTTGTGGGTAGAGTTTCTACTCAGCTGTCAGCGGGTGTCAGCTTTACTTTGGGCTTTCCCAGCCTTCAGCATGCACTGATGCTTTGAGGAAATGCCCAGCCATTGTTCTGTATGTAGTGGACGGCCATCCTTCCACCAGTTGGGGTTCAGTTGTCTGAGGTTCGTGTGTGGTCATGTCTGTGCTATTGTGTACCATGTGAGCTGGAAATATTCGTTTTACCAGGGTTCTGGCTCTCTCTGTCCACTTTAGTATTGTCTGTGTAGTTGCAAATCAGGCTCATTCATTCACTTGTCCTGAGTTCAGCAGCTGCTTCTTAGTCACTACCCTATCACCACTCCCATTTTCTTGCCCAGACAGTTGCAAGGTACTTCCTTCTTGGAGCATTTCTTCCATGTTACCCACAGAAAATCTTAGTTTCTGGTTTGTGGATCACCGTTCAGTGTCCCTTCCCACACCCCTCGTTAGTACTTGTCTTTGTGCCCAATTTAGCCTTTGGGTGCATTTCTCCAGCCTTCCTTTCTTTGGAACTGGTGTTGGTAGGAGGAAGTGTCCTTGGCAGTCTCTGCTGTCCTCAGCACCCTGTGCCAGAGACAGTGGGGGGATCTCCTGAGTGCTGCTTTGGGCAGATCCTTGGTTTTAAATGTCATCACTTATGATTATGGCTTTTTGAGCTGACTTTTCATTTATTTCTTGGACCAAGGGAGTTTCTATTTTCCATTTTACCCACAGTCCTTTCATCTGGTTTTGTTCAAAGATCTTTTTGTAATTCTTGATCACACTTGACTTCAGGAGACTGTACTTTCTGTTGCTTTTGTTTGTTTGTTTGTTTTGTTACACTTTCAGCTCCATCTTTTCTCCATTGATATTTTTATTTTGACCCCTGATTACCCCCTCTAATGAATGTAGTTATAAAATAGAACAAACCTCTTATTTAGGTGTTCTGACTTATGATGGAATAGTGCTTTGATAAGGTCACTGTAAAAATGCGTAAGTAAAAAGCACAGTCCATCCAGCCTCTGCAGTGCTGTAGCACAGTACACTCAGAGCATGGGTGTTTTCCATTGGAACTCCAAGGCTCACTGGGAAATAGGGCTTACCTCTCTTACTCAGCATCAAAGGAGACTTGCATAATGTCTTATCAGTAGTCAAGGGAAAGATGAAAAGCCAAAATTTGAGTTGTGGTTCATTTTAAATGCTATAATAATCTATCATTGTTAAGGGCTGTTTCACTGAGCATAAGTCATTGCTTGGAACTGCAACTAATTTTTAAAACTGTAATTATTAAGAAAAAATAAAACACTTGAATACTAAGAGAAGAAAATGCTACAAATGTCAGGAAAGACGTTCAAAGGAAAAAGAAAAAATAGCTTAAAATGTACTGAATGATCACCTACCATAGTCTAGGCTATGGTCTTGATAGATGATTTACACACAGTCTCACTGTATTTTATTCTTGAAACCATCCTCCAGAGTAGTGTTTCTCAACCTTCAGGTTAAGACCTTTTCAGCAAACTTGTATCTCCAACAGTATTTTCACTGTGATTCCCAACAGTAGCAAAGTTACAGTTATGAAGTAGCAACAAAAATATTTTTATGATTGGGGGTCAGCACAACAGGAGGAACTATATTAAGAAGTTTGAGAACCACTGCACTACAGAAATCTGCTCACTCTGCTTTGTGGGAATTGAGTAACAGGCTTCAACTCGTGCATCAGAGACCAGGCTGTACAGGAGCAAGACTCCTTCTCCAGCCACTTTAAAACTGTAACTAGAGGGGCTGGAGAGATGGCTCAGCAGTAAAGAGCATTGGGTGCTCTTCCAGAAGTCCTGAGTTCAATTCCCAGCACCCACACGGAGGCTCACAGCTGTCTGTAACTGTAGGCTGACAGCACCCAGTGTGCAAATCCAGCATCTCTCTCTTCTGGTGTGCAAATGGACATGTAGACAAAACATCCATCTGCATAAAATAAATAAATCTTAACAACAACAACAAAAGCAACTAAAACTAGGTGGCTGGAGGGATGGGCTAGTGGTTATGAGCACTTCCTGGTGCTAGAGAGATGGCTCAGTGGTGAGGAGCACTTGCTGCCCTTGCAGAGAACCGGATCTAGTCCCTGCATCTGGCATCTGAGAGCTCGTGCACGTATGTGTAGAGATGCATATATTTGCACGAAATAAATAAAGTTAAAGCCTCAAAGGTAATAGGCATATCAAAAATTTTCTTTTGTTCTGTTTGATTTCTTCTTATTGTTTTATCTTACCTCCCTGCCATTGTTTGATAAATTGTGTACTTTGGACATTTGAGTTTTGTACTAATTATGTAGAGAGAGATGGTTTAAATAAAATAAATGAAAATCAGTGCTTTAAATATGGAAATCAGATCTGAAGTCTCTGAAATGTATTTTGTTGTTGTTGTGTTGAAAGGCTTTCAGACCAGTCTCGGTTGAGGAGGTGACTGAGAAAGGTTTAGCTTCCTGAGCTAGAAATGTCAGCAGGACTTGCAACTCTGAAAGCTGCTCGATTCTGAAATGAAACCCTTCCCGGCTCCTGGTTTGTTTCCCACATTCCCTCAGGGCCAACACAGGCTACTCTGCCAGCTGCTTCATTATAAATCTGTGAGTTATGCCACAGCTTTCAGGAATAAATCCAGCCTTATTTGTCATATCCTCCCAAATGTGGCATAAAACAGTTTCGGCCTGTTTTTCCCTCAAGGCTGTCTTCCCTGGTGACATGGGTCAGCTTCTTCACTTCCCAGTGGGCCTCTGTTACATTCTCCCTCCTGAGACTGTGCCAAGCCGTTCCCACCTTCACACTTTGTGTTTTGTAACAAGAACCAAAACATACTGAGTCTAATAGTTTTGTGCTCTAAAGCACAAAGCCTCTGCGGCAGAAATCCGGTACAGATCCAAATGTAGAGTGCTTGAACTCGCGTGCTGTATTTTCAGTTCCATGTCCCTCATGACAGAAGGCTGAAGATGTTTACATTACCACAGTAAAGGAACTAGATTCCGATGAAGCCTCCTCTATTTAGAGATACATTATTACCCTGGATAATTGTTTTTAAAGAAATAAACACTAGAATCATTGTTGTCTGGTAAGCTCAGCGGGGCTTTTCATTCTCTTTTCTGTCTCCTGGGCTCTTGCCTCTGAAGCATGACTTCCCCATTTCTACAAAATGTACAAGTAGAATAAGGTGTGGCTCACAGTCAAAAGTAAATTCCTGTGTTTAAGACTAGCAACCAGTACAGGCATTTTGAGTTCAAAGTCTGCCTATCAGACAGTGATAGGCTGGTGGGTGAACCCAGTGTTCTAGCAAAGGCCTTTGACTGTAAGAACGTGGAGTTCTGTTGCCCAGACTATGAGAACAGATCACTCATAAGATTGGATTTGTGTCTGACAGGATACAAAAACCTCAGAAACAGTCCACACACTCGGATGTACTGGAAAGTAGTGTAGTTTTCACCATGATAGAGTCTCAGAGTGGAGGAGACTAAGCACCTCTGTATTTTAAAGTTTTCACTTCAGTTTTCTCCTGTATCCCACAGAGACCCCTAGTCATGTAGCAAGGACAGTTTGAAATAAATTGCTTTTTTCATTGCACCATTTTTGGTGTACATATGCAGTAGAAAATGCTGAATTGAAATTGTGACGAGATGGTTTTGGAAGAAGGAAATAGATGTACTTGGAACTCTTTGGAATGTGCTCCTAGCTCAGCTTTATCCGTCTTAAAGGAGGAAAATAGATGAACCCGAATGGTGTATGTGGATACATGTACATGGAAGCATGTGTGGAGACACAGAGACCATCTGAGTAGCTGCTGCTGCTGCTGCTGCTGCTGCTGCTGCTGCTGCTGCTGCTGC
>JANHMN010000003.1:80961043-80980646 GCA_030674055.1 Rhabdomys pumilio | reverse complement strand
GCTGCTGCTGCTGCTGCTGCTGCTGCTGCTGCTGCTGCTGCTGCTGCTGCAGTGTGAAGATGGAACCCAGCATGTGTCCTGTGCACATGTTGTCTCTTTGAGCTGCACCCTTACTTTTATTAGCATCTAAAAATGTTTTAAATCATTTTGAGGAGTAGGCTTGTTAATGTCCTATGCTATTTTCTTATTAATTATTAGATAGTATAATTTTTCTTAAAACGACATTGTATGTATATTTTTTCCTTTTGAATCTAGGAAAGTGAGGCCATTTTTCTAAAACTCAGCTTTTTAACAAATGTTGATTGCAGTTTCCCCCTTCACATTCACTATACTTAACTCAGATAATCCATACACAGAAATGACATTGATGAATCTGGAGCTAGGTAAGCTTCCTTGAATTTAAAGATTTAAGTATTTAGTTCCCTCACTAGTATTAAATGTCCCATTATGTTGAGAGACTGACAGTTATGCAGCAACCGACATATAATATAAGGAGATATCTTCAGTGCTCTTTTAAATTAAGTATTCCAATCTGACAAACACAAATTTAATATACATTCAATAATAGTGATTTAATCTGAGGCTTAAAATCAAATTGGGACCATATTAAGTTTGAGTGAACCATGAACTTGCAGCTAATACCCTATGTCAGAAATTTTAAGTTATGAAGCTTTTCACTTTGCATTTATTTATTTAATCTGTAGGTATATGTGTTCATGTGTGTGCTATTGTGTGCTTAGAGGGGTCATATCTATTGTATTTCTATCATGGGTACTAGAGATTCAACTCAGAACATCGTGCTTAACATCAGCTACCCTTGCTGAGCCATCTCACTAGCTCCAAGTTGTGAAGAACCTTAAAGACCATTCAGTCCACCCTCTTTTTATTTTAATTTGGAAAATCCTAGGCTCAGAAACAAACTTCTCTTTTAAGTGCCTACAATTAGGTAGGGAAAGGGAATTAAAAATCAGCTGGTTGGATTCTAACCACAAGTAGATGAAGATTTACCAGAAAGATCAATGAAGTAAGCCTCTCAATGTTGTCAGCAGGCCACATGTCAGTCTGCAGGTCTAGAGGCAAGTCCATTCTTTCTATAGAAAGTGAGGGTAACCCTAAGACCATTATGAGGGTTGAAGTCGGTGGTTCCAATGAGGAAAACCAAGTAGCAGCAGCTGGCTCTCCTTTCTCACACTCGGAATTGTAAGTGCTGAACTCCTGTCGCCTAGGATCACCTTCTGATAGCTTTGCTGTGTTGAGTGACACATGGTTCCTACTGTTGTAATTGGCCTCTCCTGGCTCCACTTCTTACTGAGGCAGGTCAAGAGGAGTGGTTGTCGTGTTTACAGTGATAATGTGTTTTGTTTCGGTTTGCTATGGATAGCTTTATGAATGCAAATGGCTTTCCCCAAATAGTCTTGTTGGTGTGGGTTTTGTGACCCAGTGGGCTGAGGTAATGAGGTGATGAGGACAAGTCCTGCCTAGGCAACCTAGTAGGAATCTGACTAAAACAGGATTTTAAAAGGAGACTGGCGGTGTAGCTCAGTGGTAGAGCACCCTCTAGGCATGTGAGTTGTGTAAAAAGATTATGTTCAGATCCCCCTACTGAAAATAAAACCAACTAAGTAAAAATTGTTTTAATCTAGTTTTTGTCCTGATACAGCTCTAGCCTTAGTAAATTATAGCAGACTATAATCATTGGTCATTTTATAAAAATGTAATATACATATGAATATATATAATTTAAAGTTGAAAAAACTCACTGTGCTGTCAACTTTGGAAAAGTCTTCAATTTACGGCACTGGGTTGACATTGTGGAGAAGTCAGCAGCTTTCCCCACTTTACAGGGTCATGCACTGGGTTACAAGTGTGGCACCTACCTTCTTGGGTTTGATTACAGAAACTAACAAAGCATTGTCTAAATCTGAGGCGGAAAGGGAGGAGAAGAGTCCCCTAGCATCCCCTGCTGCCCCCCAAACAGACTCCTGTGCCCAGTCTCTGTCACTACTAACCCTAAGTCTCCCTTGCATGTCCCCTGCTGCAGGTCTGGCCTTCAAACTCCATCTGTCTTGGGAGACCTTCACAAAGGGAGCAGATCCATTTCTTCCTTCCTTTCCAGGATTGTTTTCTGATTGTCTGCATGGTTTATTCTCTCCCTAGGGCTCATTTGTCAATCACATATCTTACTAAAGGGTTATTAATCTGAATCTGAATATTCAACAGCTTTTACAACTCCTTCATTTATTTACTTACTGACTTATCTTTTACTTTATTGTTTTTGTTGTAAGTGCAGTGTACCTGAGATTGGAGCCTCCTATGTCCCAGAAAGGTTTCTTGTTCTTTTGCTGTCTTCTTTACCTCTGCTTCCCTCAAACTAGAAAAATGTGGATGTACTTTCTGTCACTAGAGATTTGGTTTCTTTTTCCTAGAATTTCATGTGAATGGAGTTATGTGTAGTGTCTCTTTGACTGACTGGCTTTTTCTCGGCTTTGTTTTATAGATGCTTATGTTTACACATAGTTTACTTGTCCTCTTCTCATTGCTGAGTACTGTTCCGTCATACAGCTCTGCCACAATTCATGTCCTCATGTGCTGATGCAGGTCACAGTTTTATCTGACAATATTTCATCTATTTCTGCATGCAATTTGTAAATCACTGGATACTGAGTTGATTGTGTATGTATTTCTGAAAGAGGCCTTCAATTATGCAGCATGGTAAAATCACTATGGTATTGGTTTCAGGAAGATATTGTCTATCTTACCACAAGATGGAAGCCAGTGAGCTTGCTGTAAGTCAAGGCTGTTCACTGTTCCTGTGTTGTGTTTGTAAGGTAGCAGTTGCAGTTATGCCTTGAACGGTGTGAGATAGGCTCTGTTGTTTACAGTTTCAGTTGGAGAAGCAGGGACAGAGTTTAAACAGCCTGCTTGTGAATCTGTAACCGTCTTCTGACTCGGACTCAATAATACACATTGACAAATGAATAATTGTTCAAACAAGTACTATTTGCTTCATCATTCCTTCAGAGTAGTGCTAATTATACAAGACTGAAGGAAAAGCAGCTTCTCCCTCTGTAATGACACTTATTGTTACCTTTCTTCCCAGAGTGAAGAAATGAGGTCATTATCAGTTATATGCACACAGCAAAATCTGAACCTATATTCTAGTTGGTGACAATGAGGGTTTTGGGGACAGGGCAGCCTACGTGAAAGCCCTGATAAGGTTTACTACACTAAAGCTCTGGGGTTTTTGATTTTTTAAAAAATAATATTAGTTACTTATATGTATAGTCAATTAAGTTTGATATTTTATCTTCCTATGTTTATTTTGCTGTAGTCTTGAGTTATTTTTAGCCATATTTGAGTTTTTTATTTAACATCATTTGATAAGCATTAAAAGAAGATTACTGTGATTAATTAAATGAAGATTACTGTGGCTTCATCCTTTATCTAAGAAACAAAATAAAGGAGCAATACATACTTTAGATGTTTTTAATATCTGTTGATTTCAACAGAATTTAGTTGGTAGGTTGCTGTTTTGGAATCTTAAGTAGATATTACTCATGATATTACATTAAAAAGAATGGAGTAGTTTGAGAGAGAGATCATACGAGTCACCCTGCTCCTGATAGGAAGGGGCTTTTCTCCTAGAGGTGGAATTCATTCTTGTTTCCACATGGCCTGTGCCACTTTCTCTCCCACGTCCTCACCACCATGCTATAGCCATCTTAAACCTCCACCGTTCCTGACACCCAGTTACCTCTTGTTCTAAGGTATCTGTATCCCTTCCTCTTCTATGTCTACCTCTTTCATTATGTTGTCCCTTGACCTTGATATGAAAGCCAAGGTTGGCTATCCCTTTATCGTGCTTGGCTAGCATCACATTGTGTCTATTACAGGTCTTTCTGTACTGTGGTACTGGTATTTATTTGTGTGACTCTTTCTGGGTTGTGACACTGTTGCAGGACAGTGATGCTCATTGTTGCCAGCCCTTGAGGACTTGCATGTGGATGGTAATGGTCAGTAAGTATTTAAGGGTATGAAGGAATGAATGCATGATGAAGCAATGCCAGCAGTGTCCCACATGCAAACATAGTGGTCTCATCTCCTTTGCTGGATTGCAGTTCCTGATAAAGTGGTGAACTTGCCTGCCAGCAGTAGCCCTGCCTTTTAGACCTGATAGATTTCTATTACAATGGCAGTTTATTTCACTGATGGTTTTAAAAACACCTTTGCATAAGAAGAGGCTGGAGCCTGTTTCAGACTCCCATGCTCATGTGCTCGTGCTGGGCAGAATGAATAAATTAAAGGAGCTTTGTGTGATGGTTGAGTACTAGGAGCTGTTGATCAGCATTCAAGTAGATGATTCAAAATTAGATTGTTTCAAAAACCAAAAATCAAAATAGACAAGCCCTAGAGTTTCTGCTATAGAAATGAATCCGAGGTACTTGGTGCTCAATTAGGAATATAATTGCTTTACAGTTGATAGATTTCTTTTCTTAATTTCTACATAGATTAAAATTTTCTTTCAACATATTTTTACTAAGTGTTCTATCTGCTGTGCAGTATTGTTGCCAGTTCAGTGTAATGAGAATGCTCTGAACTGTCTGAAGGATTAAGGAATTAGTGAGGATAGAATCAAGAGCCTGATATAGCTGTCTCCTTAGAGGTCTGCCAGAGGCTGACACATTCAGAGGCCGATGCTCACAGTTAACCACTGATCTGATCCAGGATTTCCCAATGGAGAAGTTAGAGAGAAGACTGAAGGAGCTGAAAGGGTTGGTGGCCCCATGAGGAAAACAACAATACCAACCAACCTGAGCTCCCAGGGTCTAAACCACCAGCCAAGGAGCATATAGGGAGGGACCCATGACTCCAGTTGTATATGTAGGGGAAGATGGCCTTGTCGGGCATAGGTGGGAGAGGAGATTCTTGGTCCCATGAAGACTGAACACTGAGTGGGGGGAATTCGAGGGTGGGGAGGTGGGAGTGGGGAGGTAGGTGGGGCACATCCTCATAGAAGCATGAGGAGGGGGGATGGGATAGGAGGTTCCTGGGTGGTGGGGGAAATGGGGTTAAGGGGATAAAATCTGAAATGTAAATATAATATCCAATAAAAAAAGGAAAAAAAAATCTTTGTATACAGTGTATGCACAACTGTCAATACTCAATATGCTATAGAAAAGCCTGTTATCAGAAAGATCTTTATCTAATCACCCTGCTTGAAATTAGTGTGGGAAACAATGACTAATGAGATCATGTTCTGTAGAAAAGACGAATTTTGTTTTGAATTTCTTGAAATATTCTAAATAAACATAATTGATTCTTGGCAGTTACATGCTTTGCCTTAATAGTAGACAGGTGCTGCTGTTCACAAACTTGTGTGGTGCCTCCCTAGGAAAGCATGCATTCCTTCTCCTGCTTACACTGTACCTGGAGTTGTGATGTGCTTTGGCTGCGTAATTGTAAATGGAAATGACTTATGCTTAATTAAAAGCAGTAGTTCAGTTTTCTACATTTTCTGTCTTTTTCCTCTGACAACTCACATTCATTCCAGATGGACATCTCTCTACCACACTAAGATACAAAATAAAGATGGCGGCTAGTCTACCAATAGCCAGCCCTTGTTACACATGTGGCATGAGCATAGAATAAACTTGTTAGAAACTGTTGAGATTTTGTATGTGCAACTTAACCTAGACCCCTCGTCCCCAAGCATTAGCGTGAATCTGCATGAGAGCCACATGGAGGATTTCTTGTAACACAAGTTACAGTACATCCTTTGGCTCTACCGTTGGAGTCTCTAAATTCTGTGGATCTAGAGAAAGAGTCTGTGCTTGTAGTAGGTCAGTGATCGTGACCAAGGCTTTACATTTCTTACATGGAAAGTAGCTGTTGTGGAGGGGAGGCAGTGCAAAAAGGCAGCCTCAAGTCTTGACCAAAGCATGCTTTCAGGTAAATCATGATTTGAAATTGAGGAGCTGAGCTCCTGTTACTTCAAAGCGTGCCCTTTGTAGCATGTGAAGTTTGCCTAGCACCAGCTGAACGACTGCCACTGTCTTGCTTTGGATCGGTGGTTTTCTTTGGACACTTATAGATGCTTATCTGTCTGTGGCATTTCTTCTCCACAACTGGAACTCAAGCCAGAGAGTTAGCCATTTGGGATGGACTTCCTGTTGTGTTCTGAGAGATGGAACTAAACTGTTTGGGGAGAGTTGTCTGGCATACATTTCTCAATAATGAGAGACTAATGTTAATATTTTCATCTAGCTGATCATTTTACTCATTGTGAAAACTCAATTGCTATATTAATAACATAGATACCAGTATATATTTGAAATAAATTAATATGATCTATTTAAAACATCTGGCTTTATCTTTTTCTTAGCATTTATGGAAGGAGAAAAAAATCATAGTATTTCCCAGTCTTGAGGTCCTTTAAAAAATTATGGTTATAATTAATTTCATTTACTGTAAATAGTTTTATGTCTAGTAGTGCTGTGAATTTAAGACACTTCTTAAATTTTTCTTGGACTTAACATGAAAAGTAATTTCAATCTTACTCCTAGTATCTTTAATGTGTCAAGTGCGAGCAGGTGTTCCTGGTGAGGCTACAGCCAGGCCCTTCAGTCCGGGTCCTAAAAGTCGCCTTCTACTCCTTTTTGTTTTCAGGCTTGACTACTGCTGCTATACAGAAATGTATCCTATTGACATTTCTCTCTGGTGATTCTTGGCTCCTGAGCTATTGCAGGAAGCTTGGAACACCACTTTCCTGGTGTGGATTTTAAGCAAAAGCTGTCCAAGCTTGTCCAAGTTTAAGGAGAAATCTGATTCTGTTGAAGTTGTTGCTGTGTGTTTAAGCCCAACTGTTTCTGATTTGTATGTGGGGCGCAGCAGAAGTCAGTGCTCAGTAATCATTTGGAGGTTCGTGCTTGGTTCTCTGCAACTGCTGCCTGCCTCAGTGGCATTCTTTGGGTTCTTAGGGACCAACCCAATCCCCAGGGCTCCAGGCCTGAAATGAGTGTATGAAAAAAATATCTATCAGAGTCAAAAGCAGTATTGCTGGTTCACTTGAAAGTGCATGAAGAGGATTTATTGAGACTATTTGGAGTTAGGATCGCTTATGGAGTAACAAAACAAACTTTTCCAATTTAATTGTTACTCTTGTAGCTCTGGATTGCTCTGTGTGAGGTAACTTACAATAAGAACACATGATTTATTCTATTTTTCATGTTAAGTGGTACATGCAGGCTGAAACAAAGCTCTGTCGAGTTTTGATTTTATTATTATTTTTAGTTTTTCTTAAAAAAAAGATTTATTGATTTATTTATTTTATGTGAGTACACTGTCAATACACCAGATAAGGGCATCAGATCCCATCACAGATGGGTATGAGCCACCATAAAATTGCTGGGAATTGAACTCAGATCCTCTGGAAGAGCGGTGAGTGCTCTTAACCACTGGGCCATCTCTCCAGCCCCACAAAGCCCTAACTTATTGTTCAAACAATAATAGATGTAAGGAGAGGGTCCTGCTGTGTACGTTTAGGCAATGCAATGTTTTAACCACACATATCAGAGGTCTGAATAGGAACTTTGTAGCAGTCAGTTTAACCTATTTGCCTATGCATTTATGATTAAGATATTACAATTTTAAAACCAATATAAAATGCAATTTATTCTATCCCAATTTTTTTGTCATCTGCAATAATAAGCAAATGTAATAAAACACACAATTACTGGTCAAATCTCATATTTTGAACTATAATTTAGTATTAAGGTATATTCCTACTTTTGAAAATGAGGTAGAAAATGAACTACAAAACTTTTTATTATTTTGTGAGATTGAAAAATATAATTTATTAAAAACAAGCTACTTAAAATTGCATATTTTAGATTTATTTACTCATTTATTTTATATATGTGAGTCTTTGCCTGTGTGTATGTTTCTATACTACATGTGTGCCTAGTGCCCATGAAGGTCAGAAAAGGCTGTTGGTGTCTCCTGGAACTAGTGTTACAGATGGGTTTGAGCTACTGTCTTCACACCAGGAAATTGACCCAGATCCTTTGCCCAAGTAATGAGTGCTCTAAACCACTGAGCTCTCTCTTCAACCCTATAAGTTTTCTTTATAATGAACAATTATGATTCCTAAGTCTGAGGCATTTAAATGTATACATTCATTCTTTTTAGACTTTAAAATTTTTTTCATTGAATTTATTCCAAATTAATTTCTGATTTTGGTACCAATTCCAAATTTTGTTGATACATGGCTGTTACTATCATTGGTTGTTTTTTCCATAATACCAGTAGACAAATCTCAACATTTGAAGCCTGAGCAGTTTCTTTTAAAAACAGTTTTTCTAATTTGTCTTCCCTTTTTTATCTCTGTGCTCTCATGTGGTTTCTGTGAGTCATAGTTTAAATCTAAGGTTGGAAGTGATGGTTCCAGTACTTAAGGCACTATGCAGAGCTGTCTGCGTTCCCGAGGTTGCCAGCAAGTTGCCCATTGTGCAGCAGATGCTCAATGAATGATCATTGAGCAGATTAAGTTAGAGTGTATACTGTTAGCTACAGTCAATAGTTCGGTTTCATGGAAGCTGTTTAGTGAGTCAGAACCAGTGCAGAGCACCAAAGTATAGCTGTTGATACATGATAAATGTCCTCTCCAGTACTTTGGACTGTATGTATGTGCATGTAAAAAGTAATTGAGCCTTACAAATTCTCTCAAGGTTAAAAAAATCATGACTGTACCTATTAACCTTGTAAATATCAAGATTTTCCCATAACATGCATTTTTTTTTATGAAGAAATATTGTAAGGGAACCTTAAGGAATATTTTTTATTGATTACATTAACTGAATCATTGAAAACTGAGCGGGCAAACTATTTCTCTTCTCATTGTTTTCAGTATCCTGGGGACTGTAGACTGAGGGGAAGTGGCAGGTCACACACCATCCTGAGTCCCAGTGACTGATGCAAAATATTTTATAGTTTTGTGAAATTACAGAACTATAGAAACAGAAACACAAGAACTCATATATTATGATATTTACTTAACAAAGCATAATGTAACATTTTCTTAATGACATTTTGTATTCCTTGTAAAATGAATATTTAGAGAAAAGCTTGTCAAAATTGTTGCTTCCTGGGTCACTTTCTTCCAGGGATGGTTCTGTAGTGACATCTGCTGGTAAAATGTTGTAAAGTACGTCATAGAATCTCACGGAAGTCATTTCACAGGAACTAAGTAAGCTTGGGAGAGAAAAAAGGATTGTGCAGAATTGTTTCTTTTAATATTATTTATACATCTAACTCAAATAACGTAAATAATGTCAAGTAACGTAAATATTAGCCCTCTCTGTGCTTCCCAAAATGCAGCGTGTAGTTCCAACCTGAGTCTTTGATAATAGCTGTATATCGGCTGAGGTTTTTGCTGCAGAGCTGAAACCCTTCTTCTTTGTCTTCATTGGATTTTTCTTATTACACCTTATATTAGCACAGAGCCTTGCAAAAGTAGACTAGGGGCTGAATTATGATAGTTTGCATCATCTGCACAGACTAAATAGCAAGTTCAGGCATACATGAGTTGAATGCACTGGCTTTATGGACAGTTGAAAACAATGTGAGACATTATTTTAGAGGGTGATAATATTTAAAGAAATCAATGAAATTTTTTTCTGTAAAGAGCTCTTGGTGTTAGAGCTTATGGGTAAATCAAGTATACATACACATGCACACCTGACACATTCCTACATCTGTACATGTTTCGCTATTTGTGGTTGTGTCTAGTCTCCTGTGTTTATGTACTGTGTAAAAATGAACCAGTTGTTTTCCATGGTCCTTTGCTAACTGATATTCAGCTCAGGCACATCTCACACTTCTATTTCCAAAACAAAGTTCATTTTCTCCCTGAGTCCTATACAGTTTTTCATGTCAGTTAATGGTCATTGTGTTCTTTTTGTTTTAACCCAGATCTGTTCTGTCAGCAGGTACTGAATTCTCTCTTGTTTACTCCACAATCAAACTATTAGGACATTTTGGCTGCTTACCTTTGTCATACACTCACATTCTTCTTCTTTCCCTTTCAGCCATCATCACCTTTCTCTCCAGCTTCTAACACTGCTTTCCTATTGTCTGTTTTCCACTCAGCAGCCAAAATACTTCTCGTATAACTTAAGACAGATCTTCCTCTACTGAGATTCTTCCAAAGTCCTTCCCTTGCCCAAAGGCACTTCTCTGCATGTTAGAAACTCCTCTTGCTTTCCATGGCCATATTTCCTACCATTGTGTCACTCACCTCCTCTCCTCAGTTCTAGCAACTTCAGCGGTCTGTTCTCTGCTGCGTGCACGCAGCACAGCTCTACACTTGTCGCTTCACACTGAAATTCCCTCCCTCAATTCTTTAAAGTTTAGAACTGATTATCATCCTTTGCCTTCTTAAAAAGACTATTTGACCAATTATATATAAAAAGGAAAACCCAAATTCTTCCTCTCCTGACTTGTAGGGTTTTTATATCCCCACAGCAATTATTCTGGGTCATAGACTTTTGTTGGATCTCTCCTGCAAGGTGCATGTCAGATGAGAATGTGACCATGAATTCTAATAAAACCTAATCCAGTTCCTCCATATGATACATACCCAATATGTGATAAATACTTAATGGAGACTTGATTTGATCTGCATTGTAATCACCAAGGCCATAGGAAAGTGAAGAGCTTTCTAGTGGGGTCTGCCTTGTTGAAATCTTTATATCATGCCTTCCACATTTCACATAGATTTCAGTAATGTTTCACAGTTAATACTTGCACAATACACTCAATGTCAAAATGTGGAGCCACATTTTTAAAGATTCTTCTTGCAGAATAATTGCTTTATTGCTCGTCTGACCCTCAGTTACCTTAACAAACCTTAGAGACATGAATGAGAAAAAGAATACCCCCTTTGAATCCACGTTAAGACTTTATAAATATGAAGTGCTTCCCACAGGGTTCTGTTGAAGAGCCAGACTCCCATCATAACGAAATTGCAAAGTCATTTGTATACGCCCCCTTTATGCTTGAAAGCTACTTTTTGATGTTTGGTCTGCAATTAAATGTATTGTGCAGGGCCACAAATATGCCTGCTGACTAGACGGAGTTGTCAGAACCTTTTAACTATTCAACACCGCACAAAGACAAATGGCCATCTTCTAACAATACCATCCCAAGGCCAAAATTTGTTCCCAGATGTACATAATCTTTTAATTGATCTGCTGCTTTCTTTTTCTTAGTTAGTAGACCCCTTGCCCACTCCTTCTCCACTCCACCAATCCAGATTATGAGTTTTAAATTACTGTGAAACACTTTCTTCTGATGGAAAAAGATAAGTTTAAGTAATGTAATTTTCCCAAGCTCACTTTTACTTCAATTTATACATTTCTTTGCCTTCATGCACATTCTATGTAGTTATATATGTCATATAATACCTAAATGTAAACTTTTGGTTACATTTCCCACTGTCAATATGACCGCTAAGTCAGTCACACTGCTTAACTGGCATGAGCCTTAAATATTTTAAAATGTCTTCTCGTGGCTTACATATTCCTAAGATTATAGGTCACATACAATAAGATATATTTTAAAATTAAGGCAGTTGTTTCGTATATTTTTTTTTATGTCTTGTCATGCAAGTGACAAACAGCACTTACATTTGAAGATGCACTTTTTAAATTCAAGTCTAATGAGGCTGTCATTTTGTCACTAATCTTTATATTTTTTTCAAGATATTTTGATAATAAATACCCCAAATCTCTTTATGACTAATTATATTAAAGGTTCCTTGTGGCTATAACTTTTTTGCAGAAAGGGCTTCTGAGTATTTCTAATGTCTTTAAGTCCATTTTAAATATTTATTGTTAATCTGAGACTCTTAATTACAACATAGTCTGCATCTTCCCCAGCTAAAGACAATATAATTAGCAGAAGGATGGGAGGGAAGAAATGCTTTATTATTCAGATTATCATTGCCACTAGCCTTACGCACGTGGAATTCTTCATCCTATTAGTCCATTAGTCCTGTGACCTCTATGAGGTAAGGTTGTGCAGGTCTTGAGCCCCCATGAAAGTACAAATGCACACAAGCCTACCTCTAGGGTTGTGTTGTTATCAAATGAAAAAATGACTGAAGCACCCAAACTGCACAGCAATGATAAATATTCAAGAAAAGCTACTTTGATTCTTCTCCTCCTCTTCCCAGTCTCAGTCTGTGCCTATCCCATGTTATCTCTCCTGCTTGGCCTTAACCAGAGGCTTTGTGGATGTTGCAACGAACTTGAAGCCTTTCTGTGCCTGCTCAGCTCCTTGTTATACCACACCCACTGAATTCATGAGCCAGGAACTGCTATGTGTGAGATGCTCAGAGAGTGGATGTGCTGCTCTTCTTCATAGGGAATGAGGTCCCAGGAATCAGGAGCAATGAAGAGTGTCTTAGCCTTATTTTAGATCCACATGGAACTCTTAGAAGATTGACTTAAGTCTCCCTTACCCTGGCTCTGAGGACTGAGCCCCAAGTTGTATTCCTATGCCAGAGGAAGTCTGTAGTATACTAGTTGCTTGTGCAAGGTGACTTGCTGTATTTTTAATTGCTTATACCATTACCAAAAATTTTCACACTTTAAATCATTTTTAGGAAGGAATACTATTTTATATGCTACTTTATATTCTAAAACATGTAATTTTATGATTACAAATTTTTGTTTCAGGTGCAAAGATGGCTTAAAAGGCTTTACATTTTCTGCACTTAGGTAAGTAACGTTCTGTCATTGTGTTGAGAAGTTGCAAGTCAACCTTCTACAAATACTGAGTGTATATAATTCCAATAAAGATTTATTAATGTAGTTTCTAATCTGACAGTAGTTATGAAAGTCACAATACTATTTTCTTGCATTTGTGGATAGTTCATTAAGTAATTTCTTAGATTGAGTTGAGTTATGGGTGGAACTTATGGGCCATCAAGCACAGTAGGTCTTAAGGGTTCTTAGAGTGTTTGATTTTTCACCTCCTCTATTAACATAGTAATTGGCCTATTGTATACTGTATAAATGTAGTTATCACCATTATTGGATTTTATAACTCAAAACATCTTAACAAAATTGACATTTTTTGCAGCCACTCTGCAACGTTTGTCATGTTTTTAATGGAATGTTCCACTAATATCTCACTGTATATACTAAATCCACATCCCACGTTTTCCCACTTTGTGTGAGAAGAGTTACTTATTTTTCAGTATCCATGGAATACTTACCTAGTAAAGTTTGGTAGCATGGCATTTACTGCAAGTATCAGAGAAAAAAGTTAGGGCATGCCTCAGGGTTGGAATCAACATCTTATATGGTTATTCTGAGGAGCTTGCACATATGGTGCTTTAGTGCAGGGCTCACACTTGTAAGCATTCAGATCACAGACTCTCCATCTTGTGAATTTGAGGCATAGCTTTAGATAAGGAAAAATGAAGACGAGCACTGTTCATAAAGCTGAATCAAAATGTCTGCTGGGGAGTATAATGTTGGTTTTGGCAGATGGTGTCAGAGTGTTGAAGACTGAAGGGTCAAGGAAGGGAGAGACTGATTTTGACTTGATAAGTGGGTAGTAGACACCTAATGGTGTCTGAGGGAGGTGGTTAATAGTGACTTCGAAAGGTAAGTCCAACAGAAGTATTTGGGACATTGGATGACAGAGAGCTAGAGGTAGGAAGATAAGTACTGTGATTTGTGGGATAATCGGAAGATTCAAGAGAGAAACTACAAGTTAAATGGAAGAAGGTGAAGACCAGTAAACTATGTTTTTCCATCTCTTACAACCTAACTCCCAGCGTAGCACTGAAAGCTGAGTGTGCCGAGGAGGTTGGCATTTACCTACAGATGCAATGGCATGGCAGGAAACTGTGACTGTCAGATTTTCAGGGTTTAGTGGTGGAGTACCTACCTGGAATGTGTGAGGCCCTTGGTACAATCTCTTGGGGTGGGGGGTGTGGGGAAAGGAGGGAAAAAAAGTTGTGTTATTAAAACTTTGATAGCTAGACGTCTGAAGCCATGGTGCATGTCAAATGTTTTACTTTTCCTTTTTCATTAAGAGATATATGAGAAAACCTCTTTTCCTCTGTCCTTAAATGATGATAAAGCATGATTTTTAAACTCAAAGTTAATAACAAAATCAAAAGATGATTTCCTTAAGAGATCACCTTGCCTCATTTTCCTAAGATTCCAACCTAATCCTTGGAAAATCTTGAGATATTTCAGATAGTGTTTTATCTCTTTGTCATGTGCACTTTGAATCAGGGCTTAGTTTGGAATGCTTGTGCTTAACTTTTTCTGTGTTATAGGACAATATTCTAGAAAAATGTTCATTGTTAAAGGAATTCTTGTTAAACAAAGTTGTTAAGCATTGTAGAGGTTTCTGCCTTCCACAAGTCGACTGTCTTCCTTCTGTCCTGTCAGCCGTTCTCCTTCATAGATGGGAAGGCATCAGTGAAGTGTGTGGCAGGTTCCTGCCTTATTCTCTGCCTTTATTCCTATCCACAACTTGGAAAGCAACAGTGCTAGTTCTGGCTGAGATACACAACCGAGAAAATCCGGCCCCTCCTTTGTAATATCAGCACAGTTTTAATTAATACTGTGCTCTCCACACCCTCTGGAGGCAGAAACGTATCTGACTCATTCATCGGTGCATTCTTGACCCGGTACACATCTGGAGACAAAGTAAAAGTATAACCAAATAAATACTGAGTGAATATTATTTAGTTTTCATATGGTATCTACAGCATTTATATGGTACATGCCCTTCTACTAAACAGGGTGGACTTCATTTTATACTGCATACATTGCCCATTGATTATTCTTAGATATTTAAAGATGTTACATAATTCTAATACCAAAAGCTAGATTCTGTTTAATTGTTAGGTTTCATTGTCAAAGAAAAATGAATTGATGTATGTTGTTCTTAGAGTTTCCTAAAGTGTTACCTGGCATTAATTTCTGTTCTGCATCTCCCTATTGACACCTATCTGATTGTTGTTACAGACACATACATTGAGTTTATAGCTTGTCAAAATATTCAACATTCAACATTAATTACAAAAGGGAGGGAACAGAAAAGTACCTGTGGTGGCCACACTTAGCAAGTATGACTTCCTGGCAGTGGTAAATTTGATGAGAAAAGAGTGTTCAGTACCTGACAGGTTTGAGGGTGCTAGCCACTCCAGAACTTAGACGGATCCACATAGATGCAGTCACCATCAGGCTTTAACAAAGTGCCCATCCTCAATAGATTATAATCACTCTATCACAAACACACTGTTTTATAGAGGACAAGTCTCCTTCATCTCCTATAACCATTCATGAAGCAGCCGAGTTTAATGTCTCCTGGCTAGACTCAAGCAAAAAGCTTTAGAACATAAAACTTTACTCAGCACCTATGCTTTAATGCATCCCACCTCTTAAAGAGTACATGAGCTATAAAGATATCATTCATTCAGTATTTATTTGGTTATACGTTTACTTTGTCTCCAGGTGTGTACCGGGTCAAGAATGCACCGATGAATGAGTCAGATACGTTTCTGCCTCCAGAGGGTGTGGAGAGGACGGTATTAATTAAAACTGTGCTGATATTACAAAGGAGGGGCCGGATTTTCTCGGTTGTGTATCTCAGCCAGAACTAGCACTGTTGCTTTCCAAGTTGTGGATAGGAATGAAGGCAGAGAATAAGACAGGAAAACTACAAAGAGTACTTAGAAGCTTAAAAAAAAAAAATCCAGCTTCTGTAATAGAGCAAATTAAATGCTAAGTCATCATTTCCCTGATGACTCCCCTGCCCATGAACGGAGAACGGTTGACAGTACAGAAGGAAGAAGCAAGACTTTTGAAAGGCAGAAGAGGAGTATTTAACAAACACGGAGGAAAGAATGATGCAGACAACAGCACTAAGGCTGGTTTACCTGCAAATCTTTTAGCCCAATGAAGTTAAGAGCAATCTGGTCACATGTTACACTTAGAGTTTGCACTTAACTCAGGAGGCTTAAGCTGGTGAACTTCTCTGCTGTTGAGAATATCAAGTTCTGATCTACACTTTAGGAAACTTCCTCTGTTTATGCAGATAGGAGTAGAAAGGCACTGGAGTAGGCGGAGGTAAGCGGGCAGGACCCTGGGAAAAGAGCCAGTGCAGGTGTTAAAGGGGCATGGCTCAGGGATTATGACCCCAGACTCCACAGCAGGAGCTCTCAACTTTTCTAATGCTGCGACTCTTTAATAAGTCTCATGATGACCCCCAACCATAAAATTATTTCATTCTATTTCACAACTGTAATTTTGCTGCTGTTATGGATTGCAAGTAAATATTTGATATGCAGGATATCTGATATGTGACCCCAAAGAAATTATGAGCAACAGGTTGAGAATCACTGCTCTAGACAGACAGCTTTCTATTAGTGGTACACAGGGTTGTCCCTTATTCTAACTCATGGGAAACACAGTACCTGTACTACTACTGTGGGATCAAACCACATAACATTTATAAAATGCTCTTTGGCACTGTACCTGCCATATAATAGGTACTTAGAACGCATGCTATATTACTATAGCCATCCATTCATTCATTCATTTTCATGGTGTCACAGACCTATGCTAGACATTATCATATGATAACAAAGAAGATGGCTATAGTTTCACAGTCCCCATTGTTTAGCCAGGAATACATACTTTTGAAACAGTACTTACAGTGTTGCAATTCATGGGGCTCTGAGTCCACAGATAAAGAGCCACTGAGTCATGTACATAGAGGCAAGGACAGCTTCTTCAAGGAATGGCCTGTACTGTGAGTTCATCAGCACTGGCCAAAAGAGCAGCAAGTTCCAAAAAACATTAGAGAGACTTTCTAGTTTTACCTGGTTGCTTATATAGAATTGAGAGCAGATCTTAAAGTTTCCAGACACAAACACAAATAATGAGCACTTTTGCAGTAAGAGCACCCAGGGCTCTCAGCTGCCATGTGATGCCAGAAAAGCCCTTTGCAAACCCAGTTTGATTGGGAAAGCTAAAGTTTGACTGAGCTTTCTAGGACAGGATGGGTCAATGGTTCGTTGTAACAGCATTTTGGTTTTCTTTTCCAAATACTGAAGTTTTTTTTATTTTGTTTACACCGGTCTCAATCCTGGAATATTAGTGAAGAATTATTGATCCTCTCTCTTTGAGTCCATACACTAGACATGAATAGATTTTTTGAAAGTTAAGAAGGTTGGGTTTCCTTTGGAAAGTTCAGCTGTTCTTTTTATCAGCAGAGACTCTTACGGTGTAGTTAGAAACAGCTGTGAAACTTCTGAGACAGTTCCGTTCCCAGGTTTTATCTGATGGCAGGAACATTTGCAACTGCATTGTTTTGACAAATGGTATCTCCTATATGTGTTTGATTTTTCCAAAGAAAATTAAGTAGATTGACCTAATAATAGCAATAACAGAGTTTAAATTTTCTAAGGAAATATGAGGATAGGTATTTTTGGATGTTTCTAACCTATAGTTACCACTGTTTTCCTGGGGACCTAAAGTCCTTTCAAGTGCAAGTGACTTAACTAACGCCACTGTTTATCAGTAAACATGTCGATATATCAAGGGCACAGTGAAACCACAGAATCCGATTACTCAGTTAAGTGAAAGAAAGACTTATGGGGTATTTCAGTGCTTTCTCCTGGGATTAGAGTGAATAGCATAAGGTGGAAAAGCCTTGATTTTAAAAGAGCAGGGTAGTTTAGAGTAGCAGTGGGGAAAGTTTGCAGTCGGGAGAGGCAGGACCTTTGATTTGTGTTACAGATAAATCCTGATAGGGAGCTAGACGCCCCATTGCTGGAGTGTAGGGAAGATAAGGGAAGTAGTCTCTCTTCCTTACAGACAGAGGTCATTGCTTCACAAGCATCTGAGGAATGCCCCTCTAAGCTTTTGTTTGTCCACTACCAATCTTTCTGTTTACTTGGTCAGAATTCAGCCCCAGCTGAGCCTGTCATTTTGGGGTTTGGAGGCACAAATCCCAAATGTTTTGGCCTGTTTGGACCTAACAGCCATCTGGTGTAAACTTAGTTTCACTTTAAATGAGAAACTATATTATGATTGATTATGAGAAATTATAATTATGATTGACATGTAGATCAGACTAACCTGCTTTTCTTGAAGTGCTTTTAATAATTTACATGCTTTTAAAAATGTCCTAGGTTAAAGATTGCCTCGTAGAAGTCCTGTAGTGTATTGTAGTTGGTTAATTGGATTTAAAAATATCATCATGTCAAGTAAATTCTTTTTTAGAGTATAATATTAATTTAAGTTGTAAGAATAACTATTTTAACTAAGAATTTATACTGTATTCATATTTAAACAGATCTGTTTTTCCTGAGGGGCTAAAATGACTAACACCATGCTCTGTCTTTCAGGTTTATCGTAGGGAAAGAAGAAATTCCCACACACTCTTACTCACCAGAGACAGCATATGCGAAAGTGGACCAGAAGAGGGAGAAGCACAAGGGAACCCCGAGAGCAATGAGTGTAATCACTCTGGTTCGGACTCTCGTGGACTCCATGTGAGTGTTCTGTCCTGCGTTTCACTTACGCCTGTCTCGTGTCACTGTGCAAGCTAAGGTCTCTTTTTCTCTTCAGGAAATGATGTTACTCTTTTGTTCCCAGCAATGACTATACCTAGAGTTTATAGAATGCCCAGGATGGCAAGGGGGTGTTGCTTATTCTTTGTCACATGGCTTTAAAATAGAGTGTGTGGAATCGGAACCATTTTCTGTCCCTTCTGGGCAGAGTTAAAGAGGCTGTAAAGGGAGGATTTCGGAGACACTGGCGTGTGCTCAGTGGCTATGCAGACTGTGAGGAAGAGAACGATTGCTGAGAGAACCAAGATGATACAGGAGTAAGGGCAGACTTCAAGTAAAGGGAGTTCTCCAGCAGTGACAATATATTGCGCTCTGGGGTGAAATATTTATTTGTATATTATACAGAAAAATAGTCTACATTCTGAATATTCATTTTTATGTTACCATAGGCATTTAATAAACTAAATTTAATGGTTTGAAGCTATGCCATCAGCCTATGATGCAGTCATGGCTGTGGTATTTGAGGAGAATGACTAGGGAACATTGTGAGGAATGAGATCATGTATAGGAAATCAGAGAGCCTGATTGCTGTTTTTATCATTTTTCCAGACTACCAGCTCTGTGTTTTTGCAAAGATGATTAAAATAGCATTCTTTACAAAATCCTTGTCTTCACCTGGGGTTGGCACTTGTAGAACTGCCTGTTAGACTGTGTAGGCACAGGTCATAATCACGTTTGGCCAAATTCATTCTTCTCTCTCTCTATTTTAAATTTTTTTATTGATTATTTTATTTATTTAATTTTCAAATGTTATCCCCCTTCCTGGATTCCCCTCTGCAAACCCCCTATCCCACCCCACCCCAAATTAATTTCCATTTTTGCTTTCCTTCCTTCCTTCCTCCCTCCCTCCCTTCCTTCTATCCTTCCTTCCTTCCTTCCTTCCTGCCTGCCTGCCTCCCTGCCTCCCTGCCTCCCTGCCTCCCTGCCTCCCTGCCT
>JANHMN010000003.1:80904998-80957809 GCA_030674055.1 Rhabdomys pumilio | reverse complement strand
CCTCTCTGCCTCTCTGCCTCTCTGCCTCTCTGCCTCTCTGCCTCTCTGCCTCTGCTTCCTGAGTCCTGAGTCCTGAGATTAAAAGCTAAAATACTACAGTTTTAACAAGATGTATCTCATTATGGTGGAGCTTTGATTACACCATGTTAGGCTACAACCTGAGTAGATATTCACATTAATTACATTCTTCTCAGTTCACTCTGCTCTCAGCTGTCTTTGTAGGATGTTGTTCCTGCCCACCTCTTTACTGGCTCTGCTTTTTGTCCAAACTGTGGGATATGTTTTCATGATAGCATCTTCTCTTTTGTATCAACTTAAATGTCATGCCATCAGTAGATTTTCTTTACTACCCAATCTAATATGAGCTACCCTAGTGGCCAATTACTTCCTTTATAACACATTGTAATTTTTAATTGTTGTATTACTTTACTCATTCGGTTCTCTTTCCATATAAGATTGTGAAGTTCCACAAAGGCAAGAACTTGGTCTTGCCTGCCATGTCCCCCACAGCCTTTTAATCCCAGTATATAACAGTCAGCAAATATTACCTGAATACATGAAGGTGTAATAAATGGTTTTCAAAAGTGTATTGATTTTATCTTTTGAAAACTGGGTGGAAAAAGTTAGTCTGTTTGCTCTTCCTGAGTCACTAGCATAATGTTATAGAGATAAAAGGATTGTTGTATTATTGAAAAAAATCCATCGAGGCTGACTCATGGGAATTCACAGATGACTTACCTATTTCATGTCCATGATTTCACCAGGTTTTAGGAAAATCAATCTGTACTTTCTTGTAGCAATTCAGTTGTTTGTTTTTCTAAAAAAGAAAATTATAATTGGAGAATACAAGCTTGAGTTTTTGGAACTTAGCCATGGTCCCAGCTCTTCCCATTTCCATGGGGCTGAGACAAGGAGGGTGGGAAGGCAGTGTTGAGTGTCTTCAAGCTCAATTCAAAGCATCCATTCCTCAGTTTAGCTTCATGCAGTTACCTAGAGTTCCCATCTCCTAGGAAATTTCTTTAACTTAGTTACTTAAAAAAATAAATATAATACCAGAGCTCCAAACAGTGAAATTATCCACGCTTGTACTGATGATCAGACAGTTTCCTATTAAAATTTCCAAGGGAAAGTGACTTTGTCCACTGCTTTTTTTGGAATTTCCATGCTTGTATTTCTAAAACCCTATGGTTATTGTCAAAAGAAGGTAAAGAGATTGAATGTTTCTAGGGTTTCATCAGAATGTTCAGCGTGGGCTACTTGATCCAGTGCTGTCTCCGGATCCCCTCTGCAGTTAGGCATCTGTTTACAGAACCATCCCGGCTCCTGTCTCTCTTCTACAACAAAGAAAACTTCCAGCTGGGTGCTTTTCTTGGATCTTTTGTTAGTATATACAAGGTAAGCTTATTCAAAAAAGAAGAAAGTAAGTAAGGCAGGGTGGAAAAATTGTTCCGCAGTTAAGAGCACTAGCTGGCTGCTCTTCCAGAAGACCCCGATTGGGTTCACAGTTTCCACATGGTAGGTCACGACCATCTGTAACTTCATTTCCAGGAGATGTGGTGCCCATTACAGTTTGGTTCCTCATTTTAGTATACTTGTGAGTTTTCCAGCAGATGGCAGGATTTGGCTTATGCTGTGATGGTCTTCTCTTGGGACCCATGAGCGGCAGGGTATTACCCTGTTGTCTACTCAGTTTCTGTTGTGCTGTGTAAAGCAGTGAGTCCTCATTATTTATTCTGCCATCGCTTGTAGTATGTGCTGTAATGTCTTCATATGTCAGCCAGACCCTCAACACATGTATAGAGACCATCCTTTACACGGAACATTACAATGTTGTCTAATGGGCTACTGTTTAGTGGAGACACTAGTGTGTTACTTATTACACTGAAGTGCTTTGCTATCTAAATTTTAGTTTGTGTATTTAAATTCTTGTTGATTTATGAATATGTTTTTAATTTTTGGATTTCTCTTATTTTCATCTTTAAAATTGGGTCTCTCTCAGACTAAATATAACTGGTTTCCTCCCACATTGAGATAAGATCTTAGTCTGTAGCCCAAACTGGCCTTGAACTCCAACCGTTCGCCCTGCATCAGTCTCCCAAGTTTTGGGATTATACATGTGAACCACCATGATTTAATTGTGGTGTCTAGATTATTTACACTTCAGCTATGTAGGGTATGGTCTATCCAAGGTCTCTATTATTCTTATTTTCTATTCCATTTTCTTCCTTGTTGCTCGCTCCGTATTTTGGTTCATTTATTTTTTATTGGTTTCATATTATTGTTCCTGCTGATATATATTTAATATTTATTGTTGTAACTTAGTATTCTCCTCAGCATTCAGAATATTTGTTTTTTATTTATCAGCTCAACATTAAATAGTGTAATGTGAAAAATTACACTGTACACTGAGTTCCTTTTTCGCCTTTGTGCTGTGCATTTATCTTTGAAGTGTTAAAGCTGCACATCCCATTGTTTATGTTTTGCTCTCTAGTCATCTTGTTCTTTAGAAAGCCAGAGAGGGACGATTTTAATCTTTGGACCGTGTGATTTCTGTCTCAGCTACTCAGCTCTGGTTTTGTGTGAGAGGGCAGGTGTAGGCAAGGTGTCCATGTGAGCATGGCTGTGTGCCAGTAAACCTGATCACATCATAGGTACAATTTCATAGAATTTTTAAAGCATAAATATTATTTTTTTGATTTATTTTTATCCATGTAAAATTCTTATTATTTTAAAAAGAACTTTAAAAACTGGCACGATAACATGTGCTTCTAGCTACAGCTACTCTGGAGACTGAGGCAGAAAGACTGGTTGAACTTAGAAGTTGTAGAAAATGCTGGCAACATAGCCAGGCCTGCTGTCAAACAGAACCTAAGCACAGGAACAAACCAAAGCAAGGGTTACCTCCCAAACCATAGCAAGCCACCTGGCAGCCATTTTTAGCTAAAAAGCTGTAATCTGTTGACCTGCTTTGTCTGACTGAAGATAAGGGACACATATCTTCTAAATTTACCCCTTTTCTCCATTTTCCAGCACTCTTCGTTCCTTTTTATAGAGCTTAGCTTTCCCTAGCATCACCTTCTCTTGGCTGAGGAATGTCCTTCCTCGTAGTGTAGTCTGTGTCTGCTGCAGGTGAATTGTCTCTTTCATTGCCACTGCTGAGAACCAGCATCTGTGGGTTCAGTATCCTGATGTGACAGATGAGTAACTTCTCCAGCTCCTTTGCTTTGTTAAGATGGAAAGGACTCTTGCCTCTAGGTCCTATCTTTAGAGTATATTCATTGGCAGGCTTTTGAAAAGCAGTGCAACAGTGTGACATGTGATCTTCGTAAGTGTATCCAGGGCTGCAAGTGGACTTCCCAGTCAGGGGTCCAGCTCGTCTCACACAGGATTCGGTTGCTGAGAGAATCACTCAGTGCAGTTTTTGTTTTCATGCATTTTTTTTTTCTCCTCAGAAATAGTGTAACTAAGCTTGTGTGTTTCCTCCTTACTATAGGGCACAAGTTGTTTCCTCCGCTGGCTCAGGAACCTGGATGATGAGCTGCACGCTATTGTGGCTGGTAAGTTAGTAATAAAAGGGTGTCCATTGTTGTAGCATTGGTGGCAGGATGAGGTGCAAACCTGCAAAACCACTCAGTTTTTGTTTCTTCCTGCATTGTAAATATAGCCCCTGCTGACGCACCCACCAGTGTGGGAAGTTAACGGGTCTAGGTATACTTGCTGTCTGGTATTCTGAGTTGGCAGTATAATAACTCAGGTTGTCATCATTGCCAGAAATCTTAGAGGATGTGTTGTAAAGTACCCAAAGACTTGTTTAGACAATTATCTAAAAGTTATTAAGTTGAAGTCCAGTTAAGATTCTTTAAAAATCTTTTTTTACCCCACTGGAAAATGATATTTAAATTGTTAAAAGGCACTTAATTATTTTATAAAAGTAAAAATGAAAGATTGTTTTCTAGGGTGAAATGCATGTACTTAAGTTAGCTTAGTCTCTAGGATTCCAGCCCCAGCCTGTAGTTTTCCACGTGTACAGCAAAGGTGATGCTATGCACAGTAGTATACTGACCTCAATGAAAATAGTCGGAGCTGTTCTGAAAATAGACGAGAGTATTTCCTTTGAAGAAAGAACTGATACCTGTGGCTTTTATGTTTATGTTTAAAAGTAGTCTTGGGAAGACCACTGCAGTTTTTTAAGTTAGGGTTTCTTGTTATGAGTAACTCACACTATATGTTCTCCACCCTGAAGATTATTGGTTCTACTTGTGAAACATGGACTCCACTCTAGTGTCAGAGGGCTTGTTACTGACTTGGAGTTTTTTTCCCAACTAAAGGCAACGTGAAAGCGAATATTTTCCTATTTAAGAGAATTAACTTTCTGATGACTTAAGCACAAGGAGAAAATTTGCAATCTGATGAGCCTCTCGTTGTCATTTCAGGGTTCTTGGCAGGTGTGTCGATGATGTTTTACAAAAGCACAACGATTTCCATGTACCTAGCTTCCAAGCTGGTGGAGGTAAGCGCGGATCTTATGCCTGAGAAGTTCCCAAGCACACAGCATTTGCAGTGCTCTGTAGCTGCTTCAGTTGTAAGAGTAAATACTACCAAAGCAAGCTCTGGTTCCAGCCAAGTTCTGACAGTCAGCTCTCCACTTACGTTTATTTCCTTTACACAGACAAACGCATAGTAAGCAGTCCTCAGTCCACCATGCACATGAGCACGCATCAGCATCTGGACAGTGACTTCACCTGTGCTCTGCCACCACACATACCGTATTGTGTCTTTCCACCTATACAAACTCAAGATGAATGCTTCTTAAAACAAAATCAATAGTACTGCCAAAGTGTGACCAAAATACCTCTTTTTTTGTATTTAAAAAGCCCATGAGTGATTAGATTTTATCTTCCCTAAATACCTTACATGTTTGTGCCATCCTCTCTTTGGGCCATTCAAAGGCTGCTTTAATTTGTGTAGTTACCCGCCCCCTTTCCTCCTCCTTCATTAGGTGTTCTCTCCCTCCTCTCCCTCCTCTCTGCTTCCTTTCTTTAATGTTTCTCCTGTCTTTCCTGTGAACCATTAACTAAGTTCAAAAGCTTACATTTAACCTTTATTTTCCCAGGAGTGGGTAAGGGAGTGCCATGTGTGTGTCTATTGTATCATGTTCAGAAGTGTCTGCTTGTCTTTTTGTTAGCTTCGAGCATTGATAGGACCAACTTGAGGCTCCTTCCTCTGGCTCACAGTCTGAGCAGGTGTCAGTGATCATCTCTCATCCCCATTAGTTGAGTTACAGAGTGGTGCAGAGGCATGAGCATGGATCCCAGCACCAGGAGATAGAGGCAGGGGGTCAGAAGCTCAAGGCCAAATAAATCCATTGACATAGGGTAAAACTAGTATTGAGATGTCAGCCAAGCAATGGGATGCTTCTCTGTTCTTGTTTCATCAATTTATAGATGTTTCTAGCAAAATAAACTGGCCTGTTCAGAGTGCTGATGACACTTTAATGAAAATTGAAAGCACTAATCATCCGAGGTGTCTGTGAAATGAATTTAAATGGTGTACTGGTAACCATTTTTCTGTGGTTGAAGTTAATTTTTGTTAAAATGCTATACCATGCTATACCAGCGTGTAGTGATTGATCGGAAAACCCACTGCATTTCCATCTTTCCACCACTCAGGCAGATATGTGAGGTAGATAACACTTGAAGAGAGAAAGGTTATTCTGGCTCACGGGTGGTATCAGCTTCAGTCTGTTCTAACCATCTATTCCTTCGGCTGTATGTCATGTGGGGCACAGGTGGAGCACGACTTCTTACTTTATTTACAGCTGGGAATGAACTGAAGGGGGAGGGAGGAAAAGTTTCCTAGTGTCCTCTTTTAAGGACTGCCTCCAGTATCTAGAGGTCTCCACATGGGCTGTCTGCATAACCCTTCCACTTCCTCCCACTAACAGCACTTTGGGGACAATCTGTTAATATTTGGGTCTTTGTGGGGCATTTTAGACCCAAACTTTGCATTGTATAATTTTTTTTCTTAGAATTTAAGAATAAAATTTATTTTGTGTTCCCATGACTACAGTAGGAGCTAGCAAGCATGTGATGCATACAATAGGGCTCTGGCCCTTCACTAACTTAGAATATGGTTCGGTACGTATGTTTAGTGTGATATTTAAGAGCACAAGTATCAAAAGATTGTAAGATAACTTCCATTTATTATCTCTGTGATGCTATTCACATATACTTGCCTCAACATGAATATATCTGCCTTATAATAATTGCCTTTCATGTTATTTTGGAAATAATGATTAATAAAGTGATTGCACATTCTGGTTTTTAAGTGAGCTGTGCCTCTGTATGCACTCTACAGGGTTTCTATATCCCAATTGCTTATGCATATTCCTTCCCATGTATTTCTTTTTCCATATATATTTTTGATTGATTCATATGTAATGTATTTTTCCTGTCATTTCTTCTGTTTCTTTTTCTCTTTGAGTATGGTAGCAGTTGTGTGTCTTATTTTTTTAATGTCAAATTAAAAAATGAATTTGGGGGATTAAATTTTAACAAGGTACATGTATGTAGCAAATGTAATAGCTGCAGAGCACCAGAGGATGAGGGTCCACCTGCTGTCCTTGCTGAACTGTTCACACTTTCTTGAAGCCTCCATCCAGCGGGAACTCCAGACTCTTAGATTTCTTCCCACATGCTTTCCAGTTTTTCCTTAGTTTTCTGTATATCAGAAAACCTGTTGCCATGAATTTCCCATTCTAAATGTATAGGCAATATCTTTCCTGTGCTCCCTGCATGCTTGCATGTGCGTGTATGTGTGTGTGTGTGTGTGTGTGTGTGTGTGTGTGTGTGTGTGTGTATGTGTGTGTGTCTGGTCTTGTGTGTGTTGAAGTGTACTCATCTTGCTGCTTTCCTGCCGTCCTGTGACAAGCTAGTGTAGTAACTGGGAGCACAGCACTAGAGAACTTTAAGAGCAACTTGAGACACTGTTTTGCTTTTTAAATCTCAGTGAAACTTTGGTTCAATTCTGTTTTTTTTTTCTAATTTGATTTACTAGTTAATTTTATTGTATCATAAATTTATTGATCTCTGACCATTTTGAGTTTTAAAATGTGATAGTTTGATAAACATTACAAATAAATCTTTTTAAAAGTTCTCCTTGGTCAAATTCCCTTTGTTCCCTGGGAGACCTGAAGAATAGATAATTCATGCTTGGCATTTATATAAACGTCACATGTAGTTACGCCTCTCTCACAGCTCTCCCCAGGGTGCAGGGCGTGTGTCCATTAGGCTTCTATTTTGTTCACTTCTACATTCCTTGCTCGTAACACTGTGCTCATCATAGTTAACATCAGGAATGAGCAAGTCTAGTACGGGGAAGAAGCACTTAAGCATTTACAAAAGCATCTAAGAATAAATGACATCAGTGCAGCAGAAATAAAGCACTGTTCAGTTTCACACACAAGCATCACTGCTCAAAGCTGGAGTTTGGCAGGAAGGAATGATGGAAGGAAAGGCCAGCCTAGAACACTGTCATGGAAGATGTGAATGATTGAGATGTAGAGGCAATAAAAGGATTCAGAAAGGCAGAAAATGTATTTGCAGAACTCACTACTGAGTTCTGATTTAATACTGCTCAATTTTTAAATATGATCTAAGCTCTTGCCTTATGCTTGATTTTCAGACGATGTATTTCAAGGGCATCGAAGCTGGAAAGGTTCCTTATTTTCCTCAAGCAGATACTATCATCTATTCCATCTCTACAGCAATTTGTTTCCATGCAGTAAGTACAGCTCTTAAGAAGATAGCAGACGTTTCTATTTCTGCCTTATATTAAGCCAGTGATAGGGATGGGGGAGATGGGGGGAAATCGAAGCCTAGCAACACCGTTGTTTGTCACATTTCCTTTACTGGTTTGTTTTCTCAGCAGAAGAGCTTGCATGTCTTAAAGCACTGAATGTGTGGATGGGCTAGGTCTTGCTTGAAGAGCAAACCAATATTTATGTCTAAAAAGAATACAAGGAAGGGTGAATTCATAGCCCTATATTGCAGGGAGAGCACCCTGATGTAATCCTTCCTGGAGAAAAGCTACCTTAAGAGTCTGCACGGGTGCCCTCTGAGACACTCCAGCATTCATTCTTCAGGAAGGGGAAGGAGAAGCGAGTCTCATCTCTGTGTTTTGTGGGATTTTTTTTTTTCTGTCTCTGTATTAAAGTCCATTGATGAGTTTAGGCATAGGGGGAGCTTTTACTTGCTTTTCCCCACAATGATGGTGTCAGCTTGAAGCTCAGTAAAGTCAAATTATCAGCTCTCTAATGCAACACTCATGCTTCCTGATAAAGATGACTATTCACTGATTGTCATCTCAAAAGCAGCATGTCTACTTAAAAGCATATTGACAACGATAGATTCTTGAGAGTCTGAAACATAAAAGCAATTTTTTTTTCGTCACTAAAGTTTTTAAAGTGCAACAAACAACAAGAATAGAGATAAGAACTACTATATTTCTTAAGACTGCAATGTTGATATTTACTAAAATAAATATCCAATTGAATAATCTTAGGCTGTTATGGAAGTTCAGAACTTGCGACCATCTTACTGGAAGTTCCTTTTAAGGCTCACCAAGGGCAGGTAAGTGACCAAGTTGATTTCAATGTTTATAACAAATTAATAACCTTTATAAGTATATTATAAATGTCTTTGTCCCCGAGGGAATATTCTTTCAGTGGTAAATTAGTTATTTATATGTAAATCAATATGACCAACATAATAAGAAATAGATCTGAGTGAAAACTTTGAGTTAAAACTAAATATTTGACCTTTTTTCTTATAATAGTTTAGACATGTTAAATATTCTAGATTAATGTGCTTATTTGCTAACTGCCACTTTGTCAGTAATTAGATAATCAGCATTTAATCTTATCTGTGAATCTTTAAACTCTTCTTCTTTATATAACAAGTTCAAGTCGGGAATATAGGCCAATGGCAGATTTGCTTAATATGTGCAAGGGCCAGCTCTCCTTCATGACTCCAGGGCCAGATCTTCTGCTGGCTGCAAGTGGTGACAGATAAGGGTGCCCCATTAATCTTAATTGAGTTCTTTTAGAGGGTTTGACCTAATAGAAATAGGCTGAAAGAGTTGGACTTCAGTTCTGGTGACTGTTAATAAGGGAAATATATTTACTCTCACAATCTTAGGTTTATTTTGTTTTTTAATGAAATAGTAATCTATATGCTGTACTCTGTTCTGTGTTGCTATGAGAGATTACCTGACTCTTAGTAATTCACATACTAAAAAAGTTCACTTCACTCTTCATAAGAATCCCAATCTCCATCCAAAGTTTGACGGGGGGTGGGGGACTACCCTCTCAGAGGAGATGGGGGTTGGTCTCTTGGGGGCGAAAAGGGAACCGCGTTTAGAGTATAAATAAATACATAAATATACAAACATACATACAAACATTAAATAAGTGAATTTCTTTTGAAAAGTGAGACCTTAAAAGGTCTATCCTGTGCACCAACTAAAACTGTTGTTAACATGCTTTATCCCTAGGATTGGGTGATTGTTAATAGAAGGTATAGTTTTTAATCACTACATCTTCTTTAGTCTGTTTGTGTCCATGTGTGCATGCAGCGAAGGTTATAGATGGCTTATGGGAGTCAGTCAGGTCTCTTTAGCCATGATGTGGGTTCTAGGAATGGAAGTCATATCAGACTTAGCAACAAGTGCCTTTACCTACTGATACTGAGTCATCTTGCCTATCCATGAAGGTAATGTTTACTCTGTTTTATTAGTTCTCTTCTGCTGTTTGCTCTTTAATCATTACCTATTTGCATATTGTTGGTAAGTGTTAAATAGTATTCTGTGATATAATTCATCAGAAAAATACTGATTAGTCAAGTTTTACATTTGAAACCATCTAATGTATAGAGTTGTAGATGTGTTTAAAATACTAATTGTGGGTTATGGTTTTGCCCTGGGGATTGATTACTTTTTAAAAGATAATCCTAGACAGTTACCCTTGGTCATTGGGGTGCCCTGTTACAGAGTTTCAGGGCTTCTGCCTTGCCAACCCAACCTGACTTTGCATTTCCTGAAAGCCAAGTCAGAGGAATTGACTGGTTTCTTTCATGAATACCTTTACCAGTTTCTGTACTGTGTTCTCTTCCACAGGTTTGCACTAATGAACCGAAAAGCCCTGGATGTGTTTGGTACTGATGCATCTAGAGAATTTCACAACTTCATCCCCAGACTAGACCCACGATACACAGTTGTCACACCAGAGCTGCCCATAGACTTTTCCTGAAGATGACTATAACTTATTGACTGTGTCTCACCATTTTCTCCTGAAGAGTTAATTATGTTCAACACAGAAGGGGCCCAAGCTGAACTTCAGTGTTACGTCAACGAGAGATGCTTTTTTTTTTCCTTTTCATACCAATCAAAAATACAGAAGCTTTTTAGAAAGGCGTTGCTTAATAATTAAGCTTCCTCTGTAGCCAGAATCTCATTCTGGATCATGTAGTGTTGATATATTGTTCATTAAATTATGTCCACAAAGAATATTGAATAATCTATGTAGAAATATAATAAGAAGAGTATACTTAAAAATTACTTTAAAAGATGTCTTTAGTTCATTCCAATAGAATTCTTGGTCAAAACTAAGAATATTTCTTCACTTTATGATTTGTAAAGGATCACGGGAACATGGATTCAGTCCGTGATTTTTATGCTTTTGAATGAATTTCTGTAGCTATGGGGTGTTAGAGATAGGGAGAAACCTCTGTGGGCAATGCTGCTTTACTGTGGAGCATTGTGAAGAAAGTGGCCATTCTTATTTCAGGGATAAAAAAAACGGGTTTCGTACATTTGGCCCAATGTCATGGTAGTACCCATGCTCTTTTGTTCAGCTGACAGTCCTGTCTCTCTTTGTGACCAGATTGGCTGTTTGGCATCTTAGTGACCTTATAGTAACAGGTTAGGAACAAATGGAAACTGACATGTGCTGCAGTAAAGAATATGTCTCAGTGTTCCCAGGAGTGTTACACTTGAATATTGTCAAGCACACAACTTAAAAGCCAATCTTTATACCTCCCGTAGGCATATTGTGTTTATTTTCACCACAGTGGCCACGCTCTTCGTAGTTCGGTTTGAATACCATTGGTGTTTTAGAAAGGGTTAAGACCCTATGGAACAAAAGAGCCTTGGGCCAGTTTGACAGTTGCTACCCTCTCTAATGCCTCACCTAAATGGGGTGTTTTATGACTAAAAATGTGAAAATGTAGTGATTGTTGGGAGTTCGTCTCTCACTAATTGGATTCCTGTTCCTCTGCTTCCTGTTCATTAACAAGTTCACTTTGGAATTAAGGGACAACATAGTCGGTGCTGATAATAGAAGTAGTCTTGGACAGCTGACTGAAATATGATCACTTGGGTTTTCTGGGGAAAGTTGTACTTTTCTAAGTTAATATAGAAGTTTAAAGTGGTTGTGATGTCTGTAGATAATGTAATATATAGGAATTATCTTTAAATATATAATTTTGTTGCTGAAAAGGTTTCAGGCCATTGTAAGTTATGCAGTAGAACTTGTGTTATGACAGGAATTGTTAACCCAGACATTAAAAATACTTAATCTCCTCCCACATTCAGTTGCATCAGCACTTGTATTTCTGTGTAATCCTAGCCGTGGTTGTTATGGTAAATTGAATCCCTACCGAGAGACAGACTCTAGTGCCATCATGTAACAGAACCCCTTGAGTTTGGTCAGCGTTCTGCATTGTGATTAGCCTTCTGGAGTGGACTTACCGACTTGGTAATACTGTTGAAGGCTCGGTTTGGTTGTGGACTTGAACACTGACTCATTAATGCAGTTGTAGGGTTTTATTCACTGGAACCGAACTGATGATTAGCACTGTGTTTACTTTTGAAACTGAAGTATTAAAGCACTGAGAACGCCTGGCTACCTGGACCTCATTTTCTCCTCTCAGATTTTATGTCTGTTGCGTTTTTCTTGTCAGGTTAAAAATCTATTTTAAGCCATAAGTCATTCTTTTCATTGACGTTAAAGGGCTGTGATAATGATTAACCCCATCAAAATGTGCTAAAGAATGTTTAGTAAAATCTTGCTGGTTGAAAAGATGCATTTCTACGAGAGATATATTTTTAAGAAATTGCACTCATGTTTTTATTTTATGTAAAATGCAGTAAACAACTGCCGTGAAGCAGAGTACAGCAGTGAGTGAACACCTCGGAAGGCTGGCCCGCCGGCTGGCAGTGACAGATGGAGAGACACAGCTCGGACTCCTGAGCACAGTGTACTTGTTCAAGCAAACAGGAAGAAAACGAGCTATTTCTAAAGACAGTCTGTGCCTTTCTCCCTCTAACTAACCAGGAATTGACTGACAGCTGCCTGTCATCATAAATAAGGGCAAATAGATCTCTTCATTCCAAAACAGGTTTTTATTTCCATTTTGCCTCTTCAGTTCATTTAAATTCTGAAGAAATTACATCCTCAGCCAGCTTCTACCAGAGTGGAATATCATAGATGGCACTCCTTTGGGCTCCCCAGTATCTTTGTGCAGAGTGAAAAACAGTGCGCTTGGAGCAGTCATGTAATGATCATTTCCTGTGTTAGTAAAACTGTAGAAGTGGCCCCAAGTAAAGGTTGGGAAGTTTGAGATTGAGCAGTTATCTTGGGTCTCTTCGGTTCTTACCATCTTTTCATTAGATAGTCCACTGATATTCACTTCTGAACACTACCTGATCTCATCGTCTTTTTTCCTAAAAGCTGTGTTTGGCTCAGTGCTTTTAAAGGTAACCTCTAAACTACAAGTGTCTCTGAGATTAGAGGTGGACAGCATCTTGGCCTTGATACAGCATATGTACTACGACTTCAGCAAGACAGAGAGGGCTTCGCTTGTGCAGCTGCAATGGATATGAATACTGAAGCCTGTTACTTCTAGCTGAAGGAGAGAATCCATCCCCGACCTGAACTTGTCCTCTGGCCCTTTGATATGTTCTTTCTGTGTCTGCTTCACTGCTGTTTGCTTCTCTTCACTTCTCTCTGTCTTTCCATGTCCCTCTCTCCCTTCTCTTCCCTCATCTTTCTTCTCCCCCTATCCCATTCCTCTTGTTTCTCCTCCCTCTTTGTGTGTGTGTGTGTGTGTGTGTGTGTGATGCTGAAGACTGAAGCCTGGGTTTTTATGTGCGAGGCAGATGCTGTACCATGGAGCTTTAGAATTGTTTTCCCTGACATCTGCCTCCCCTTTCCCCATTTACTGCTTGCTGATGTTACTCTTTGTTTCTTGTGCTCAAGGACTGCTGTGAGATCGTTAGTGTTCAATTGGTCCAGTGTAGGAAGAGACATTTCTGGTCACACTTATATTTTAAATAATTCTATACTTCTTAGGTAGGATGATATGGAAGGTGGCTGCATAAATACAGCAAGCCTGTTTCTCTGTACATAAGGCCTTTAAGTTCAGAACAGTCTCTTCTTGACAACCTCCTGACATCACTTGGCTGTGGAATGTGCCATAGCTATACAAAAGGGGCAAGAACTAATGTCTTACTTCCTTTTACTTTCTTGTTATTTTCCCCTAAGTCTACACTTGTATGCATTAGGTGAGATAAGGTACTGGGCTTTATCTTTTGTTCCTAAAGACCTAAAATCCCCAATAAAACACAGACGCACAGCAGAAGGAGCATCAGGCCAAGTTCAAGAAATAACAGAAGCTTCTGCTCCAGTAAACTGTGGAAGGTGGGGTGTCCAAGTCTTGGTGTGCAGGCTATGGGCATTCAAATATTTTCCTATGCTTTTTAGAGTCAGTTTTCCACTGTGGCTTGAAGACTCTTGAGCTCTGAATGAAACTGTATTATATCAACTTACCCTGCAGATTCATTAATATGAGCCACTTAATTTCTGAGGCCTGTTAAGTTCCTTAGTGTTTGAAAAGCCCTTCTCAACTGTTCAACAACCTGTAAGTGAGTTTTCAGGTTATTTGGTAACGACAGTAAAGACTTAGGACAAGGAGTTAAAGCATGGCATGTGCCACGTGGGTGCTCAGTATGGGCCAAGTGAGAGGAGAGCAGAAGCAAACACCTCAAGCCTCACTCTTCTCCAGTTCCTTCCAAGCCAAGAATGGGCTTGGCTCCTTATTCTTGGTATTTATTTCTCCAGAGTAGGTTCTTGAAGGAAAAGACAAAAGAGGCACAATTTTTGCTTGATAATTTCAGATCAAAGGTGAGTGAGTTAAGCATTAGTCTTAATGTATGTGCATCTGTGTGACTTACTGGAGATGTTAGGTCTTTATAAACAAAAGATAAAGCTCAATATGTTATCTCACTTGGTCTTGTTGGGACCTGAAACTGTGTTATTGTGTTTATAGGGAAATAGGGTAGGCATGGTAGGTACCAGTAATCCCAGCACTCCAGAGATGGAGGCGAGAGAGTGAAGAGATTAAGGGCAGCCTGGACTGCAAAGTGAGACCCTGTCTTAACCTAGGAAAAGAGACAGAGGAAAGCAGGTGTTTTCCTCTTCCTGTTACATAGAGGTAAATTGAATTTAGTCAAAATGAAAATATTTCTTTGTGTTTCTGTAACATTGAACCAGATACTGTAAAGGACTCGGAGCTGCCCTACGCTTGGCGCCAAAGCTGTAAAAGCCCCGCTTACTGGAGCCCCTGTTCAGGTGCCAAACTGTAAAAAACCCTGTAAACTGTAAACTGTAAAAGCCCTGCGCTAACTGTAAAGGACCACTCTTGACCACGTTTGGGGGCCAAACTATAGCAGCCTGCTCTGTTCCGCAGGTCCGGGTTTAGCAAGAGAGAGAGTGGGGGGAAGAAGGGGAAGAAACACGAAGAATAGAAACAAGCCAGAGGATCTGTAGTAAAGTCTTCTTTACTGTCTCCACCATACACATACCACTACACCTACTACTACTACACTACACATAACACACACACACATACACACACATACACATACATACATTACAAGGAAATCCTGGGTATTTGTAGGCTTTTGCCACGTGCCTTGTAGGCACATGGATACCACATGCCTTGCAGGTGTGAATATGACGTAAGCCTTACAGGCGTGGACAGCACGTGTGCCTTACAGGCATGGATGGCATAGATATCACATGGACAACACGTGCACCGCATGCCTTGTAGGCATGGATACCACGTGCTCCTTGAAGCTGGGGGCACTAAACAGCAAAACAAGCTATGTGGGATATCAGAGTGTGCTTCAGCTGTTGTACGCTGTTGAAAACCAAGTCTCATGTCAGGGTATATGGCTCAAGATGGCTGCAAAGCTGATAGCTGCTTTCTAGCCGCTTTCTGCTTAAAGTTGGCTCCCAACAAGATACTATGAATCTACTTGGCTACAGACTAGGTCTGGTAACAAGACAGTCTGATGGGGAAGGGTTTTTGTTTTTGTTTTTAATAGAATCATTAAAGTAGCAGCCATGTCTGTAAGCAGTAATTACAAATATGCACCTTACTGGAGGCAAGTAGTCAAATGAGTACTATCAAGATACCTTGCACCTTCAGTATCTTCAGTGTGTGTGTGTGTGTGTATCTATGTATCTGTGTGTGTGATGAATAATAGCCCTAAGATGCTTATGGAAAACTGCTATTTCCTCATTAATACAAAAACAAGTAAATGTATTTATTTATTCATTTGAAATTTAATTTGTGATATAAAAATTTGATAGGGATTTTTTTTTTAATTTCTACTACAGGCAGAAATAAAGTGGCATGAAAACTTGCGTGGGCAAACTTTCAAAGACAGGCATTGTTGCACACTGGCACAACCCCAAGAGAGCCCGGTAAATGAACCTAGGAAATGTAAGGTGTCAGTAAGCCACTAGCCTTCTATCGGATCCAGGGTCCCAGATTCATATAAAAAGCATAGGGTTGCAGTCACTGTTAGCTCTCACCTGCTGATGCTTTACTCCTCCCTTCCTGATGGAACACTGGTTCATGGTTGGGACAGCACCATACCCAGCATCTGGGAGTAGGCGGAGACTGTCCTAAAACACTCCATCATCTTGTCCATTACTTTTCTAATCAGTTTTTTTTTTCTTTTGAGTGACCATGCAGCTCAGTTTAGGCTAATAAGATGTAATGGAACAATTGGGACAGTTTAGAGGAATTTCTTCTTTCAAAGAAAGCCCACATTACTTTTCCTCCTGTTCCACATGAATGGTAATTAATTGTCTGTAGATGATGATGTTGATCTCAACATTAGATGAGAAATACCAAGACAAAAAACAGCAAGTTGAACATGTCAGGGAAGAAAAATGGAAAGAGCACAGACTGATGTTCTTAAGCCAGTGACTTGATACTAGTGACCATGTATTTCTGAGCATTTTGAGGAAACATCATCCATTTCTTGTTCCATTATTCAAGAATTCCGTTGCTTTTGATCTAAACTGTTTCTGATACATGCTCCTCCACATAAATCCCACCAGTTTCATTTCTCATCATGCCCTTCGTCCACTTTTCTCCCCATCCTGCTTTAAACACATCAGCTGAAAAAGATATAGAAATAATTCAACAAAACCTATAAAATATTACATTGAGGATGTTTAGACAATACCAGAAATTCTGGATGTTTCTATTACTTTATTATTATACTCAAACAGCAAAATGAGATTTGAATTTAGCTGACGTGAATCTCCCAGTCCAGCTGCATTCCTAAGCATAGCTTCTGTGTTGTCTACTGTTATGCTCTTTTAGTTTTAAGAGTTACTAATTTGCTCATATGTGTGAAAGATTTTTAATGTATATGCATGTGTGTTTGGGAACATGCATGGAGGCCAGAAGAGTGTATTGGATTTCCTCTGTTCTCCACCCATTGCTTTGTGGTTGAGTCTCTCCTTAACCTGGGGCGTCAGTGATCCTCGTCTCTACCTAACTCTGAAATCACATTAAAGATGATTGCAGAACACCAGTCATGGGTGCAGGGACCAGACTAATCTTTATGATTGTGTAACAAATGCTTTTAACCACTGAGTCATCTTTGCAGTCATTTGTTCTTCACACCTTAGCTTTTCTGGTTAAGATGGCCCCATGAATGATATTTTAAAGTCTCAGTCCTTAGTATATCTTTTCTCAGGACTGATTTTCCATTCATGTAGCTCTTTTCATTGCAGTGGTTTTTCATGCAAAAATGTCTGGACAGATTTAACTTTTGAGATGATGTCTATATATTCCAGCCACACTGGAAAAGCAAAGAAACTCCAATTCAACCAGCACCACCTGACTAGCTAGCTATGTTTTTTTTTGTAACCCCCAAGCTACTTCCTATTCCAGTTGGGATTTGGGATTGGGTTCTTGGCAAACAAGACAGTATCACTGAGTTAATTTATTTTTGCATAAGCATTTTGTTGCAGGCTCACACCCCTATATACCAAACCTGTGTGTTTGGTAATTGGTCTACCTTCCATACAGAATCGACTTCTGTTTTTCATGGATGCTAATACATACTTTCTGCAGCCTAATTTCCCACTGGAGAGGCTTCAGCTGAGGCAACCAGTGCACATTCAGTTTGTATCAGTTTACATCATAGGCTAGCAGGCTAGCTGTGCCATCTTTATGCAAGAAGCCCTTGGCAGCCTTGACCTCCGTCTTCCACAAAACACATTCCATTTCATTCTGGTAAAGTGTGCTCTGTAAGTCGTGACATCTATAATATTTAATTCATCCTCCTCACCTGTGCCTATGTAGTTCCCTATGTGGAAGTGGGGTAGAATGTTCTCAGCAGTGTCTCAGCAGCTGCCTAGTGACTGCCTGCAAACTGAGTCTGTAGACCAAAAATCTAACCTCCAGTTATACCTATAAATGTCTGCAGAATGTTATCCTTACAAATGGCTTTGTAAATATTCCAGAAATTGGCCTCTACTACTAACCCAGCAAAAGTTGGGGCCAGTTTGGCTTTGGGTTTGAACAAATGATTTGTCATCGGTTTCTGTTGTTTGTTTTTTCCTGATAGAGTTAGAATTCTTGACTTTCCACTCCTTAAAAGCTGCCAAATCTAAACTAGAAGTAGACAGGGGAGGACACAAGGCTCTCCCACTTAATTTCATGAAATAAAATTAACAGAAAGTTTTCCCAGAATTCCATTGTGTTTGGCTTCTTAGTAACATAGTACTGTTTAGTTTTTCTTATGTAACAGAATCTGAGAAGATAATGGTTCCAGTCACTTGACCAGATAGGCTGGTCTCTAACAAGTAGTTTCTCCAAACAATCCATGTTAAGGGGAAAGGAAGGAAATCAATGTGGAAAAAAAGTCAATTCTCTAGCCTAATTTACAGGAAATGACCAATTTAGACACTGTATCCCCTGTTGCTTTGAATTTTAGCTAAGGTCGCCCTTATAGATCCCTGGGAGTTTCCATTGTCCTAGGTTTCTAGCTTGTTCCAGAGATGTCCCTAATCCCAGTTTTTCTCTTCTAGTGCTCTTTCTCCAACTCACCGCTGTCTGACCCCTTCAGTTCCTGTCTCCAACCCCACCTCTCCTATCTCATCTACCCTAGATGTCTATTCTAGATTCCCTTCCTGGGGAGATTCATTTCTCTCCCCTAAGTCGTCCTTGTCACGTAGCTTTTCTGGGTCTGTGGATTGTAGCATGGCTATATTACTTTATAGCTAATATCCACTTAAAAGTGAGTACATACGTTTTGTTTGTCTTTCTAAGTCAGGATGATTTTTTTCTAGTTCTATTGATTTGCCAGCAAATTTCATGATGTCTTTTTAACAGCTGAGTAATACTCCATTGTGTAAAAGTACCACATTTCTTTCTCCATTCCTCAGCTGAGGGACATCTAGACTGTTTCCAGTTCCTGGTGATTATGAATGAAGCTACTATGAACGTAGTGGAACAAGTGTCCTTGTGGTATGACGGAGCATCCTTTGTATATATTCCCAATATGGTGTAGCTGGGTCTTGAGGTAGATCAATGACCATTCTCTGAGAAACTACTATATTGATTTCCAAAATGGCTATACAAATTTGCACTCCCACCAGCAAAGGAGGAGTATTCCCTTGCTCTATATCTGCCAGCATTGGCTGTCACTTCTGCTTCTGGTCTTAGCCATTCTGACAGGTGTAAGATAAAATCTCAAGAGTCCTCCCAGTGGAGGGATTGGAACACAACCCAGCCACAAAATCTTTGACCTACAATTTGTTGTGCCTACAAATGTGCGGGGTTAAAGGTGGTGCAGAAATTGAGGAGGTAGCCAGCCAATGACTGGTCCAGTTTGAGAAACATGCCACAAGAAGGATCCCACCTCTAACACTGCCTAGAGGGCTAGGATAGCCTAGAGACCCAGGATAGAACCAAACACAAGCGAAGGGGGGAAGTGAATGAAGTGATTTCTAATGCTATTCTGCTGTACTCACAGATTAGTACCTAGCCCAGTTGTCATCGGAGAGGCTTATCCAGCAACTGATGAAAACCGGCTGAGTTTCTGTAAGGGACTTTGCAATCCCCAGAGTCATCATCCAATACATTTTTTTTTTCATCGCACATTTTTGCTCCTTAACCTAGTCTATTATTTTGATACATTAGTACAAAATGAACAGAAATACATCTCAGGGTTGAACTACATTGTTAGAGACACTGAATTTTTAGTACAATCTAAAACTCCTGGTCCAGCTGTATACACAAGTGAGGTTCACCAACAGCAATAAATAGACCAGCTTCCAGGAAATGGAAACTCTTCCTATTTTGTTCTATAAGGCCAGTATTCTCTCAATATCAAACTGAATTTAAGAACAAAAATAACAGTACCTTGTGACCAACTGGGATATCTCCAAAGTTCACAATTGGAAATCAGTCAGTTTGAAAATCAAGGTAATTCAGCATATATATGTATGTATATATACACATATATGTATACACACACACATATATGATACAGTAAGGTGAATTACCCTCTGATTCACTGATCATACATGAATCAGTAACATGAATAGGATACATACATATGCATATATATATATATATATATATATATGACAAATATACATACATATATACATATGTACATGCCAATTCTAAAATCTATTTGGAAATGAAACTCTTAAATAACCAAATTTACTCTGACAAAAATAAAGCTAAGAGGGGTAGGCACCTGGACTTCAAAGCTTATTATTAAGCTTTATAAAAAGTATGCCATTCCATTTCTTATGTGAAGACAGGCAAACTGATCAGTGAAACCCCATGAAGTCAGTGTCCAGTTGCTGAATCATTGCAGTGTGGTGCTTAATTAAAGGAAAAGCCAGTCTTCTCACAGTATGTGCTAGTGATATAGCAAGAAAGTGATCTTGAGTCTCAATGAAGACAACTACAAAATTAATTTTAAAAAGTACATCTAACTCAATAGGTATTCTAAATCAAAATGTAAACCCTAAAATAATAAACTGACATAACAATAATATGAAGTCTTTGTACATTAGTTAGGCAAACATTTCTTGAATAAGACTAAATATAAAATGAAATTTTGTTGAGTTACAGCAGTGGTTCTCAGCCTTTCTAATGCTGTGACCCTTTTATTCCTCATGTTGTAGGGACAACCAACTATGAAATTATTTTCATTGCTACTTCATAACTGTAACTTTGCTACACTTATGAGTCATAGTATATTTGTTATGCAGAATGGTTGATTACAACTCACAGGTTGAGAACTGCTGAATTAAGAGCATGGCTTGCTATTCTGTGAATCTGGTATTTGGATTACATTACTAGTTGTGTAGATTCTGGGAGAACTTGACATAATTGGAGTAAATACTGGTGTAACCACACTCAGCAAGTCATTTTAGAGTGAAATTTCAAGCCCTGTCCAGACATCAATCTTAATTGAATAAATGAGAGGTATTGGGCCCATAACAAGGCACTTATAATGGCCTAATTCATATTCATGGGGTTCCCAGAATGTCATATTTTCAGTGAACTTGCTTCATTTAGCATTTCAGGCCCCTTAACCTGTACTATATACTTTCTAATTCTATACATGCACATCCTTCACTATAATAAATGATTGGCGTATGACATCAGCTCTTTCATCTTAGAGATTATCACTTTATTCACTGACAAATCCATGGCATCAGAGTTCTTGAACATAGTAGGGGTCTGGTAAGTAGTTACTAGAATTTTCAGTTGTGTAAGAATCATCAGTTAATCTGGTAAGTAGTTACTAGAATTTTCAGTTGTGTAAGAATCATCACCTCGCTGGTGTAACTGAATGTCTGCATATAGAAGAATGAAAATGGATCCATACCTATCACCCTGCACAAAGCTCATGTCCAGATGGATCAAAGACCTCAACTTAAAACTAGAACATGAAATTTTATAGAAGAGAATGTGAAGAGTAACCTTGAACACATTGGCACAGGAGACTTTGTGTTTTGTGAACAAAAAACCAACCATTCAGATACTTAAGATCAACAATAAATGAGGCCCTATTTATGAAACTGAAAGGCTTCTACAAGGCAAAGGACATTGTCAATAGGACAAAATGACAGCCGACAGAACAGGAAAAGATCTTTGCCAACCTTATATCTCACAGAGGGTTGAGATCCAAAATATGTAAAGAACTTAAGAAATTAGATATCAATGAACTAAACCCAATTAAAAATGGGGTGCAAAGCTAAACAGAATTCCCAACAGAGGACCCTAATGGCTGGGAAGCACTTAAATGTTCAACATCCTTAGTCATCAGAGAAATTCAAATCAAAATGACTCTGAGATTTCATCTTAAATCCATCAGAATGGCTAAGATCAAAAACTCAGATGATAGCTCATGCTGGCAAGAATGTGGCAAGAAAGAAAGCAGTTGTACAACACTTTGGAAATCAAATTGGTGTTTTCTCAAAAAATTAGGAATAGTCCTACCTCAAGACCCAGCTATATTATCCCTTAGAATACATACAAAAGATGCTCCGTCATACCGCAAAGACACTTGCTCAACTATGTTAATAGAAGCTTCATTTGTAGTAGGCAGAAGCTGAATACAACCCAGATGTACATCAACTGAAGAATGTATAAAGAAAATGTGGCTACATTTACATAATGAAATATTACTCAGTCATTAAAAACAATGATATCATGAAATTTACAGGCAAATGGATGGAACTAGAGAAGACCATCCTGTGTAAGGTAACCGAGACCCAGAAAGACAAACATGGCGTGTACTCATTTACAAATGGATATTAGCCATAAAGTACATGATAGCCATGCTACAATCCTCAGAACCAAAGAAACTAAGTAACAAGGAGGTCTCAAGGGAGGATGCATGAATGTCTCTGAGAAAAGGAAATGAAATAGACATCAGGAGTGGATGGGGGGAGAGAACTGAGTGGGAGAGGGTGTAGAGATGGGGAACAGAAAGGATCAAGTGTGGGGAGGACAGAGAGAGAACTAGAATTGGTGTGTGTTGGGGGTTGTCTCCACAATGAGCTGGAAACCTAGGACAGTAGAAACTTCCATGAATCTATGAGGGTGACCCTAGCTAAGACTGTTAGCAACAGGGGATATGGAACCTGAAATGACCACCTCCTGTAACCAGGCAAGACTTCCAATGGTGGAATGGGGACATCATCCAAGTCACAAGACCTTCAACCCACAATTTTTCCTGCCTACAAGATGTGCAGGGACACAGATGGAGCAGAAATTGAAGGAATGGCCAACCAATGACTGGACCACGCCATGAGAGAGAGAGAGCCCACCCTTGACACTATTAATAATATTTCGCTATACTTGCAGACCAGAGCCCAGTATAACTGTCATCTGAGAGGCTTTTCACCAGCAGCTGATGGAAACAGATGCAGAGACCCAGAGCCAAACAGTAGGTGGAGCTCTATGGAAGAGGGGTATCTAATACCAAATGGAAGCTTTTTAAAAAGAATGTTTGATTTGCTTTGTCTTGGTATTTGTGTGTGCAAGCACTTCTGCAATCACATGAATAAATAGCACACATGGGCCACCTCAAAATTGTAGCGGTCAGAAAAAGACCTTCAGGAGTCAGTTCTATCCTCCCAATACGGGTTCCAGTAATTACCCTCGGGTCCTCAGACTTGTTGCGACAAGCACATTCACATGCTGAACCCACCTCATGGGCCTTGAATGCTTGTAGTGTGACTGAATGATCCTTTTCAAGTGACAAGTAAATAAGAATAGTGGGAGGTTAGGATTACCAATGACAAGGAATTAAATTTATCTCCCATCACAGATAAAACTGCAGGGTCATTTATTCTGGCTCATAGGCAGAACACCCAGCACAGGCGTCCCAGGACTGTTTAAGTTCTGCCTGGAGAATCGAGGCTTCTAGCACTTTACTCAAGGGAATGGTGGTGTGCGTAACACAGTTTTCCATGATCATGTGCTTTGGACCAGAAATTCCAAAGCAGACCTTCTGAGGCCTCAGCTGGAAAAAAAGAGGAGAACAGAATTGTGAGAGATGGATGATTCTCCGCTCATATGACTTCTTCATCTGTAGCATGGGCTAGGATGCTTGGAAGGCCCTCAGTTCTACTGAACAGTCAAAAGGAATCCTCTATTTGGCCTTTTCCTGCAGTGTAGATTCCTTCTTTGACAACTTGGTTAAGAAAGAGTCTCAAAAGCATTCCCTTGGAAAGCCAGAGAATATTTCTGGGTTTTTTCTAGCAAATTACCAAATGGCTGCTGGTGCTTCTGCCATCTTTGGCTTCTCTAAGCAGTCACAAACTTATCCCAATAAGCCCTACTTCTTGACAGTAGTGATGTCAAAGAATCTTAGACTGCATTTTAAAGTCTAAGCTCACCATTGCATTGACCTGTACACAATACATATAGAGAGAGGAGACCTGGACGTATGAATGGGAACAAGGTGACACTGTAGCTTACGCATGGGCAAGGAGGGGTGGTGGCAAGGTGTGCACAGAGGAGACTTTCTGCAACTACAGCAACTGGGATGAGATGTTTGGATTCCTGGGCAAGTATGATACATCTCTAGCTCTCGTCTTACCTTCTGTTTTGAGTTAGGGCCTTTTTATGTTGCCCGGACTTACCCTGAATTCACTTGGTAGCTAAGGCAGCCCATAAACTTCTGTTTCACCTTCCAGGCTCCAGAGAAGCTCAGATTACAGGCATATGGTTGCTATGTAAGACTGTGTTAGATGTAAAGTGCAGGAGTTAGCCAAATTAAGAGATAGGAAGGGTTTCTGATGAAAGAATTTCTAGGTCTGCTACAGTGAAAAATTACAGGCTTATTTTCTAAGGCTCTCCTGCTCCACTCTCTTATGATCAGGTTATTAATATTTTTACAAAAATTATTCTGAATTTTTGCGGGAAAAAGAAACAGTTGTTACAATGTTAATTTGTGGATGATGAATTTGTGCTTCAAATATTCATGCCATGTTTACTGACTACACCCCAAACCACATGTTTCTTTTCCTCTCAAGCTTCTCATTTGTCCTGCATTCCAGCCAAGTGTGGCTGCACTTCCCTCTCTATCACTTGGGCAGGAGTGTCGATGCATCTTTATTCCTTGGAAAGCCATGAAATATTTCTGGGGTCTCATGGACCCCCAATATCCTGTCAATTCAACTTCTGAGACACCTTGTCTCCTGTCTACTCTTGTTACACTCCAGAATGAATATTCTTCCAAGAAAGGGGTTGGGTGTGGACATATCAGGGCACATAACAGGTTCATAGCAGTATTCCTTGAATTATCTTGCCAGTGGAATACATTTTTTCTAACCAAGCTCCCTGTATGCTTGCTTTAAATAGACTTTAAAAGCAAAAGAGGAATAGAACAACTTATCTATGGCTTTAATTGTTTCATTCCAGCCCTAAGATGTTCGAACTTGAAACTTTGTTTATAACACAAGCTATCTTTCATGCTCCATTGTTCCTATAAATCAGCCATCTCCTGCTCACACGTACCAGACATGCAAATGTCCATCCTCAGGTTCCTGGACCCACTGTGGTTTCCTTATTCTATCTATGCCTGTAGTGTTTGTGTTCTGCTCATTTTCTTAGGTCCCTCTTACCTTTTACATCTTTAATGCACATAAGAAGAAGTTCCTGAGGTTCACAGGTTGTCACCTCTTGGGATGACCTCTTGGCTTATGAACTTGTTTTGCCACCTGTGTCTTATATTTTGGCCAATAATAATATCTTAGCATAAGTCTCTTAAAGGAAGGAACTGTTACTTAGTGATTTTCATCTCTATGGCTCATTCAGTGCACTACACAAAGCGAATATCCACACATGGTAGAAGGCTGGATTGTTTCTGATTGTAAGAATGAATGTATTGCAATTAATATGGCTGTGATGACAAAAGCCAGCATCAATGAAGCCAAGAGAAAGGAGAGTACAGGGCTTCTGGGAAGAGATGTGGTGTGGACATTGTGTGAGCATCATCAGAGTCACAGTGAAGTCACTATGATCCCCACTACACAAGTGCTTCCTGAATTCTCTGGCTGTGATGTTGGTTACTCCACATCTGGCCACCAGGTGACACCCTTGCTCTACAAGTGCTGGCCAGATTGACTTGTCAAGCTGCTGCTTTGCAGGCTGCAAGGTAACCTGGCCTGCCTGATAAAGGGTCAATAAAACACCACTGTAGTGTCCTGAGTTAGGTTCCAGGGGCCCCCACCCCTAAATCACAGGTCTCTACCAACCTTCAAAGGGCCTCCATGTAGGACAATCTGCCAGCCTCCACACATCACCATCACAGTTTCTCTTCGCTGCTTCCTGGGGCCAGTGTGGTGGAAAGAAAGTGCTGAGGAGTTCTGAATATCAGTCCCCACAAGGCAAAGCTGGGCCATCCACTCTCTCAGGCCAGGAGTTAATCCTTTCACACTCTATGTTAAGAGTTAAAGATCTGGAAAACGTGTTCCCAGGTACTCAACCCCATGCTCAGAAATAAGAGGCATTTACCTGTTACTGGTGAACCATCTACTGTCCACATAGCAGGTAACTTGCCAGAGATGGGTCTGGAGCAATGAGGAGGATTCAGGATAATGTGCCATGAGGAAGCTTGCAGTGTTTTCTGGCAGGTGTGCTGGGAACCTTTGGGCCTAGGCAGGCCATTGGAGCCATCAAACCTCTGGCATTTTCTTGAGTTGATTGCCCAAGCAGAGGCTTTTCTCCTCTGGGATACTGATCACCAGACCCTGCTCTCAAGTTTTGGCATTCTGTTTGTATGGCCTGCTCCTGAGGTGAAGGCTCATAAGGGATTCACTTCACAAGTAGATTTATTCCTCTGGTTGGTTATGAGTTTGTAGAAATGGAAGGTTTAGTTTATCTGTTTCAATTACAAGATCAAAGGGACAATGGTTAGAGCCCTCATGTCACTGTGTATTTATGTATTGTAGAACTTGCTCCTGTGTATGTTTCTGGAAGACACAATGCCTTTGGGGTATTGATATAATCCTTCTTTGTGTAACACCTGAGAACTTGTTATAGGGGAGGAGCCAATCTAGGCAGCTTCTGCCTATTGTCATAGAGACAAAAGATAGGGGAGACTGGGGTGAGGAAGAGGTAAAAAAAACCATTACAGTCCAGATCATAGCCAGGAATTGACTCTTCTCTAGCTCCACCTTCTCTATTAAAGGACACAGACAAGACATAAATCAAGAGAGGAACACAGAAAAAAGGCAAAGACAGAACTGTGTGCTCCAGTGATTCCAGCTCACGAACACTGTAGGGCACAGGCTGTCTTGGAGTTCTAAAAATGAGTGTTGGGTTTTGAGATGAATGCCAAGACAATGCATCAATAGAGGCAAGGCCAAGTGCAAAGAGGAGAAAGGAGAGGCAGTTAGCATGGGAAGGCAGATGGGCAGAACTCGGGGTCTGCCAGAAGAGGCATGGCTTCAGGATTTTCTTACAGGTAGAACTATTTGTGGATCTTGAAGTCCTTGGTGGAGAGCTGAAAGCTCATCTAAGAACCTACTGTTTACTTGTGAGCTGAATGGACCCTACTCTAGAATGTTTTCTGAAACAGAAGAGTCAATTGACTGTGTTTCCTTCCAAACCACAGTCAGAACAAAGGGCCATAAAATCTTAAGACAAACCATTTGTCTCATATTCCTGTCCCTCAAATAATGCTGACTTTGGGGGTTATAGTTTCCATAGCCCAACAAGCTGTCTAGTGGTCTTTTGAGGTAGCATGCCACCTCTTTGGAATACTGGGGCCCAAGTTGCCTAGAAAGGGGAATACTGTTTTGCACTTGTGACCTGGGCAGCTCCTTAGATTATGTGTGGTCACATAAAATGATATGTGAGAAATCACATTGCAAACACTCAGTCACCAGTGCTGCCAAAATTAAACTGACACCCTCAATCATGTCACCATGGACATCCCCATAATCTAGTCTTCTTCTATACAAGTCCAAGGCTGTCCTGAGAGGAGTTCATGCTGTCAGGAAGACTTCTGCTTCAGGACAAAGATTTCTGCCTCCAGATCTTGATTCAGACAATGAAACTCACCCCACTCTTCAAAGATTTAAAGCAGTATCACACTCTCACAAAACATGCTCAGACATGAAGCAGTTTGCCAGAGCTCTGGGGATATGAGTTTAGAGCACAGAGATGAAGGCAACTTTATGTACTTTTGAGTAAAATATCAGGTACAGTATTCTCACAGTCTGTTGCTTAAGAGTTATCTCTAGGGTCAGAGACTGGACTTGCTTTAACTCTGGGGAAAGCTGGTTACCTGGACATTTTTATTGCCCAGACCACCCTTGATGTCAAGTCTTTCCTCCTTCTTCTATTTTCAGTTTTCATATGGTTTAGGCCTCTTTCCCTCCAGAGCAAAACAATTTGTTCTTTTAAAAGATCCAGATCAGCCAGTGGCTTTGTGTTCTTGTCAAACACTCTCACCTCTACCCTAAGGTACTTGTCAAGGTACTTCCTAGAACAAAGGTAGGTTTTTTTTTTTTTTTTTTTTTTTGCCAGGAGAAAACATTTTCACCTCCTAACATTTATCATCATAACAGATTCCAGAAATGCTCTCAATAGCTTTGATGTAGGGGACAATTTTGAATTGGGGGAAAGATTCAGAATGACCTATAAAGAAAAGATAAAATTCTCTAAGAATCTAAGCAGCTCTTTCAAATAGTTATGTCTAAATGAGTAACACTTGCACTCTGTTTAATGCCCAAGCTTCCTATACAGCCAAGGCCTTTTGCAGCTGAACATCAACAAGCAAAAGTTCCTGTATAGAGTGTAGTTAGGACTTACCCTGATGTGCACGGACCCTGAGGACTCTGTCCTCTGAACACTGCCATCTCACAATTATAGTAGATTGGACTATCTGCAGTCACAGTGCCCTCACTGGAGTGGGCCTAATGATATTCTCTCACAGATGAGGAGTAAGCAGAGGTCACTTGGCCCTCACTTGAGATTGTAGCCACCTATTCCCATCTGTCTTCTCTACCAGCTGCATACAATCTCTCCAGCTGTGTATAGTCTTGGAGAGCACTAGATTATAAAGAAAGTGGAAGGTGACCAAAGGGGGCTCCATCATAGAGCTTTCGTGAGGTTTCATGCTGGGACAGGTGATGCACCTTCTTTTCTGTCAACTTCTGTGGTAATTATTTACCAATGCTTCTCTAAGTAGTTCCCATGAGCCTATGGGTTCACCAAACTAGTCTTAGATGAAAGCATTGCTTTGGTAACTTAGTTGAGGTGAATAGATATTTGTTCACCTCTTTCCAGGTGAAGCTACAAGAAGCAAGGAAGCAAGCAACAAGTATGATGGAGCAGCCAGAGTCTGGAGACACATAATAGATGCAATCATTGCCGACGGCAGGAAGAAAGGAAGCCATGATTGAGTCTCCACTGACTGGATCTCAAGCTCTGGAAAGCCTGAACCCTCTCTAAAACTTCATTTTCTTCATGGAATGGGAACAGATATCCATCTTAAAGGGAAGTATAAAGACTTAGAGAGAAGACCAGAAGAGCAATGGAAAGTTAGCAGGATAAGAAGCCAGAATCAGGTCAGAGGTTCATAGGCCTGTAGCAACCTGTGTACAGTACTGGACACCCTACCCAATGTGGTCTTTATGATTTCTCCCAAATGCCAGAAAGGACAGCTTCATGTTCCTGCTAAGTTTACTTAGCATAAATGGGGAAGCACAGAGTGAGTCTCTTCTGCCCAGTCTTCTCCCCACAGAGTTGAGGTTATTATAGAAAGAGGCATGGTAACCCCACTGCAGCACCCCATCCTGCTCCCTCCCAGCTGAAGAGAGTAGGGGGGGGAGGGCGCAGGGGGTTGTGGGGGGGGGAGTTTGGCAGTAGAGGCAGAGCCTAAGAAGGGCAGGTACAGTTGATGAGAGACAACAGAGCTATGCTTGCTAGTTTTAGAATCTTGAGTTTACAGACTACAGTTGTGAATTCAACCACAAAGAACCTGAACATAAAGAAAAGGAAGCTTAGAGCAGTCACAACTGAATTCTTTACCACTCTCTCACACTTAATCCCCCTTTCCTCTCTCAACTCTGACTGGTTCCATGTTGGTCTCATGTAGGCAGAAATTTGGTTTAGCTTTGCAGGCTGTTCACTTAGAAAACAGGAGCAAGGTCTATTTCCATGCTAGAGTCCTTACCTCACACATAACCCTGGCTTCCTTACAAATTGTGAGGCCCCAAAGGATACATAGACACATATGTACTTTGTAAAAGCCGAGGCCTTGCTACTAGGAACTTCACTGTGGGAAGAGAGGAAAGCATCCTTCTCCTTTACATCTGAACTCCTCCCCAGTCTCTGACACTCCCCACTCCGAGACACTCAGCATAGCCTCCTCTCATCTTCTCCCCACTGTCTGACACATTCTTCAACAGAGCCCCTTTTCTGTCTTCCAAATCCAATTCTCTTCTCCCCTCACACTTGCCTTTTTTCACATTCGTCTTCACCCTGACGCCTTCCTCCTCTCATATCCAGCCTCTCTGCCCCCTATTCTCCTCTTCTCCAGAAACCATTCATCATACTCCATGTCCCCAACTTATACTTCTCCGCACTCTTCTGTCCTTCCCACACTCATCCTCCTCCACGCACGCTCCTCTAACAATTGCCCTACTGTATTCTACATCTTCCCTTTCCCCATCACCACACTCTACCCATGCTCATCCTTATCCCATACTACTATCCCCCTGCACAAGTGCACACACACCCTCCATGCATATCCTCCATAAATACACAAACCACCATACTCAGTACCTCAGTTCCCAACACACTTACTTCCTAGATGAAGAACAGACTCTGGGGAATGAGATAAACAAAGTGATGATAAGACTGATTTTGGACATGTTGAGTTTATGACAGACAGTATAACCAGCTAGGGGGTACCTGTAGAGGTAATGGGGAGATATCTCAACTCTCAATTACAACTTTGAAAAGTTTCTGCATGACTGTAGTTTATTGTTAGGACTTAGATTTAATTTTCAGGATTAAAAACTGGAAGAAACACTGTCTTAAACAGGGTGAAAATGTATTGTGCTTAACAGTAAAGGATATTGCATTGAATCCATGTACTGTTTTAGAAACCAAGAAACAAATCTCTCTGGACCAGCATTTTGTTATGTAATTTCCTGCCTAATGGTCTTATATTCAAACACAGCTTCCAAAACCTCGATAATCTAAACACTCAACCACTGGTCACCAACATCTGTGGAGACTTCTTACAGTCAGTGCGTTCTCCATCAGATGCCTACTGGATGCCCTGCATTAAGTAAAATTTCTGTCCTCTCCTACTAGAGTAAGAGTGAGGTATACTTGTGATGTTTGGTCTTAGTAGTCTACTTGCTTGGGTTAAGACATCTCTAGGACTGGTGAGGTGTTGGCATCTCTACTGGTCTGAAATTATCATCAGTCTTAATGGACAAAAGATATGAAGACTTCCTACCTTGGTAGAGGAGTAAATTCCTTATTTCTTCCAGTCTCCCTGTTCTGCTCGCTGGTGGGACATTCCGCATTCATTGTTTCTCAAGTTAACAGGGCTACTACTATTGTTCTATGGTTCACTTTCATGTAAATTAGTTGAATGTGGTCCTCCAGTGTTTGTAGCCTGTCTGGTATGTGGCTTTGGCAAGGAGCCAGTGCTATCCCATTAATTAGGTAATGACCTATTCATGCAACTCAATAGAGGCTTAATTTCAGCACCCATTTGTTCCTCAGTTGGGTTTCTGAACTCATACAGTGCACATCTATAGCTGGCCTTGTAACTAATTATTCCTTTCTGGGGAGTCCATAACCATTGGACAGAACAGCTTCAGCAGCTCTCATCCAGTAGATGCAGTTTCATGGGACTCAAGGGTATAGGAGGGATCCCGCCACCAGAGAGCCAGTCTATGAATAGGTCAGCCCCCAGAATACTGTATAGGAAGAGGTGAGCCTAGGAATCCAAAGAAAAAAATCTAAATTTACGAACTCAATGAGTGTGTTAAGCTTGTCATTGCTGTAACAAAATACCTGACAAACAGTTTAAAGGAAGAAAAAATGTAATTTTCACTTTTGTTCCGAGGTTCTACTTTCTGATTACTTGGTTCTGTGTTTCTGAGTCTGTACTGAGGCAGTACATGGTACCCAGCAGTAGAAGCATGTGGTAGAGGCCAATCAACTCATGAGAGGCCTCACTGGAGGGAAGGCAGAAAGAAGGGAAGAAAGGAGAGAGGGAGGGTGGGAGGTTGGTAGGAAGGTATGGGGAGGAGGAGAAGGAAGAGGAAGAGGAGGAGGAGGCGACAAAACGTACTCCAGGGACTCAGGGACCTCTTTCCTCCATTCTAGATCCATCTTCCAGAGTTCTATAACCTCACAGAAGGATACCCAAAGTGTAAATCCAGCACTGGAGGGATCCATTCATAATGATGGAAACCTCAGGAGCTCATCATATCCATGAAGCCTGTCAGCTGGTGACAGAATCCCAGTATGTGAGCCTGTGGTGGTATATTCCATATTCAAACTGTGATAGCTAGAAATCTCTAAATTACTAGAAGTCACTAAAGAAAACTGCTTTAAATTTTAAAGTAGTTTTTTTTTTTTTAAATTACTAACATAGAGAAGGTAGAAGTGAGATCTCAGAGGACAAAGAGGTCACACTAAACCAAGATAAGAGACTGTCAAAAGGGACTCATCAGTATGAGGAGAGAAAGTTAAAGTCAGGAAGTGTGGAAACACACATGGCTATTCACTCTGATTGAGCCTTGATCCCTGGATGGCAATTACCTCACACTACTTCAGAGCCTTGGGATGAGGAAATGAGTAAGAGTGGTACTGTTGTTACCTTTTGTCCTGATGAGGGTTGCTAACCCTGCCCTCAAGCTGAACAGATTCCTGCCTTTTGCTTGAAGGACCTTTTATATTGCTTTGTGTGCTAATTGAATATGGTCTTTCTTAGGCCATATTCCTGATTATTTTCCTAGCCCCTTCTTAGAATTTTTTTTATTTCCTGTTCTGTTGAATGAGGCCCTCTTTGTAGTGATTGAATGTGATCGTGGAATTTTCTCTGTCCTGAAATTTACTGTGCTTTTGTAATCACTGATTTTACTTTTCAGCATCTTCCTTCTGTTTCATACGATCTTTCACAGCCAGTTTCTTCTCTTCAATTGTGTGTCCACAGCACCTAGTTTAGACAAAATGGATGCTGACTTGTCTTGACTCTGTGGTTGGATTTCAACCAAATATTGAAACACATTAGTAAATAGCCACATTGCACTTGTAAATAAATAGCTGTATGTTTAGTCTCACCTGAGACAAAAATTCCTTCTTCAGAGCCCATGCCACATGTCTCTTGAGAATAGATACTAGAGTTACAGTATTCTGAGTTCAGATATTGGACTTACATATCAACAATTTTTTCAACCCTAGACAACTTCCTTAATTATAGGAGCCTTGGGTCCTTATTTGTAAAATGGGAGTAACATTTACTTCATAAATTTGTTGTGAGAATTAACATGAGAGAAAGCCCATGAAAACAGCTGGCAGAATATTACACAGAAGCTGAACAAATGTCATGCCCCCTTTATTTGCACTTTAGGTAAGCTATGGTTCTCCTCGGGGCAGTACTGGTTACGGTTGTGGTTTCCGATTGCAATTATTCCCACAGCACTCTTTTATCCAAATTGGCATCCTGATTGGAATGATAAATTATACTGTTATTCTATTAATGAGCCCTGATGTGCCATCTAGATTGCTGCCAATGGTGTAGACCTGACTTCTGGTAAAATGACAGCTGGGGACTTTATTTCCAAATTGGACAACTCAAGCAGATGAACAAAGCCTTCTTGGGACCCTGAAAACCATCATCCAACAACAACCACTATAACTAGTTTTTGCACTTACGTGTATCTAAGGGCAAGTTCAAACTCACTGGCCACCAATGGCAGGCAAAGGTTTTCCTTGGCAAATGGGAGAGAGATGGTATTCTGTGTTTGTTTTCTTGCTTGATTGCTTGCTTGTTTACTGATTGATTTATACAGGATTTCATGTAGTCCAGATTGCTGTAAGTGAGGACGAACTTGAATCCCTGACCCTTCTGCCTCCATTCCCAAATGCTTTGCACCACAGTGCTCAGTAGAACTCCTTGGGTTTAGAAGACTGATTCCATTTCCTCTCATCTAAGCTTCCCCTTCTTCTGGAATCTCAGCAGTCTGTTTACATATTCCTGCCAGGGAGTAAAATTACTTCCACTCAGTAGTTGATCAACCTTTTGTCTCTTGGTTTTTATTTTTATTTGTGTAACAGCACTTAGGTTAACACATTGCCTGTTTGACTATAATAAAAGAAGCATCCTTCTAGGTTTACAGTTTTAACATTTGCTGCTACCCATTACTATCTTCAATTTCTTATGAAGGGACCACGTCTTGCTGTGAATGAGTTGGCCCAAATTGCTACTGCACTAAGTGACTCAAAGGCCACTCAGCCCTCCATGCATGGCTTCTATGAACATGGGGCTAGATCCATCTGGAAGTCATTTTTTTTTTTTTTTTTTTTTTTTTGGAAAGTGGGTGGCCTTGGCCGGAGACTTCTCAAAATTTTTGTGAAGATTTCTTTAAGCTCATGTCAGCAGAATTGGCCATTACTGTCAGAAAACTGAACCATTAATTTTCTAAATGAGATCCTTCTGACGGAGGCCAATATTGATTTACAATGTTTAAAGAGGAAAACAAAATCACATCTGCTCTGATGATAAAGAAGAAAGAAAAACTTGGATGAATGAGGGGAAAACTAAAGAGCTATTTGAGTGAAATAAGAAGTATCTGTTTATGTACAAGTAGATTGTATGCCTGGTTGGCACATTCGACTTGGGTAGGATACCATGAGTCTAACTTGGACAAATCCTAGAAACACCTCTGTCTTGCATTTTATTGTATGCAGCCCGTGTTAGTTAGGGTTTTCTTAAGATAGAAACCCCTCTAGGTGTTTCTAATAGAAAGAGGTCTAATAAAAGAGACTAGAGAGTTAACAGCCTGGGAAGATGATTCCTTCTTTTAGAGGATAATAACAAAGTGCTTAGGTTTTGGAGTGTCTCTCTTGTCTCAGCAGCTCTAGCTCCAAGATAAGAGGTTCCCATGATGAATCCTAAACTGTGATTACAATTAAAAGTTTTATAACACCCTAAGGGGTTATTCTTAGGGTGATATTCCTAATGTTTGCCTTCTGCCTCACATGCCTATACATGATGTTAATACAAAAATTTCTTTCAAAACTCACTCAACAGTCTTTCTTCAACAGAACTAATGCAGACCATGCTAGAAAAGAGTCCAGAAAGAGAGGTTCTGGAATATTCCTCTTTTTGGACAAGATGAAGATCCTGAGGAATTGATCATAGAAAATTTTGTACATAGGTCTAGTTCATCTATCCATCCATCCATCTATCTATCCACTCATATATCCATCTGTCCATCCATCCATCTATCCATTCATCCATCCATCCATCCACCCACTCACCCACTCATCCATTCATCAACAATTACTGACATGCAGCTGTGTACCTGAGCCTTCAGTTGTCCCAGTCTTCTTCTTCTACAACTTTTGACATAGGTCTTTTAACTATTTTCTGTTTTTTACCACTTGTGGTACAATTCTGAACACATAGGTAGCTGTACCTGTTACCAAAGCTCACCAGCTTTCCTGCTGTTTTCAGTAAAAAAAAAATGAAGAAAAAATATAACATATATCTATTGTCTGTGCTGATAGATATTTATGTTTATGCTATATGTTCTTTAGTATTAGAATTACTTATTTTTACCATTATTTTGATAAACCAACTTAAAATATTTTTTGTTTAATTTTACTGTTACTTTTTATTTTATATTTTACACACTATTATCTTTATGTTACTTTTCTTGATATTATTTTATGGATATTTGAATGCAACTAAATTTATAAATTTGCAATAGTTGAGGAATACATGAATGGATTTGATATTATTTAATCACTGTTTTAGCAGTGGATGTTTATATGTTTCTGGTATTTGTTACTGTTTAATTGTTCTTTTTCCTTTGGAAGTTGGCTGTTAGCCTGGCTTTTGAGGATGTTTGGGGTTTTTCCCTCTTCCTAACCTTGATATGGGCACTAGGTCTGGTGGGTATTGTTAGTACACAAAACCACTCTCAGCTTTTGTGTCAGGCTGGAAATGTTTGCTCCAGCCCAGCATGTTTTTGCTTTAGTGCAGAGAAGAGAATCCAAGCCTGGGTGACAAGAGGAAGCTGGGTTTTCAGGCTGTGCTCTGCCATTTAGCTCTGTGAGACAAGGAGAATGTGACCTCAGCTCCTTGAGCTCTGCATTCTCTCATTCTTTGGCTGTCTCCAGTTCTACTTCTTCACACATCTCTCCCTCCTAACAGACTCTCTTCTGAGGGCCTATCATGTCATTCTGCCTTGCCAGGCTGACTCTCCCTGAAAGTGGTTAGTGACTCAGCCCAGTGTGGTCCTCTCTCGCTACACCTCCCTGCCTAGGCGTATATCATGGCTACTTTCTCTTCTTACAGTGCTGTTCTTCACAACGCTGGGATGACATTTGTGTTGTCAAATGTTTGTGTGGATGATATCCTCTCGTGCTGCTATTTTGCTTCCTACCTATCATAACATGAAACTATGGCTCACACCTCGTATTCTAAAGTGCTTCTCATATGAAAGGGCTGCGGTAGATGTGTAGGCCAAGTACAAGAAAACGTCTTTACCGTGCTGTTTTATGCTGCTTGCTTTCCTGAATTGTTTTTGGCACATATGTGTGCCACCCATCTATAGCACATAGTAGGTGCTCCATGTTGCTGGAATAAGCAAATTAGAGTGCACTGCCAAGGGCACGCTTGCTTTTCACTGATAAGTCTGGAGTTGGCAGAGTAAGCACAAATTCACCTTCCTTGATTGAAAAACAGGAAAGTGACTTGCAGACATTTCCTTTCTCTTCCTGGCAGCACAGGATGCACATGTTGAGTGCAGGGTTCCAGGGTTTTGCCTTATCAGTGATACCTATTGCTAGCATCTCTTGAACTGTTAATAAGAGCTTTTCCTTTGGGATATCTGACAGAAGAATCCAGCTCCATTCTGAATGATCTCTCTGTTGGCCATGTAATGAGTATAACCTGAATTTCTCTGAAATCCTCTGAGGATGTTCCTCATTCACAGTCCTTACACACCAACTGTCTCTGCCCTTGTATTTTACTTTAAACAAAGACATTTCCTGGCACACTTCCCTGTGTGGAAGAGGATGTAGAAACAAGAAGATCCTCTGTGGTTGTCTTTGCAGGTAAATTTTATCCACATTTGAACAGAAAGAATGAAAACAGCCCTGAGAAACTTACCAAGCAGCCGAAGAACAAATGAATAAATGTTATAAAGAATAAAAAAAAAAAGTGAGGTTCAAACATGAGTCTGTGCAGATTCCTTGTTAGTTCACAACGCTGGTTTCTCAGGCTAGGTTCTTTGACAAATACTGTTTTACGTATTTTTCTTGTTTCTGTTGTTATGACAAACACCCTGACATAAGGCAATTTAGATGAGAAAGGGGATTTATTTTGGTTTATACTTCAGGTTCTGAGTTCCAGGTTCCAGCCCATCATTGAAGGGACGTCAGATTGAGAATATAAGCAACTTGTTACTTTGCATCCACTATCAAGAGCAGAGTGGAACAAATAGACCCCTCCCTGCCCACCTGCTTCCTACATATCCTCAGCTAACTTTCTTTAGGTCAGGGAACCTGCCAGGAAATACTACTTTCTACATCAATTAACTGTCAAGACAATCTCTCAGACATGCCCACAGACCATCCTGCCTTAGACAGTTCTCCAATTTGGGTTTCCTTCTCAGGTGATTCTGGCTTGGGTCAAATTGATGGTTAAAACTTACCAGCATAAATATATCAACACATATTTAAATTGACCCTTACAAAACCCTATGAGGCAGAATTTTAATCCTAAAAGTATTAGTTCTAAGATGAAGAAACAGGGACACAAGACAGTGTAGCTATCATGAGGTCAAAGGACTACCATAGGACCTAATTATGTTCATGCTTCGTACTCCACAGGTTGGTGTTTCTTCATTCACCCAAAGTCCCAGTTGTGTCCAAGTTATTATGATGTAGTGATGCCCCAATATAAATAATTTGGGACAGCTTTCACTTGTTACCCAAGCCCTAGAAAGAAGATTCTGTGAACATTGACTCACATTTCTGAAATCTCTGTCAGGGAGCCTTTGGCTCTGGTATGATGGATATTTCAGGTTCTTTCCAGTAGCTGTTGAAGCTATTGTTGACAAGAATTCACACCTAATATACAGGTAGAGTATTTTATTGCTAGGTTTTCAAAGGATGCTGATATTTAGGAAGGCTGCAGGGGAAAGGAATCCCTGCAAACTGTTCATGAAAAATGTTAGTTAGTGCAGTCAATATGAAAAACAGATTGAAGGTTCCTAAAAATAAACCGAAAAACATAACTATTGGTGATACAGTTGTCTCACCCCTACATACAAACTCAAGGGAATCCAAGTCAGCACACAAGACAGATATCTATATTCCACATATATTCTGGTGTTTTCACAATAGTCAAGTTATGGAATTAATTCATGTGCACATTAATTAATGAATAAGGAAAACATGTCAGATTTGTACAATGGAGTATTATTTATCTGCAAAAAGAAAGGAATAACATTGTTTGCAGGAAATAGATATAACCGAAGACTATAATGTTAAGCGAAGTAAGCTATAATCAGAAAAATACTGTATGTCCTTCTCTTCTATGTGAGACCTAGATAAAAGTAAATGTGATAGAAAAAAGGGATCTGTTAGAGAAGAGAAGGGATATGAGGAGGAGGGTAGTGGGGTCATAGGAGCATATATTTCATGTGCATATGAAATATCACAATGACACTATTTTATCCAGCTAATAAATGTAAATAAAAATGAAAAACAACCGAGTGTGGTAGCATATGTTCATAAATGAAAGGCAAAAGGAAAAGGATCATGAAGTTAAGCCTTGGGTACACACCAAGTTTGGGATTAGCCTGGTCTACCTAAGACCCTGCCTCAAAACAACAACAATTAAAAATATTTGAATTGAGATTTCCCTTCTCTGTGTGATGCTGCCTGTGGGCAAATTATCTGGGGTCTTCGTGGAAAGTGAGACGTCAGCTCCAGGAATATGTGGAAACTCACAAGGCATTTAACCAGCTTTTGAACTGATGATAGGTTTAGGATTTCTGAGTTATTCTCTAAAGTGAACTAGTCACGATGTAGATGCACACACACACTCACAAACACTGTGTGTATGTGATGAAAGAAAAAAAAGGTCTATGGAAGACAGGAGGCACAGAGCTAACATTTTTCAGTGGTCTCTTTTTTGTATGTTCCAGAGCTTAAGACTTGCATTTTAAAAGTTAGCTGAAAAAAATAGACAAATTAGAAAAAAAAAGCCTTTATATAGCTAGCAATATTTATCATTTCACTGGGTAACTTTGGCATGCTCTGCTCTAGTCAACTGAATCTCAGAAAGTGTTGAACAAGGCCAAGTACATGGGAAATGCTAGTCCATGGTCCAGATGCTGAGTGGATGCAGTTGTGACAGGCAATTAAGCAGCACTGTTATGTGCATCATATTTAATCAGAAGCCTACAAAATACTCTGAACATTTTTCATCTGCAATGAAGACTTGGCATATTTAACATGCCGGCATGCTCTGATAATCTCTAAGAGGGCATAGTGTATTTCTCAATCTTGTTAGAACAGAATTCCCATTTTCTTTATTTTTGTACAGCATATTTGGGAATAGGTGTGCGATGGAATATGCTCTGAGGCATTTCTCTATAGAAATTATTTTCAGCCCAGATATGACAATCTGGCTCACTTGAAATTTTTGCTTTATTTTAATAGATTTATTTATTCTAGCCAGCAAAGCTATTCCTTTTCCTACACCCTATGTGTTTGGTATACTCCAGTCTTTCTATTCCCATTTTCTAGAAGCAACCCACCATCTTTTCCATCAATCATTGTCTTTCCCTCCACAGCTCTTAGAGCACTTAGTGCCTATTCAGGAACATTTCTGCTTTCTGAAACTTCTAAGAAGTGTTCCAGAAAACATTAATTCTTGTGGGGTGAAATTTTTTAAGATGGAAATGTTATTTAGCTTAATTTTCTAAGACAAAACCCCTTAGAAATATACTGAATAATTCAATGAATAATTAAAAAGAGAGTATTAAGTGCAATTTAACCTGATTTTTATAACACGCCACTGGGGGAAAATCATTTCATAGAAAGATGAGAAAAAAAATTTTTTTTCAACTTCAGTTCTACCAGTAATGGAGTAGGAACACTGAGAAGTTTGAACTTCTATTCTGCTTTCTAAGAAGACAGAATATTTTGTCAGATGTTCTCCAAGGTCCCTCGCAGCTCTAAGACTGTGTCTGGGATGTTCTGAATGCAGAAGCCTAGGAAAAGATCCAGTAAAGGGAGACAAGATGCTTAATTCTATATTAGATTTATATCTGATTAGTTCTTGTTTGAGTACATATACCAGTTACTGCTTCAGAGTGATTACAATAAAGATTTTTCAAAAACATGATAGTTGATGCTAAATTCTATTTGGTTGACAAAATTCCTGTTTTCTCACAGCAGCAGATTAAGAATCAAAGGATTCTCTAATCCTGTTAAGTGCATTTTCTTCTTCATGAGTGAGTCTGGCAAGCCTTTGATCATGGACTTGGGCAGAGTATTAGTATTTTCATGCCCTCAGGAAAGCCTCAGCTGTCTTAGGCATTCTCCCCCCCCAGAGGACTCTCAAATCTGATTTGATCACTTTTAATTTACTTCCCGGACAAAGCTATTGATTTGGAGAGTGGGAAGGGTTCCTTTTAACTTCACAGGGAGGTCATGAGCTTCAATTTTGTGGACTTTTATTTACTAATTGATGCCGTTAGCATGCAAACTGCATGCCACTCTTCACTACAGGGAGAAGATAATTTCTTACTTGGCCTCTAAATCCTCCCATCAACTTTAACTTATTTCTCAGCATGAGTTGTTCTAGAAAGTTCCATGTTCTCCTCAGACTTCAGCCCTTTCATCCTTCTCAATACACAAAGGACTCATGTTTTTTTTCTTTCCCTCATCTAAGTTCCTAAACCACCAAAACATTCTTGCTGTTGTGTTAATACTTTGAATATTACTAGGATGCTTATCTGTAAGATATTGTGACCCAGGGATAGTCCACACACTTTGAGGCACTTTTTCTTTAGTGGAGAGTTAGAAGAATGAGCAGACCCGTAACTATCTGCTTGACAAGTCTGCGAGCATAAGAGAAGCATTTGCAACACTTGAAGATGATAAGTAAACTTTCTAGTAAAGACGAAAATGCTAACTTAGAGCCCATTAGAACAAGTGGAGAATCCATATTGCATTTAGAAAGAACAAAATGTGGAAACCTGTGAAGTCATAACAAGGGCTGGCATCATCAGAGATAGTAAGAAACTGAAAGGTAGATAGGAAGTAATGGTGGAGAGAGAGAGAGAATCTGCAAATCTGGGAACTCTACTGCCTTCTTTCCTGCAGAGCCTACAGTCTCTGGGCTCTAATGCTCCTTTGAAGCCATCCTTCTCTCCATAGATAATTCTCTTTTATTCTAAGAAATATTCATATCGTATCTAAACATCTCTCTTTTTTTCTCTCTCTTACACACACACACACACACACACACACACACACACACACCTGTCACTCATTCTGCTTTATCATGTACTTTCTTATTCTCTATACCTCATTTTCAAGGCTCTTAGAAAAGCAGTTTTTCTCACTTTCTATTTTCTCCATCCCAATGTAATATGGCTTAAACAAAAGAAAAGAGTCTGTGTATTTGGGTGTATTTGGGTGTATTTGGGCGCATCCTCTACTGAGTACACCCAATGCAAAGGCAGAAACTTATTTGCTATTGTAAGAGTATTTGGAGGCAGAGTCTCTGGGAGGCAGTTGGATTGGCCTTAAGGGCAGAGCCATTGTGAATGTCATTTATGTATTTAAAAAATAGCTTCTGGGAACCCCTTTACCTCTTCTACTTTGTGAGACTACAGTGAAAAGATAACTGTTTCGAGCCAGGAAATAGCCTCACCAGACACCTCATCAGCACTGTGGTCTTGGGTTTTAAATCTAAGAAATAAATCACTCTGCAGTGTTGTGCTGCAGCAGCCTGTATGGCCTGAGATAGCATCTGACTTTAAACATTCTGATACAAATCCTATGAGTCCATTTTCTTTGATTTTTCACAACTGTGAATTTTTTAATAGTGTCATTTTCCTTTCTCTGTTATTTATATTTTTTGCAGCTCATGAAGGTTTATTTTTTTTTTCTCTGAATATGGCTATGTTGGTCTGTAGTTTGGTTTACCTAGGATATATTCAGCTCTCTAAACATCAGGTCTTCCTGGCCCTGTCTGCATCATCTGCCTTGATTATCTTATTTATATGCGTTAAAACCAATCAAACCAGGAAAACAAATGTGTTGCTTATAGTTACCCAAATAAATACTGTTCTTCACACTCAAAGATTTTTAAATGGGGGAGTGATAAAATTTAGTTTATGTTCAAATCCCCTGAACCTGAAATGTGTGGTTTGCTGTCTGGTGTCTCATACAGCACAGTGCAGATCAACTAGCGGTTGACTTGAAGCAGTCTCTGGCATACTCTTCCATGGCTCCCCGTCACCTCTCCAGCATAATGGCTCAGAACTGGGGATGGCTTCCACTATGCCCAATATCTTCTTGTCTCTCAAAAATCATTACCATTATAGAGCTGATTATAGTGTCAAAGATTTTGCCTACTTCTGTAGAAGTCACCACTTCACTGACTGTCAGACTCTCTTGTATATTAGAATCATTTATACTTTTAGAGTATAAAAGTAAATAAACAACTCCATAAATCTCATAATGGTGAGAGAACTGAGGCCTAGAATGGGGAGTGTGCTGTAATAAAAGATTTACTGTTAATCTCTCTTTTATTTTCATATCAAATAACTATTCCTTTTTTGGCACTAAATCATTTCAAATCCTTTGACACAATTGGAATATATATTTCAAATCCTTTGACACAATTGGAAACTTTTAAGGGAATATGGAATCCTGACTTCTTGGAAATTACATAAGTGTTAAGATTGCCAACTCTGAGGCCTACTTTGGGGAATAACCATTTGAATTGTACAAATTTATTCTATTTAGAGAAAAAATACTTTAAGCAAAATACTTCCCAAATTGTCTAATAAGTTGATTTCTGGTAACAGTTAAATAACTGGATCAGCAATAGCATCATGTCAGTCTTTAAGGGACTGCATGAGACTGTTATACTTGTCCTGAACCCCTTACTAATTAGAATAGGGGCAACATATATAGTAAGATGGAAACAAAGTGTAAGCAAAGAGGGCTTGAGAGATGCTGAAGGTCAGGTTAGAGATCCCCACCCTACCTAAGCTGAATAGTAAGATGCCAGTAGTGGGGAGGCCAGACATCTGGGAGGTGTGTTCAAAGTGGACCAAACTGTGTGGTGGGAAGTCAGGATGGACATAGAGTTGGAGCTGCCTGTGTCTTAAGTGTTGAAAACTCTGTTCTGAGGAGACATACCTAGTTAGGGAAATTTTCCCTGAGAGGAGACAAGGTTATCATTGGGAAGTGTAACGGAGGGAATTAGTATTGAGAAAATCAACGTGTAGGTGTTTGATGTCTAGGAAAAGAAGCAATAAAGTCTGTAACTTCAAAGGCTTCTTGGACTTTTTCGGTGCTGGAATATGGGGTATACAGTGGCTAAAATAGAGTTTAAGAACCAATTTTGGGATAGACACCAGGCAGAAAAACAAATATCTTGAGGAACCAAAGATATAGTACAATATTGACAAGAAGTGTAAGAATTCCTTTATGTGTGTTATTTACAAAGAATAAACCTAGGACTTCATTGAATTGTAACAGAATGACTTGGGACTAGCTAACTCCTGAAACAGTCTAAACACAATTTCTGGGCCCTTTTTGTTTTGTTTTTTCAATAACTGGACATTCTATTCTTCAAAGCTTGCTTAGTATAATTTTGAAAATAATTCTATTTTGACTTAATTCTTTTAAAATGTGAGAAAGAGGAATATATTCAGTTTCCTATTAAATTGGAATTTAAATTAGAAGTTTAGTCTGAAATATGCCAAGCTTATTTTAAATTTAAAAATGTTAGAACAATAAAGCCCTGGTACCTATCACAACTTGATAATCCTAATGTAATTCACAGCTGCCCTTGTCATTCTTCTTACTGTACGGTTGTAGTGAATCTCAGGAAACTTAAACTATCCGATTGGCTTTCAAATTTCTCCATTATTTTCTCTCTCTTAAAAGGCATGCACACATGTGCATGTTGACACACCCACGGTTTGATTAAGTAAGCATATACTGAAGGTTCATGAATTGCAGAGAGCTGATGTATCTTTTGAGTGTCATTCAATCTATGGGTTTTTTTTTCTTTCTTTAAAATTTATTTATTGTGACTATCAACATGGCATTGCTTGTAAAAGCACTTGGTGCTCAAACCTGACACCCTCGTTTGGTTGTCCTGATCCCAGGGTAGAAAGAAAGGAGAGAATAGAGTTCCACACATGTGTACCTGTACTCTTCCACAGACATACACATGCAATAATAATGAATAAAAATAATAAAAAGAAAAATTGTCTATTGAAAAGATCGAGTCATTTGTTTTGTGGAAACAAATGAATTTCGAGGGTTGCATTGTCAGAGTGTCATGAGATCTGGTCCCTGTCTCCTCCCCTGCATTTGTTCAGTAGGTAGAACTAAATCTTGATAAGTGGTTCAGATTCAAAGTTATTAAAATAAAGTTACTTTATAGGCAGTATGTATTTTCATTGGGAAGTAATAGCACCTGCTCTCCCTCTTGGTGATAATAGGGTTTGGGTTTGTAAAAGCTGTCTGGATATCTGGATAGAAACCACATCAAGTTCTTTTCTTTCTTTCTTTCTTTCTTTCTTTCTTTCTTTCTTTCTTTCTTTCCTTCTTTTCTTTCTTTCTTTTTTTCTTTTTAAATTACTTTTTTTTTTTGCAGTCAAGTTATTGTCCACCCCCCCCCCCCCCCCCCCCCCCCGGTCTGGCTCCCACAGTCCCTCATCCCATTCCTCCTCCCCTCTGTTCCAAGTGGGTTCCCCTCCCTGCCAGGCCTCTCCACTCTCCCTGGGGCCTCAAGTCTTTGGATGGTTAGGTGTGTCTTTTCCCACTGAGGCAAGACAAGGCAGTCCTCTGCTGTATATGTGTCAGAAGCCTCAGAACAGCTCCTGTATGTTGTTGCCTGGTTGGTGGCTCAATGAGAGATCTTAGGGGTCCAGGTAAGTTGAAACTGCTGGTCTTAGTTCTTAAATAAGAGGAAACCAGTTGGCTATTAGATAATGGTGTGGCATTCGCTAACAAGGTGCTCACAGTTATTTTATAGTACTGAGATATTACAAGTAGCAAGAAGCACAAGTTCCTGCCAGGTGTATGTGTGCATGGGTGGGTGTGTAATCAGTGCTCCCTCCTCGTGTAAGCAATAGTGTGCTGTGCACAATCTTCTTTGTTTTAGTTTTTTGATTTCAATTAATATTACAACTTAGAAATCATTCCTTTAACCACCTGTACACTGTTATGTGGGTGTAACAGTTATTCAGTTGATCCCCTTATTAGTACACATTTAAGGTTCAATTATAGTCTATTTAGCTTCAAATCACACACACACACACACACACACACACACACACACACACACACACATACATACACACACACGCACACACACACAAACATACACATACATTTATATCCTGTGCATACAGGTACATTTTTTAATATTGTGTCAGAGTGTACTTGAGTTTTTCTGTAAGTAGTATTACTAGTTCAAAATAAAAATATTACTTTGTTGTGTGTTGCCAAGTTCTTATACCCAAGGCTTGTTCTATTTTCTTCTCCTATTTCCCACAAATGAAAAGACTGCATATCAAACATTTGACTGTTTGACAGTCTGATAGGTGAATGATAAAATCTCAGTTTAGTATTGAACTTTTCTTTTATGAAAGAAGATAAGTGTATTTTATGTGTTTCAAGACCACTTTGCATAAGTCTATTCATAGTTCTAGCTCTGGGAATAATTTGAAATCTTCTGAGCTCATGACTGTGACAGTTAATCTTTTATACACCAACAGGTTTTTTTTCCAAGAAATACTCACACAGCTGATCATCCCTTATTTCTAGATGCTCTATGAAAGTACTTCTAAATGATGTAGGCACCAGAATCCTCAGACTGGATAAGGAAGTTCCACCTTTGCCCACGTGTGTGGGCAGAATGTACAGGTCTGCCCACATAGGACAAAAGGGCAGATAGTGAAATCCTCCTCTCTGCTTGGGATGCAAAGTCCATTTTCTTCCATGGAGCTCTTGGTTCTTAAGCCTCTGACACAGACCAAGTTATACTATTGACTTTCTTCATTTTCTGGTGCGAAGAAGATATATCATGGGACTTCTCGCTCTCCTTTATCACATGAGAGATTTTTACAACATGCTTTTGCTTACATATCTCCATAGCTTCTGCTGATTTTCTTTCTCTGAAGAATCCTAACTAATCTCATTTTTCCTTTTCCATCCACTACTTTGGTATTCTATATGCACTCTCTTTTTTCCCCCATTTTTATTTATTTACATTCCAGTCGTTCCCCCCTTTTCCCCCTCCCACAGTTCTGAATCCCATTCCTCCTCCTTCTTGCCTCTGAAAGGGTGCTCCAACCACTAGGCCTCCCTATTCCCTGGGGCCTCAAGTCTCTTAGGATTAAGCCCATCTTCTCCCAATGAGGCCTGACCAGACAGACCTTTGCTATATTTGTACCAGGGGCCTCAGATTGGCCCATGCATGCTTCTGGTTGGTGGATCAGTCTCTGGGAGTTCCCTGGGGTCTGGGTAAGTTGAGACTGCTGGCCTTGCTATGGGGTTGCTCTCTCCTTCAGCTTCTTCAATCCTTCCCCTAATTCAACCATAGGTGTCCTCGACTTCAGTACAATGGTTGGGTGAAAGTATCTGCTTCTGTCTCAGTCAGTTGCTAGTAGGGACTCTCAGATTGTCCTCTGAGCGACTCCTGTCTCTAAGCACATCATTGTATCAGTAATAGTGTCAGGCTTTGGTTCTTCAAAGATGGATCTTTGGTTCTTCAGAGATGGATCCCAAGATGGCGCAGCCATTGGACTGCCTTCCTTCAGTATATTCTCCATTTTTGTCCCTGCAATTATTTTAGACAAGAACAGTTCTGGCTCAGAAATTTTGACTGTGGGTAGAATACAACCCACAGACCATAAGTGTAACGAGTAGAAAGGCCCTAGTGAGGATGTTTCAGTTCCACTTAGAAGGGGGAAGGAAAGGGGAGGTAGAGGGGAAAAGGAACAAGATCAGGTATCAGGTGGGGGACAGGAGAGAAGCCCAGAGAGCCAAGAGAATGAATGGAGAAAAGCAGCATGAGGGAGGGCGAGGTGGCAGGTCTGTTTAGAAAGTACCAGAGCCCAACATTGGGGAGAGGAAACTCTAAGAGCCCACCTCCAGATAGACATGGCATTCTCTTCTTGACCCTTTGCCTTTAGCTTACTCACGGATATTTACTAACTCAAACGTTCGGTGCCTAATGGGTTTGTTTTGTTTTGTTGTTTTACTATTGTTCTTTCACTGTTGCTCTCTGTTTCTGCCAATTACATTCTCTCTCCACTGTATTGCTCATCAGAGTTAAAATTCCCCTGAGTAGGCCTAGCCAGTAACTTCAACATAACTTTTTTTTTGATAGTTTTTGACATGCTGATCACCAAAGTAAATATAACCTTCTTTGGATCAGGTACTTACTTGTAGTTCCAGAGAACCTAAGGGTTCATTCTATAACAGAAGGTATGGACACACAACAATAATGCAGTTCTCAGGAGGAAGATGTGTATAAGGCTTCTCAGCGTTGGCTTGTGTAATCTAAATATGAAAGTATTATACAATTAACAGGGTCATTTCACAGACCAGGAGACTGCTAAGTTTACTGATGTCAAAGTCATGTGTTTCTTTCAGAATTCAGGCCTTGGAGTTGAAGACTGTAATATTGCCTCTTGCTGATACTCCATGGATATTTTGATACAGCCTTTTGATTTTGAGTTGGCCATACTTGACAGGACAGGTATAAAATCACACACTGTAGTGAGGAAATGTCCATCAAAAAAGCACTTTTTCCTTTGTAGGGCTCAATATGAATTCACCATAATTTATTGACCAATATTTAACCCAGTACAATTCTGGATTAAAAGTTAGCTCTAATTTTCTTCAATTGTGTTAATATTGGCCTGGGACAATTCTTTCTGTGCACTGCATATATCATTGGATATGAAAGTGTGTTGCTTACTGCCCTCCTTTCATTCTTGTCAAGTTTCCTTGACCAATTCTTCTTCCATTCTCCTTTTTTGTTGTAGTTATTGATGTCAAATTTTAAAATTTTAAAATACTGTATGTTAGGGGTACATTTAAAAATATTTCATCTGTTTGTTAGTTTTCCTAAGTTTTTCTTAACCATTGACAGTTTTGTTCTGACTGGTCATTTCTTTTTAAATCTCTTAACTTTTCTGGTGCTAGGGAGCAAGCATGACCTAGTCATGTGGTGGATAGCTACCCCCGAGTGCTTCTAAGCAGACTTTTTCTCACATCTGATTTTCTTGGCAGTTTTATGCTTTGCTAACACTGTAATTCTTTAGTTTGTTCTTACCTACACCACACTTTGGCCTGTAGAGCTTTCTCTATTGTCAGCTTCAGTGTTGTATTTCTTGCTCACTATTTTCTGTCACTGTTTTCGTTATAAACTGGAGAAACAGCAATCATTTGTACTGTTATAGTTTTTCTGGATAGTAGAGAACATACACAAAGTATAAAGTCACAAGATTTTAGTGCGTGTGGGGGAAAACATTCCATATGTCTGGGGGACCTTCTATGGTGGTATCTCGTGTCCCTAACATGGATGGAACCCATGATGTTTTTTTTTTTTCTCCTTCAGATAATTTGTGTCCAGCAGACCTTTTCTTTACAAGTAAACAAAATCTCATCCTGAATTCATGGCTAAGAATCAGAAAAAAACCTTACCCAAATGAAAGCAGCCTTTCCTGCCTGATTTTGTCAGGGGGACAAGCCCTTGATTTGCTGACCTTGGCTTCCACAGGCTATCTTGTCTTGGGACTTGAGCAGAAGCTGCAAGGGAACAACTTTTCATCATTTTCTGGATCTATCCAAGTTTCCTTGGCTTGGAGCAGCTCCTAGGCATTGCTCCATTTTCCCTACAGAGCAAAACCTCCCTGTAGACTTTTCTTGTCTAGAATCCAAGAGCTGTGTGTCAAATAAGGCTCTTGGAAGTCACCATCCCTTGTTCCCCAAATGTCTTTAACTTCAACTTTGCAAATAGTTGCATTAGGTTCAAGTCAGTTCAGGAGTGTTACTAAGGCCATGGTGTCCACTGGGATTTGCATCATCAACAACACCATAGGAACATGTCTAAGCACTGGAAAAAACAAGTAAAAATGACCGAACAGTCGCTGTCAAATTTTAGAGAGCATTGAGCATCAAAGGTTGATTCTATCTGTGGGACTCTCTGCAGAGGTGGTTTACAATATTGTCCTGACATGACCTTCCCTGTGTCTCCCTTTAATGAGTCATAGTGAGTACAGGACTGAGTTATAGCCTTCTTGATGATGCTTCCCACGATTGAGCCTGAAAGAAAGCATCTTCCCTTTTCTCATTTTCCATGGAAAAATGAGTTTTAAATTTCTGATTTCCCCCTAAACTCGTAAGCATTGGCTGGCTGCTGACTATTTGAAAGCAAAGTTGTTGACTTCAGTCTCCACTTCCTGATTTGTTCCTAATTCCATCTCAGGATGTCCCCATTTGCTTTTGAACTTGAACCTTCATATATCTTCATAGACACTGATTATTGAATTACTTTTGGCTACAGCTCACGTGACCCTGCTGGCATAGGATGTCTTCCGGTAAAGATTCCCATACTGTCTCCTGCAACACTTTGAACGCCCTATCTACTACTGAGTTTACCTCAACTTTTGTTTGGGACTTTGGTCAATAACAAATAGTTTGCCAACCCTTTTGTATCTAGCATGTATGTTATTGATGCTGCATTTTTTTCATGCGCACTGGAGTAGGAAAACAATAGATTGGAAACTGTGTAAGCCAGAAAGACATACACATGAACCACATACTAGCTTGGTGCATATATTTCTGTGTGCTTAACTAAAATAAAGGTTAAAAATGAACTATGGTGCAGGACTTATGAAGACTGAGTACCATGATGTTGGATACTTTTCTTCTCTGGTTGTAGTCTATTCATGTCTATTACTTCATAGCTCTTGATACTTTTATTCTTTTTCCTGTTTTAGTTCAAGGAAGTAAAAACATTTAGCATAGATGACTAAATAACTTGCTATATTGACTGAGTTTCTGAGAAGGTGACCCAGAACTACTGATTTTTTAATGTTGTAGACATTTGCATGTGACTCTTATGTCTCATTTAGTGACTTTTGAAAGACAGGCCTGCTTTTAGGCAGGAGACCACCATTGAATATCAGCTGTATATTATCCAAGTAAAAGCCTGCAGGATCTAAAGAGGCTGGGTTTAACTTCTTGCCTGTCAGCCTTCTGAGTTTTAGGATTATAACCAAGTGCCACTATCCTGGCTCACACACTAAAAGAATTTAATCGAAAATTTATTACAAACAGATGTATGCAGATATACCTTAGCCTGGGCAGAGCAGAGGATGTGGCTTGAAGCTACTCAGATCTCCAGTGCCTGAAGAGAGAGGGTTTACAATGTTTGAGGGTAAGAGATAGGGGAGTATTCAAGTTTCCCATTTGGCACCAAAGGAGAAGGTGAAGTCAGGGCCTTCTTTTCAGCCTGTCCATTGTGGCTAAAGGGAAGAAGAGGGAGATGCTTTGAAAAATCCACAATCAAACAGAAAATGGGGTTGTGATGGGTATGGTGACCCATTCCTATAATTATAGCACTGAGAAATCCAAGGCAGAGGATTACAATGAATTTAGGCCAATGCAAACTGCATAGTGCATTCTGGGATAGCTTAGGAGACCTAGTAAGACCTTGTTTCAAAGAGCAAACAATAACAACAGCAACAATAGCACAAAATGAGACCAGAGTTTGTGGCAATTGGTTATGAAGGACATAAAAAATAAGTACCAGTCAGGACGGTGCTACAGAACTGAATCACTGCTCTCTTGCTGTCACAAATGTGTCAGTGTATCGACAAAGATACAAATGTCCCATGCCCTAGCAATTGGAATAGAGGGTGGACAATAGATAATACACTCATCCCTTTGCTTTATTAACTCATAAAGAATTATTGAAATGTAAATGACTTTCCATTTTTATTTGAGATACCCAAGATGAAAACTGTGGCAACCTAAGAAGCCTGGGGCACACACCGAATTAGAGCTTGTTCCTGTAGAACCATGAAGTAAATGCTTATGACCGTATTGTGTATTGGGAAATATGCTTAGTGTTTTCCTTGGCGGAGTAGAGTTTTGTGAAATCCCATAGCCAGGGTGACAGCAGAGGAAGTAGAGATAAAGCAGGAGTGGAGATAACAGGAAGCATTCAAGACATTCAAGCAAAGATAAACTTGGGGATGGAGATCATGGGTGGGTTTGGATGAGAAAGATGAGTATGAGTTACAAGTATTTGGAATTTGGTAGTAGCGTAGACATGAGAGAGAAGAATGACACTTATTTCTGGCAGGAACAATCTGGGTGGAAAGAGAAGGCATTTTTTTGTAGTAGAAAATATTCAAATAGAAGCAGGCTGGTATGGAATGTGTGGCTTTTTTGGATATGTTGAGGTTGAAATGCCTGTACGACATTCCATTTTGAGATAATACAATGTGCTTCTGAGAGTCATATGAGCTGGGAATGGAGCTTCTGTGGGGATTTGCTCATCTGGAGAAGGTATACTGAGAGTACGAATGTCCTGGATAGCATCATTAGGAGTCTTTCTAGCTTGCTCCTTCCTAGCTCTGCACTTCTCTTGTGGTAGAAAGGAATATGGAGGAGGATTTTGTATGTGGACAATGTTTTCCACAGTCACTCTCCACCCTATATTGTTGAGACAGGGTTCTCAGTGCACTTGGAGCCCACTGACCAGGCTATTGTAGTTAGGAAGCAATCTCCAGGATCTAGCTCTCTCTATTTTACCAGTACTGGGATTACAGGCATACACCCTTGTGCTTCCCTTTTTACATGGGTGAAAAGATCTCAGGTCTTTATGTGGCAAGCTTCTTCAAGATTGAGCAAATCTTGCCTGCCTAATTGGCTCTGCCCTCTTCTATGCTGGTAAGAGCAATTTAGCAGAACTCTTACGTCGGTGGATAGAATTAGGCTGATAGCCATCAATGATTCTTTTAAATAGAGACTTCTTGCCATAATAGCCCTTAAGAGTCTTAGTAATGGGAGACAGCAAGCTTGAACTGCCATCTTCTGTAATAAGACTAGGCTTCAAGTGGAAGGATTGGGATACCAACCCAGACACCAAACCTTTAAACTACAGTTTGTTCTGCCTGCATAGTGTTCTGAGACCAGAGCCTTAGCATAATCATTATCAGAGAGACCACAGAGCCTTCATTCAGCAACTGATAGGAGCAGATGCAGAGTCCCACACCCAAGAGCCTGGGGATTCCTAAAGAGGAGGGGAAGAAAGGATTGGAGGAATAAGGGAAGTCAGGAACACCATGAGAACACAGCCCAGAGAATCAACTTGAGTAGGACTCATGGATCACTTGAGATCAGAGGACCTGTACGAATCTGACCTAAGTCCTCTGCATGTATGTTATGGCTGAGTAGCATATTCTCTTGTAGGATTTCTAACACTGGGAGCAGATGCTGTGTTGTCTGACTCTTTGTGCCTGTTTTAGGGATGCTGTTCCTACTACGAGTTTTCTTCATTCCGCCTGGATGTGATATATGTCTGGTCTTATTGTAGCTTGTTAGGCCATGTTTGCTTGTTGTCCCTAGGAAGTCTGCTCTTTTCTGAGGTTAGGTAGAGCATGTGTGCATTTGTGTGTGTGTGTGTGTGTGTGTGTGTGTGTGTGTGTGTGTGTGTGTGATGGATCTAGAAGAGAGGGGAGGTGGGGGAAACTGTGGGAAGTGGAAGAAGGGAAAACTGCAGTTGGGATGTAATATATGAGAGAAGAATAAAAATTAAAAAGCAAAAGATTCTCCCCCCTGCCTCTGTGTGTGTGTGTGTGTGTGTGTGTGTGTGTGTGTGTGTGTGTGTGT
>JANHMN010000003.1:80891209-80904988 GCA_030674055.1 Rhabdomys pumilio | reverse complement strand
TGTGTGTGTGTGTGTGTGTGTGTGTGTGTGTGTGTGTGTGTGTGTGTTTCTCTTCTTTGGGTTTTGCTGGTTTGAAGGATTGCCTGTGGTTTTGAGGGTGTAGTTAACCTCCTTGGACTGGAGTTTTTCTTCTAGTACCTTCCTTCAGCTGGGCTGGTTTTATGGATAAATATTGTTTAAATTTGACTTCGTCACAATATATCTTGTTTTCTCTATCCTTCTGAATGGGTCTAGATAACAGGAAATTTAGGCTTCTGAAAAGTCAATTGCTATTCCTACTCTGTACATCTTCAATCATAAATAAGTAAGCAAATAAATATCAGTCAATATTTGTACCAGTTGATGAAACAGTAGAAGACCCCAACTACAATTAGTGATGGATATCCGTCTATAATGTGTATGTTTCCTCTCCAACAGGAATGCTGAGCAGGAAAGGTGAGTATTGATTTTTTTGATAAACTGCAATTCTGAGAGGCTATGTAGAGTGATGTTTCTTCTCCCAAAGTGCCTCAGCGCTGCCAATCATTGACTACATACTGGAGCTTCCGACAGTGGAATGTCTCATAGCTTTTGGCTCTATTTCCACTTTTACCCTGCAGAACATTACCCACCATCGCTGGGCTCCTGGATGCTGTCATGTGACTTCCCTAAGCATCTTTCACCGCAGTGACTCTTCAACTTGCCATAGAGTTGAGGCAGTGAGGTCTTTTTAAAACATCAACTACATCACATTGTGTGTAGCCACATGTCCTTCTAGTTCTGCAGTTGGATGCCAATCTCTCTTTTTTTTTCTTTTTTTTTTTTCACACAAGAATGGTTGCACACAATCTTTCTCCGTTTTCTTCTTCTCTGTACTAATGTCTAGGTTTTGATCGACTTCAGTTTGGACATATTTTCTTCAGATGGTTATTTTTTTACTTTTTGCTCCTGAATGTCCTTCTTTCTACTCTTTTCTCTCAGGGTAGCCTCTATTTTTTTCTTCAGGGCATGTATTAACATCTGTAATTATAGTTGTTTGTTGATTGGATATTCTTCTCCCACATTCTAAGATCTGTAAAAACAGGGACACTGTCAATCAACTGTATATTTGGGTAGCACCTTGGCAACTGTATATTAAATACTGACCAAATATTTGTTCAGTGAAAGAACTTACAACCATTTATCTTCAATATAATGAAGTAAATGGGCCGAAGTGAGGGCTTAGAGAGTTAAGAGAAAGCCAGTGTAAGCTTCTTTTCTAATCTGCTGAGTCACATAAGGACCAAGGATTGGTCTTTAGACTTGAGTTCTGTGTTGACATCTAGACATAATGAAGCATGCTTGTTTGTTTCACAAGAATAGATTCAACAGACGCCAAATCAGAAAAGAGAAAAACAAAAAAAACAAAACTAAGATGCCTAATAAGGAAGTCACCTTGGAGTTTCAGAATACCAGTGCTATTGATATTTTCATTTAGACAATGCAGGAGCTTTCTTATACATTGAACCCTAGCTGCTAACAATTAGATTCCAGCACCACACTTCTTCCAGTTGAGACAATTAAAAACATCTCCAGATATGGCTTAATGTGCAGGGTTGTGCTCCAGATGACCACAATAGAGAATGACTGCCCCAAGAGAAGTGGCAGGGAGCTTCAGGATTAGATGTTAGAACTAAGTGCTGGATGCAAAGAGACAACAGTCGGGGGCTTTCCTGTCTGGACATCCCAGCAGACTTGAATGAACCCTGGAAGGCGGGCCTTAGGTCACTACTGACATATGCTTTGGACTTATGCATTTGTTCTGTAAGAACCCTCTCTCATCACTAAGCCTAACAGGAAAAGGACCACTTCTGCCTGGACTCTAGAAGCAATGGTTTTGTTCCATACAGGCTGAGGCATTGTGAATACTGGCTCAATGTTATAGATTCTCTGTGGAGTGCTCAGGGTCTGGGATTACACTGGCTACCTCAGAGAATCTGATGAATACAAATCATTCCTATGGATTATATTCTCCTCCCCTCCCAAATATTTAGAAAGAAGACTGTAGAGAATGCTCAGAAGAATGTAAAAAATTTGTAATGGAGTTAATGAGACTGACAGAGCTCACAAGTTTGTGAAACGGAGATAATGCCATTAGCCCTGTACTTTGCAATGTGCAGTTTTCATGTTCACTTGGATTCACCAACTCTTCACATAAAATCCTACAGAGAAAATAATAGCCTCCCCATCTCTGATAGGATCTTACTATGTAGCGCTCCCTGTCTTTGGAACTCACCATATAGATCAGGCTGGTCTTGAACTCACACAGGCCTGCCTGCCTCAGTCTCCAAAGTACAGAGGTTAAATGTGTGTGTAAGAGAGTCTTATCAGTATATATTTTACATATGAACCAGTTGCTGAAGCCATCACTTAGTTTAGAGTCAGGTCCCTGGCTCCAATGCAAACCATGGGGTTTCCTTTCAATAAAATCTCCTATCATCTTTTCAGTTAGAACAGTTTTATTCAGTTATCTAAAGTTGTAGGATGGTGGTAGGAAGGGAGTTCACTCAGCTTAGTGCCTCTAGGTTATTTTTTCCTCTACTCTCCTTCTTTCTCCCCTGCTTCTCATTTCCACCTGTTCTTGAATTTGAGATCCTCCTGCCTCAGCCTTGTAAGTGCTGAAATACAGGCGAACCCCTGGAGGATAGGTATGCACCACCATACTCATATTTAACTTCTTTAAAATATTTTAATAAAAATATTAATTAATGTAATATTTCTTTGAAAATTAAACACATTTGTATGTAAATTCCTCCCACTCCTTCCATGTTTAACCCACCACCACTTCCTTTTAATACCCCACTGAATTCTATTTGTTCTGGCCACATAATCCCAGGGAAGGGGCTACCCACTGGAGCAGAATGTGGGCATCCTATCAGGGTTCCCACCCTTAAAGAAAACTGACACTCCTTGCTTCAGAAGCCATCAACTGTCAGTAGCTCATTAGCTGGTAGTAGGGGTGCATACGTTCCTCTTCTGTTCATGCTAGAATGTTCCCTGTCTTGATCTTGTGCAGCTCTGACACAAACAACCACAGCTGCTGCGAGATCATGGGTCCACAGTTCTAACTTCTTAACACTTCTGATTTTCCTCTTCTCTAAGCCTTTCTAATGTCTACTCACTTCATCCTAGATTACAGTTTTATCTCCCTACGTCCCTCAAGATTAGATAGGCTCTGGTGTTCTGCTTTTCCCTTGACACATACTCCATCCCTCTACATTTTGCTGGTCTTCAGGATAGGTGGTAAATACTTGAAAAACCTAGCTATTGTGCCTTTTGTTTAACAATGCATTTAGCTGTCTGTTGGAAAGATGGAGGAGATTATATATATTTTTTGTTAACCTTCTGCCCATGTTCTCGAGAATGTATGTTCCAAAAGGCAAAGACAGGAATTGTTTAGTTTACTGTTATATTGCTGGTGGTAATGTAATGACTCATATACAGTTGATACTAAAGGGTTTTTGAATTATTTTCTCTTCATAACTCCTCTTTTGAAAAAGTACTATTGTGTTGGTAAACTTGATAAGGGGTCGTTATTACGTACAATGAGTGTTTCAGGGTTTGTCAGTAGCTAGGTGTTATTTATTATTGCTCATCCTGCTTGTGTCTCACTCTGGAAGAATGGGTCACACTCTCACTAGAAGAGCCCACTGATATTCATCTCCTAGGAGCTGTCACCATAAGCATGCCTTGCCACACACTCAAAAATAAAGAATAAATGTAGGTGAGTAGTCCATTCAACTAACTAATCAAAATGAGCAAAATATATAGTTATAGTAAGACTTGTACATTAATCCAACCAAGAAGTTTTATGCCATTATCTTTCTATGGATTTATTTAACAGGTATATGTTGAAGTGGTTTTCCATGTCATGATAGTCAATGCATTAGTCACATAAAGATGAGTAACATTTGGCCTCTGGGCTTGAGAATATTGTCTAAGTATCTAGTTAAGTATCTAATATGTATTCAGCTTTCTTCTGGAGGCAGTGCTCCAACAGATGAACCCTTCAGAGACAATCGCAGAGTACAGAGGTACATAAGACATTACTCACTAAAGCAAATAATAAGGGTTTGATGACTGTGCTATAAAGGGTGTTGGATAATGGTTTTCTGGCCAAGATATGGGAATGGTCAGGGAAGACTTCCAGAGTTTTCTAAAGATTAAACAGGCCCAACCATTAAACACGTAACACAGTCTCTGAGATCATATTATGATGTTCCATCTACCATTAGAGATGTGAGAGTGTGGCAAGACATGCTTATGGTGACAGCCTCTAGGAGATAAATATCAGTGGGCTCTTCTGGCAAGAGTGTGGCCCATTCTTCTAGGGTGAGACACAAGCAGAGTGAGCAATAAGAAACAAATCTGGAAAGGTAGGCCAGAGTTCCACTATACTGGTTATTAATGCAGGGCTTAATTGCTGCCCCATTGTTTTTGGGATACCATGTGCCAACAGTTTGCCCATAGATTTGATATGAAGTTCAAATTCTGTCTCTTTTTGTAAAGCTTTCTTGTCTAGTCAAGGCAGGCCACAGGACTGCTTCTGTCCATTCATCAGATAGGTTTTCTCAATTAAACATCTTCTCACTTGATTATAGTGATGTGGCTTTTGTGGGGGCTTGAGAACTTGGAAATCACTTTCTTCCATGAGTCTGAAGATCACATCACAGATCTTGGTCCACTGAAGCTGTGTATTATTATTATTGTTGTTGTTGGAAGTAGCTACAGACATTACTGGGGGCAAGGGGACACTTCATTTTTTACATCACTGGTAATTTCCAGAGACCTGGAAAGAAAGAAGCAATATGAGGGAGCATGCATCTTTAAATGTAGTATTGTGTCTTTGCGCAGTGGATAGATGCATGCAAACTAGATGAAGGACAAAGAATCCATCTCTTTTAATCTAATGATGTACTTGATGGTATTTAGAGTAGGACAGTGACACCTAGTGGTGGAAATTCTAGTTCCACCTTACCAACCCCAAGATGGATGTCTAGATCATCTTGATCCTTTTGTGACTGTGTTTTATGACTGTGATGACATCTGCAGATATCTGTAGCAGAATGCATGCTGCTGCTGGCTGCCATAGGACCTCTGTGGTCTGCTGGTCTTCAGGATGGATGCTGCGTTCTTGGAAAACATAACTACTATGCTTTTTGCTAACAATACTCTTAGCTATTTGTTGAAAGAGTGGAGATATTTCTTGTTATGCTCATCATACAATTATATTACTTATTGAACAAGAAGTAGGAGAAGGATGAGGATGAGAAGGTAGATGAGGAAACAAAGAAAGAGGAGAAGAAGAAATCCCTGCAGAAGTAACTGAAGGGAGGGATTTTTTTTTTCTCCATTTGGGTCTTGTGTTGAGAAAGAGCATTACATTGGCATGACAAATAGCAGAAGCTACTCACTTTCAAGTCAATATAAAATACACACACACACACACACACACACACACACACACACACACACACACACTGTATTCCTGAACTCCAGTTAAAGCTATTCCATCCAAACCATCCCCAGCCTAAGGGATGGTGACTTTAGCATTCTCCCACTTTATCAATTCTCTTCAAGACAAGTCTCCACAGAAACACACAGCCATGTGATTTACTAATCTCCTAACTCGTTCTTAACCCACTCAGTTTGACGATAAATATTAACTACAATAGGAAGGAATTGGGACCTGGTGAGACACCTAGAAGAGATGCTGGTGGGAGATTCTCCAAAGCATCTATCAAGAGATTAGATGTCTGTGTTAGTCCCATTCTGTGGTGGATGCCATCTAGAAATGTTCAAAAAGAACAGTCTCATGCACCTCTGACCTACATGGTATAGAGATTGGGGACCTCTTGAAAAGTCCAAGTAGGTTTTCTCTTTGATTCTAGGTTTCCAAATGTATTCTTCTTCTCAGTGTAGATAATTTGCTTACTGGCTTTTCTGTTGATTTCTTCTGAAGCAAACTCCCCAGCTTCTGCTTCCCAGCAGACAGTCTCAAGCTCTCCTGTGGCTGGAACAGGTAGGAAGCAGCTGTCTTCTGCCTCCAGAGAATGGAGACAGTTTATTGTCATTCAAAGTGGTTCTGGGAAAAAGATGCTCCAGAGATATGATCTTGTTCTCTGTCTAGGGTCCCCTTCTGCAATTTGTTTTTGAGTATTTATTTTATGATTGTAAAATTGTTAATTTTATTTAGTCCTTTTTAGAAATGTTCTGCAAAAGGTAATCATTTCAAATACAAACTAAGGCATGGAGAATGTAATAAAATGCAAAATCATTTGTTATTCGCTGCAATTAACAAACACATGCATATTTATATTATTTATATTTATTTATATTCATATTAATGTTTATATATTTATATTTTAACAAAAATTGCAAATAATTAGGTAGGGAATATTTTCTGAGCCTTCTGAGTCTTGAACTTTTCTAAGGACTTTATTATTTAATACAACAATAAACAATACTCCAAGGTAGATGTGTGTGTGTGTGTGTGTGTGTGTGTGTGTGTGTGTGAGTGTGTGCGCGCATGCCTCTGTTTAAGACCTCTGTTATCTATTAAAGTGCCACACTAAACTGACACACATGACATGGACAGGATATGAGTCACAGGCTTTTTAGTAGCCTGTAAAAATACAAATTCAAAATTGATATTAAATCTCTAAAAGCATCAAAAATATTTTAGTTATTTTTATGTGTTTTAAATCTAAAAACTTTTTAAATTTAATTTCGCTTAAATGTGAATTTGTAAATAGAAATTTTAAAAAATATTGATCAATTGTTATTTATAGTCTTGATTATCCCTAAAAGTGGATGATCTCTAGAGTTTCATGCTGAAGGTCCTTCCAAAGCCTAGGAAAATGTGTCCATCTTCTTCTTAGGAACCACATCCTGAGATAGTGTGAAGGCTGCCTCAGTCACCTGACTTTGGCAGGCTACAGGGTGACTTAGACACTCTTGCCACAGGGCTCACTCTCTAATTGCAAACTCGGGTCACACAGAGATTATTTTTCCGAACAATAATGCAATTTTCTCCTTGGTAATTTTTGGCTTTTGCATATGAATATGGAAATAAGGAGCAACATTTAAAATATAGCTCAACAGGTAGATCTTTATCATCAACATGTGGAACTGGGTCAGAGAGAGTTTAAGACACAAAGTACAGGTTTGAATACATTCTAAACCAGGTCTGCTTCCTCCGAGAGCTCATGATCTTTATATGACGACGATTAGTCACTCCCAAGGTTCTGCAAGAGCCACTATAAGCGTGTCATAGAGAATTGATGGAGTTGGATGAGGGGAGAAGGAGAGACAGTTACACACCCTTGGTGTGTGCAGAAGTGAGTACGAACTAACAGAGGTAGGTATTGTTGTTGGACACCCTTTCAAGTTGAAGTGTATGCTCCTATGGTGACTTATATATTAAAGTCTTAACTCATAACATCTCAGAAGGTATTTCTGTAGCCAAAGAGAGACACTGGTACCTTTCAATCCATCACTACCTTCAGAAGAACCAGTCTGCTTACACTTGAGTCTTGGAGTTTCAGCCTACACAATTATGAGACAATATTAAGTCTGTTGTTCAAGTCACCCAACTGCAGATATAGCAAACAAATACAGATGTTCTGGACATGTTCTGACAGAGCCATGGATATGACAGTAGCATTAAAGATGCCCTTTTGGGAGTGAAAGAGTCTTCTGTTGCCTAGATTGAGACCCCGCCATTGATATATACTTACCAATTAGTCAGGGCTGAAAGAGTAAAGTTGTCATTATAAGTTGGTTACATATCTAGACCGTGTACATCTTTACTGTTCTGCTTTCTGATTGCCTGGTTGTAATTCATTATTTCTGGTCTAATCTGCCTAGCCCTGTTATAAAGAGATTTTTGTCAGATATATCTACACTAAAGTTATATACATGCTTTGCTTTGTATTGGAGCATACTTTTGAATACATAAATAATATTACCTTAGCTCAGGATGCTATCTACTTTCTTTAGGGGCAAATGGGCAGTATAAATATTCTACTATAGAATTCCCTGAGTTTTGGTGGAAGCGAAGGCTATTGCCAATCAGCGGGATTGTGAAATCAACTGTCTGTGGAGGAAAAGGCCATGCATGGGTAGCTATTAGAGGCTACAGAATAGGAAAACAGGGAAGATTCAAATGCCCTGGCTGGGAAAGAAATATTTTATAGATGCTGACTAACTTCGACTGGCTGGGGTTATTCTGACTGCATGTAGGGATTTATAAGCTTTTCTGGATGTGTCTTGGGAACTGCCTAAGTCATCTTATAATAAAACACTTTACATTTGGGGTAGAAGGATAGCTCTGGAGGAATGAGTATCTTTATACAACCATGGAGATAGACATTGCCAGACAGTCTGCAAAGGTATTATCAGTTGTCCACTGCTAGTCTGTACTATGCTCCCTTTGGTCAGTGAACTCATAATCACTTTGTGGTTTAATCAGGAAACACGCCTGGGATCTAACCCCTGATATAATTATTCAGTATGTATGTATGTACCTAGGAACTTATATTTAAAAATATCCTTGTGTAATTATAACACGGACCCAGATGTCTATATTGCTAAACATAACAAATATATAATATATAAAATGTTACATTTACATTATATTGCATAACACATACACACCATTGACTAATATTTACTGAATATTTTCCCTGTTCCAGAAAACAGGCAAACATAAAGCACACAAATATCAAAGGCATGCCTTTTGTTCTCAGAAGTCTGTTTTTATGGAGAAACTAAATTGATAACAGATGCTTACTGTGAAGTGTCATAATTGTTCTACAGAATTAGACCTAGGAGGTCTGACAACACTAAATTTGCTTTTAGACCGGGTTGGGATTGAGTTTCAACAGGAATGATTTTGACTCCAATATATTTAGTAATGTCTATAGATATTTTCATTTGTCCCATGTTTGGAGGAGTCTTTGTACAATGTAGTGGGCAGAAGCCAGAGAGGTGTCCTGCTAAACATCCTTTAATATAGAGCAAGCACTCTACCATTTGACCCAAATGAACATAAAGATTACAGTCTGAAATCCTGTGTTAGAAAAAACTTCCTAGGGGCTGACACCGACCAGGCAAAGTCGGGAGTTGGTGATGGGAAGTTTAACCCAGAACAGAGAAATCAGCAAATCTAAAAGACTAGAGACAATGGCAGCCATATCTGGTAAGCTGTGCATGAAACCTCACACACATGGAATGGAAAGAGGCCAGCGAAGTTGAATAAGCTGTGGATGGCTGGTACCAGATCCTGGACTTCTTCCACAAGTCTAGGATGAGGCACTGGAAGCTTAGTGGTTTATTGCTTAGCAAATCTGTGCTTTAGAAATATGACTCTAAGAATGAGGGAGGCATTGGGGTTCAGAGGCAGGACTTGGGATGATTTAAGCTTCTTAAAATTTTTGAAGCTCCAGTATGTTCAAGAGCTGAGTGAAAATGTCAGGTGGAAATGTAGCTGCAGAGAACCATAGGGAAGCCAGAAAGGCTAAGCAAGCTGCTCAAGGATGCATGGTACCTCTAGGAATATCTGGAATCCAAGGCAGATGATTGTGAAGACAGTGGTGTCTAGTAGCAACTGCTTTATGTCTTGGGGTTGCAGAACCAGCTGCTGAGATTTCCAAACACTACCTATGATAGAGTTTTTCTCATGGATGGTAGGGACTCTGTAGTTCCTATTACTGGGATAAATATTATTTTGTCTTTTGTAATGAGCCCAACCACAGAGGTAATCCTGTTGTAGTTAGAGTTTCTGTTGCAATGATGATGACCAGTGAAACTTGGGGAGAAAAGTGCTGATACTTCCACAGCACTGTTCATCACTGAAGGAAGTTAGGACAGGAACTCTAACAGGGCAGAAGCTGATGCAGACCATGGAGGAGTGCTATTTTCTGGCTTGCTCCCCATAGCTTGCTTAGCCTGCTTTCTTATAGAACCCAGGATAATCATCAAAGGGAAAGTATCATCCACAATAGACTGGGTCCTTTCCCCCACCAATCACTAATTAAGAAAATGCCTTTACAGTCAGATCTTATGGAGGAATTTTATTAAGTGAGGCTCACTCCTCATAGATGACTTTAGCTTGTGCCAAGTTGACATAAAACTATTTATCACCAATTCCCAACATTTATCTTTGAAAACTGGGATGTAATAAGATCAGTCATATAGGTAGTGCAACAGAATTGCTGCAACAAGCCATCCCTCCACTAAGTGACTTATTACTGCTCATACGCTGTCAGGCAGCTGAATAGCTTTATTAGTCTTATCTGGGTTCTTACACATGTTTGGAGAATTGGCAGAGATAATCCAGCTTTGTCCTATGTGGTTTTCTTAGTGTAACTAGAACATAGTCTTATAGCAACATTAGGGGGATCAAAGATATCAGGTTGTCTGATTGGCCATAGTAAGCCACATTGTTAATACCAGAGACAAAGTGGAAGATGATCAAAGGCTCTAAGGGATAGTATTTAAAGCCACTATAACATTTCGCCTCTTCAACCAGTAGTGACTGAAAAGATTTGAGCTGAAATTTTTAGATACAAAGTGTGCTTCTCTTCTACCAGATTATTTTATCTTTGTAATATTAAAACAACATAGAAATGTATAAATTAGGATTTTGTTGCAATACAAATATTTTCATATATACCAATTGATCAAGAATTAAAGGAATCCTGTGTAGATGACATGAATACCATTTCTAAGCAAGGACATATTCATAACTAAGACGCTAATTTCCTTAGTTCATAAAGAATGTTTAGGTGTTACTAAGGAAATTACAACTCAGTGAATAAGTGGGAAAAGTCCATAATTAGAAAATGTATTGAAAGAGGAAAGTAAATTGTATACATTCAATGCAAATCTGCATTTTGAAGGGAAAGAAATGCAAAGAGCAAAAAGTGAGATATTTCATCAGATTCATCAAGACTTTTAGGTGTCTTGATGCCCAGTGTTTCTTGGGGACATGAAGAAGGGCTCAAAATAGAAAGCCCTCTATGTTGCTAGTGGGATAATTAAGTAGTAAAGTGTATTTAGAGGGTTATTTTGGCAATGCTGATAAAAATATACATGTGCAATCTGACTTGGCAATTTTATTTTTGGAAGTTTTTCCTAAATACGGAACTCAAGTTTACAAAGATGTACACAGGGATGTTCACTGCAGTATTGCTTCTGTAAGTGAAGAAATGAAAGTGACGTAAGGCATTTTAGAGCATGGATCAAGGACACTGTCTTTCATAATGCTACCCATCATTACACATGGCTAGTATACATCAATCAACAAGAAATGATGTCAGATTATATCCAATGTGGAGTGCAGGTGTCAAGGACAGTTGTAGTAGAAATTATTAATGATCCTGGCTCAGGGCTTCTACCTCACCTTTGGTTATTGAGCTCCTGGAAGGAAAATACACTTATAGCCTTTATATTTACAATATGTCTTAAGCAGCACAAATAGCTGGGCAGTTGTCTACCCTCTCTGTTGTTAGAATCTACTTTTATACCAATAACCCTGACTTATTACTTACTATTTTCTACAGTGAGCTGGTTAAAGGAGAGACCAGGAGAAGGAGGAGGAACTTGCCATGAGGGGAGAGGAACCATGAGCACATAGTCAGGAGAAACAGCAAGTATCTCGTGTACACAGTTGGGGGGGGTATCCAGGTAGAAGAGTAGATTAGGGGTGACCCCCAGTAATTGTCAAAGCCAATTAAAGTTAGTCTACATCTCATTTATTTGTAAGTTAGTCAGGGATAAGCTTAAATTGTTTGTACTAGAGACAGTGAACTGCATTTCATTGCCGTGACATTGAATAATATGTAAGAGATCATGAAGAAAGTGTAGTAACTCTGGGAATGGAGTATGTAATTTGTATTTATGTAAAATTAAGTTCCAGTCACTCTCATGTCAATCTAAAAGGCTTTTCATAGTTACTCATGGGTCATTGTGGGGGGAAAAATGCCAAAAGCCCAGGAGAGGAAAGGGGCAGATCTACTTCTCATTTGATTTTTCTTCTTGACTATTTGAATTCTATTCTATTGGTATTGATGAGACCGAAGTTAAAAAGCAATTTCCCTTACCCACAAATGAACACGGTGTCCAGTGCATAGACCATTGACTGTTTCCTCCCATACTCTGTGTACCCAGTGTGGGGCCTCTGCTGTTGCCTACTTTAGGTAAAGTGTCTGAAGGGTGGTGATGGATTCCTGCTCTGTCTACCTGTCTTGTGAGGTTTCTTTCAAAGTCTGGATAAATTCAAATAAAGACAGAATATTCATCATCTAGGTTTCATTTTTTAGTGATCTGTGCTCAAGGCAGATGTTTCTAGCCTCTTTCTCACTAAATATTGACAAGCTGCTGACCTTGTTTATCATTGCACCTCGGGGAACCCAGTGCTTTGGCAGAGTCTCTTAGCATAAAACCTGTCACCCTGTCTGGAATGGAAAGATATGAATACATATATCTTGAGAGGCACGTGCACATACATCTGCCAGCGTTCTGTAACTCAGAATGATCTGGGAAGAAAAATATCATTTCTGTGGTATTTTTGAAACAACAGCAATAGAAAAGGAAGTACATGCCAAATACCTTCACAAAGAAATATTAGGCAAATGTGAATTGAGGGATCCAGTGAAATAATTTAAACAATGTAGAGGTCCTGAATGAAACCAAAGGCTGAAGCACCGAGTGGAATAAAGAGATTGATGGACGCAACGTGTCAGAGCTCTGTAATGTCTTCTTCCATGGTAAGAACTCCAGAGGACCACAGTCTCCTTGCATTAGAATATTTGGAAGATTCTTTCTTAGTATGTTCTATGAGATTGATTACTAGCTCTAGGATCACCACTGGACTGGAGAGAGAAAGGGGAAACTTCAGGAAAGACCGACTGTGTGTGTGTGTACATTTTGGTGTCTCTAAGCAGGCATGTAGTCCTGTGAGGAAGTTGGGTTGGGGAGGATTTTTCAGGAGCCCTAAGGTTGAGGAAGAAGAAGATGGATATAGTTTTGTCTACAGAGTCTCATGTGCCTACTCCCGGAGACATGCTGAGAAGCTTTCCACCCAATGTGTCAGCTAGTGTCTATGGGGTGCCTTTTATAGCCAGATGTTTTCTTGGGGATAAAACTACAGACTGTGTGACAGAACTAGCAAGGAAGCTCAAGTGTAGAAGGGACATTGGCATGTGGACAGAAAGGCAGAAGTGTGTAAATGAAGGCACAAAGGCGATGAGCAGGCACATGAAGAGATCCCATCCTGATTGGGTGAGTCTTACAGAAGACTTTCTGGATGAAGAAACAATGCCTATACTTAAAACAGGATGTTAGATTTTCATCAAGTAGGAAGTAGTAGGAACCCTCTAGCAGGTAAACAATGTGGTCAGAGTTGATAGTTGGCATCCAGGCTCACCATCTGAGATTTTTTTTTTTTAAGATTACTGTTTTTTTTTTTCGGGGGTGGGGGAGAGACATGTGATGGTTTTAATGAAAGTGTCCCACATAGGAAGTCACATTATATGAAAAAATTGGAACATCTGGTGTTGTCAGGGTAGGTTTAGGTTTGTTGGAGGAAGTGTGTCACTGGGGATAGAATTTGAGAGTTCAAATGCTCAAATTAGGCCCAATCTATGTCTCCCTCTCCCTCTCCCTCTCCCTCTCCCTCTCCCTCTCCCTCTCCCTCTCCCTCTCCCTCTCCCTCTCCCTCTCCCTCTCCCTCTCCCTCTCCCTCTCCCTCTCCCC
>JANHMN010000003.1:80836254-80890809 GCA_030674055.1 Rhabdomys pumilio | reverse complement strand
CCTCCTCCTCCTCCTCCTCCTCCTCCTTCTTCTTCCTCTCTCTCTCTCTCTCTCTCTCTCTCTCTCTCTCTCTCTCTCTCTCTCTCTCTCCCTCTCTCTCTCCTTCCCTCCCTGCTGCTTCTGGATCTGGATGTAGAACTCTTGACACCTTCCTCAACACCATGTTTGCCTGAGCACTGACAATAATGAACTAAATCTCTGAAACTGTAAGCCAGCCCCAATTAAATGGTTTCCTATATAAGAGTTGCTGTGGACATGGTGCCTCTTCACAGAAATAGAATATTAACTATGACACTGGTCTTAAATCCCATCCTGACAAGTTGGTTTCTGGGGAGGACACAGACTGTAGTTTCAGGGCCCTGGGTGATGCTAGCATGATCTTCTAGCTGTCAGTTTACCAGATTTCTGTGATGTAAATATTGTGGATGGACCATGAAATATCTATGTTCTCAAGATAGGACGGTTCCTCTTACTGAATGTGGTGTCTTGGAGATCCTATTTTATTAACTTCTTTAGAGTGAGGGAAGCCCCCAGATGCTGGCATGTCAACAATAAGAAGCCAGAGTTGTCAGAGTAGACAATATTAACCTAATCTTATTTGGGCAGGGTTTTCTTGAGGCAGACTACCACAGAATTGCTCCATGTTTGAAAGAGCTGTTAGGCTCCCTTGCCAGATGGCAAGTAGTGAGTCTTAGATGCAGGAAGAGAGATGGAGAGTGAAGAAAAGGCACTTTGGACCCATTTGGTAAGCTGCAGGGCTTAGTTAGCATAGAGTGAATTTTGGCAGCACAAGAAACAAAGAAGAGAAATTTGTCATATGACTGAACAAAGCCATCCTCCGCAGGCCAACATTGTGACAGCAGGACAAAAGAACAGTAGGACTTGAATCTGGTAAGCCTGGCTTTAGAGACCAGCCAATTTTGGTCATTAGTCTCTCTAATCCTACTGATCTATTAAATTGGGCATAAAATCTAATGTTCCCTAGAGGAATATCATACGGTTGTGATGGTTAAAATGGATTATCAATAGGACAGGATCTAGAATCACCTACGTTAGAAGCCTGAGGTCATGCTTGTGTGGGATTATTTAGGTTAATTGAGGTGTGAAGACACACCCTGAATGTGGGTGGTACCATTGCATGGGCTGGAATCCTGGGCCTGAATAAAAAGAAAATGTCTATCTTAGCATGAGTTTGCATTGCTTTGTGTTTCCTGGCTGAGGCCACAACATGACCAGCTGCCTGAATACAGAGATAGCTTAGTGATTCAGAGTGTATATACACTGCTCTTCGAAAGGAGAGTTCAGCTCCCAGCACCTATGTCCAGTACCTACAATCACCTATAACCCTGGCTCCTCACAGCAGATACAGATGACCTAATTGTACTTATATAGACTAACCAGTTTTTAGTTTTTCTTGTCTTTGAATCTCTTGAGGCCACACTCAGCCCTTCCTTATCCCCATATTCTTTAAAAAAATGTTGTCATTTCTACATAAATGGAAATTAAGTCATGTTGTACTCTTGTGCACACATTAGTTATTGCTAAAATCTATTATTATATTAGCATCTAGCTTTGTTTGTTTGTCACTGGAGAGTAGCCTACTGGTGTGGTATCCGGAAGCATGTTAGCATGACACTTATAAAGTTATTTGTCAGTCTGTTTTTACAGAGCATAAGCATCACTAATTGAAGGTCAAGGAGGATACCTGTGGTGGTTTGAATAGGCTTGACTCAAGGGAAGTGGTACTATTAGGAGGTGTGGCCTTTTTGGAATAGATGTGACCTTGTTGGAAGGAGTGTGTCACTGTGTAGGTGGGCTTTGAGGTCTCCTAGTGCTCAGGCTTTGTCCAGTATGGAAGAGCCCTTCCTCTTGGCTGCCTGTGACTTGATCCAGAGCATCACTATGCAGTAGGTTAAGGCTTGAATGCAGCAGAAGTTGAAGAGAGAGCCAGCCAGAATGTGCAAGCTCCTTTCTTTCTGAGAAAATAAGCATTCCTTTGCTGCTCTTCACTGTGGACATAGGACTCCTGATTCTTAGGCTTTTCAGTGTGGACTTATACTGGTGATTCTCCAAGGAGATTCTAGGACTTCACCCTCAGACTTGATCTGAATTATTGCTTACCCTTGCTTTGTGTCTTTCAGCTCTTTGATTGAGCAACCATTATGTTCTCTGACTTTATGATATGCAACCTGCTGTTACTGAACCATCTAGCATCCAATAGTTTAAGCCAATCTAATAAATTCTCATGTGTCTCTGTGTGTGTGTTTGTGTGTGTGTCCTAGTTAGTTTTTGTCAATTTGTCACAATCACAAGTTAGAGTTACCTGGCAAAAGAAACCTACAAGCACATTTGTAGGTATTTTTTTTTTTTTTTTTTTGATTAATGATTGATGTGGGAAGTGCCATTCCTGAATGGGTGGTCCTGGACTGTATAATAAATCAAAGTGAGTAAGCCACAAGGAACAAGCCTGTAAGAAGTGTTCCTCCATGGCTCCTTCTTCAGTTTTTACCCCCAGTTTTGACCTCAGTTCCTACTTCAGGGCTCTATGTAGATTTCCTCCTGCCTTGGCTTCCTTCAAAGGATTGGGACTTGGAATATGTCAGACAAATAAATCCTTCTCTTCTCAAATAATTCTGGTCATTTGTTTAATTTTATGAATGGAAAGTAAACTAGAGCTGCATATTCCATCTACTGGTCTTGTTTATCTAGAGAACTTCATCTAACATACCTACTTTTTTGAAAGTACACAATCTCTGTTACATTGAGAGGTTTACATCTTTTTTTTCTTCCAATGATATTTGAGTATCCTGATGGCAAGGCCAGGGCCATCATCAAGTTGTCTTTCTAATACCAAAGTCAGTGCCTGACACAGAACAGATTTTGATAGAGGTTTGTAAAGGTGATACATAATCCCCAAATGGCTTTATATATGGTCTAGTCTCATAATGATGAAGCAGACATAATCATTGTTCCATAAGGAAACTGGCCTGAACTATTTATTTGAAAACTTCAAGTGAGCAGAATTACATTGCTTAAAATATCTTTCTTTCTATAAACTTATATAATTAACTTTACCAAATCTTGAGTTTCACAGTCACATGGATAAGAAGAAATTTATTTTTTCCCTCTCCCAGTTAAGAAAAGCCTGGGGGATATGGTCCAGTTGTAGTTCGTGCAGAGGAAACCACTGAAGCTTGGGGCTATGCACTGAAAACCATGACCTGAAGAACGCAGTAGAGGGATGCGGATAGGAGGGTTAGAGAAGAAGAAGGCAAAGAACCAGCAGGACTCAGGAAACATTGAGTGGAGGTCGCAAGACACAATGTAAGATGTGACAGGCAGGTTGGAAGCAGTTTAAAGGACTTAGGAGGCATGGAAGAAACTTGCCATTCCCTTTTACATTTTCTAAATAATAGGAAACTTTTGAAAGGGCTTCATCTGGGAACCAATTTGATTACATCTTCTTCGAAGGAGGCACAGGGAGAAATAGGGATAAAAAGGAAAGGAAGAAACCATTACATGAGTTTCCATTCTCAACTCATCCCCCCTCCAGCTAAAAAGAAATTAGAAATGAAAACTAAGGCCATAGCCCAGGAAGTAAGTAGTGTTTGGCTGACAAAGTTCACTATTAACTGATGATAAGTAGGAGAAGCGGGGGTGGGATGGGGAATTGAGGAGGCCCAGTACTGACGACTAGATGCTATGTAATTTAACTTGACTGAAGAGTTGAGTCTCCTAGACTCTGATAAACTCACAGTTATTAAATGGTGTCATAGGAAAGTGGTAGGAGAACCCCAGAATGCTATGGAAAGAACCTTTTTCCAGTATGCATTCCCCCCATGACATCATGATTAAACTCTGTCTAATCCCTGATTACATTACCTTTCAGGGAGGAATATTACTGACTGTTCGACCCATCTTTTCTGAAAGTCCCATCAGAAATTAATGCTTGAGGGTAAGCTGAGGGGTGGCTGTCCACATTTTTCTGCTACCTTATTGTGCTAATTCTTTCCATTCACACACACTCTGGATCAGAGTCACTGACAGATCTTGTCTTTGATGAGAAATTTCATCTATTGCTTGTATGTTTAAATTTTACTTCCTAAACTCAGAGATTAAATATCCCCATGTAGAGAGTTTCAATTAATCACCACAGAGATCGAGTCACCAAAGGCAATGACAACATCTTCTGGACACTCCTGGGTCTTCAGCTGCTAGCAACATCCTTTTCTTCCCTCGCCAAATGCAAACATTTATCTTTTGTGACCAGACTGGAATGATTCTCTAGTCTTTAAAGATTTATCACTGGCCAGCTCAGTGACAGTGTATTATTCACAAGAAATTTATTTCCACCCTTAGTATTTTTGCCCTCAGTCTAAAGTAAGAGAACAACATTTTTCTCTACTCAAAAGAATACTTTGGAAAAGTGGAGAGAAAGAAATGAGAGTTTGTTTTCTTTTCTTTCTTATCTTTTTTCTAGTTTTTAAGACTTGACTTTGAGCTTATGCACTTGGACAAGACAAAGAGTCTGGGTTTGGTAATTATTCTAATTAATTAGGCTTGCCAATTTAAATCACAATAATAATAATAATAATGATAATAATAATAATAAGCAGTATTTCTGTTGTGTGTTTGTACCGACTTTAGTAACAACTGAGAAATCAGTTTGTAAATTATAAGACACTAGTAAATGTCACATACCCATGAATTTGAAGGAGAGTGGAATAAGTAGATGGGAGAGTTTGAAGAGACCCAAGAAAAGGAACTAAATTTGTAATTATAATCTAAAAAAAAAACCCTAAAATAAATGTCACATATCAGAATTATTCAATGACATGGCATGCATTTTAGTCTCTAGGGGAATATGTCTCTTTTCTATTCTTTCTGATCTGTATGCATATTTATTTTTCTTTGACTTAAAATATGTATTGAATGCCTATTTCAGAACAGCATTGTACCAGAGTCATGGTTGACAGTGAATGTGACAGGAAATTGCTGAAAGTTTCACAATAAAAATCATTCTGAAGTAAGTAAAAAAAAAAAAGTATTAATATCTCTTCAGAAAATAAGCAGAACTTTGTTTGAGTTGTTCTGAGGAATGACGCAGGGTAATGATTCCCTATCTCAGTTGGACAGTGAGGTCTCCTGGGGAGCCTGTATAAATACAGTTCCTATTCAATCTATCATGTGTGGAAATAGGCTGGAATATCTCTGTCTGGCTTTGCTTTCTGTTCTTTAGAAAAAACTCCCTTGGAGAATTTTCAGCTAGCTGGCTGTCAGTTTCTTGCTAGAGACATGGCTACAGAAACTGTAGACGCAGAGGCACAGTGAAGGTGGTGCTGAGTGAAATGTGGCTATGGCCATGAATGCGGATTCCTAGAGGAGGAGGGCCTTGAGGTAGGGAGAAGAAGAGGGGTTACATTCAAGATTATTTCTGTTGCCTTGACCCAACTGGCCTCCATTTGCCCCTTCTGGTGAGAACTTTCTAATATTACAAGGTGGGAGTGCTTTGAAATTCCCTTCCTGATCTGAGCACAGACCCCCAGTAGCCCCACCCCTCAGGACCTGAAAAACCCCACATTCAACTATTTGCTATTTCTCTCATTTGCAAATTTCTTTTTGTCTTGTAAAGATGGCATTTATTATTTCTCTCCTATTACAAAATATATGCTTATTATAACACATTCGAACAACTTTTTAAAAAAATCACAAGAATACCATGAAAAGTACTTACATGTTACATAACTACGAGATGGCTCCTTTTTTTCCCAGTATACATACAAGCATGCTAATGCCTATATGTTTTCTAAATCAGCAGTTTATTGGGCTATTCTTTCTGTCATGCCATTTTTGTTCTATTTGACATTGGGTTAAACATTTTCTCTCGAAACTTAAGTTTATTTTTTTATTTATACTTATGTTTGCTTGTCTGTGTATGTGATTTCCACCTGTTTGCAGGTACCCACAGAGACCAGAAGAGGGCATTGGATCTGGTGGCACTGGAGTCATGCAGAGTGGCTGCAAATACACTAATATAGATGCTGGGATCTGAACTCAGGTTGTCTGGAAGAGCAGGAAACACTTTTAATCATGGAGCCATTTCTCCAAGTCACTGCATTATACATTTTCTTGTCATGAAATACATTTGTAAGCTTCACTAAAGAAAATATGGATTAGTCCTATTCAGGGTTGAGCACTCAACCCTGAGATTGACAAATATGTAGTTTTAAATATCTGGCCTTGGTTAAACTCATTGACTTATAAAACAAAGCAAAAAAAAAATGTGGATATGAGAAAGGACTTGTAAAGTGGGAAAGGGAGAAATAGGAATGAAAGGAAGATGAGAGAGTGGGGGTGCCAGTAATCAGGAATGACATATATGCACACATATAAAATGTATCGGATTGCCAAAGTGCTTTTAACTAGTGATAAAAATGCACATTTGTCAGATTCTTTTGTTGTTTTGTTTTATTTTGTTTTTTAAGACAAATTTATTCCCCGTAGCTTTGGTTTTTCTGGAACTTGATCTGTAGACCAGGCAGGCCTTGAACTCACAGAAATTTGCCTGTTTTTGCTGAGAGTATACACCACCACTGCCTGGATCTTGTCTATTTTTTTTAAAACTATAATATTTGGGTTTGGCAAGGATGTATAAAAAGCTTGGAGGTCCTTTTCTTTTTGCCCCTCACAGAAAAGAGAAACTCCAAACAAACACAAAACATCAGTATCTTAGGCTCACCTGAGAATTGAAGTTTCAAACATGGAGAGATTGGGAATATAAAGAGTCTTCTTTGCTATCAGTTTGCCAGAGCGAGAGCTGCTAGGGAAAATATCTGGTAAAAAATTTTAAAGAATAGTGTTAATAAATTCCTGGAGGGTTAGTGTGGACTGACTGGAAAGTTCAAAAGTTCTAAAGACTCAGTAGCTTTGAGATTCTAAACTTTAATAAATTTTTAACTTTAGGAACACCACTGGTTTCTTTCTGTGAAGATCAGTGGGGCGGTGGGTAGAGGAATGGAGATGGGGCAGGGAATGGGAGATGGCTATCTCAAATTACAAGGAAAAAGGGAGAGTTAGGAAATACTCAGAGACATGCCTGCATTCCCAGGGAATCTATTTTTACCAGAGTTTGCTTTGGGGGGACAAATATATCCTTTCTGCCTAGAAACAAATACTTCTACAAGTCCAATAAACACTTCAAGAGGTCATGAACCAGTGACAAGCCCCACTAAAACCCTGACACTTAGTTGCACTGTTACAGGAGACTTCCAGAATCTAATATGTTAGCACCATATTAACAGAGTCCAAGAAAATAAATGAAGGAGAGCTGACTTTCAAAAGTCAGATTCTAGCTTAAGAAGGAAGTTGCAGGGAAACCCAAAAACAACATGCCTCAGACTGCTGGGAACTGACATTAGGAATCAGTAGCAAAATGGTACGTGCGGAACCCCAAACAGTTTAATGGGATATTAAAAAAACACAAAACATGAAAATCAAAGATGTCTCCACAAAAATATTAAAAATATTAAAATACCTTGAAAATGCAATTTATCAAAATGTCAAGGTACTGTAAAAACCAGTGTGCAGAGAGACATGTGTGGCAGTGGGTCTGAACACGGAGAAGAAACCCAAAGGAGTACTTTAGGCACATGCAGTTCAAAACAGGGACGAGAGCAATCAATGCTGGTCAGGATGAGAGGAACAGGGTTTCTTATTCTTGCTGATGGGCATGTAACATACATAGGAAAGCTGTTTTGGAAGACAATTTGATAGTGTAGTTAAGTGAAGATACTCTTGCCATCTGATCCTTGCTAGTTATGAAAATGATTTGAATTACCAAAACTTATGTGCCTAGGAACCCACTGGTTTTACAGCAGCTCTCAAGACATCCTCTAGTAGGTAACATGCCACTGTGCGGCAGTGTGTGCTTCTCCTACTCCTACTGCAGTCCTGCTTACTTTCAAATTCCTTCTGATCAAGCTCCACTCTGTGGATGCCGAATGCATCCTGAATGTTGTAATATAGATAAATAATGTATCCCCCTTTCCTTGAAGAGCTTCAGAGCTTTCTGATATCTTCATACAGACAAATTCAGTTTGATCTCTAGTTTAAGAAAGGGCAAGCTTATTTCTGGGTCCAAGTGAGATGTCTGGAGGTTCAGAGAATCTTCCCAGTGCCTGCTTTCTTCCTTACAGCTTTTCTTACTTTGAGCCTTGATGGGAAACAGAACAGAACTCTCCCAGTCACTGCAGTTCTTCAGATAGTCAGAGAGACTGGCCATATCCCTATCCCCAAGCTGCCTCTCTTCTATCCCTTTACATCTCTGCATCCTGCAAAGCTTCTGTACCTACATCTAATCTGCACTGATATTGATCTCATGAGTTGAAGCATGGAAGTTTGAGTACTTTTTATTTCTTCCCATAATACAGCCTATTAATATTCTAGATCTAGAAAAGCAGTTTTTTATGAGCATAAACTGTCAGTATCTTTGGTATTCTTGGCAACCAATGTATAATTTTGATGCTCATTGCATGTATAAACCACAGCCCTTTCTTTTTGGGAATTGCTATTGATTTCTGAACTCCAAGCATAGGAAATTAACATTTATTCTTGTAGGATCTACTTTGTTAGATACTTTCAACCCCTAATCCCAATCTATTTTAACACTTCCTTCCACAAATCAACCATCCTTTATATTGATTATGCATCTTATTGTTTTATATTAGTAGATTTTGTTAGTCTGTGATTCAGGAAAGGAGAAGATATACTGGAGAAGAAACAATGTCTTTATCAAAGAGACTTATAAAATCAAAAGGATTTTTTTTGTGTGTGTGTGTGTGTGTGTGCTTGTGCTCCATGTTCATTATCTATCAGCTGTGTCTCTGTTTCTTGCTTCCTTGGGAGTCAGGATGGGTAAAACCTTCACTTCCACTGATGTCAACTAACATGGAAGAAGGAAAAATTATTTGGAGAGATTATAAAATCAATAATTAACAGTAAAACATAACATGTTAGCCTAAGGGTGTCGGGGTGGAATGTTGTATTTTAAATGATAAATGTCCTCCATAGACTCCTGTACTTAACACCTGGTCCCCAGTTGGTGGTACTGTTAAGAAGCTTTTAGGACCTGGAGCCACTGCTGAAACAAGTACACCCTGGGGTAGGCATTGAGAGGTGATAGCCTTGTCCCAGTTCCAGTTTACTCTCTGCTTCTTATGTAAAATGTGATTGGTCAGGCAAGATTCCTGTTCATTTTACCATATTGACCCCTCTACTATGGACTCCAGCCTTCTGGGACCAAAGTACACATTCTTCTTTAACTTCCTTTCAGTCATGATAATTTATTCAGGAACTGAAAAGTAGTTAATACACTTTTCTTCCTTAGCTAGAATAATTTCATATCCTTGCCAACTACATTAAGGTTAGACATTGTAATTCTATCATGTAGTCATGAACTGTGCCAACGAAATTCACAGTGTAATCTCTATGCATAACAGTTAATAAAAAACATTTGCTACGTAAAACAAAGACCGAGGGAGTATTCCTACAACGCATTCCAGGAGAATTTTAAGATGTGTATAGATGCATTAATCAACACTCAGTGGGATAGATTCTTTTAGTGAGGTATGATGTGCTTGAGTCTCCTGCCACATTTTATCATCTTATTTACAACACATTCTGAGAGATGAAGGAAAAGCTTTCTCTCTGTCATGCAAATATCTTAACTTTTTTTAAATATGAAATTTTATGTTTGCTTTACCATTCTGTAACATTATGAGGACTGAATGCAGATACCCTTCTGGATTCAAGGTTATTCTTTTTCAGTTTAGAAATAACATCTAGATAACTAAACAAAAATTTCTATAATTGAAAAATTCTAAAAAAAAAAATCTTGTCTGTTTATCTAATCCAATAATATGGCATTCTGTCATTTATTAGTGTTTCTATAACCCTTGTAGCTTATAATGATGATCAATTCTGTCTGTAGATCACTCTTGGATTCCATGAGACAAAGACAGAGAAGAAGATACAGTTTACGGTGCTGAACAGATACACACAAGAAACTAAAAATCAAAACAAATGTTTTAGTTGTTTTTCCCTTTCTGTGATGAATATCATGATCAAAGGGGACTTATGAAAGAGTAGATTTATGTTGGCTCATAGTTTCAGGCTAATAGCCAGCAGGGTATGGTAGGTGATTGGAGCAGGAAGCTGAGGAATCATATATCTAACCACAAGCAGAAGTAGAGAGCAGAATGGTACATCTATACACTCTCAAAGCCTGTCCTCAGAGATGTGCTTCTTCCAGCAAGGCTATACCTTTTAAAGATCCCATGTCTTCTCCAAACAGAACCATCAGCTGGGGAATGTATGTTCAAACAACTAGAGCCTATGGAACACATTTCTCACTCAAATCAGCACACCAAACAAAACAGAAGATTATCCTTGAACAGCATGGTGAACTTCTTGGCAGTGAATGCTAGGACAATGGTGTATGTTTAGGAGATTGTGTCACTGTTTCCAGCTACTCTTAGCTTTTTTTAAATTTAATTTTATTTTTTTACTTATCCATTTTACATCCTGCTCACTGCCCCCCCCCACCTCTTTTTTTGTCCTCTAAGTGGGTTCCCCCTCCACCCCCACCCACTTTGGGATTTAAAGTACCTGGGAGGCTAGGTGCTTCCTCTCTGTCCCACTGAGGGCAGACAAGACACCTCAGGTAGAAGAAAATTTGCCACATCCAGGCCACAGTTTTAGGGATAGCCTTAGCTTCAGTTGTTTGGTACCCGCATGAAGATCAAGCTGCACATCTGCTCCATATTCGCCTAAGTCCAGCCCATTCTTCTTTTTTTTTTTTCTCAGTTAATGGTACAGACTCTGAGAGCCCCAAAGGTCCAGGTTAGTTGAGTCTGTTGGTTTTCCTGTGGAGCTCCTATCCCCTTCAAAGCCCACAATCATTCCTCCTATTCTTCCATAAGAATCCCCAAGCTCCACCCACTCTCGGGCTTTGGTTGTCTGTATCTGTCTGAGTCAGCTGCTGGGTAGAGACTCCTAGAGGACAGCCATTCTAGACTCTAATCTGCAAGCATAACATAGTATCATTAATAGTGTCAGAAATTGGTGTTTTCCCATGAGATGGGTCTCAAGTTGGGCCAGTTAGTGGTTGGCCATTCCTTCAGTCTCTGCTCCATCTCCCACATCTACATTTCTTGTAGACAGTGTAAATTGGGGGTTGGAAGTTTTGTGGGTGGGTTGGTGTCTCTGTTGCTTCACTGGGGTTTCTGCCAGGCTACAGGAGGTAGCCTCTTCAGGTTCCATATCCCCAATGTTGTAAGTCACAGCTAAGGTCACCACCACTGATTCTTGGGACCCTCCCTTATCCCAGGTCTCTGTCTCATCCTGGAGATGCCTACCTCTTCACTCTCATCAGTTTCAGATTTCCATTCATTTTTATGGCCATCTAGTCATCTCTCTGTCCTTCCACAACCTGATTCTGAACCCCCATTTCCCTCCCCATCCTTCCTCCTTCCCAGTTCCCTCTCTCCGTTTGTGTCTTATAACTATTTTATTCCCCTTCTAAGTGAGGGTCAAGTATCCTCGCTTGTGCTGTCCTTGTTTAGCTTCTTTGGGTCTGTGGAGTATAGCATGGTACCTGTATTTTATGGCTAATTTCTACTTATGAGTACATACTGTGCATGTTCTTTTGGGATAGGTTTACCTCACTCAGGATGATATTCTCAAGTTTCATCCATTTGCCTACAAAATTCAGGATGTCTTTGCTTTTAATAGCTGAATAGTATTCTATTTCCCTTAGCCTTTAAAAAAAAATGAGCAGGCTTTTATACTATGCCCCATTGGGCATAAGTAATTATGTATTACTTTGGCCAATAAAAAGTGATAGAAGGCATGCATGTCAAGAGAAAGTGTTAAGAGATATTACTGGATCTGTTGTTGTTATTTTCGAAACTGTACTTGAATAGTATATACCAGATGTCTCCTTTTCAGTATGGATTAAAAAAAAAAACATAAAGAGTGATTGCAACCAACCTATGGCAACATTCACAGCATTTTGGGAAAAAAACTTTTGTTACAAGCCGCCAAGATGGTAAGTTACTTGTAATCACATTAATTAGTGAAAAAAAATGACTAGTACAGGAAGATGGCTACTAAGTCTACTAAGTATATAGAACCAGCCTTGAGACACAAGGTAATAAACTATCAAATGCTCTAAACATGGGGTTTCAAGTTTACTAGGATTATTGAATCCAGTCCAAAAAGTCAAGAAAGACATGAACCACCAGGCCATCTGTTTGGAGACCAAGTAATGCACGTAGAAAGCTTCTGTAAAAGGGAAAGAATCTGCTAATGGCAAGGCATTATCCTAAAACATTATTGATTTCGAGCAGTGAATTCAATGTTGGCAATAAAATCGATAATGTTTGTGAACTAGAAAAACTGGCTTCAAATTAAGGGGACAAAGAAGAAAGCAGGGATGAAAAAATGAAGTTAACCCAAAGGAGGGACTTTGATGAAGATCTGGTTTCTTAGATAAATAGCTCTGTTGATGTGGGTCTCTGTGTTGAGCTTTGAGAAGGTAGGATATCATAATCCCAAAATGGGCCCAGGGTAGACTCTGGATGCTTTGTTATAGAAAAGGTACTAAAGTCACACTCTTAATAAATAGCCCTGTCATGCACAGACTCTTTTTTATTTGAACAGGGAGGAAACCAGACAGAGAGTTCCCATCCAGGACCAAACACCAACCCCTTGATTGATTGTAACTGGCTCAATAGAACTGGAAGAAAGGGCCTAGAAAGTGGAGACCAGGCTTCCTCTCTTTGTAAATAATACAAGATGATAAAGGATGTTCTGCCAAGTTCCTTGGAAGTTGTCTTTATAGAAAAATTCCCTCACAGCTTTCCTCATCATGCTTTCCCATGTAATTGGAGCTGTGGGATTGAGCTTCATTAATCTCCACTCTTCAGTAAGTTACAAGAGGGAGAAGTAACCAAACTGATGCTGGAAGAAATGTTGCCTTTAATAAATGTCTGGGAAGAAACAAAATGATCCAGGACAGCAGGAGGAATTCAATACTCATCTGAAAACAAATCTCATCCATTATTCTTTCCCAATGACTCTGAAATCTTTGTGGGAGTCTCTCTGATTGACCCGAACTTTCCCAGACACAGCATTCTTGCCCATGCCTTGTGCATACTTTGTTCTTCAGGATAAAATCTTGTCAGTTTTTCAAGGTGAACACTAGGAGCTCTGTCTCATTTTTTTTCTGACAGTGTGATTTCTACTCTATTACCCTATCTCTGTCTATCTCTCCGTATTTCTCCTCCACAGGCTTTCAACTTCACTGGGAAGATAACCTTGTAGCATTCTGATTTAGTACCCTTGGTGCCTGATATTCTGTCTGGTTCAAGGAGGGTACTGAATCAATAATTAATGAGTGACTAAATTTTCTCTACAATCTCCTTTTCCTGTATTTTTGTTTTAAGGGAGACTCTACACAGATACAGTTTTCCTTTCGTTTACTTAGCTCTGCAACCAGTTCTGGAATTCTAGAATGACTCCAAGACAGGAATTTTCACAAATCAGAAATCAGGTGGTCTGTTCTCTGAGTTGCTGTTTGCATCAAAGGAAAAACAATGAAGATAGGGCCTCATTATGAAACCTAGGCTGGTCTTAAACTTATGATCCCTCTGCTTTGGCATACCAGTTTGCTTTCTTGAGAGATAAGCCAATGTGGAATGTGTTCTCTGCATAATTCAGAGTTGCCTGTAACCCTATGGAAGTGTATAAAATTCCATGGTGAGCGCAGAAGGACACCAGGAGAGCATTAATAGCACAGCACGCCACTGCTTAGGCATTTGACCAAACACAGTCTGGGTATCACAGTGATTTGTAGTTTTGATCATATCCTAGCTAAGGTGATTCTTTCAAGCAAAGGTTTTCGTATTTGATTCCAATGAGCCTGACTGAACTAACGTCTTTGCTAGCTGATGGTCATTCGGGGTGTGCCCTGTCTCTCACTATATGCTTCCTAATAGCATCTCCACAGAGAAGAAGATTCTACAGGGAAGGTGGTCAGCTGACTCTGGAAGCAAATGTTTTTTGTTGAGAGATGTCACTTTTTCTGCATATTTACAACATTGCATAGATTAGGTATCTTTGATAATTTTTAGACTGAGAAAGCATTCTATCTTTTTCAAGAATCATTACAAAGAGAAAAAGTAAAGAGCAGGAGAGGGAAAAATCAAAGTGCATTGTCAAAAAGATAGCCAATTCCAGGTGCTGTTCTCTCTAAAGCAGGCCATCATGTTAAGATGTTGCGTTTGACTTTCAAATGTCTGAGAATGCCTACTCATAATGCTACAATTTTAGAGATATCACTGGCAATATTAAACAACCATACCAACTATCATATATTCATGGCTATGTTCTTTTCAATCTCCCATATCTTTCTTTACAATAGAGACTTTTCTATTATTCTAAGTGAGGAAATGGAAGTATGAAATATCATGTATTCCACAGGCTTTGAGGACAGAGCTTAGAGTCAGGCTCACATCTAAGTTTAATGCAAACTAGCAAATTCCCTAAAACTTGTATGCATCAGTTTTTCTCTGCAAATTGGATATAGTAATCATTACCTCACAGTACTGCTGATGAAGAAAAGCAAGACCACAAGACTATCATAGTCTGGTCTTCTCTTCCATAGGCTTTTTTTTGGTCCTTTTGCTACTGGTTGCTATGGCTTCTTGTAGACTAGTTGCGGTTGTCTGCGAATCATGCCCATGAATTCATATGTTTTAATACTTGGTCCCCAGTAGATAGAACCTGTTGGGAACTATTGGAAAATGTGGCCTTGCTGGAGGAGGTGTGTCACAGAGGCAGGTTTTGAAGTTTTAAAAATCACCCACCATTTCCAGTGTGCTCTCTGCCTCCCACTTTCAGTTTAAGATGTGAACTCCCAGCTGTTACTTCCACCATGCCTTAGAGTCAGAATTACAAACGCTAGCCTGCTGAAACCACAAACCCAATTAAACATCTTATTTTATAAGTTTCCCTTTTATGGTATTTTATCACAGAAATAAAAAAGTTACTAATATGCTAATATACTGGTAACCTTATTCATCACTTTTGAACTAGGGCAATTGCTTTCAACTCTGAACACTATACAGGACATGTTCTCTCTACAAGACAGAAAGACAATCTTTCTTGGTTAATTCTGACAGACCTACTTTGCCAGCTGCTTGAAATTTGGTGTGTGCACCCTTTTTTTCACTAGCTGTTCCTCTACTTGTGTCCTAATTTGTGTGTCCTTGGAGTTTGTATTCATAAAAATTCTTCATTTCTGGCCATCTGATTAGCTGCTGTGTGTGTGTGTGTGGGGGGGCTGTGTGTGTGTGTGTGTGTGTGTGGGGTGTGTGTGTGTGTGTGGGAGTGTGTGTGTGTGTGGTGGGGGTATGTGTGTGGGGGTGTATTTGTGTGTGTGTGTGTGGTGGGGGTATGTGTGTGGGGGTGTGTTTGTGTGTGTGTGGTGGGGGTAGGTGTGTGGGGGTGTGTTTGTGTGTGTGTGTGTGGTGGGGGTAGGTGTGTGTGTGTGTGTGTTTGTGTGTGTGTGTGTGTGTGTGTGTGTGTGTGTGGTGGGGGTGCTTCTGCCTTCACTATTTGTAGGTTCTCAATACTGTTGTTTATTGACATCAATTGATAAACTGGTTTGTATAATAGCCTTGCTGTGGACCACTGAGTCACACTTGGCTCAAAGATCAAGTGTGTCTATAAGCTATCCTTTTTAGTGTGACTGTGCGGTGGCTTACTAGTTCTAAGCATCACCAACAGTGATTTGGGCAGAGACTAGGCTTTCTCTATTCTTCAAATACAGAAGCTAAAACCCAGAACAATGATGGCATTTTTATGCTATTCAGCAAGTCTAATGATCCCTCACTGGTTTCCCTGTGTCTAAGACCAAGGCCTCTCACTTTCAGTAAAATAAATTAGGATGAGGATGTCCATTTATTTTGCTAAGGTCAGGAGGTAGACAGAGTTAACTTGACTATCATGTCTTGGGGTATGACTATGAACATGATTTGGCAAATTCAGATGAGTATTTCCTGATTGTGGGTAGGCTTGATGGAAGCCAGGACTTCTGATGTGAACTCTGAACCCTCTACATGAAAGATAAAGAGATGAGGGGATGGAGCAAATATGATAAAAGTTTGCACCTCTTGGCCACTGCCTTGGAGAAGAGTGATGTGCATTGTGGAGACTTTTATGAAGGTATCAGGAAACTGTCTTCACTTGGGGCCGGAAACTCTGAAAAGTTTTTCATGTAAACTGCTTTATGTTGATTTGCAAGCCCATGGAAATGTCATTTCCTTCAGCAACTTGACTATTAGAGCACAAAATGCTTAATTAAATAGAAATATTGAATTAAATTCACCTCTGTTGATATGCAAAGAGGGTTTATTCCCTTGAATTTATTAAAGTGCTAGTTGAATGGGGATGCAATTATAATCTAATATTAAACTCTTGGAGAGGATCAGTTCAATCATAAGAAAATTTAACCTGCAAGTTGAGTGTCATAAATTTATATTATAGTCTTCCATGCTAAGAGAAAACTGTACACATTGTCCTGTTCTGTAGGCACTGGGAATATTTTCAAACAAGGTCATAGAATCTAATTTCCAAGATTTACAAACTGCCATGTCTTGACATATTTCCTCTCTTGTTCATTTAGGGAATGTTTGTGGCTTCCTGCTGAGTTTCCTAGTCACCATGCTTATTACGGACACAAGACAGGAGTGGCTCTTCCTTGCCCTCACTGAGTAGTGGGAGGCAGAAAGTCAAAGTATATTAAGAAGCAGTGTGTTTATTTGGTCCTCTTAAGCTGTATTTTTAGGCTAAATATGCACAGGGAAGAGGGTTAGAGGCCTGTGCAGTGCAGAGGAAGCTTAGTGCACTAAGAAGAGCATGATAAAGACATTGCAGCAGTAACAACACCTAGAGAGACATTACCAGTGACATGCACGTATACTTCAACGTGTATGCTGCATTGAATTTTGAATGTAGTAAGGGAGCATGGTGAAATAAAACAGGTGGCAGGAGAAAGGAATAATGTCAAAGTCTAACACTTTCAGGCTCACAAAATTACATCTTCTTCCCATGATAATGAGGAGTCAGTCAAGAAATAGGAATGTATATAAGTGTTGCTTGTCTATCAATCTGTCTATCTGTTTGTATTTCTTTTTCTTTCTTTAAATCCGATTTACTGGCTTCTATGGTTGATTAAAAACAAAAGGGTAACATTAAGGAATCACATCAGGGATGAGAACCAAAGATTGCCAGAACTTTCCATCACTCATCTCTATTTTCCTTTTCTTGGAATGCTGGCACTAGCGCCTCTCACTTCAAACATTGTTATACATGCAGTCAAAGATCTGCTAAATTAATGTGACATTCTGTGTTTACCAGATAGAGGAGAGGAGTCCAGATGGCCTTGCATGGACCAATACATCTTGGCAGTGATCTGAGATAATCTGAGATAGATAAATGTTGAAATGTTCCCTTAAAAGTCAGAGAGATGGCTCAATGGCTAAAAGTGCATATTACTTTTGCAGAGGACCAGAGTTAAGTTCCCAGCACCCCCATGGTGGCTCTCAACTGCCTTTAAGTCCAATCAAGAGGATACATTACCTTCTTCTGGGTTCTGTAAGTTTGCGCACACATCACACAAACACACCTACACACACACACACACACACACACACACACACACACACACACATAAATAAATCTAAAAAAATTGACAAATTCCCTCAGAGGCTGAACAAAATAGTGATGAGTCCTGAACTGAGACAGTGATTAAGGGGAAGGTGAGAATGGCTGAACTTACAGAAAGGAACATGTGGTTGCATTTGAAGAGTGAAATAAGGGAAAGCTACAGAGGTGCATGGGAGAGATAGCCTTAATTTCCTACAGGCTCAACTGAGTGATGGTGAGCTCATTTTTTTACATAGGAAGAAAAGCAGTTCACCATGAAAAACAAAAGGCTAAAATTTTCTTTCTAGTTTACTGGTTTATTACTTAAATAATTTTTTTCTGAAAAATTTCAAAGTCATTAATTGTCCCATTTGACAAAAAACCCCTCATATTTAATGTAAAAATCTCATTTTTATGATCTGAAGTAGGTGCTATTTTACTAATATATATGTGTAAGGATAGCTAGTTAGCTGATGTAGCAACTTTCTAATAATAGTCTAGGAAGGATAGTTAGTAGAAACTGAAGAAAGAAAAGCTAGGTAGCAGTGCCTCGTAAGATTGCCCATCTCATAATGTCCTTCTGGTCTAAATTAGCTTCCTTCAAAATTAAATAGGTAGGTGACTCAACAAGTCTTTTTCTTACTTTTAAGAAATGTATTGGCCTTATAAATACTATAAATGCAACACAACAGCATCATTTTGTTTATTAACAAACACAGCTCAGATACCTCACTAGTTCAAGTTCTAGTCTCCAGTGGGTTGAGATTCACTGGACATTGACTTGAGACATAGAATAACAGACTTTTACATCCTTGTATGTAATTTTTATTCTGCTTCAAATGGCCTATGCCGGATTCCCTGGTGGGTAATTCTAACTTACATTTACAACTGAATGAAATGCCCTCTCTCCATTGTGAAAATTACCCCAAGACAAAATTAATTATTTTTCTTCTTGTGGTTTACTTAGTGGCATCTCACAGAATTTTATTTTACTGGTATTCAAGTCTATTTTGTGAGCTTTTATTCAGTTTCTTTAGTCCCTCTGTGATTTGTTTACTATGCAATGTGCTTAATAGCAGGTGGACTAAATAATACAGTGCACTCAAAGCACATGAAGTGTTTAACACAGCGTCTGCAAGATAGACAGAGCTCAAAACATTAGAAATAAGTGAACTCATGAACAATAAGTATAAATGTAAAAGAATAGTCCAAGGTAGCCAGATAGAAGATATCTACTCGGGTCTTTTGGTGAGTGACAGTGAAAATATTGACATTCAACTAATATCTTCACTTTTTGAATAGTTAGAATATATTGTATATAACAACGTTTTAATAAAACATAGAAAACAGAGTGAGGAGGGATTTATACTCCCTATCACTAGCCGAATAGCCTTTAGCAGCTGATGACTGCTTATGGAGACAGAATCATGTCTCATCTGGGCTTGACTACTGGCCGGCTGTGTATTCCCCAGGGATTATCCCACAATCACTCCTTATGGGTAGTACTAGTAGATTATTTTAAGAAAATAAAGAAGACGTAAAGTTGGAAGGAGATGTGTTGGTAGGAAGACCCAGGGATAATTGGAGTAAAGGAATAGAGATGGATATAATAAAGATGCATTATATACATGTATGAAGTTTTCAAAGACTACATTTTTAACAAGAGAAATAGTGTGCTATTAGGCTGCTTAGTTAATGACAATTCTACTTTTCAAATGAAAAATCAATCACTTAAATGACCTTTCAAGCAATGAATGGATAATGAAAATATGGCACATATACATAATGGAATGTTTTTCATATCTAAAAAATTGAAGTCATGAAAATTGCACATAAATGCATGGACATATAAAATGGCATACTGAGTGATCTAGCCCAGACCCTGAAAGACAATGACCACATGTGTCTCTTTGTTGATCCTGATTCTAAATCTTTAGATATTACTCTATGATCTAAAGTGACCACAGAAAATAGTAAAAAGAGATCATGGGATGTTAGAAGAATAACTCTGTGGAGGAGAATAGCAGGATGCAAGTGATATAAAGAAGGAAATGAGAAAAATCGGGGGGCAATACAGAGGGAAAAGGAAAGAGGAGGGAACCATGCACATGCAAGTATACACACACACACACACACACACACACACAGAGAGAGAGAGAGAGAGAGAGAGAGAGAGAGAGAGAGAGAGAGAGAGAGAGAGAGTTTGAATCAAGTTATACCACTTAGGATAATGAGATAATACTCTCTCTAAGAGCCATAGACTAACAAATCCTCCAGTTCCAGGCATGTGAAACTTCACTTCAAGGGTGAGTCAGAGGAGTTCAAGAGACTTCTAAAATAGGTTATTGTTTCAAGTCCTTGGATGCCTCCAAGAACTTGAAAGGAAAACCCTATCTCTGAAGACAGCACTTTGAACATAGCTTGGAGGAATTGAGCTGGGACTGCCTTAGAAGTCTCCTCCTTGAGGACTATCTTTCATGGTAATTGAAGGTGCTCCACAAGTTACCCAGAAGAGAAAACAATCAATAGTCCTGTCCAGATGTAAAGCCTATGAACCACAACAATAGCCAGCATGCTAAGATATTCTCAAGTGTACAGTGGTGACACATATATTGTGGCCCACCAATAGCTATTTAATTGGACTTAAGGCTTATTCAATAAGAAGAAATCACACCTGATGCTATAAGCCAGAGCAACTGTCTGTGGTTGGTGAGGCCATGGACCCTAGAACAGAACCAACTAATACCACTTTCCTAAATCAGTACAATTTCTAACTGCACTCTAAATGCTTATCCTTATTGTCTGTACTCACAGATGAAAGTGTAGCTCACGCCTTAATACAGAAGCACCTTTTTGAAGCAAAAATGAAGAATCACAGAAAGTCACAGCTGGCTATAAATGCTGAGAACTGGCTTTGGGATGTCCAACCATATTGATATATTTGTGATACCAAATCTGTGCCTAAGGCTCAGGGAACATTGTGGAGAGAAGGTCGATAGATTTTAAGAGCCAGAGCATCAGAATGTCTGTCGTGAGACTGTGTCTTCTGTATATAACAGGCAAGTTACACCCAGGAAATTTCAACAAAACTGTCACCTAAACAATCTAGTTGACATACCAATATGGATGAGGAACTCACATTTGGTCCAACTCTTAGACGAAGAGCTACTGGTAAATAATGGCTGTTGAGAGAGAGGGAATTGGTCTTCTCCAGAGACGATTCCCCAGATACATTATCCAACATTAAGTGTTCATCCCTAAGCACATAAACATACAAGCCATACTAAGAAGACAGTTTTTTTATATATACAAATATGCTTACATATGTAATAATAACTAAAGAAGACATCACAAATTTGAGGGAGTAGGGGAACCATGAAGGGAGTTGCAATGGGAAGAGGGAAGGGTGTAAATGATGCAAATACAGTTTTTATATATGAAATAAAAAAGTAAAGAATTAGAGGACTCATGTATTTTGCTGGATGGAGTGCAAGAAACATATTCCTCACCTCATGAGTGTGTCTGAAGCTTTGATGAGGTTGTTCAAGTACCCAGAACTCTTGACCACAGTGACTGTTGTCAGAGTGAACCTAATACCTCAGTGAACTAAGCAGACTTCTATTTTGAAGCCATACGTGTATAGGCTTGGTTATAGAGGCTTTTCATCTGGATTGGGAGATGAATTTTTTGGCTCCCAGCCATTCTCCCTTTCTTTTTGTGCCCTGCAGTGGGCCAACACAGCACCAAATAGTCTTGCCACATCTGAGTTCTGATGCTTCTTTAAGGTATTTATAGATTTTAAAAATTGAACATTAATGGAATTGAATGCATGTCTTACCATACTTAGTCACTTTATTTTTGAAAGTTTTTTTTTTATACAATATATTTTGATCATGGTTTTTCTCCTTCAGTTCCTCCCAGATCCTTCCCCTTTCACACAACTTTATGTTCTTTTTCCTCTCTGCCTTTCCAAACAGACAATCAAACAAATAAAACCAAAAGGCAAAAAACCGCACAAAAACAAAAGCAAGAAGCAAAAAGCATCATAAAATAAAAAAAAACCCAAAATCAAAACAAACAAGCAGATCAATAAGATAAAAAACAGAAAGGAGAGAAATGATTAACCAAAGGGGGGAGAGAGAGAGACGAGACAGAGAGAGAGAGAAAGTCCAAAAAAAGTTTCCATTTCATATTGGTCAACTACTCCTCAGCATGGGGTCTGCCCTGACATAGAGTTGATATACTCAGTGAGATTCCACTATAGAAAACCAATTTTTCTCTTGTTGACAGGTAACAATTACAAATAACTCCTTGGATATAGGACCCTGTGTCTACTTTCTCCTCTGAGTGCTGGGACCTCATCTGGCTTGAATCTCTTCAGTCCCATGTATGCTGCCTCAGTTTCTGTGAGTGATGTATGCATCAGTCCTTTTTGTGTGTGGAAGACATACTTTCCTTAAAGTCATCCATCACTTCAGGCTCTCACACTGTTCTCACTTTCTCTCCCACATAGATCTCTGAGATTTGAAGGGAAAGGTTTGATGAATCTAAAAGGACTAAGTGCTCCAGAGTCTCCCCCTCTCTTCACACTGTCAAGTTGTGTGTCTCTGTGCTAGTTCTTCAGGAGCTTTTCTGATGTGGGTTCAATGAGTCGCTGATCTGCTGGTAAAGTGGTAGATCCTTAGAAGTCATTTCATTGCCTGTTCTTCGAGTGGACTAATAGTAGTAGGTTTTTCTCCAGATACTTGACCATCTATTCTCATGTTCTTGGCCACTTTAGCAGTGTTAGGAATAGGTTTCACCTCATGGAGTGGGCTTTAATCCAATCAAAATGTTGATTGTTGGCCTCTGTAACATTTGTTCCTCAATTGCTCCAATATATCTTGCAGGTATGTGTCTGTTGTAGGTCACAACAGCTGATGATATTCCAGATTACTTTTTCTGCCAGTACAGTAGAAAGTACCTCCCAGGACCATGAACCCTAGTCACTAGAAGTAAAACTTCTAATTAGGCACCACCTCAAATTCTCTGTGTTCAATGACATAAGGAAGTACTATCATCATCAAAAGAGCCCTACCATCAGATTGTGGAGTAACCAATATTCTTTGCTGTGGGTTTTTCTGGAGGTAGGGTGTTTAAGGAATCTCTTTGGCCAGTGACTCAACAAGATGCAGCCCATTCCTGGCCCTAGATGTCTTACTTTGTGGGATAAGATGTCTGGTTGGGGAATTGCCTGTCCAATTATATGGTGACTCCATCTAGAGTCCTCTCATTATCTATCTATCTATCTATCTATCTATCTATCTATCTATCTATCTACCTATCACATAATTTTTCTACAGTAGTAGATTTCCATATGATTTTTAAGTAGCTTTTAGTGTTATTTGTTCCTCTCCATATTTTTTTGTTTACCTTTCTCTCCCATTCTTTGCCTTATTTAATCCTCCTATTATAATTTCCCTCTTTTTTCTACATAACAATGTATTTTATTTTTCCTTTCTTCAAACATCCTCTTCTCTTACCTGGTTCCTTACGAGGTACCTAACCTCTGTGGCTATCCCGATTGTAGCACACATATTAAAGGCTTAAAAGCTAAAATCCACAAATAAAAGTAAACATACAATATTTGTTATTAGGATGCTTTTTATCCTAGCTCTACCAGTTTACCTGCAACTTGTGCAACAGATGAAGAATATTTCGTTATATAAATATACTACATTTTCATAGTTATTCATCAGTTGATGGACATCTACAATATTTCTAATTTCTGGCTTTTATAAGTAGAGCAGCAATGGTTTAGCAAGTATCTCTGTAGTAAGATGTAGCCCTCTTTGGCTATATACCCAAGAGTGGTATAGCCAGAATTTGAAGTAAATCAATTCCCAGCTTCCTGAGAAATTACCACACTGATTACCACAGTGGCTGTAGAAGCTTGCACTCCACTAGGTTTTCCTTTCCTCACATCCTCACCAGCATGAACTGTCATTTGTCTTATTGATCTTGGCTATTCTGACTGGTACAAGACTGAAATCTCAAAGTAGTTCTAATTTGCATTTCCCTGGTGGCTAAGCATGTTGAACATTTCTTTAAGTACTTTTCAGCCATTTGTGTTCCATCTTTTCAGTCCTCTCTGCCTTTTATGTACTTCATTTTTAAATTAGGGGCAGAAAGAATAGTGAAAATTGTTTGCCTGTATCCCCAGCCCAGTGTGGCTACTGGGGGTCCCTGGTAGAAAGTGTTTCTTTGGATTTGCAGCTCACAAAAAGGAGCGGAGATTGGTGGAAGAAATCACTGAAAGGGTTAGTGGGAGAGAACTAAACTGAATCTGCATGAAGAGGTGTAGGGCTTTATGATCTGTAACACTGATTACAGACTGTTCCTTTTTTTTTTTTCAGATGAAAAATCCAGGCTCAGAGATGCTAAGTGGCACATGTCAGGATGCATGGCCAAATGTAAAATCCGGGCTTCAAGTTAGTTTTAGTAATATCTGATTCTAAACTTCTGCTGCCTGATTATTTCTACTGATGTGTGGCTTGGGATCTGCTTGTGGCTTTGAAATTCCTACATGACAGTCTTTTTCTTGTCATCCTACCCTTATAGAATTAAGTATGGGAGCACCTATGGGTATCCAGCTTCCATGTTCTCTAATTAGAATTTACTCATTATTTTAATATTAAGTTCTTTACACCCTTTCTAAGTGACTCGGGAACCATGAAGATCCTCATAGACTGCTTCACTAGACTGCTTCTGACTCATCTTGTGATGGGTCCATTAATTTCCCAGGTTCTGAGAGAGGATGTGACTGCCACAGACTACAATTTTTAAGTGACAGTAAAAGAAAATGAGAAGGACATGACTGGAATTCAATTTCAGTGTGTTGTTCATGACAGGAGGAAAAGCAAACTGGCATCTCTATGGTTTCTTCATTCAGTGTATATAGTAAATATTCAATGATATAATTTGATAATTCATAATAGGGATGCTCATTGTCCAGGACAGGAGAACCTCTAGGGGAAGGAGGAAAGGAGCCAAAGTATAGTGAGTGTATATGTTTGCATGTATACTTTTTATTCTTACGCATGATTCAAGTTACACCCAACTGTGTTTACAATTGTACCATGCTTAGTAAACTGACATTTTAATTATAAACACTAAAGGTTAAAAACAAAAAGTCTTATCACCATATTTCATCTGTTACTTTTACTTGTAAAGTTTTTTTTTATTATAAGAACTAGCTGTAATTTGATCTCCAGCCTGCATTTTCTAGAGTTCTAAATCAAATTATACATCATGATTTTAAAGGTAATAAAGATATTTCATGCAGGCCTCTCTGTTTTGATGGTTATGGTTTGAGGCTCCTCATTTTCTTTCCTGAGCTAGCTCCAACTTCATCCATCCTTCAGGGAGTTTATGTTTGTGCATCAACATTTTCACTGTCTGAAAGTCAGCACACTTATAGTTCTTTTGTTAGATGTTTGCCTGTCTAGACTGTAAAAACACTGTTATCAAAAGAGAGTCTTGTACATTTGAGCTTAGCAAATATTCAACCAAAGCAATAAACTATGGTCTTGTTTTATTCAACAGTCACAGATGTCTTTATTGCTAAGTGGAAAATGGGTCATGGTGGCCTTGCCTTTCCTCTATCTTTTAGGCAACATCTAAATCATGCCTCTCTTATAGTGAGATTGTCTCCTGATGATAATTCATATTATTCTTTAATACATAAAGAAGGCTGCACACCACAGTGTGGCCTGCATTTATCTTGTGATTTTACAGTTAGAATTTTCTTATCTGTATCCTCCATTGTGCTATAACCACTAAGGGTCAAGGCCAATTCACTTATTAAGGTAAATTAGTAAGGTTAATGTCTTATTCACTGCCTAGCACATTTTCTAAAACCCACTTAAAATTACTAATATTTATTTGAGTGCTGACAATGATGTACATATACTAAGTATTTTTCATACAACTTGGTATTCTGATAGCAATAAATAGGATTGGGTACCATTACTATAGCCATGTGAAAGACTGAGGGTAACAAGAATTTTATGTACCCACTAAAGTACACACACACAAGACTGTTGTGTAGCTATTTCCTGTAAGTTAAAACATTCCCTCACTTAAGGGAGGAGGGATGCTCATAAAACCCAGGAAGCTTTGACAATTACAAAACTCACAAGCCTCCATCTTGGGGCTATACAAAACAGACATTTGCTAGAGGGGACAGATACTCTGTTGGAGCTGCCTGGGAATCTGGCATAAAGCTCCAAGTATGCAGCCTTTGTAAACTGTCACCCACACTGGGGTAGACTTTAGTGGTAGCTTTGACTCACCTCTACGTCTGTAAGTGACCCCTCTCTTACATCTTGTAAGTAGTTCCAGTAAATTTACTTGCTCACTTATCTGGAGTTGGGTGGAAGTATTTCTTTGCTGTCATTGACAGCCTGCCTGGGGTGAATACAGGTTTGTTCCTGTCTCACCAGGAAAAGTCACACAACAGAACCCATAGGTGATAAGGCAGAAGACAGAGCTACAGAACTGTGCTTTTATCCAAGGCTAATCTAACTGAATGTTTTAGTGTTAATTCAGTTTGAGATTAACAAGGCCTATAGGATGTTTCAGTAGAAAGAGACACAAGTCATTTTAGATAAGGAGTGAGACAGGTACAGATTCGATCGGATAAGTAGTTAGGGATCCTGTCTCATAACATGGGTGTCTGGAAGGAGAACAGGAGACACCAAGTTCTTTGCTGACCCAGGAGTTCAGACTTAAAGGGAGCTCCCTTTTTGAGGAAGCAGTGAACACCTAGTAAGTGTTCATGGTGGTAACAGTCCTAGGTTACATGAAGTCAGTTTATGAGTGCACTTGAGAAACACTGTAAAGAAAATGCCTTGCACATCTATCCCGAGCAAACTGTGTTTACACAGATAATGATTCTGACGCCTACATATTCTCTTGGACTGAAGACTTATAGTGTCAGGAACCCTGGAAAAGAATCTATTTCTGCCTTTCCAGGCTGGGAGGGAGGGAAGTTAGTTCTCAGCAGGCACACTGGAAGAATATCCTATCCCCAGAAAAGGAGATGTGCTGCCTGGCTTGGCACTGAGGCCTTTCCCCCTCCGCCCAGGGCTACTTCTGTGCAGAAGTCATGTCTGTTTCCATTTCTTTCATCCATTAACCCACACAAGGTGCTCCATGGCTAATTGAATTCACTAGGAGGCTGCCTTCTCTGATTAGGTGTCCTGCAGCCTGAGTGGGGAGGAGGAGGAGAGCAGGCAGCGTGGCAAACATCTTGGTGAATGCGATCCAATCTGCTGCTAAATTTAATCTGTACATTTCTGGTTTCTATTCTCATTCACCACCTGCAGGGCTATGTTTAAAATGCTCCTGACATATCAACGAGGCAGGCAGCCTGGCAATATCAAGGCTGCCCATTTCCTCTTCATTTTAAATAGATTCGTGTGTCAGGCCACACCTTTACCCCTCTCCCCTATATCGGCCTTTCTCTGGTATGTAAAAAGACAAGGCTGTGGCATGTGGCCTCAGTTGCAGCCTCTGAAAAGGCTTAGACATATCAGATCTCCCCCAAATTTTCTTGGTCTGGAAGAAAATCTGTGGCCCCTGGAAGTGTCAGTATTGGAACTGTAATTTTATACAAAACACATGAATCTGCCTAAATTTTGCATGAAAAAATTTATCTCAAAATTTACATTGTAAATTATAGGTGAGTCACAGATTTGTAGATATATAATTAAGTATGTACAATTTTGGTTGTAAGAAGTCATTTGGTATTGAGTGACCAATGTGTTTTGTCAGTTCTTGTATCTCTTTTTAAAAAGATTTATTTTAATAATCTTTACGTGTAAATGCTTGCATCTATACACATGTGGACATGTATGCAGATGCCCATGTAGACTAGGAAATGGCTAAGGATCTTCTGTAGCTGGAGTTGTATGTGGTTATGAGCTGGTTGTTATGGAAATCAAACTCCAGTTCTCTACGAGAGCAGCAAGTGCTCTTTCTTAACTGCTGAACCAATCAGTGGTTCTCAACCTTCCTAATGCTTTGGTCCTTTAACACATTTCTTCCTGTTGTGGTGATCCCCAACCACAAAATTATTTCTTTGCTACTCATAATTGTAATTTTGCCACTGCTCTGAATAGTGATGTAAATGTCTGATGTGCTGGATACTGATGTGTGACCTTAGTGAGGTTGAGAATCACAGGTTGAAAACTACCCCTCTTGTTTCTTCATACCCCTTCTTGTAGGTCTCAGTAAAGCTGAAGATCTTAAGTACCATGTCCATAATAGCTGACAGGTGACAGTGGTTGTAGGTGGCCTCAACTGGGGATGAAAAGAGCAGTGGTTTACTGTTTACCAGCCATTTTGGAATTTCCTGAAGTGGAATCAAACTTGTTCCTATATGACAACCCAGAGCACAGGCTATGGCGTGAACGGTGCCTGTCTAAGCACAGCCTTGGTTTGATGATAACAGTACATACTTATAACTACTATTTGAATACCTGAAGGGGCTTTGTTGTGTTTCAGCTGGACTAGGTTAAACTACATACATTTTCCAGGATTCCTCATACAGTGTATGTACCACAGCTGCAAAGCCAGGTGAGATTTAGAAGCTATAAGTAAGTCCAGTACTTTGTAGTTCACACATGGCTACTATCAGTTAGCTCACCTGGTTGGTGGTGCCATCCCTGCATCTGATCTACCGTCCCTTGGAACTTTCCTTAGCTTTCTTGACCGCTATGATTTCTGGGCCACCAGATGTGTTTCTTTAACTCAAAGAGAAAGAATCTTTGTTTTAAGGAACCTCATACCATCAAGATCAGGATAAAAAAAAAGGGACATGAATTCTGGTCCATTTTTGTGGATTCTAAGTTTCTCTTGCTCTCCCCTCTTCACATCCATCTTCCCTTCCTGACAACCTCATCAAGGACTAGATCCAACATCAGATAGAATAACAACCAATTCTCACCCTCGTATCAGATCCAGTTTCTTCAACAAGCTCCTATCTGCCTCTATGGTGTTCTGTTATTCTTACTGAGTCTTAACTGAAACATTATCTACTTGTTACTGCTGTTGAAATGAAATGAGGCATGTAAAGTACACAGTCCAAAGACCAGCAATATTAACTGCTTGATTGACATCTTCATTAGACACCCAAAGCATGGACATAATTTGACTAAAAGAAATTTAAGTGCAGCACTTGACACAAAGCCTGGCACAAAGCATATACTCACTTGACAACCTTGACTGTTTTTCATTACAGGAAAAAAAACAAGACTATATGTGGTGACACATGGGAGTTGAGGGGGAGGTGGTGGAATTTGTTGAGTAGCAGGACATCTATATTTAATAATACCACTTACAGAAATGCAATTTATGCCTCCTAGTATCTAGTGTAGTCACCTAGGGCAACACTGTACACTCGAAATTGAAGTAATGGATGAGTATGTTCCTTTGCACAGTCAGATACCCAATAAGCGTGTTCGAACAAAAATAGATGTTTCTATGGTACCGAGGCTAAATCTATTCTCTTACTGTATTTGAACATTCTAATAGGTTTCTCTTCAAAGCATCTTTTCCCACACAGTCCTCTCAGCACCAGTGACTTGCACCTTCATCCTCAGCTACCACATGATTGCAGTTGACAAACGTGTTGTACTTTCTTAGCTACCCTGATATGTGTAGCCCAAGGGTCACAAGTTGGACATGTCTACTTATAACATCCGAGACTTGAACTGAGATTGTTCCAGTAAAAACCAAGAATGGCAGAAGGCTATTTAGGTGCCTTTATCTCCTTGTGCCTTTCTACTGGTCTCCTCAGTGTGGATGGCCCCAGAATAGCTGCTCTTTATATATGGCAGATAAAGGTTTGAACAGAAAAGGGTTTCTAATGGTCCCATGGAAGCTACAAAACTTCTTTCTCATGGCCAGCTTCTGCGGCCTCATATTAACACTGACACCATATTTTATTGGTTAAGCTAATCAATATACCTAGTTCAGATCCAAACAGAAGGAAAATGGGCAAAATGGTAAAGAATTTGTGACCACTTCACCATGCTGTTTTAGAGTCACTAGAGGAAACTAGTAGTAGGCACCAGTAATTAAGACCTCAGCCCCGGTTCTTTACACTCTTGTGGCATCTGCCTTCTTGACTACTTCTTATTCAATTCTTACCTCCTTTCAGTTTATCACACACCTCTTATCATGTCTCTGGCTACTACTTACTTGAAATTGGAAAGTTTCCTTGGTAGCTGAAGATCAAAGTAGAACTCACTGATATCCAGAGGACTGTGTGAGAAGAGATGTTTTGGAGAGAAATCTTTTCCTTTGCCTTGTTCTTCCCTCAATAATTCCTGTCTCCCAGGCTTCCACCTGTGTCCCAATCACCTAACCCCACGGAATGTCCTTGGGTGGCCCTCATGCATACTCTATGCAGATCATTCTCCAGTGTCTTCTTCTGGCTCAGCTTTCTTCTCTGACCTTCAGCTCCATTCAGGAAACTACTGGCTAGAGACATAACTTGTCGAATAAGCTGATCGAAAGTCCGAAGAAAAGGTAGAAAAGGAAGGTCACTTGGTCATGAGACATATTTAGGAAGGGAGAGGGAACCAGTGGTAATACTGGAGTCATATGTGATTTGGGAAAATGAAAAGACAATGATTTGGGGTGACTCTGAGCCTAAACAGAGCCCATGCACGATGAATGGCATGTTATCTAATGTCAAGGAACAGGATTAACAGGAGTTTCACAGAATCTCCAAGTGAAACTTGCACAAATCTATTCTCACCTGTTTTCTTTTGCAAGCTTACTGTTCTTATCTTTGCGTTAGAGGGCTAGAACCATGAACAATTTGATACTTAAATGAAATTATGACCTCTTCTGCTCTTTTTGCTCCGACATCCAATAATCTTTAAATCCTGTGGATTATGTTTTGATTTCATTCAGGCCTTTCCCATCATTTCTACTGCACTAAGACAGGCTGTGACCATAGACTGTCTGGGATCTTCTGAAAGCCTCTTAATTAATTTTCCAGCTACTGCCCGGCTGTCCCAGAATGGCCCATGTTAAATGCAAATGTGATCATATTACTCCTTTCCACCTTTGAAAAGTCTTTCAACTACTTCTAAGGCCCACTGGATGAAATCCAAATGCTTAATAAGGCTTGCAAGGCTCTTCATTATCTATCGCCTGACTTCTTTCCAGCTTTGCTTTTTCCAGTCCTGCCCATGTACATAAAACCTAAACTGTACATAATACCATGAAGTCTGTTAGCGTTCCTGTTCCACCTGCTCCTGCTTTTCAAAGGCTCCTTTGGCTTCATAGCCCAACTAACTACTCCCATCCTTGCTCCACATCACCTCTTCCCAGCTAACTCCTCCCATCCCTGCTCTGCTTCACCTCCTCCCAGGCTCTTTTCTGATTTGACAATCTGGACTAGATGCTCCTTTCCTGGATACCCAAACTTCCTTGATGTTTGGATTATATTTATTTTTGTAGACACATGATTGAGCACATAGCTTTCTACTTTACAAGTAAATGACCAAAGGTGTATCCATGAGTGGATTCAGGGTGGTGTAGCTTTTTTTTCTTCTTTAAAGCTCTGTTCAGGAATCATTTTCTAGACAAGGTATTCTTTATTCTCACATTAATCTAGTTACTACTGAATACTTTGTTTAGCCCCATAGTAATAATAATAGAACATAGCATTGTCCATTAGTAATTATATAATATATTAATATGATGCTCATAATAGCAATAGAAATATCAACTAAATATTTGCCTGTGTGCTTGTTCATATTGTAATTGACTTACTGGTTACTGGAGACATATCATCTCTAGTTTTTACACCATACCTATCACTATGGAAAGGTATAATTTGTCCTTGCCCAAATACATGTTGAGGTTTATTACCTCTATGCAAGGGTATTGAGAGATAATAGATCTCTAACATATGGAGCCTGATGGCACATGATCACATCATGGGATATCATTCTTGAAAGGAATTAATTAATTCTCACAGAATTAGCATTGTTTCCATGTGATTGAATTGTTATGAAGTGTGATTACTCCATACACTTGGTCTCTTACCTCATGTGGGTCCCAGTTCTTCAGCTCTCTGTGACATAGCCATGAGGACCTCACTAAGATGCAGGACCAATGGCATTTGAATTTTCTAGCCAACATGATCCTGAACTAAAGAAATGTATTTTGTTTATAATTTTACCCATACAAAGTAGACTAAGGCATCTAGGAAATAACTGCTATGGTTATGTTAACATTTTAGAAACAAAAATTCAACTTCAAGGTATGATGGTGTGTTGAGATGGAATATGGCATGAATAAGAATGGCAATGTTTTCTTGAAGTTAATAGTCTAGAGGGATAGACATTATATTAACACTTCCAGAAATAATAACAAAACAAATGCCTCCCAAGCTTGTTATTTATTAGGCTTTATTTTAAGCTCCACCAATTTATCATTTTTTATTTAATCCTTGTAAAAACCTTAGAGTAGGTGGTCTGCACTCCATAGGAAGATATATCATAGTTTTGTAATATTTTGAAATTTTCCTAAGATTTCAGTCAGTGAGAGAATGCTGGAATCTGAACTCTTCGATCACCTGATTCCTGTCTAGTGCTGTATGTGCTTATGAAGAATTATAGAACATGTTTTCAGAGCATCACAGGGGAAAGATTCCTGGGGTGAGGGTGGAGAGTTGGCTTCCTAGAAAAAGTGGCATGAGAGCTGGAACTTGGAGGAAGTGCTGAAGCAGGAGCGTTTCAGACAGAAAGTATAAGACTCTCTGGTGTTCCTGTGTGGACTCTTGGCACACTTGTCTTTTTACTACCCTTAGTGTGCCTGTCAAATACTTTAACTATGGTTTCGCTTTCTCTGTCTCTCTGTTTCTATCTCTCTCTCTCTCTCTCTGTTGCTAGCTATCTGTGCTTCTCTATGTCTCTGTCGACTAAGGCTGGAGTAGCTCCAATGTATGGATATAAACATGACTATGTAGAAGAAAATTTTGTCATGTATTCTCTTAGTAAATGATATTGATGGTCTATAACTTATGGTCTTTCCAGGCATTTGTTCTTGATCATATTTATAACATCAGACGTGAGTCCCTTCCTATAAAATGAGCCCTGAATCCAATCTGAAAGTGGTTGGTTATTCTTATAATATTCATGCATTGTTGTGCATCTTGCCAGGATGATCATTACTGTAACTCACAGATTTTACAGCTAGGTAAGACTGTTGATGAAGTCTCCTCCAGCAGTGGGTCTTGCTATCAAGTTCTGGTGGGCAAGTTAAAATAATGGCAGTAACCTATATTGTTTTTGGAACCTTAGGTGACTCTCTGACCAACTATACACAGATAAGTATCCCATATCACTGGGATTTTAATAATAGTAATCTCCCCAATAAGTCGTTATCCTCCTCCTCCTCCTCCTCCTCCTCCTCCTCCTCCTCCTCCTCCTAATCATCATCATCATCATCATCAATCTATGGCTTCTGGGAAGAACATTTTCCTTTATATAGCTTATCTTCAAACACACTTTTAATTATAATTTTAATAAGCTTATAAAATAACAAGTTTGCATATCACTTTTTTTGTATGTTCTTGGTGTTATTTTTCTTCTTCTCTATTCCTGAGCCCTACTCATCTCTTTTCTCACTCAAACCTCCCCACTTTAGGTATTTACATTTCTGCTTTTATGTCACTGGTGTTCTATTATCTTCCCTCCTCTAAAGTTTTCTTAGCTCCTCCTCTTCCTCATAATGGTCCATTTCTATCTTCCTGGCCTCTATATGCACTCCAAATAAACTATACTACTCTAGCACATCAAACTGTAGGGTAAAGAAAATATAACCAACAATAATGATGGCATTGGAACAGAAGATGCAATCTGTTGGACGCTCTTTGGCCACAAAGAGGAAGATGCTGATCTGAAGGCAGACATTTTTGTGCCCAGTCTTCTTTCTGTGGTACCTTCCTACCATGGTGACTTATTCTCTGTATACTTCCAATGTTCTTTCAGGATTTAGAAACAAGTTTAGCCATGGAACCTGAATCTGGATAAGGTCACCAAACTTTGAAGTTGCCCACTGTCTCACTAAGAAATAACAATATCTATCTAGAAGCTGCTTGTACTGCAATTTCCCCAGGTAAATTTCTCCTAAGTGAAGTTTAGGTTTTCCCCATTACAAGCCAGCAGGTGTCACACTTCACCCAGAAGAACACAATGTATCTGTAGGCTAGCTGCTGACTCTCCAAGAAATTCTCAAGGGCAAGTGTAGACGTTTTTTATTCTAATTACTTATCTTGTTAAGCTCCAGATAATATCCCTGCCAACCCTATACTTTAGTATATAGCAGATAATGATAAAGACTTCCACATCTTTGTTATGAGACAGGTTAATCTCTCATTGACTAAGGCCTTCTCATTGACTGGGCTTACCAGATGGTAAGCACTGTAGTGTCTTTGTTTCCTGGAGCCAACTTTCATTCTTCCTAGGACATCTTTGGCTGACCTTTGCTTCTAGCTTTTTTCTGTTCTTGTGACTACCAGAGTCAGGTCAGGTTCCTCTATCTGCTCTGTGCCCCCCTTATAGAGCTTTGATTTTCATTTTCAACTGTAAAGGGAAAAAAAAAACCCTTTATGTCTCCTTTCTAAGAGTTCATGCTTTTTTGTCTGCCCATCACCATTGTCAAAGAGGGACAGCTGTCTTTCCTTTTTCTGCTATTGTTGAGCCCATCACAAAGTATCTCAGGGTGATAGCACAGCTGTGATTGTTACTGGGGAGGATAGAATCTCTTTTGTGGGTCTTAGGCTTATATGTAAAAGATTTTAAACCTGGCTCAGAAAAAAAGAAAAAAAGGACACTTTTCTTAGATCTCGAGGGAACAACAAGGCAGTCAAGCTGGAGTTCTTGGCAACTGGTGGAAGGAGGGGAATAAAGAAAGAGAGAAAACAGTGCTTCTGAGTTAGAGGTCAGACAAGTAGGCAAGCTCTGGGAGGGAAGTATAGGAAGATCCAGGTGTGTGATGGTTTTGGGAAAGATGTTGTGGGAGAGAAAATTCCCAGTGTCAGTGCAAATGAGCATATGGTTTTGGTTTGCGTTTGAAAAGGAAGACAGAAAGAGAGAAAAGAAAAGGTGACACTTTCTGAGTTTGAATCAAAAAGCAGGCAGGTTTCACAGCAAGGCTCTATAAATAACAGCACGAGGAAGGTTCTGTGGGATGCAAGTATGTCTTTCATTAAGGGGATGATCTACCATCTTTTAAACAGGCCTTCCTTCGGGTGCCCCATACTTCTTCAGTTCTTGAGATACAGCATTTTGAGTGGGATGCTTTATCTGTTCTGGTGACTGATGGGCTTATTTGAATAGTTTTTTTTTTTTTTTAAATGGGTGGAAACAAAATGCTTCTTTATATTTTTTTTCATTGTTCTTTAATAAAAATGTAGAATACAAACTTTTGAAATCTCCAAACAATGACATCCTATAGATGTTGTGTTGAATTTTTAAAATAGAAATTATATAGTGGAAAAGGTACTAGATTTTGGAACAACTTTTTTAAAGTAACAAAAAATACTGACAATGTTTTAATTTTGTTACCTCTTTCCCCAATGAACCAATGTAGAAAAAGAATGCTAGCTAAAATATGATGATAATTAGTGGCATTGTGTTTTATTAAATTCTTTTAATTTCAATTTATATTATATTAGTATATATTTTAATATATAATATCTTATATAATTAGTGGATTTTGTGTGTGTGGTACTTGTGTGTAGGTATATGTAGCACAGTATATATGTTGAGGTCTAAGAACAACCCTCTGGGGTGAGTTCACTTCTACCTTTACATGGACTCTGGGGAATGAACTACTGGTCTTTTCTTTATACTTTTATACTCTATTTCTTTTCTTTGTTTTATAATGTTGTAGAATGTCATGTTTTCTCCTAAGGTTAGAGCTAGACCTCAGATCCCATTCTGTAATTTAGCCCAAAATTACATAACAGAATATATTAAAGAGATTTTTTTTTTAAGCTTAAAATATACATCTATAAGATAGTCATGCTTTACCCGGCAGAGATTGCTTTGTTAATGGGTCTCAGCAAATCTCTGCCACCTTGAATTTTCCCACTTTTATATAGAATTTTAAGGAAGTACACTAGTGATTTTTTTCTCCTTTAAAATTAACACATTACCAGGGACCCCCAAGGTATGGTCCAAAGCAGATTATAAGTAGGGAAGGGTGTCTATCCTCATAGATCTCCAAATCTGCTAATATTTAGCTACCCAAGATGGCCAGCAGGTCAAAGATAGAGGATACTCAGGAAGGCTGAAAGAATGTGAGGGAATCCAGGGAGTGGAGAGTACAGTAGTTGGGGCTAAAATATTCATGATTCATGAAATTTTGACTCTCATTTACTGGAAATCTGATGTGGGAGTGTGCAAGTGAGTAAGAGGGAAAAGAATCAGATTTTACCTGTACAAAGCCTAAGAATCCACACCGAGGTTTCAAATACTCAGATAATTTGGTAGTATACCACTCATATTAGTTTAAGATTTAAGGTTGGGAAGATACTTCAGTCAGTAAAGGTAAAATGCTCACCATGCAAGTAGGAAGATCTTAGTTGTATCCTAAGACCCCATGTGAAGAACCAGGTGTGGTAGTGTATGTTTGTAAGCCCAGCACTGTGGGGGTGGGATGAGGAGGGAAAACAGGCAGATCCAATCAACCTAATCTTTCGTATTAATGAGATAGCTTGTCTTAACCAACCAACTAACCAACCAACCAACCAACCAACCAACCAACCAACCAACCAACCAACCAACTAAACAGCTAACCAAACAAACAGTAAGCAAACAAAACCATGGTGGCTGGCACCAGGGGAACACCATTGCAGGTTACTCTCCAACAAGATTCACCTAATATATTTTTAAGAGTTACATAGGAATGAGAGGAGGAGAGTGGAATTGATTATCAAATGCTAGTGACTTGTGTAGATGCCTGGCAAGCATCATGGCCACACACTCAGAGAGGAATTCATTTTGCTGTCTGGAAAGACAAAGCTCAATTAGTAGTGATGTTAATGCTGAGATGTTATTATTTCCACATTGCAAGGAATTAAGTGGCTTCCACATTCTTTCAGGGTCTTGATATTAAATCCTACTTAGTTAGATTTCAACGTTCTGTCCTTCATAGGAGGGCTGGAGCCCAGCCCATTCTAGGACACGCTCATCTCTGTGCTATTGTGATTTGCTAGTGTCAGTAGTCCTAAATTCCAGCTCTGGAAAAATCTTCTAAGTGTGAGAGAAAATCCAGAAATGCAGGAAACTGTGTGCTTCTTTTTAGGAAGCTGATGTTTCCTGTGGTGCTGTTGGGGTGGAGGAGGTGGATAAGGAAGGTACAGGGAGGAGAAAGCAGGAAATTAAAGCCTTACTTTCTTCTAAATAGTTCCTAAACAGGGCTGGCATGCTGCTCTCAGAGGGGGCATCTTCTAATAGAGAGAGAACAAAATGACCTGGAAATTTGATCTGTTAGGCAGGAGCAATTGCACTATGCAGAGTGCCAGGGTGAGGGGCTCTCTGCTGGTTCTTAGGCTGCAAGCTGACAGGCTGCAATTGATGAGGAGCAAATGTAGGAAATAAAAGGCTTAGTTAAGTTTGACTGGATGATGTTTCCCACAGAGCCGGAAACGACAAGCAGTGATTTCCTCTCAATCACACCTCAGGTGACTGTTTTAAAAGCAAATTGTGCCTGTTGCTATTAAAAGGGAAAAAAGGAAGAAAAAGGAAGGAAGAAAGGAAGTAGAGAAACAGCTAGGCAGACTTTTCTGGGTATTTAAAAATATCCCTCTCCTGTGATGTATTCACTTGTGGGACAATGGATATGTAATCATGTATATAGAAGTCAGTGGTTGGCACCTTGGCTTGTAGTTCCTCACCTTCCACCTTGTCTAGGACAGTCTCTTGTTCACCTGTGGGCATGTCAGACTAGCTGGTTCCTGAATTTGCAGACTTTCCTGTCTCTGCCTCCCATCTCATTGTCAGAGGACTGGGATTACAGATGCTGATAATGGTTCATCTTTATGAGGATTCTGAGAACCCAACTCTAGTCTTCATGCACTTTACTCTCTGTGGTATCCTCAGGCATCTAACCTGACTCTCTACATGCTTTTTGGGAAATCTTAGTTGTGAAATCTAAGTCCTGGAACAGAAGCTGACAGAGAAAGGCAGGCATGATGTACAGTCAGCGGAGATTCTTGGCTCTAGGAGGGAAGACTTCCATATGTGTGTTGTGACACATACATTGTCTCACACAGAAATACATCACACACACACACACACACACACACACACACACACAGACATGTTTCAGAGAATTTGGTGTAGGGGTTATAGTCTCTCCTCTTCCTTTATTTTTCCTTCTTCTTTTCCTTTTCCTTTCTCCATCCCTTCTTCTCTTTACCCCCCCCCCTTTCTCTATCTTTTTCTTTTCGGGCAGGATTTCACATTGTAGCTCCGGCTAGTCTCAGAGTAGTGGCGACCCTTTCTTTAGCCCTTACCAAGGTTCCGGATGTGAGCCACCATGCCTGGCTAGAGAAGTTGTTTTAATGGACTCTTTGAACATTTTGTGGTTTCAGGTTTGCATACAGGGCCCTTCCCAGTGTGGCTCTAGGCTCAAAGCTTTTCACTTTTTTTATAAGAGGATTCTGAGATTTAACCAGTTGTCTGTCTTTTGCACCTCAGAGCTTGTCAAGATTTCATGCTTCTGGGCTTTGCTTTACTCTCTGCCTTGAATCCTAAAGTAGCATTTTTTTTTCTTGGTCTATACATTTGACACTCAACTCAACTGTCACACTGTCACTCCTTGGGGAAGCCTCCGGTCACTGTTCAAGTCATTCTCTTTGGCTCCTGCAGGGCTTTGCTTTTGATCCTTCTCAAACATTTTATTCAAAGAAAAGAAAAAAAAGAAAAAAGATTACCTTGGGTGTTGTTTTAAAATAGCTTTCTGTGGCTCTCACCTCCCAGCTCCCGTTGTGGTTTGGATTTCAAATGGGTCTCCAAAACTCACAGGTTGAAACACGGTCCACAGCTGACGGTTCTGCTTAGGAGGAGTTGGGGAGAAGTTAAAGGAAGTGAGTCATTGGGAGTGTTTTCTTGAAAGGTACATTGAGATCCTGGTCACTGATTCTCTTCTCTCTCCCCTCTTTCTCTGTTCTCAGGTGACTATCAAGTAAGCAGCTATGTTTTCCCGCCTGTCCCCCACCTTACCACAGATCCCCAAGGCAAAGAAGCTAGCTGCCTCTGGGCATAACCTCTGAAACCACAAATGATAACAAAGCCTTTCCTCCTTTCATGTGGTTATGCCTGTATATAAAGATGTAAAGCTGACAAACAGCTTCCTGGTAAGCTTGTTTAGGGTGAGGCTAGAAACAGCCATATTAAGCAGAACTCCAAAGGATTTCATCTACCTTCTTACTAAAATCCATGGTCCATCTTGGGTTATGGAGGGAAGGGAGCAGATGATCATCCTTTGAGAACTTTTCTGTGGTAAGATGATTGTCTGTTGAAACTACTCTGTTTTCTATATGATTGTACTAGCTTTGCTGGATGCAGAGCATGTTTCTATAGCCCAGCACACAGCAGTCATTTGTGATTGTAGAGAATAGGGGGAAAGATTATCATGTACTGATTTTATTGTTGTTCTTTTCACGGAGAAAGGACTGGAGGCCTTTGGAACATTCAGCTGGCACTCAAACATAGGATTGAGTCTGGCAGTTATGGAACAAAGGGTTTCTTTCAAAGGTGAAAAAGAACAGAGACACTTTCTGGGTTTCTATTTATTTATTTGTTTGTTTTTTTAATTGACTTTTATATTTTCTGTTTTATATATGGTTCCGAAGATCTTGGCTGGTTCTGTCCTCATCCTTAGACATGGCAGACATTTCAGGAGTTTGCTATAGGCCTGTTCCTTTTGTTGTAAGCACCTTCTTAAGTCCTGTTGCTGTCCTAGATTCCAAATAACTGAATAAGTGTATGCATGCTTGTTAATTCTCAGTCCTAATTGACACTGAACCAATTGCACTCAACTCTCCTCAACATCTGACCCTAGAGATCCAGATGCTCTTAGATAGTGATGGGCAGAGGAGATGTTAACCCAGTGATCACCATGGCAACACAGAACTGTGTACACATAGATGATTGGAGATTCCTGGAAGAAAGAAACTATGGGTGAGGGTGGTATAGGGAGAGACATGGAGACAGGAGGAGGAGGAAAAGGAATGAGAATACTGCCTTAAAATTTCTATCAACACAAACCACTCGTTCTTCTGTAGCTTCAGCTGTATTTTCTGTTGATGCGTTATTGTCAGCACATCCATTTCCCATAATTAATCCAGTTTATTTCAAATACTTGGAATCTGAGCCCTGAGACCTTAGACAATGAATGACCCATGCCTGTGTCTTGATATAAGTAAGGACACCTGGTGTTCTACTTTTCTTGCCACTTCAAGGTTTTACAGCAAACTTCCATTTAGCACCTTACCTCGATACATCCAGATTTATTTTCTCTTCATTCTTGAGCCTTAGTTGTTCCTTCTGCCATTGATGGTTCATATATTACTATCCAATCTTGGTCTGCACTCAGAGCATACTGATGAGAAAGACTCAAACACATTTGTATCTCAAAGATGACAATAGGCTTCCTCTTCTCCCTTATAATTCCTGTCTTAAGCCAAGCTTAACAAATGAGACCTTCTTAATAATGCTTTGAGTGGCAGATACCAGTGAAATATGAGCTCAAGTCAAGTTATTCTGCTTCACAAACTGGCTGGAGAGCAAAAGTCACATCTATTATAGGGCAAATTGAAGCAATAAAAGTCAGCCGTGGGTTGACTTGGCCAAAAGACACATTGATCCCTGCCAGCATTATCAAACAATCTGTCAATAAGTCAGCCAATCTATCAAACCTGTTCAAGTTCACTGACTGACACAGCATATCCATAAAACACCATGTCTTAAAACGAGATGCTAAGGGGGAAACTACAGATTTACAGTCAGATGCGTTCACCTTGAAGCTTGCTCCACCACTTACGCTTGTGAGCGGTTAAGGCAGTTTACTATTTTTTTGACTAAGATTCCTGCCTGAAATTACTTATTTGTTCTAGCCCAAGATTTAGATTCCTGCCTTAAGCCTATTTCCTTGTCTTTGGCCAATGACAGAACTTTGGGCTAGGACAGGGAACTAGGCTCATATTTTGGTCATCCTGATTAAGCCCTTAGAAACAATGATCATGGGAGTGATCAGGGAACTTTGTTTCTTGCCTTGCTTGTTCTTGGACTATTTGTGTTTATTGTCTTGCTTGTTCCTTGACTATTTGCATCTATTGTATTTCTAGTTCTTCAACCTAGAACTGATTTTAATAGTACACGTAATTAAAATGGTATAAAAGCAGATTGGGAAAAATAACAATAATAAAAATATTAGCTAAATAGCACTGACCATAGAATCTTAAGAGTGTTGTAACATATAATGAAGAACACTCTCCACAGTAAATGTTTCCCCTCCCCCTCACTCCACCATAATTAGTAACTAAAGCTGCATTAAAATAAAAGAGGAGGAGGTTGCTCATAATATCTTGTTCAAATCTATTTTTCCATAGTACAATCAACAGCCCAGTTAGGCAGCCATGGCATGGTCATTCCAAAAGTTGTTCATTCACATTCATTAAGTTAATGTCTATAGCTTGAAGTTAGAAGGTCTGTGTTGGGCTATTCTTGGACTTCACTTTCCCAGCTGTGACAGAATAGACTAATCTCTGATCACTGCTTGCTGTGAACTCTGTTGCTTGTTGCAAAAAAAACTATTGATAAATAAAAACTAGGTAATTGCAGGATCCTTACAGAGGAAGGCTACAGAAGAAAATGACTGTATTCAGCCTGAAGCCAAGTGAGCTATCCTCCCAGGAAGGCAGAGATCTGGAAAGAATTGGTCATGTTCTGCTAATCGGAGAAACCAAAGATGAATTATTCATTGAGTAATTAGCACAAGCCTTTTTACAGAGTCCTTTAGGGCTGGCTGCTTAACATACTGTTGGTGGATCAGCCATATAGACATCATCTGGGTACTTAAATGAAGGATCTCAAGCTTTTTCCAGGACTCACTGAATTAAAAAAAAATGTACATCTTAACAGATTCACACATATGCTGAAGTTTGGCTTGTAATGCAATCTAGTAAGAACATTCAGAAAAGCAACTTTTAGTCTGGCTTTTAATTAGAATCATACTTTCTATCCCAGTATACACCAAAGTCCTACTTGTCAGTTGACCAAGATGAGGATATCCTCAAGGCTTTGGCTTCTGTGTTAGTCTGCTTTTGAGCAAGGCATTCCCTTCAGCCTCTATTTATATGAATGAATTCAGTTTCAGATGAATGATAATAGATTTGTTTCATTAGCACCATTTGACAGTAATTTGTTCAGTGGAACTGAGGATAAGGAAGAATGGCAGGGGAGGAAGAGAACACTTAGGGGAGGGATATCTTTCCATATGGCTCCTCATAAATGTGCCATTACAAATCTTATTGCTATTCAGTATGCTAAGCATATCAAGAGAGGTTAAGTAGTTAGCTATCTCTGTGCAAGGGGTAGAGCTGAAATTTAAGTGTATGCCCATTTGACTTTAAGTAGCACTTTTCACTATTTTCTCTAGTCATGACTGCTGCTTGGGAATGTGTGCCAAAGGCTAGGAACTCAAAACAAGTATTCTGCAATGGCAATGATGCCTTTAGGTCGAAATTCCAGACACAGTGAGTATCTTTTGGATATATGACCAGGAACGGTATAGCTTGGTCTTCAGGTAGAAATTTTTCCAATTTTCTGAGAAACTATTAGATTGATTTCCAGAGTGGTTGTACCAGCTTGCAATCCCACCATTGATGGAGGAGTGTTGCCCTTTCTCCACATCCTCACCAGCATGTGCTGTCACTTGTTTTTGATCTTAGCCATTTGGATTGTTGTAAGGTAGACACAATGAGAAAGTCCTGCCTCAGCTCCCACTGGTGAGGGGTGACTCTATGGCTGAGGAAGGTACCTTCACCTGTATGTCTGTTGTCACCTTGGACTTTACCTAGTTCTTTTCATTAGAATACGTACATGTGGACTCTCCGTGAGACATGGACTTTTTGATAGCATGCTAGCCTTAGGGGTAAGTAGGCTTCTTACCTGGTATCTTAGTTAGGGTTTCTATTGTTATGATCAAACACCATGACGAAAAGTAAATTAGGGAGGAAAGGGTTTATTTGACTTATAATTCCACATTGCTGTTCATCATCAAAGGAAGTTAGGACAAGAACTTAAAAGGGGTCAGAACCTGGTGTCAGAAGCTGCTGCAGAGGCCATGGAGAGGTGCTGCTTACTAGCTTGTCCCTCTTGGATTGCTCAGACTGTCTTCTTGTAAAACACAGAACCACCAGCCCAGTGATGATACCACTCACAATGGGCTAGGTCCTTCTCCATCAATCATCAGTTAAGTCCTACAGGCTTGCCCACAGCCTGATCTAATGGAGGCATTTTCTCAGTTGAGATTCTTAAATGGCTTTAGTTTGTGTCAAGTTAACATGAAACTATCCAGCATACCTGGTACCCAGAGATTCCAAAGTAAATGTTCCTGTGGAAAAGACAGGAGCTGTGTCTCCTTGTAAACTGAGCCTTGGGAACGGAATAGCTTCTGTACTGCCACACATTCTATTTGGATTAGAGGTAGATCCCAAACATGCCTAGATTAAAAATGAGAGGACAGAGTGTGATAGGACCTGCAAGGTTTCCTCCATCTCACACTTTTGCTGAGGCTATTTCATGTTTAACCAGAATTTGATCTCTATGATGAACTATCCCATGGAATATTACCAAACTCTATTATAGGACCCCAAGGTCAGCATGTCCTGCTGACTTATCTTAGCCTGTTTGTGCTAACCCCTCTACAGCCAGCCAATTTTTTTGTTTTTGTTTTGTTTTTGTACTGTTAAACTGTTTGCTCCTACAAAGCTCCTGCCGCCTAACCTGAAGCTGTGGCGCAAGAGGCCAAGATGTGGTTTCTACCTTCACAAACGCTGTATTCTGAACACTCTACTTAAGGCCACACTTAGGTCCTGAGTGGAATAAAGACTTTCAATTGGCTATAAACTGTGTGTAAGTATTTATCTCTGGTGAACTATTCATGACAAAAGATTCCGTCTCTAATGGGAAGATTCTTAAAGACCAGGTAACCATCTTCTCTATTTCTGTATAGTTTGGCTGGATACTTGCGGAATGTAGGTTGATGGGTGATGGTGCTTCATGTGGATTTATAACTATTGTTGCTACTTGCAACTGTTGGCTAGGTGTAATTGTATACAGTAATAAAGTAACCAGTAAGACCACAAATCAGCTTAAGCTCTAGCTCCATCTCCCGATCACTACTGGCTTGTTGGTGTGGTGTTCTAGTTATCTCTGTAGGCTTTCCCAGAGTGGATAGAATTCCAAATCTATGGTCTCTAGTCCCAGGAAATAGTGATTCCAGTTAGAGATGCCAATGGAGAGTGAAAGAAGTGAGGCAGAGTCCCCATGACATCTGGATAAGCTAGTGTGTCTGAAAGAGACACCGGATTGATGATATCTGGCAGAGACGTTGAAAAGCTCATACTTTCTCATTGCTGTCAGTAGTATTTGGGCTTTTGTACTCTTAAGATGATTTTTGTTGAGAAGAATTCAATTTTTTTCTTGATAGAGCTACTTCTTCATTGATTACATTTAAATGTCTGAGAAAAAATACAACATTCGTGGGATATGTTGGAAGACATGAGGAGGAGAAAAACCCCTGGAATAGAAATTTTCAGAGCTTTAGAAACATGGAACTAAGAAGTATAAATGACATTTATTCAGTTTCATTCTAATGGGTCCAAGTAATTTTCTAAATAGTTTATCTGTGGTTATCTGGACCTGCAAGCCATCCTTTAAATCTGTCTCTCAACCTTCCCAATAGTGTGATCCTTTAATACAGTTCCGAATGTTGTGGCGACCCCCAACCATAAAATTACTTATGCTGCTACTTCATAACTATAAGTTTGCTACTATTATGAATTGTAATGTAAATATCTGATATGCAGAATATGTGACCCCTCTGAAAGAGTTGTTCAACCTCCAAAAGGATTGCAACCTACAGGTTGAGAACTGCTGCTCTAAATACTTCCTAAGTTTTTAAGGAAATATCTCAACTCACATACACTCAGTTCCATAAAGGTTACTGTTATCAGCTTCATATGAGAACAACTCATCCAAGAAGACAGTAGGAGACAAGATTACAAGCCATGCTTGTAATAATAGAAGTGAATGTAACTGTCCTGAAAGGTCCATGCAGCTGTTACTAGATAATCTATCTTATATCTGTTGCCCACCATATCCCAGAAAATCACCAATCTAAAGCAAAATATGAGTAGTTCCAGCAGCATCTGAAGGCCTTATCCTGCCATCTGAAGAAGAGGAGTGGGAAGAGTATAACATGACTTTCCCTTCCATGTTTTAAGGTAGAGCTTTAACAAGGAGGCACATTAGAAGAAATTGGACCAGAACTGGCTTTGGTAAGAGCTTGCTGGCTCCAAAGCAAGGTAGGAGATCAAACTGGGAAGCTAACTGAGCCACGGTGTACTTGTAAATAGGTATGTGGGTGTGTTGAAAAGAGAGTAACTGTCAAAGCTTGCATTTGCCAATCTTTCCCTGAGGGAGGAAGTATGTTCTGAATCACAAAGTGTCTAAAACATTTTGACAAAGAGGCCAGGAGGAAGATCTGTAGCAGAGGCAAAATAGTTTCCAGTTGACTTAAATATTGTGCTCTGGCAGACTGCCACCATCCTCTGTATTGATATAGATGTGTTTCTTGCCTAAGGTTACTACTCTTAGTTATCACAAAAAGAAGAAGATGCTGCAAAGTCTGAAGAGAATGTGGTAGAAATGCTTGCACAGGTCATATTGAGTCATAGGAGAGGGTCAATAGGAACCATGAGTAAGTTCTGTTTTTATATTGAACCCTTTTATTTCACACACCCTCTTTCTTAGAACTACACAGAATTCTCATTGGTCTACTTTCTTCAATTAAGAAATAGCTTATTTACATATAGAACAGTTGTTGTCAGAAGGTAGTCAGGAGCGTGTGTGTGTGTGTGTGTGTGTGTGTGTGTGTGTGTGTGTGTGTATTGGTGGTGCACTGCAGAGCCAACAATGGTGGGGTGGTCTGAGGTAATAGATTGAAGGCCTGAACCCTTTCTGAGTTGTGTGTGTGTGTGTGAGAGAGACAATATTAGGCCTAAAATTCTTGCTTTCTGGTCATATCTTGAGCATTCTAGAGGTCCTGGAAGTTAAGTATGACTAATAGATGCTGTAGGTTATTATCTAAGTTAGAGTCCCAAATGGTGTGTGACACTGTCACAGGTGGTTGTCAACTGCCTGAAACTTCTTGCCATAAGGGAAAGAATGGTAAATAGGTAACCATTCATTTCTGCTCCCTCACAGTGGATGGGATTGGCCTTCATTCTTTGATTGTACCCAATTCAAGGCCATCACTTCTTTTCCCATGATATTCTGTTCTCATCCAGTTCAGCAATCCATTTTCACTCCTTCGGTGTCATTCTTGTCTACAAATTGTATTTATTTGTAGAGATATAAACTTTTTCTACTAAAGACGACTTCTCCCTCTGGACTAAGTGCTTTGGCAGCCTTTCTATCTCATAGTGGGTGCAGACAACTCCTCACAAATGCTTTTTTATTTGGAGATTTATCAGCTTCCATCCTTTTTTCTTCTGAAACTCCCTCTTGTTGCGATTCCTGCTCTTCCCTTGGAACCCTCACTGGATTTCACCTTTTCAAACATGCATGGACAAGAGAGTCCCTGGAAGAAGGCTAAAATCCTGGGATCTGGGTAGTTCTTATCTTTCTTTAAACTAAAAAGAGGGAACATGCTTATCACTATATTATCTGTGTTGACTAATGTCTGTGTTCGCTCAGTAAATAAGAAGCTCTGTTACTTTGAACTAGACACTCCTCTCCTTGGGTCTCAATTTTTTTATCTCCAAAACAGTAGCTAGTTTGACTAAGTCAGTGATTCCTGGGTACTAGGTTGTAATCCAGGAGTCCATCCAGTAGAAGGAGACTCTGAGAAGTAGAATAGAGCTCTCCTTGATGTTCCAGGTGAAGATCTTTTATTCTCAGCTGTGTGATCCTGAGCAAGTTATTTTACCTTCTGAGGCTGTTTCATGAATGAATGGCCTATAATACTTATCATACATGGCTTTTGTGGGAGTTGAATGATTTACTATAGTGTCCTCTTCAGTTCAGAGAGTAGCTAGTGAGGGCCACTGAGAGTGCCACTGTATGAGTGTTCTAGCTCTTCACCTGCAATGAAGAATAACAAAAATGCTATATTTTCCCTGTCATGGAGACATTTATAGCCAGTGAAAACTAGGTCATGAACTATGTGGAATATGAATATATACGTAAGAAAAAGATCAAGCATAGCACTATATCACAGGAGGCATCTTTGTTTAGAAGAACTATGGATTGTATAGATTTCAAAATACTTAGGAAATATTAGAAAGAGGGCATTTATGATCTAGGATGAACTCCTAGCAGATATTTGTTTTAAGATGTTAATAAATATTATTGAAATGCCACCAACAGCAATAGAATTTGAAATTGAACGTGATGATTGCCTCAGAAACACTGTGGTGTACTTGTGAACTGATGTTTTATAGCCAGAATACATCAAGGGAAGGATGTTTAACATTCTAGAGCCTGTGTGTAGTCTCGAGTGCTGCTTTACACGTTCCCACATGTGTACTCTGGCACAGTTTCTGTTCTACCCACTTTCCAAAACATTCTCCACCTCAAAGTTCTGCTTAACTGGTCAATAAATAAAATGGATATTCAATCCTTTTTAAATAATTTATAGTGGAAGCTATGGAAAAGAACAAAATGGGGTAAATTTCTGACCATAAGTTTGAGATTTTTGTCAGAGGGTATAGTTTGTGAGGTTTGGTTTTTTTTTTTTTTTTTTTTTGACAAATATAAAGTAGAGGCCATAAGAAAGACTTGATTTGTAGAATGTTCTTGAATAAGGTGTGATAGTAAATAGACCAAGAGACCATGCTATTATATGTAGTTCTTATTATATGATATAGGCACTAGGTACATTGCATGTATTAACTCATGGAATACAACTTGGAAATGAAGTATTCTCATCCCTTCTATGTTAGAGATATGGAAATAGAACCATTGGGAGGTTCAATACTTACTCAACTCCAAGAGCTAATACAGGAGTGGAAGCCTTTCTGAGACTTGAACCCAACCTTTCTGGCTGCAGAAGTCTTAAATAAGGGATGTCCAACAATTTTGTATTGCAACACGGGGATCAAACCATGTCCTTGTACCTACAATGTGAATGACTCATCACTGAGCTACACCTCCATAAAATTCTCCTCTTGAATGAACTTGACTCAACGATAGATAGAAACTACCCAAAATGAATCTGGGAAAGAAGTGGAAGAATGTCATGATTTATGAGACATGCACATTGCCCAGTGTTTGCTGTGTTCATTTGAGCATGAAATGCTCTCCCTAGGTTCACAGGTTTGAACACTTAGTTCTCCACTAGTGATGCTGTTTCAGAAGGTTGTGGAATATTTAGGAAGGGGAGCTGCATTGGAAGAAGTGGGTCACTGGGGACCTGGGGTATATCTTGAGGCTTTATAGAGCAGTCCTACTTATTGTTTACTCTCTGCTTCCTGAGTGTAAATGACCATGCAATCTCCTGCTCCTGCAGTCATTGTTCCCTGACTGTTGTTCTTCACCATGACAGTCATATCCCTCTGGAATGGTTAGTCAAAGTAAGCCCTTTCTCTCTTAATTTTTCCTTGTTAGAGTATTTTATCACAGAAATGAGAAACTAAGACATTTGTACTATTGTAATCACCAAACAGAACAAGCATGGGGTGCAGGTAGAAACAATTTAAAGAGATAATAGCCAAACCATCTTCATATTTTATGAAAGCCGTAAACTTAAAGAACTCCAAGCTTAAGAAACAAAGAGACCTCTGCAAAGATACTCTCTGATCAAACTGCTCAAAACAAGTGATGAGGAGAAAACCAGCCAGCAGTTACCAGATGCATTACATGCAGAGAGACAGAGGCAAAAAATGCTGCAGAACTGTCATCAGAAAGAATGCAGGTGAGAAGGTGCAGAAGCCTTGGTGTCAAAGCAATGTCAAACCAACAACAACAACAACAACAACAACAACAACAACAACAACAAATCAACAACAATGAAACTCAACATGGAATTCCATACTCAAAGAAAATACCTTTAAAACTGAAAATGTTATCATGAATTCTTCAGACTCTGAACTGAATTCATCACCAGCAGACTTGCACTACAGAAAACATAGGACATCCTGCAAGGGGCAGCAGGCAAGGGCAGCAGGTACAAATGTGGATATATACAAAGAAATGAAGCAACTGCATAAATGTTTGTAAGACTGTAAGACAGTTTTCTTTTTATTTGCATCTATTTAAATAGTAATGGCTAGACTAAAGGTGATATGGTGTTTATATTACATGATTGAGTAGCATGTGTGATAACAGCAGGAACAAGGCCTTGAATAGAAAAACAATTAATGATATATGACTTTCCTGAGAAAGTCATAAGCACGCACGCACACGCTTGCTCACACACACACACACGCACAGATGTATGCACACGCACGTGCATGCTCATCCATGTGCCCTCACGCCCACATGCTCACACATACCCTTTGAAAAAAGTTACACCTGGCAAAACACAAATTTAACTGTACCTGAAAATATTTCCCTTATTTACGTATCAACACAAACCAGATTAAGTTGTATAGACTTATCCCAGGACCAAAAAATGGAAACTAGAAAACTCTAGCTCTGAGAGGAACAAGCCTTGGATCTACCTGGTGTTGTCAGTGTATACAGTTGAAAGCATGTAGTTGAGGTTGAAAAAAAAATTGAGTTGAGTCATGAAACTAAAATACCTGTCACTGCAAGCTGTGTGGAGCCCAATTTTCAAAGAATTGAATTGTAAATTGCTGAATATAGTAATTATTGTAGCAGATGTATAGTAATTAATTTGGGACATTAAGATTTTTGTTTTGGGATTTTTTAAAATCCATTCCAAAAGAGGAGCTGTGTGTACACAGAATTTTGCTTGAACTCCAGTGTTTTCAGTGTTAAATTTCCTTTAATGAGCCAAGGTTTTGCTCTTCAGTGGGCAATGCTGGGTAAAAAGATTTGGCTCTAGAATCCTAAAGAGGTACATGGAACATATGAATCATACTGTTTTTCTCTTGTAATAGCTAACTCATATATTGTCATAGCAGCTAAGCAAAACTTCAAAACACTCTAAACCCTTAGCTATTAGTTTTATGTTTGTATTAATTGAGGAAACACAATTGGTGTGTTTACTGTCATCTAACATGGTATAGAATTAGTCTAAGGACACATTATGTCTTTATTTTTCTTCTATATGCTACTTTTCCCTAAAGAACATTCATATAATATACAATAATATGTTATAAATTATATATGGATACATAACATTTATTTTATTTTATATTTTACATAAACATATGTATAAACACATACACATACATTCTTTTTGTGAGATAGAGTCTTATATACTATGTAGTCTTGGCTGGCCTGAACCCTAATTCTATGGCCCAGGTTGGCCTTGAACTTGTGGCTATTTTTCTGTTTCATCCTTCTGAAGAAACGTTTGGGTTATAAGTGTGAATTATGATCTTAGCCTATTTACCACATTTTGGTCCGTATCAAGGACATTATAATATTTGTTATATTAGAAATATAAGGACTAATTATTTTTTGTTTAACTAGTCTTTCAGTTGTGGACATATGGACTAGTTTTCTTTTAAAGAGATTGCAGCAAATATTTATGTGTGCATTTCTTTGCTTCTGTGTATGGATACATTTATTTATAAATAGACTATCAGAAATTTATTTGTTAGACCACATGATATGTACAGTATAGTATCATCTCATGAGAGATTTACCTTATATTTTCTGGATTTTTTTTGGCCATAACAAATATTCTTTTTCCATAATGAATTTTTTTTTTATGTAAAGATAGTTTGTGTTTAAGTAATCATAAGAATCTGTAAGAGGAACAACTTTAACTTTTGCTCTATGACTTACAAGTTGTCAAGGTGTCTTGGTGTGTGTTCATATAGGGAGAACACACATCTGTTCTAGGTTTTCTAATGAACTGTTATGGTGTTCATTAGATATGACTCCAGAAAGAGGTTCAACTCTACACAAGACGAAGGACCCATTAAAAGTGGACCACATGATGATGACATGAGTTTCCTCTTCTTGTCACTGGAATACAGTGTCTCTTATCTGGCATTATTCTTCCCTCAACTGAAGCAGACGCAGGAAGAATGTATGGTTCAACAATTGGAAAATAGTTGAGATTTGTTATATAGCATAGCTATAATAAATTTATTCAGTTCTCTAAAAGAAACCATATTTGGAAAAATTTCCGTTTAACTTGAGTCTTAAAAGCAAATAAGAGCCTCAACACTTTAATTGTTAAGAGAGAGACTAAAATAGTTTATATAGGGTTTATTTTAACTAATATAAATTTACATATTAGAACACTAGTGCTTTCTATTTTAAAAGTTCAAGGAGAGAATTTTGATCTGTCAAGTAAAACTATAAGTAGCTTACCACTATTCTCTGGACCATGTAATTAGGACATTTTTTGCTAACTGCAGCATGTGTACCTTTTGTGTACATACATAGTGGTGATGGTAATAAAAATTGTGATGTGTGTAAATTGAATGATTCTAAACATATAGACCCTTTTAGTGTATTTTGGGGATATAGTTAAAAACGAAATGTGATATTATTTAGATTATTTTCCCAGTGACTATTTCTTTAGTGGTCTTATGTATCTCAGTCTCCTCTTCCACCCTGTCATGCTTTTTTGCTTTCTCTCCTCTTTCTCCTTCCTCTCCTTTTCTCTTTATTAATATAAACTATGATATTGGAATAGTGATTGAAAAATTATAACAGCATAGTTTGGGGAAGAGGAATGGAGGCTTTTTTAAAAATTATTTTCATTTTTATTCTTTAATTTTTTTTTTATAGTTCAGACTTCATACCCTTCCTGGTCTGCCCCCTCCCACTGCTCCCCTTCTCATACCTTGCCCTCATATCCAAGAGGATGTCCCCACTCCCAACCCCCACCCCAACAGGCCTCCCAACTCCATGGGGCCTCAAGTCTCTTGAGGATTAGGTGCATCTTCTCTCACTGAAGTCAGACCAGGCAGTCCTCTGCTATATTTGTGTTGGGTGCCTCATATCAGCTGGTGTATGGTGCCTGGTTGGTGGCTTGGTGTCTGAGAGATCTCAGGGATCCAGCTCAGTTGAGACTGCTGGTCTTCCCATGGGGCCCACTCCTCCTCAGCTTCTTCCATCTTCCCCCTCCATGATTCAACCACAGCGGTCCCCAGCTTCTGTCCATTGGCTGGGTGTTAGTATCTGCATCTGACTCTTTCAGCTGCTTATTGGGCCTCTCAGAGTGCAGCCATGCTAGGCTCCTGTCTACTAGCACACCAGAGCATCAGTAACAGTATCAGGGCCCCAGTCCTCCCCTTCATCTGGATGTCTATTTGGGCCTGTCACTGGACTTCCTTTCTCTCATGCTCTTCTCCATTTTTGTCCCTACAGTTCTTTCATACAGGAATAATTCTGGGTTAACGTTTTTGATTGTGACATGGCAACTTCATTCCTATACTTGATGTCTTGTCCCTCCACTGGAGGTAGATTCTACAAGTTTTTCCTCCCCAAAGTTCCTCCTTTTGAGTCCTGAGTGTCTCTCACCTCCCAGGTCCCTGGTACATTCTAGAAGGTCCCTTTCCTACCTCCCAAGGTTACCTGTTTCCGTTCTTTTTACTGACTCTCAGGGCTTCAGTCCTGTTCCTCCACTCCCTGCAATACATGATCATGTTCCCCCTTCCCCTTCCTGTCCCCTCTCCCACCCAGGTCCCTCCCTCTGCTCCCCCACCCCGGTGACAGCTTTCTTCTATCTCCCAAGTGGGATTGAGGCATCCTCACTTGTGTTCTTCAGCTTGTTAACCTTGGATCTTGTGGGTTGTGTCCTAGGTATTCTGTAATTTTTTGGCTAATACCCACTTACCATGTGAATACATACTATGCATGTCCTTTTTGGTCTGGGTTACTTCACTCAGGATGATATTTTCTAGTTCTATCTATTTGCCTGCAAAACTCATGATATCCTCATTCTTAATAGCTGAATAGTAATCCATTGTGTAAATGAACCACATTTTCTTTATTCTTTCTTCCATTGTGAGACATCTGGGTTGTTTCCAGCTCCTGGCTATCACAAATAATGCTACTATGAACATAGTGAAACACATGCCCCTGTGGCTTGATGAGATATCTTCTGGGTATAGGCACAAGAGTAATATAGCTGGGTCGTCAGGTAGATCTATTTCCAATTTTCTGAGGAAACTCCAGGTTGATTTCCGGAGTGGTAGTACCGGTTTGCAATCCCACCTGCAATGGAGGAGTGTTCCTCTTTCTTCTCTATGTTCTTGCCAGCATGTGCTGTCACTTGACCTTAGACATTCTGATTGGTGTAAGGTGGAATCTTAGGGTCGTTTTGATTTGCATTCCTCTGATCACTAAGGACTTTGAACATTTTTTGGAATCAAAGCTTTGTACTGACATATTTTAAATGAGAAGTGAGTAGAAAGTGTTCATGTTCTGGTCATTTTCTGAACAAATTAAACCTAGGGATGCTTATGGCTACATAAGAGGCATGCAGAAAAAGTCTCATGTGTAATAGAGAAGAATAAATAAAAATCATAGGAAACAAACAGATGTGCTCAATACACGGGCTCACACATGTATGTGTGTGCATGTTCGCATGAGTGTGTGCCCACACACATGCATAGGATCATGCACACCCACATGCACGTGAGTGGGAGACATTTAACCCTGACTTTCCATTTCCTTATTGCTTCTTCCTCTTTTCATAAGCTGATTTGGATTAGATTTTTACTGCTTGAAATCAGAGTGCTATTTCAATAACTGTATTGAGCTAGCAGCCATTCTGATATAGAGGTGGGTATATGGAGTTAACCTTGAAATAACTGACTTCTTTTAAATTTAATTTCAAAGTAGTATGGATATTTAAGGATCGAATCACTAGGCACTTTGAAAAAACAGCTAGGCTTTAGTTTCTTTGAAACTTTTTAGCTTTGGGGAAGAAGTGGAGATGCTTCAGACAGGGAGTTTGACTTATAAATAAGAAATGAGCAGGGAGCAGTGATACCCTTCTACAGTGCAGAAGCTGTCTCATGTAAAGGAATAAAAGGAATTAATTTAGAATCCCAGGCATTCCACTTTTCATCTGCTCCCAGAAATGGAAATATGATTGAATACATTAGACAGCGATAATACAGATTATAAGTAAGATGAGTCTGAGGATAGAGTTTTTGCCTATCAACTGAAAAATCGCTTCCTCATTCCAGGGCGGGTGATAGGTACCAAGAGACACCATGTTTACCTGCAGTACAAACATCAGCCACAGTTTTCTATTTTCTTTCTTTCTCTCTTTCTTTCTTTCTTTCTTTCTTTCTTTCTTTCTTTCTTTCTTTCT
>JANHMN010000003.1:80810580-80836244 GCA_030674055.1 Rhabdomys pumilio | reverse complement strand
TCTTTCTTTCTTTCTTTCTTTCTTTCTTTCTTTCTTTCTTTCTTTCTTTCTTTTTTTCTTTCTCTCATCTTTCAAACCACATGCAAATGAGGGTATCCATACAGAATCTCACCCCCTTAGAATCACTTAAGCAGACCTCTACATTAAATAAAACACGCTAACCACATGGAGATTAATATGTGTTACACACATCAAAAATCTAGAGTCAATATGCTTTAAAGACCAACAATTTCTTTGTAACTAAGGTACAGAGATAGACCCATAGGAGTTCTAAATTTTTGGAATGATCAACTTTTTTGGTTTCAGAGTTTGATCTAGTTTTTGAGTAATGAGGAGTATGTTACTTACTAATTTAAAATTGTTATATACCTGTGTGTGAATGTGTGCATATGTGCATGCATTTCCTTACAGGACCAAAAATGATTCATTGACAGGTTCACTAAAAAGAGACTCAGCACAGGTGATAGCTCATAAAACTGAAAACCTGGAGGACACTGTACAGCCTGTAGACAGCTCAACAGGTTGGAGAGTGTCCTGTTCACCTGCCTGATTTGGTTTTACCCTCTTCCAGGCAGCTCAGCTGGTTTCTCTTTTACACAACTGATCTGGTCTCTTTAGAGTCTTATTTTGAGCTTTGCTTGTTGGAAAGAGACGCTTATCCTTTATTAATTATTCTGGAAAGGATGGACCTAGTGAACTGGTCAGTTTCAGGGACTTCCAAAATGAATTTTGAGTTACTTAAGTTCCCATTTAAGGAGCTTCCCTGAAGGATGGAATCTTTCAATCTTGAGAAAACCATTATTCACCAGATGAGTATTTGGTAAGTTTCAGGCTTAACTGGGGGGAGGGTGGTGAGAGGGGAAGCAATTCTAATACTAATTCAGAGTTTTTCTACACTTAGGTATCCCTTCAATTAAATGTGGAAAAATATAGTTTCTATGTCTTATACTCTTTTAGAATGCCTTATACGTAATATGTCTTCTGGAAACTTAATGTATTTATATTCAAAATATTTTTTTTCTTCTGGAAAAAAAAAGAAAAGAAAATTTCGGGTATCATTCTCATATGTAGCACCCAGTTCCTTAAAGCTGGGGTCTCTCATCAGCCTGAAGCTCACTAATTAGACTATAACGGTGGGCTAGCTAGCCCCAGGGATTGTCCTGCTTCAGGGATCTTCTCATATCTGGCATTTTAGTTTTGTTTTGGAGATCAAACTCATAACTGTCAGGAAGCACTTTATTGACTGAACTATAGTCCCAGGCTCAGTAAGGTATGTTTTAACAAATAAGTCATCTCCTTCAAGTGTATTAATGGCATACTTTTATGTTTAATTGGTATAGAATATAGATTAGACAGGTGTTTGTTAACAATGACTCCTCCCCCCCCCCAGCCATTACATAAAGAGAACCAGAAATATATGATTCAGAGCGAAGGCATATATGATTTTACCATGATTTTATAGCTTCATATGAACTTCCACTTCATGTTTGGAAGTGACCCGATAACATTTTAACATGGTGATTATATAGACTTCTCCTCTTCCCATATTACCTAAATGGTACATGAAGCAAAATCTTTTCATGGCAGAACTGTTACGATCAGAGCTTAGAAACGTCTCCTAATATTTGTCAATACTTCCTAGCACCAGAGAGAGTTACCCTGAAAATATTATAAAGCATGGGGCCTATTTTTCTCCTGCTACATGCTGAGCTGAGAGTCAGCAGTTAAATATGACTTTAAAGAAAAGCAAAATTGCATTTGGAATGAATATACTGCAAGTGAGGGGTCCTGAGAGGGCCAAGAGTAGGGCTGAGTCTCTATGTCTGCGCAGAGATACATTGTGGGCCCTTTGATGTTGCCTTTGTTGAACCATTGTAGACCACCAATCTTGTCCTTTGGCTTTTAGTTTTAATAGCTTTATTATGCTATAATTGATGTATGATAACTAACATAAGAAATGGAGAATTGATTAAGTTCTGATTTAAGCAAATCAATATAAATCCATGACCACAATTCTAATAATGAGCAAAAACATAACCCTTGGACGTTTCCTCAAACACCTGTGTAATCTCTCTCACTGGCTCCTTTCTTCTCCCCTTACTAATTATGGAACTTTTTCTCCTTGCATTTCTATCAATGTTTGCTTTTGTATTTTTAGAATTTTTAAAGTTTTTACACATCTACATGTCCAGGGTTGTTATGCCCTTTACATGGATCAACCATCTTCACATAAGCTGAATATATTTTTCTGCATGCTTTTGTGATTTACATTTTATCCTTGGGGTTGAGTGATTTGGTTATAATATGCATTAGTACAATTTTCCCTATGCAGAAAAATCATTGTGTTTTTTTGACTCTAGGAATTTATACTTTTTGTTGTTAGGAATTTATAGTTTTCATCACTTTTAGAAAAGAATTGTTCATAAGTCTTCAAATAGCATTTCTCTTTCCGCAGATTTTCTTACATGTGTTGATCCACGATCCTGTGTGCTCCTTCCCCCTTTTCCTTCCCCTCCCCATTCCTTTTTCCAGTTTATCTTTCTGCTTTTTTCCTCCTTCTCTTCCTTGTCTTCTCAGTTTTCCCCCATGCATTTTATTTCTGTAATTCATTTTGATTGTTTCCATTGCTACATTGTCCAGTTTGCTGCTCTTCTCTTCTTTGCTTTTTAAATGCTTTATTTTATCCAACTAGAGTGTTTTTTATATGATATAGTTGAAGTTTTAATTCTAGGAGAACGATTTGGGTCTTTAAAAATACCTTCTGCTTTTATGCTCGGTGTTTAGCATATGGGGAATAGTTACAGCAGCTGCCCCCATTGCCTTTCCTGCAGACTCTAACATTTATTTTAGTTCTGTGTGGTTGTGATTAATTGATTTTTTTCTCATTATGGGTTTATTTTCCCTATTCTTTGCACATGTGTTTAGATGCCAGATGTGATTTTTTTTTTTTTTAACCATGTTGGGGACTTGATGCTTCTGTCTTTCTGTAAATGCCCTTGAAGTTAGTTCTAAAATGCAGGGTGTTTTGCTTGAACGTGGTTGAATCCTGATGAGTCCTGCTTTTAAGACCTATTTGGTGCTCAGGCTAATGATGACAATGTCTCCTACTGGTGATAGACTTCTTTATTGTTATAGCTAATTCCCTGTGACTTTGCAGCTGTGCACTGTGCTCCCGGAAGTCACGTGCTGCTTCTATTCTATTTGGGAGCTGCTTCCTTCAGTCTTGGGCATTTGCTCACAGCCACTAAATGTCTTCAGGAAAAACTTTTCAGAAGTCTGCAGTTTTTTCCGCTTTTCTTTTGTTCCTCTGCTCTCCAGCTGCCTTGGTTCCCAAGACTTTCAGCTTAATTTCCTAAATTAAATTCATTTGCCAAGCATCTTTTCTTCTTTTTTGGCCATCCCAGAGTGGCAACAATAATAGTTCTGGCCTTGATTATCTTCTGTCTCTGTTCTGTTTTGCCTGTTTTCTTGTGTCTTAAGAATTATGTTCCTATATTTTGCCTATTTTAAAAAGCATTTATTTATTTTATTTTCATGTGTGTTTTGTCTGTGTGTGTATATGTGAACACATAGATTTGGGAGCCTGTTGAGGCCAAAAAGGTGTCATCTGCCCTGGAACTGGCATTGCTGATGATTGTAAGCTTTCATATAGGTTCTGAGAATTAAACCCCAATCCTCTGAAAAAGCAAACACTAGTCTATCAAAGATATCTCTGAGATATCTTTCCAGGCCCCATTGTTTATTTTTGATTATTTGAAATCAAATTGAATTTTGATTGTTTTGCTTGTTTGAATTTTCTTGTTAGTTGAAAAGAATCTTTATCTTGGGGAGAAGGCATTCTTTAGAGCAGTGTTAGAATTGAGTGTTTTAAGAGCATCTGATGAGTGGCATCTTTTCTCATTTTAGGGTGAATTAGGAAGCAGTTGTAGATTCAGTGTGATTGGAGTTACAAGGCCAGTGTCTTTCTAATAAAACAGAGAAAGCAGCTGTCAATCAGCATTCTGTCCAAATCTGGTCTGAGATGCTGAATCTACAAAGAGAAAATGTTTATATGCATAGTTGTAAGAGTTACAGTTTATAATTGGAGAAATATATCACTTTCAGGCCAGTAATAAGACAACATTGAATTGATGGGATGCATGCTGGAGCAAAGACACTGCATGGCCACTGGCCACTGTTGAAGGGGTCAACATAAGAAAGGAAGCAGGATTGGGGCTTCTTTATTCTCCTTAGCCCATGTTTGTAATGACCACAGACCTCCCAAAGGACGCTGTTCTTAAGATTTCCACGAACATTTCATACATGAGCTTGTGAGGGCATTATAGAGCCACATTCTAGCATCAACTTTGTAGCTGGTTTGCTATATTTCATCTTTACTTAGCATATTTATCTACTTACTCAGAGGCCAAACTTATGGACCAACCTATGTAAATCTTCAGCTTTACAGGGCAATTAAAAGTTGCTCAAGGTGTGTAGAAAATGACAAAAGATATTGAAGAAGGCTTTGATGGAACTCCTTCTCACAAACTTTCTAGAGAGTAGGAGTCTTCCTCCTACTGATGTCATTTATCAGTCAACCTCAATAGCTCTTCCAATTTATTCACTGAAGTAGGCTTTCTCAAATCGTAGGGAGAGACTCTGATGCTAGATTTCTGTTTCCCAACTGGTTCTTGATCTGTCAGTAAAGAAAGCCTTGGGCCAATTGCTGGGCAGAAGGTACAGGTAGGACTTCTGTGTCCGGAAGGCAGGGAAAGAGACTCAAGGGAGAAGAATGAATTTCACCATGTTTTGGAAAGAGGAGAACCAAGCAACCATGTGAGATTTCAAAATAAAGTGTCTGCCTCTACAGGTGGGTGATTAGGGGAGTTAAGCAACTGAAGTTTAGGGCATGTGGAAGAGGCTGAGATAAGAAATTGGCAAGGGCACACTTTTCCAGTCAAGTAATAGCAGTGCCCAGCAATTGTGCCAAGAAGTCATTTTCAATTTTGAAATTGAATGACTCTGTGTCTATGTTTTTATCTGAGGATTCAAGAGAAGCCTGGGGGAGTTTGGCAGCACAGTTACCTCCAGGGTGAAGGCAGGTAAAGTATAAAACTACACACATCAAACCTCATGCTTGTTGCTCTGGCTACTCTTTCTAGCCAGCATCTTCTGAGGGTCTTCTCTCTTTGCCTTTCAAGGAGAAATTCTGAATGTGTCTCCACCCAGCCAGCATTTTTGTCATTTCTGGGCATCTGAATTCTAGACCTTTTGCTTGTATCACAAGTAAGTCCTTTAGCCACAGACTCATCTATGAAGCCTAATTGTAGTTTCTCAAAAAAGTATTTCTTCTAGGAAATGTCTAATATATAAACTAGAGAAGCAAAATAAATATATACATAAAAATAAAGATATATGAAAAATATATAAAAATATATGAATATATGAAAAAATAAAGATAAAGGGACTAGGAATAGGTTCCTTGCTTTCTCAAAAAACTTTGGACAAACTCTCAGTCTTATTTACAATTAAAATAAAAATGCAGGGCCTTGCACATGCCAGGCAAGTGCTCTTCTATTTAACATTGTTCCTAGGCCCATTCTTTCTTGAAGCTGCTCTACAATCTTCAGTGGATTTAGTTTTTATTTGCACCATCTTCTATTTATCTTTTAATTTGTTTTGGGACAAGATCTTGCTATTTATGCCAAAATGACTACAAGTTTATCACTGTCCCACCTTAACCTCTGAAATGCTGGCATTACAGGTGTATGCCACTATGCATAGTGTTTGCCTTTCCCTCTCTTCTTGTGCTATGGGAATGCTTGCTTATGAGACACATGAGACTCTTAGAGCCTCATTCTTTTTTCACCTCCACAGAATCATAACCAGATTCCTGGCTGTGTGAGTGAGGATTTTGATGCTCACAAGTTCCCTTTGGTTACCTCGTCTATGGAGCAGTCTCATTGTATCTGCGTGTTGAGGTTCTCAGACAAAGTTGCTCATCATCTATACAAGAAAATTACTAACACAGTGTATGGACCCAGAACCTTCTAGTAATGGCATTTTCTAGAAGGTTCTTCTTGTATTGCTGCTGTATTTAATAAGGGATCTGGAAAACACCCTATAGTCTGACTCTAGCCTTAATCTCAGTGATGACTTTCTTGTTGTCTGTCGTCTGTCCTATTGTCATTCTAAGATCCCAGAAGGATGAAACACATTCTTCTTGCCAAATGCTTGGTACTATAATGTAAGCAGAGAGCTTTGAAAAGTTCAGTAACAATAACCCTTGATTATTTTCATCTCAGTTAATTAGGAATCAGCCAGAGGCTGACAATGCTTAGGCTTAAATTCACCTTTGCTTTGGAAAGGCTTCCTTCTTACATGGTGAAAATTAATTGGGTAAACAGAGTATCAGGCAAATAATCGGAGAAGAAGCTGGAGGGAAAAAGAAGCATTTAATTGCTCTCATGATAAAAGCAATCATTAACAAACAAACATGAAAAAGTTAAGAGTAGTGGAGAATGGAAAAGACTGTTTTCAAGTGCTTGTCCTGCCACTTTCCTAACAGCTATGCAATAGAAACATAACAGTTTCTCTCCCTGGGCCTTGGTTGTTTCAAAATCAGAAGTCTTTCTCCATGGCATTTTGTAATTTAATACAGTTATAACAATTTGAATGTTCAAGTTAAAATAAACCCTAGGTTTTCATTAAGCTAGGCAGTCCTACCCAAATGCTTTGATATAAAGCCCTATTTTTTAATAGAGCACCTGGGTATATCTGCTGTAACTTGTCCGGTTCCATTCTGTTTCCTTGCTTTGCCGTAATCTTACCCAGAGCTGATTTTGTTTTTCATCCAGGCAGGTCTCAGACTCACAGATAAAGTCCCAACTTCTAGACAAGCCATGAGCAAGTGTCCCCTGCCTCTGTCTTGCTTAGCGCTGCACAGCTGGCTGTTCTGTGCTGTGTGCACTTCCAGATTGTTCCCCATTCCCTCAAATGAAGTGTGTAAGCATGCTACTGCCTTGCATTGCCTTGAGACTGAACGAATGTTCCCACTCTCAGTAAAAGTAGTGGTTTTTCTGTAGAACTTAAGCTCATCAGACAGAGCTTGTGACCCTTAGCCCTCTGAAGCTGCCTTTATCTGGTGCTTTCTTAGTTGTGGGCACAGGGTATTCATTTGTGTCCTGCAATAGTCTATGGGCAGAGGGTTTGTCTTATTTACCTGTCTATTTCTGAAGTTCAGCATGGGTAATGAAGAGGTTCATGGCATAGATCAATGAAAATAACACTGAAGGAAATAAAAAGGCAATTTTGAAATTTTCTGATGGGAAGAAGAATATTCTCAAATTGGGAATCTTGCCAAGGTTATACACTGAGAAGATGGTATAGCAGGAATTTGATATTAGGGAGTGGTCCAGGACTGTCTGGGTGCTATAGTCTTCTTCATCACACATCTACTGCTTTTCACTGAAAATAATTTAAATTACCTTTTACTAGGGCTCATTCTCTAGGTCTCCTTTGCAGCCTATGGATCCATGGGTTCCAGAAGCATCTACAGAAAGACCTGGAGCCAAGGTTACAGAACTCATGGTTTTTGTCTCTACATGTCCTATTTCAGGCCCTCCCATGAATTCCGGTCTGTACCTAACAAAAACATAGAAGGAGAAATGTAGCCATCATGTTATTTTTATATAAGATGATTGATTATTGACTAGAAAATGAAACTGCAATGACTACAATGGCAAAAAAAAAAAAAAATCAGCAGCTTCTCTAATCCTGTGGAATGCAAATCTGCACTGGTCCTTGGGATTATTGGTACACACAGAACAAGTTGTCCAGATTTAAAGATGCCTCGAGACATTCACTGTCATCAAGCCTCCTGTGGCTCAGCTGCTAAGCTGGTTCTCAGTATACTTGTGACAAATCAACATACAAACCGAAGACTGAGATTAGCCATGAAAAGAAGGGAATTCTAAATAGTGGTTCTGGCTTCTCAAGTCCGAGCACATTTACTAATGCATTCCCTTACTCAGCATGAAGATTCATTAGATACTTGTCAACAGAGAGGTCAGCATGTTCTGTGAGATGGTCCCTGAAGAACATGCTTTTCTATAGAAAACACAAAGTGGGCAGTGAGAGGTTCTTTGGTGGTAGAGTAATGGGAAGAGATTCATTGCTCAACTTATTGACAGAATTATCAGCATTTGTTTTCTCCTTTCCCCTTACCCTCTCTTCTCATTTTTCTATTTTACAAAATTCTATATTTCTGTTAATATTTTATTTTTAGTTAATTTATGTGCAAAGCAGCATGCTGGCCTATGTGTAATTTGTATTACTCTGAGCTTTGACTTATACAGGTATTTTAAAACATTCACCTGAGCGAAGTGAGGTGGATGGTGAGAGTGAGGGAGAGAGGCGGGGTTGTTGATTTGGATAATGCACTGGCTAAAAGTAATGAAATGCTTGACGTGTTGTTCTGAAAGCACATGGTAAATGAGACTGGAATTCATAATGAAAGCTAAGGAAGGGTGGAAACTTTCAGGGTGACTAGATAAAACATGGTCCGCTCAAGATGAGTGGAGAGAGTAAGAATACTAATGTTTAGAAAATGGCTGACATCACCAGAGAGGCCAGGAGTTAGCATCCAGTAGCTAAGAGGTCTTTTAAGGCTTTTTTTCCTCTCATTATTGTTTATGTTTGATAACAAAGGAGAAAAGATTAAAGTCCTTAAAAAGCACTTCCTTTTTATTATTTGGGATTTTAATGCATGTACATATTATGTACTGATTAAATATATCCCTCCTCTTGAATTTCTTTCCTATACTCATCACTTTACCCTTCCAACTTCATGTCACCTTTTTAAAAACACACAAAGTTCCTGATCCTCCCTTTCCTCTTAGCCCTCCCTTCTCCCACCCAGGTCCCATACAGGAGAGAGGCTCAGAAGGCCAGGAGAATGAATGGAAATATGCAGCTGCAGAGGGGGTATGAGGGTGAAGTGGGGGAAGGGAGAAAGTCCCAGAGACCTGGGATGTGAGAGGCTCCCAGGATTCAATGGAGAAGGTCTTATCTGAAATGCCTAACAGTGGGTAGATGGAACCGGAAGAGACCGCCTCCAGTAGATAGACAGGGCCTCCAGTGGAGGGATGGGGTCATCAGCCTACCTTTAAAAGTTTTGATCCAGAATTGTTTCTGTCTAAAAGAAGTGCAGGGCCAAAAAAAAAAATGGAGCAGGAAAGGCCATCCAATGTCGGGCCCAACTTGGGATCCATCCCATGGGAGGGCACCAAACCCTGACACTATTATTGATGCCATTTTGTGCTTGCAAACAGGAGGCTTTGATTGGCTAGGCCACAGGCCCCAAGGGAGAATCTAACATTATTTTCTCCGATATATAATAGTCAGAAGGGCACTGACTATTTGGCCAGGGGTCCCTGTTAATATTAGTGTCCTTCCAGTGTGATAAACTTTTGCTGGACAGCTGTGTCAAATGCAGTCTTCAGGTCATTCTTGCTATTTATGGTAGAATCTTCTGGTATCAAATGTCTCATCTGCCTGCCCTGTTGTTGCATCCCACATCCTCCAGGCTTATATTCAAGTATTTGATTTTTGCTTCTTCCCTTCTTGTTTGTTGATAGACAGCACTGTCCATCAGATAGCCTGCTATTTTACTCCTTCGTGTGTCTGTTCTTAGACCATTAGTCCTCCCTGACTCAGATGCAGCTTTGACTGATCTCTAGGAGGGGTTTACAACCCTTAATTCCAAATACATATTCCTGAAGTTGAATTTTAGCAGTTATTAGGTTCTTACCCAGAAAAACAGGACATCAAAATATGCAACATCTCAGTTTAATGTAATAGGAACATTTTTCCACACAGAGTAAGTAGATTAGGGCTTAATATAAGCCCTGAGGGAACAGATGGAATCCTAGGGAGAGGTCCAGATTTGCCCTTGGTGATAAAGCGTAGCTGGCACACCAGGAGGGAAGTATTAAAATTTTAAACCGTTTGCTTCAACACAATTATGGGTATAGATTTTTAAATGAGAGTTTCGGGGGTCTTCAACATGATTCTGAAGGGTAACTGAAAACACTTCACCACTTTTCCAAACAGCTGGTTGAATTTAGGCTCATAGTTAAAGCTTTTAAAACATGATTCCTAAAAGTTGTTGCATAAAGTCTCTAGTTTCCAGCTCTTTGTCTTTTTTTTTTTTTAATTCTAGGCTGATTTGCTTGCAACAGGACATGATAGTGGTTGTGTGTGTGTGTGTGTGTGTGTGTGTGTGTGTGTGTGTGTGTGTGTTATGAAAGGTCAGGAGAAGGAATGGTTTGGAAAGAAGGCAGTAACAGGCAAATTCATTGATAAGAGACTGCTCTAGTTTCATTTCTAGTGTTGATAAAATTCTCTGAGCAAAAGCTACTTATGGAAGGAAAGGATTTATTTGGATTATACTTCCAGGCTGCAGCCCATCAATGGGGGAAATCTGAACAGAAACTTAAACACGGGCTTAAAGCAGAAGCCATTTGTTATGCTTGTTGTCTCACTCAGAGACTCAGGCTTAGCCAGCATTCTTATACAGCCCAGGACCACTTGCCCAGGGACAAGCATTGCCTACAGTGTGCTGGGGCTTTTTTTTTTGTTTTCAACTATAATCCACCAGAGGCATGCCCACATGCCAATCTGATCTTGGTAATTTCTCAGACTTCTAAAGTGTCTTCAGGCTGTTTCCAGTTGACAGTTAAAGCTAACTGTAAACAGCCACAAAGGGTGATGCTTGTGTGAGCCACTTATTAGATGTTTGGCTTCCACAGATGTACTATCTTGTTCAGTCATCACAGCAGGCATTGGGGACAAGCATTGCCTGTTTTGTAGATGAGCTTCAGCTAAGTTATGTAGTCAATTTTCCACAAGAGATAAGATGCAAGCTAGCATTTATTGATTTAGTATATAATGGGCAATTTTAAAACATGGGTCAAATCCAGTGTGGAAAATTTTATAGGGTAAAGAGTCATTTTCTCTGTAAAGTTCTATAAGTAGATTCCTACTATATTTTGTGAGGAGGTAGTTCTAAATCTGTTATTCAAAGAAATAATTCCTGGTTAACAAAGGTGAACTTGAAGACCCTGAATCATCTTTGCTGCTGGTGGTCCATATTTATACTAAGCTGAACACAACTGCTCATAATTCTTGGAATGTTTGTCTTCCTGACATCGTATTGCATCTAATTACCATCTTCAGTACCTGCCTTACTCTAGCATCTGAGCTCCTGATGAAACTAAAACTAATGAAATTGTTCTTGATTGCTGCCTATTGCAAAAAGAGGCTTTTCTGACCAAAGTTAAGAGCATCCCAAGCCTACGAGTATATGTTGAAGGCAATTTGACAGCATGACCATTTACCAAAACAACAACAGTAGGTTCTATCCCAGGGACTATGACCTCTGAGCCACAGACTTTTAAGAAGGGTGCCAGTACCAGACATGCTAGACTCTCCTGTTGAGCCTGAAATCCAATCAGAAAGCAGTTAGTTAGCTCACAACAGTTATGCTACTGTGGTACCAGTGGTTGCAATTCTCCTGGCATGTTGTTATTGTAATATGCCGGGAATGATACTGGGTAAAACCATTTATGTCTTTTCTTTCCCAGCTACCTGCATAGCTCTTCTGAGCACTGTAAAATTGAACTAGCAGAGAGGAAGTTTCCAGGTCAGTTTGAGATTGAGCTTTCTGTGTCCTGTAGCCAAAGTGTGTGGTGTCTTTAGCAAAGTGGTCTTACTTTATTGAGTGAAAACATATCTGTTAGGCAAACTCAATGAAAGAAATGTAAAGTTGTTGAGAACCACTCTGTCAGTGTTGAAATCCACACTGCCAAAAGCCTTGGGGGCTAAATTGTTCGGGCTCATACTGCCCCAAGCTGCTCTGGTCCATGGGTCAGGGTTCAGCAAGAGAGTGAGGACAGATGGGAGGAATGGAGAGCAGACAGAGTGTGATTCAATCCTGTTTATTCTTCAGCCTCTCTTCCTAGTCCAAGTCCCAAGTCTTGAGTTTCTAGTCCCTAGTTCCTAGTCCCTAGTGCCTCCAAGTTCCAAGTTTCCAGTTCCAAGTTCTAGTCTCGAGTCTCATCCAAGTGCCTAATACTTCTTCTTCTGAGTTCTCTAGTCCAAGTGTCTTCTACCTAATACTAATTTCTTCTGTCTGCCTCTTGCCTTTTATATGTCTCACTTCTAAGCCACACCTTTAAGTCAGGCCCTTAAATTACACCTTTAAGTCTTGTCTCTAAATCTGATCTCTAAGTCACACCCTTAAGTCACACATCTTTAAGTCTCTCACACCCAAGGGAAAATCCTGGGTATCTAAAAGAAGATGTTATCAGAGTGTGCTCAGCTGTTATAGGCTGTTGTAATGAAGTCTCTTGTCAGGGTATATGGCTCAAGATGGCTGCACGGATGATAGCCTCCTTCTGTCGGCTCCCCACATAAAGTGATTAAAACTAAGGAATAAAATGTATTTGTTGATTCAAGTGTAGAAAAATTAGAAACCTTTGAAAACATCTTACTAATACTATTAAGTTTTATGCTTATGAGTTTTATTTGTACAGAAATTGTTTTTAAGACTAAATGAAGCAACAATAGTTAGAGATGTTGTAAAGTGTTTTGGTGTCTATACTTCCATTTGGACGTTATCTTTCACTATTTAATCTTATCCATTTTCTTTTCTATGCTGTATAGCAATTAATTTATATTTCTCCCCAAACAGTGATTATAACATTTTCAGAGTTTGTAAGCTTTATCCATTCTGTAATAGCAACTGTACACATACTCAGTGTCTTATGTATGTCAGATGTGGTGCTAATGCTGTGCAGACTCCAGTGACTCACCCAAAATTGATCTTGTCCACAGACTCAGTCTCAAGTAAGCCTCATGAAGGAAGAGACTGTGTTTCTATTAAGCCTTGCATATTTAGACAAGGTAGAGAAAAGTTAATCAAGAAGAAATAAATGTAAGTATTTTTAGTTTTTAATGACTCTGTTAGTGAGATATTAATAACAAGCAGGCAAACTATGAAATATTTCCATGTTCTTTGAAAGATCAATGTTGTACATAGAGTTGTTGGTATAGAATGGATAGTGAATGGAGCTTTGAAATTTGCTTCAAGGTCAAAAAGGATCAATCAGAGTTTAATTTCTTCTAAAGTAGAAAGTTCTGTGGTGTTCTCTCCATGTGGACAGATTATACTCTTGCTTTTGCTAAGGTGTCATCACTAGAACATGACAAACAAGAAGTGATTAAAAAATTGGTAAAATGAAGAGGACTAAAATAAAGAGTTGATGAGAAGGTAGAAGAGGAGGAGCTGACGATCTGGTACTGTCTAGGATACTTGGTTTTAATGCAGTAGATAATACACTTTGAGGGACAGCAACAAGAGAGTGGTCAGAAGACAGACTGAACAGACTGAGGACTAAAGGCCTACTCCCTTGTTACTCAGCCATATAACTTTGGAGAAGATGTTGATCTTTGTTTCCTAGTTACTTGATACAAGGGTCACATGAAGTGATTTCTGTGGGTATATCTTATAGACTTCCCAGGTTTTCTGTAATGTCAACAATCTCTATTTGTGAGTATGTAAGTACTAATCTAGGGCAGGATGAGATGAGGTTGTTTTCATTGATAATCATATGTCTTCTTTTTAAAATATGACATTGTGTTTACTGGAAAGTACACACTGTATTCTTATTTATTTATTTATTTATTTATTTATTTATTTATAGTCCAGATTTTATCCTCCCACCTGTCCATCCTCTGACTGTTTCACATCTCATACCTCCAACTCACCTCCCTGTCTCCACAAGGCTGTCCCCTCCCCCCACTCCTGACCTCTAAACTCTTTGGTGTCACCAGTCTCTTGAGGGTTAGGTGCATCATCTCTGATTGAACACAGACCTGGCTATCCTCTGCTGTATTTGTGTTGGGGGCCTCATTTCAGCTGGTATGTGTTGCCTTTCTGGTAGTTCAGTGTTTGAGAAATCTCAGAGAATTCAGATTAATTGAGAATGCAACCCTCCTACAGGGTTGCCCTTCTCCTCAGCTTCTTTCAGCCTTTCCCTAATTCAACCACATGGGTCATCAGCTTCTGTCCATTGGTTGGGTACAAATATCTACATCTGACTCTTTCAGTGCTTGTTGGGTCTTCCAGAGGACAGTCATGATAGGTCCATTTTTGTAAGTGCTCCATTGACTCAGTAATAGTGTCAGGCCTTGGGACCTCCCCTTGAGCTGGATTCCACTTTGGGCCTGTCGCTGGACCTTCTTTTCCTCAGGCTCCTCTCCATTTCCATCCCTGAAGTTCTTTCAAACAGGAAGGATTATGGGCCAGAGTTTTTACAATCTCCTCCTTTCCTGAAGACTTGTCCTGTCTTACTAGAATTCTTAATATAAAGTCTAGCTCTTCCTATTTTTGTGTAGTATAAATTTGTTTTCTATAAACTGACATCTTTGTTGGTTTTACTCAAGTTGCTCAGATAGTAAAATAAGATCTAGCCAGATATGTACAAGGTTCTGGGTTTGATCTCTCCCCCAGTTGTGGAGCGCCACTGCCACAACCTTAAGATGGTGCCTACCAGGCTTGTGCCTTGGAGTAAACAAGTCCTTATTTGGTATGGATGCTGTGCTTGCTGGTAGCCTGATCTGTCGTCACGACCTCTTAGCCTATGATAGTGTGAAGCGTGGTATGGGCATATGGGCAGTCCCATGAAGAGCATTTAAGCAACGCTCGCGAGGGAGTAGGGGGCACACCCTTGATTCCGATGTAGAAGAAAGATCCTGAGCAAATTGCTGTTGGAAAGAACTGATGTGTGAGTCTTTCTTCCCTGCTGGTCAGGGCGATCAGCGCGGCACACTCAGTAAAACACACACACACACACACACACACACACACACACACACACACACATACCATGCCTGTTCTCCAGTATATAGCAAAGGACTGAATTATCAAGACAATGAATCTTCTTCTCTATGATTCTGAATGTTTTGATGGATTAATTAAAAGTCTACCATGGTGTCAATAAGAAAAGAAAACGTGGAAAAGCCAAATATTCTAATTAGGTATCTATTGGATATGAGATGCAGGAGGATAGGCCATTTTCTTTTAGACTTTTATTTAACAAGGCAGTTAATCTGGAAGGCTTGAAAATGTTTCTCTGAGGAGAACGTTGTAGTAGGATACAGGATAGAAATGCCAGGCTCAGTAAGTGAGGAATTTCTGTTGCCATGCTGCTTTGGGTCACTGTGTATAAAAACTTCAAGAAACCATAAAGAGGACTTTTCTCATAATGTAAGAATGTGCTTCTTACATTATGAGAAATAACTTATTGATGAATCAGGACTTGTAACTTCAGTGGACTCTACAAGCCAGATCTAAAATTTTAAAAACCAGACAAGACTGAATACACTAACTACTAAGCCACATTGGTCCCTAAAGTGTTGTTGTATTTGACATTGTGTATAATTGTTGATTTTGGTGATCATTAAAGTAGTGGAAGGTTCTAGCAAACCCAGCTTCGTAGTTGTATCCATGAAACCAAACTGTCTAGAAAGATTTGTTCTTCTAATTTGTCTCTTCTGCTTGTTTCCTGTTAGGCAGAGGGAGAGATGTGTAGATATGAATGTGAACCTCCTTTGGCAGCTCCCATAAAATAGAATAGTTTGCAGCAAATTGCGGTGTGCCTAACAGGAATCTACTGTGCTTTCAATGAACATATTAACACTATATAGTACATCATTTTGTAGTGCTATTTGTTGTGGCAGTCAAAGCCCCATGTTCATACAGCATGGGGTTACACGCAATGGATTTTAAGCATCTAGACAATCTACAGATGAAAAGGCAAAATAGAATATTTCTTAATTCTCTGGTCCCTTGTCAATATGGATCCAGGCATGGTAGATTCTGAAGTAGAGCAGAAGGATGGTTTCACGTTTGACTGAAGTATGAGTTCTCAATGCTCACACATTAATTTTTTTCTTGTGACAATAGACCTGTCAGCACAGTAATCAAGGTACCATGACTCCGTCAGTCAGCAACAGTGGTGCTAATATTAGTCCTAACAAAATTCAAGCTCCCACCTATGCATGACTGGCAGTTTCTTGTTGAATTCTTCTTTTAATGAGACTGAAAAAAAAAATAGGTCTGTTCTAGAGCCTAGCCTTTTCCCTTCCAGGACCTTTGCTCCTGTCATCTCTACTGCTGAACCCAGGAGTGCTTTTTTGTACCTCTCAAGTGGATTTTTCGATCTATAGAAATCTCAATTTTTTTGCTATTCTTGAGCTATTCTCCATTTGAATTCTAAATTGAACTCCAAATCCTCAAACAGTTTCTCAGTCGTTAGGTAGGACCCTGCCCATCATGGTCAAATGTGCTCTTACCAGGTTTAGAATCAGAAGCTGCAGCTTTAAAACCATAGCTACAGCACAGAACCACTCCAGTGCTGGTGGCAGCTACATCCATTTCCTGCAGGAAGCTATCAGTCAATTTCTGCAGCCTATGGTTGAAACGGAGTCTGAGATCAGGGGCATCTTTCTTGGATCCAGCCAATGACAAATTTGCAATGTTATTTCTAAATATGAAGACTTGCAGGCAATCTGTGATCATTCTTCTGATAAATCCAAATTATAAAAAATGAAATTTTGTTGTTTGTAGCTGAGAACCTTATGTAAAAATTCTGAAAACCAGTTCAAATAAACAATCTCTATAGTGCATTGATTCTTTTAGGATGTGTTTATTCTTCTTAGTATGGACCCTCTGGTCTTTGGTTTAACAGGAATGTAGCCGTTGCTTGTTTTAATGTTCTCTGTTCCCCTTTGTCCATGCAGTACAGTGCCCAAAGCAAGGACGATCCTCTGTCAATTTGTCTGCTTTACAGGGTAGCTACAGGGAGAGATACATCTACTGTTATTCAGACACTGAAAACTGTTTAATGTGAAGGTGAAGCCCTGTGAAAGATCTTTAGGAGAGCCAAGCTTTTACCTTGTTTAGCTTTTTATTTTTTCAAAGTCACACATTGATTTAAAGAGAAAGTTTGCTTTTAAGTTTTGCATGCAGGTATATATTGCTTGTTAAATACATTCTCTTCATACACTCCATCCTCCGTTTTCCAATCTCTTTGCCCTCTCTTGTATTTCACCTTCTCCTTTGTCCTGTAACTCTTGGACTTTTACACTCATGTCATATACACATCTATGACTTTATGCATATATTTAAAATGTAGAGACGACAAAGGAGGGAAAACATTATATTTGTGATTGTAAAATTGTCTTAATTCATTTAATATGATGAACTTCAGTTGTTCATTCTTTTTTATGGCTGAAAAAAAAATCTATTGTATATAGATACCACATTATTTCTGTCTACTTCTTTGTTGTTGGACATCCAGATTGGACCATAATTTAGCTATTGTGAGCAGTGTTACAGTGAACACTGATGCTCTGGCATCTCTGTAGCATGTTGACTTGGAGTCCTTTGGGTGAATACCCAGGAATAATACAGTTCAATCAAATAGAAGATTTATGTTTATTTATTAAGAAGATGCATAATAGCGTTCATAGTGACTGGACTGGTGTACATGTCTTACCCGTGGCATTTTAAGACTTACTTTTGTCAAACGTTTGCTCTTTATATTTTTCTGAATGACTGCCATTCTCCAATTCACATTGGGGCCCTAGTAGTGCACATTCCCTATTCGTTTTATCCACCTCTCCCTTTACTTTTTCTGTTTACCGTCTTGGGAACCACTGCAAAACTTTCTTAATAACAAGCTTGACTGAACTTGTTAGGTACCACTGTGTCAATTATAGCTTTTAAGAAGCATCAGGTTTGAGCCAGTTCCAGCAAATTACTGTCAAAAGTGAAGTTCATGATACTGACGGTAGTGATGAATATTTTGCATTTCATTTTTCTAATTCCCTGCCAAAGTCCCTCATAGGGAAGTGATACTCACTGCTGCCTTGCTTCTTCTGTGTACAGCTATGGAAGTATTTTAGTTTCTCGTCTGCAGACACAGGGGTATTACTCACTACAGTCCATTTTCTATAGGAGTGAACAATAAACCTTTTGGTGGGTTGCCACAAGTGTTTCCTTTAAAAGATGCTTTCTATTTTATAGTTAGAGTTAAATGTTTTGCCTGATTTCATAAGCAAATTTTTACTTTAAAATTTATCACCATGTTGTCTGTCTGTCTTATTCTGTGTACTTTCATGTACAAATTGGTAAAGATATCAAGGGAATGTCTGCATTTATATTACTATTTTAATATCTAACCAAATGCTAGCATTTCAAAATACCAACCCCCATCAACCAAATGGAAAGCAGGTTATTACTTGGATGGCATGGCACAATTTCACCTCAGTGTCCTCTCTTAATTAATTTCAAGGTACAACCCAAAGGGACCATGAAAAGGTGAAATGAAAATAAAACACTTCACGTCTGTTGTATTTTTTCCCCCCTGAACTCAATAACTCCTAAAATTGGAAGTCAGAATCCAGGTGTTGGCATAGTACTCGCCTCGGGAGACGTGAGAGTGGAGGTCATACTGTAGAATGCCACCAAAGCATGAATATTGCATGAGGGATTAATTGCTCAGAGCGTGTGAGAATTATGACAGTAATATGCAGAGTCTGAGCAATCATCATTGTGGGAAAATGGTTGCATGTCTCCAAACACAGGAGTGCTCTAAAATAGTGATGAAAAAGATAATAGCTTCTTTCCTCATGAATAGTAGAAGACATTATGGGGGAAATCATCAGCAGTGGGCCGCATTATGACACTTCACGAAAGTTCTTTACAGTTTAAATTCTGAAAAGTATAGCAATTGAGTCCCTGTTTAAAGAATAGCCAAGGGATACCATGAGGCATGTCTAGATTTAGTGGCTTACCGTCCAGTCAAGTTTACTTATTTTGTGGATTTATAATGATAATGTTGTACATTGAAGATCTACTTTATCATTCAAAGCTCGAGGCACAATTAAACCCTAAGTACTAAATGGTAATTCAATTATGTTCTTTCCATCCTATTTGCTAAGACAGCAAATTGAAATCATTTGTCTTGGAACAGCTTTTTCCACTTGTGGGTGGGGAGGGGGACATAAAAAATGCTACCCCCTTCCAAAACTCCATATCACATCATTCCAGGTATATGTGAAAATATTTAATGTAAACTTTAAAATTAACCACTAGGAAGGGTATTATTTTTGTGATGTAAATCATGGCAAAAAGCTGAAAGGAATTTCTAGGCTAGTGAAACTATACAGAAAGTCAACTCTGCTCTATCTCCCAGGGTTTCCATTATGGAGAAGTGAGTAGTTTTAAGATATAAAATATTGAAGCAGAAGCTCTGGACATGGGAGGAGAACATCACATTTAAGAGCCTAGTTAGGTTAAAACAAGAAGGTAGAATCAGAGTCCTATGACAGAGGTCCTGAGTGGCAGGACTCATATATGGATATGATGATTATTCTACAGCTAACTGGGAAATTCAAGTTAACAGAGCTTACTTAACAGAAAAGCTACTTCCTCAGTTTGATTTCTCCCTTTCTTTTGCACAGACTATTTTTGGTAGTATATAGAACTGACCTTTATATAATGGTCTGTTTGAGGCTAGAGGAATTTTTCATTGTACTGCAGAATTCTACTGTTTTCTGGGGCATGAGAGAGGAAGTGCCAGAAATGTATAGCTCTTTTGATTTTGAGCAACTTGGGATAAGACAGTGTTCACCAATATTTGGAATCTATTGCATCTATTTTCTTTCATACTAAATGTTTTCTCTTTCATCTTTGAATTTCTCACTAAGCTTGTTAGAAGATATAACATTCAGAAGTTCCATGCAAGTGTTAAACACATCCTTGGTTTCGAATCTGGCATGTTTTAGGTTGACAAAATGATCTAAAAATTCTGAGAAAAGGATGCAGACTCTGCAAGTCATTTCATAGTTTGAGGAGTATTGGTTTTATTTTTCCATTTCAATCCCAATATTTCATGCCAACAGTGATATATAATCTTCAATATAAGGTCAATAATTCAGGAACTTGTATCAACTGAGTTAACAGGCCAAATATTGCATTAACCTTGAGAATATATATTTTTAGGGAATAGAGAGAGACAGTTTAGAGGCTAAGAATACTTGCTGCTTTTGAAGGGGACCCAAAGTTTAGTTCCCAGCACCTACTTCTATGATCACAGTTGTCTGTAACTCTAGTTCCAAGTGAGCTGATACCCATTTCTACCTTCTGTGAATAGTGAGTACTAGGTAGTCATATGGTACACACACACATACACACACACACACACACGCACGCACACACACACACACACATACACACATATATACATTAAAAATAATATATTTTTCTTTCTCTTTTACATTTTAAGTTTATGAGAGTTCTAACAGTAAATAGTTTCTAAAAATGTCAATTTTGTTTTTCTAATTATTAGAAATGCCTTCTTGGATATGGCTATAAATCACCACAAAAAGTGAATCCTCTTGTATGATTCAGTAATGCCAGGTGTGGAAAGACTCTCTATTCATGAATGGATTCCTCAACCTAGGAAGAATTTGGAGAAATAGATAAGAAGCCTGAAAGATCAGTAGACAAAAGATCAAAATTCCAACATGAATGCCCCCAAACAGATATTGTTTATGTACTGAGTAGAAACCAAGAAATTTGACATGCCAGGTTGGGGATCTAGACCAGTATTTACCACCAGTGTTCTAAAGGATGATAATAGGTCTTTCAGGAGAAGAGGATGTTTGTGTGACAAGTTATGTAACTCTCTACCATCTTGATTGAGTCATGACTTCTAAGTACTTATGGAGACAGACACCACAATACAAAAATGTAGAGTTAAATTCCACTTTCCAGTGCAAATATACCTGCATATGTCAAATCTTAACAGAGTAAACTGGAAGCTAGCCTGTGGTTTGGGGGAAGTTCTAACGATCCAGACACACAACAGTGTAATAAGAAATGCAGTTCTCATTATGCTCATTTGTAAAACATTATTTGACTACTCAGCACATAGGCTATCTTTTATTTCCCACATAGGATACTACAGAATTTTATGGAAAGGAAGTAAAGAATAAGAAGCGAAAGTATAGGAAGGAAATATAGAACTAGACTGAGATATTACTTAAGATACACACACTTACTTAAATATCACTTATGCAATATTTGTAATACTTGTAAAGAATTGAATTTTCTAATCTCAGTTTTATTAGTATTTTATTTTGGTGAGTAAACCCATGATGAACCTTTAACTTAATATTCTATTTCAAGTTGTTATCCTATAAAATGCATAAGCGTTCCCCACCAGGTTTTGTGAATGTGAATATGCTGTATTAATTTGTAACAAGAACTAGACTTTCTGCATGTGTGCTCAGAGGCCAGAAATGCTCCAAGGAAGGTTTTTGTTGGCATCTCTAAGGTGGCACCTTGCTGCTGTCAGCAGCATTTTGGGTTTAACCGTTTTCCATTAGTAAGCCTGGAGTGGATTTGGACTATGACAGCGCTCATGATTAAGTGGTTCATCCAATATTTTGTTCTCGGTGATGACCAAAGGCTTAATTAAACATAGATTATCAAGGAGGAAATAAATATTGTTAATTCAAGTCTAAATAAGAACAATTTCTTCTTGTTCTTAGTGAAAACAGTGGTAAAGAGAGTACAGTGGGAAGGGATGTGAAGAGTCCCTCCTCCAACTAATAAAAAGAGCAATCATGCATGCATGGGGCACTGATGTACTTTAGGTAATCTCATCTTTACTATCACTTGGAATATATCTAACAGCATCAGCACACAGAGAGCGCAGTGTGTTATTCAACTGCTATTTGTAGCAAATGAGCGCTGTATGTTCATTTGACCTCAGCATGTAATAGAGACATGCTACTTTGGCCCCTAGGGAGTGTTATCTCTTGAAACTTTGTAAGAACTTGGGTTCTTCCAGTACAGATGTCAGTCTTAACTGAGTATACATGATGACTAAACACAGTCAAATAAAGAAGGGCAGTTACATAGCATAGCATGAGTGGTTATAACTCCACACTTTCTCAAAAGAGGCAATGAAAACAAGAATAATGTCATTGTTGCGGGTCCCAGGGTGGTTGAGAGCTGCTTCTTTTCTGAATTCTGAGTTCTGCTGTCCTGTGCCATGCAGCCAGAGGACCCAGAACAGCAGTCATCCCACCTGTCTTGGAAACGCAGTATACAGACTGTAGCGTCTTTTTACCTTCAATCCACACGCTATCTGAAATTTTATCTACCTGCTTCTTCTCTTTTCCTTGAGTAAACTAAATATATTTTTCATAACCACATTTTATTTACGGCTTATATTGTATTATACTGTATCATAGTGCCTGGAACTAGACTGGTAGCTGAACATTTGAAGAATTAATGATCATGGTCATTTTACATAAATTATAGCAAATACAATTTTATTAGTAATGATACTTTAAAAGTGACATAACAAAGGCCAATAATGCCTACGTATGTTAATTGTCACCTTGAATAAATTTTTCTCCCAAAACACTTAGCAATGTTTAGTTATTTATACCTAACTGTTGAAAAAAAAAGATTCAGAATTTACGTAATACATCCAAATTACTGAAGATAAGACAAAAGAGACATCTCTGCTGGGAAGGATAGATAAATATTGTATTATAAAGATTATTTCTGCATGATCTGTTGACTAACATAAGGTTTCATGTAATATAATAGTAACTATTTATTAAGCTGTACATGTGATATATAGCTATATTTAATATGACATATCATATATGTTCAGGAAGCACTGTCACTGAGACATGCTATCCTTGGAGTATTTCAGACCACTGCACACACATGTAGAAAGAGAAAAGCCTAAAATTTCTTTTTGCAAATTAGTATAGCATGCTCACACTTATAACCCCTGGTTTTGGGTGTGTGTTTATACAACTCGGGGTGTATATTCTCTCTCAGTATAATCTGAATGTAGTAAGGACAGAGATTTGTCCTATTCTTGTACTTGCCAATTTATGTGGAATCCACTATCTTGATGGACCCATCGCGGAACTGATTTGCTTTCTCCTAGAAAATCCATCCTAGATTTTTTTTTGCCTGGGGCTTGAGACTGGTGGAATGTGAAAGTTTGAAAGGAAGCTTTATTGAACTACATTTAAAATTTTTAAAATTCAATACAGAACAGAAAGAAACCATGTTAGAAAGGGTGATGTTTTGTTTCCTAGACAAAAATAGACATAATTAACTTTTTAATGGTAAAGAAATGTACTCATGAAATGGATTATATGTTCATATTTAGCAATCTATTCAAATATTCAATTATTAGATTTTAAATTATTAATTAATCAATTAATTAATACCCGTGGAGGCCAGGAAGGGTCATTGTTCCCCTGTAACTAGAGTTACAGGCACTTGTGAGCCTCCTGATATGGGTGCTGGAAATTGAACTCAGGTCCTATGCAAGAGCAGCAAGAATTTTTAATCACTGTGCCACTTCTTCAGCTTCCAGTTCTTGGAATTTTGAAAATGATTTTTATTGTGACAACCTTGAGGACAGGTGGTTTGTTTGGGAAATGATTCTAGCGATAGGGGAATGAGGAGGGAAACAAATGAATAGAAAAGGGCAAAGGCAAGACCATGAGGCCACTGTTGAGGGACACCATGTGCTTTTATTGTCAAAACAAACATATTTAATTGCCATCTACCCAGGGAAGATAGACTTACCCATCAGCTGACAGCAAGAGTATCAGGATTGATCCCACTAGATATTGGGTGTCCAGTAGTTCCAGATTCTCTCTCTCTCTCTCTCTCTCTCTCTCTCTGTGTGTGTGTGTGTGTGTGTGTGTGTGTGTGTGTGTGTGTGTGTGTTTAAGGGAAGGGGATCTGAGTGTGACTAGCCTGGAGAAGCGGTCTTGCTGTGACAGTGTCTGGGAGGAGAGATAAACCTGAAACCTGAGAAGTCTTCCAGTGACATGAATGGAGTGCTAAATATATGGGAATAGTTAAAAACCACCAATTCATGGACACAGTAGAAAATATTAAAAACATTATGCAAAAGGAAGTAATCTAAGTTATCTGGAACAAAGAAAGATTGCTTTAATGATTAATACTGATTTTTCTACTTGACAAGATCTAGAATCACCTAGGAGACAAGGTTCCTGGTGTGTCCAGAAAGGGTTATCTTAACTACTTTGGATTAGAATACTGACTTTATCCGATGGCGAGGTGATTCAATGGGACTAGCGGGTGGAGTGCTCAAGTTCACAGTCCTCTGCTTCCTGACTATGAATAAAGTGTGACCAAGTGTCTCAGCTCCAGCTGACAGAACTTCCCAGCCATGATGTACTGTGCCAACAAACTGTGAGCAAAAATATTCCTCCTTTCCTTATGTTAGTTTTGTTGGGTTTATTTTATCACAGCAATGGAAAAATAACTAAGACAAGAAGTACTTCATATATAGCTCTTTTGAATATCCACTTTTTAAAACCTCAAATATAATTACATCCCTATCCCATTCCCTGTCCTCTCTCTAAAATCTCCCATGTTTTCCTTTTTTCCTCTCACACTGATGGACTCTTTTTATTATAATTGTTGTATATGTGTGTGTGTGCATATGCATATTTGCATAAATACAACTTGCTGAATCTGTTTGATGTAGTTAGTTTGTTTTTGATTTCAGGGCTGACCACTTTGTATTGGATAATCAATTAGGAGATTCATTTCTGGGAGAGGCTACTTTTCCCTCACTTAGCAGTTATTTGTTGCTTGTAGTTCTTTGTCTCTGAGTGTGAACAATGTGATTTTTCCCCCTTCCATGTTAGCATATTTGTTGATATTTATCATTGCTCATGTCTTGTTTAGGCAAAGACATATTATTGAGATGTGGATAAATTTTTCCTGTCATTTTTAGGATACACAATTTCACAACAGACTTCCTACTCTGCATTCTTCATCCTTCTTCTGAATTGTTCCCTGAGGCTTAGGTACAGTAATTATACTGTGGATAAGACCATTTTGATTGGGATCCACACAATCTGATGGTCTATGCATTACAACCTATTGTAGTTTCCTGTAATGGTCTCAGTTTGATTTAAAGAACAGTTTGTTTTAAAGAACAGCTTCTTTGATGAGGAGTGAGAGCTACATTTGTCTATGGGTATAATAAGTTTTAGAATGCAGATAGGAAATATACTAGTCTAATAAACTGACAGCAGCAGGTTCTCTTATAAGATTCACATTCTCACCAGCCCCAGGTAATTGATAGGTTTCTAATATCAGACCTGATTTCTCTCATATCAAGTAGTCCAAGTAGTCAAATGTTCTTTACTGACAAGATATGAGTGCCAGAATTGCATCTTTAAGAATATCTTTCATGCTAGCCATAGTTATAGTTCACTGACATCAAAGCTGGGCAAAAATATTGATTGCCTCCTTTGGTTGCTTATACAGTAATTTTTGATGATATGACATATAGGCCACAGTGAAGCAAGCATCCTCATATAGTCTACTTTCTTCTTAGCGATAAAAATGTACTCAGTCCCTAGGACTTCCTTTTAAGAATAAACAAAAATACTGACATATATCTATCACCATCTTTTTATATAATATCTAAATCAATTTCCTTTGGTCTTGAGCCTATTTAGTG
>JANHMN010000003.1:80796913-80806937 GCA_030674055.1 Rhabdomys pumilio | reverse complement strand
GAGAGAGAGAGAGAGAGAGAGAGAGAGAGAGAGAGAGAGAGAGAGAGTTTTAAGTATACAAGCTCATAATCCCCAATATGATTCTTAGTATATGGATTTTATCAGTAAGAAGTCCATAAAAGAAGAGGCATAGGTGCTTTACATAGGTAGGAAATTCTCTGATGCTATTTGTACCCTAAACCTTTCCATCTAAATTTTTCACATTGTTTTTCTTTTAAGAGAAGTGTTAACCATGTAAACATTACTTCTGTGCCACCTACATGTGCTTCCATCTGTCAGCACGTACTGTTGTCTGGTTTGGAATGATCAGCCTGTTCTCCACACTGCCATAATGCACTCATTCTTCATGACCCAGCTCAAATTCCACTCCCACTGTCAGCCTGCAAAGGCCACAGCTGAATGTCATCCCTCGCTTCAGATCATATTCATTTTTCCTGTCTTGTTTTTTCCTAGTACTTTCTTTATGGTGTTTTCGCCTTAGCAGTTCATGTTCAAGGCAATCTTGTGACCTCTGAAACCACTATCTAATTTTGAGTTTTTAAATACCTATCCAGTTGTCAAAGCCACTGTCATATTGTTTAATTTTAATAAGCAAATATAATTATAGATTAGAGCTGAAAATGTTGGCGTGCCGACATCAATTGTAAACCTTCATACGGACACACTTTGACCTTCTGGGAACTTTTACAGCAATTAATTTAATTCCCTATGGTTGTGGAGCAACCGTCCATGCTGAGCCAGACCATTATTTAGAAGCAATAAAGTCCCTCTCCTATCAACTGCCTTTATAGCATAGTCAGTAAAAAACATCCTTCTTCACTAATGTTGCAATGGTTTCAGGGAAGATGTGGGCATTATTAATAAGCCTTTCAAAGGGTCACAACAGCTTTCTTATGTAAGCAATGATTTGCACTGCCTTACAAAAGGAGTTTCAATTTTTTTTCAGCAAGATTTATATCAGATTCTCTGTTCCAAATTATCTGTGCCAGGCATTGCCTTTTTTTCTCACTCCGTAAGGGTCTAGAAAATTTGTAACATAACTCTTATTTTCCACTTCAAGAAAGAAATCGATGGTCATGTTGGTGTTTTTGTCTGTTTCTATAAGATGGAGACTGTCATCTTAAAGTCTGACTGACAAATGAAAAGGAACACAAGGTTCATGAATGACAGTAATAGAATCAAGGTGTTATCAGCGGATTACAAACTTATTGCAAATAGCCAATGTTGTATCCATAATAAATTATGAATGAGTTCATTATATTTATTAATATTTGAGACTTTGGCTGGGATTTTAGTGGAGAAATGTCATATATCTTAATTTTTATGAACATATATACAAAGTGTAACTTCTCAGAATTTTTTTAAGGTAAGGTCTTACTATATAACTCTGGCTGCATTGGAACTCACTATGTAGACCAGGCTGACCTTGACTTCGCAAAGATCTACCTGCCTCTGCCTCCCAAGTGCTGGAATTAAAGACATGTACCCCTTCACCTTTCTGGCTATTTTTGTCTAATATATTTCAAAATTCATTAGAAAATATTTGAATGTTAGTGGTGCCATATTGCAAAACACAAAAGACAACAAGTACCTCCCAACACTGAGAAATTAATACATTTTTTTCTAGTTCTAAGAACTAGAAAATGTTTAAGATATTCTATGCAGTCTTTTTATCCTTAATATTGGGGCTATTCATTTCATTTTCATAATCATCATTTTTACCAATAACATTTATTCTCAGTATTGTGTTAACTTTTTAAATAAATGTCTTTTCTTATTTATTCATAATAGATTTCAGGGAGACACTTTTTATACCCATCTTAGAGATGGTAAAACATGCACAGAGCTTATTAACTCTCAGAAAGAAAAAGGAAAAGTTAGTACAAAACCTAGAATTGTTGGCCCCTTCACTGCCATCTGCATTGCAAAATGTATTTATTAATCTGTATTTAGTGATTCATTTTTATGGTGCAGTTGATTAACAATGAGAGGAGTCACAAACATCTATGAAATGCTGCCACAGTGGGAGACATCTATTTAACTCAAATATCTGTAAGAGAATGCCAGGAGACTGGGGAACTGATGTTTAAATTACAAGGGTACCTGGAAGTAACCAAAAGCAGAGTTTGAATCACATTTTATACTCACAGTAGCTTTGATAGTGCAACATGATTAATTTCCTTAGATGTCATAAACCTGTGGTTAAGCAGAGATGTTTATCCCAAGATTCCATAATGAAGTTTAGAATTTTCAAATGGTCTTTGTGTTCTTCCTTCATCACCCCGGGTATGGTCACTATAGCACTATTTCTGTTGTTCGGATCTCAATATTTCCTTTAGTTTGTCTGGGAAGGTCATTTCCTACTTGGCTTCTGTGCCTTGCCTTGTGGGCCAGGTTGCATGCTCCAGGCTTAGAATTGCTTTCATACTCTGGCTTCATTTTTATGCACTACAATTATTCCTCACAACACCAATAGCATCTCCTGCTTAAAGTTTCTATAAAATGATGAGGAAAAAGTAACTAATCTTCACCTATTTGTTGTTTGGCTGAGCAAGCCTTATTTCTTTTAACCCAATATTATTACATATCTCTCTCAGTTTCCTTTTATGGACGTAATAAAGTCAAGAAAACAAATCTCTGGTGATTGTTTCAAGCAGTTAGCCACAATTATGAAGAAAATCAACAAAATGTCTAAATTACTATATAGTTAAATTCTGGCTAGTGAAATAAAACAACTAACATTTTTCTGCTTTGCTTTATATATCAGAACACAGAAGGACTCGTTGAATATTTTATATTTGTCAAGAGTGGAGTGATGGGTTAGCAGATAAAGGTGTTGTCTGTTCATACAGAGGACCTGGGTGGGTTCCTAGCATGTGGCTCCCATGTAGTGACTCACAGCTCTCCATAACTCCAGTTCCAGGGCCTGTAACATGCTTTTTGTGTTCTAGTTGCTGAAGGAAGCATATGGTGTATATCCACACATTCAGGCAGATTCTCATATACATAATTTTTAAAGTTTAATTTGTCTTTCTGAGTCTTATTGATTTTTCTCAGCACGATGAACTCCAGTTCTGTGCATTTTTCTAGAAATGAGTTAGTTTCATTCTTCTTTGCAGCTGCATTAGGCTGCCCTGCTTGTTTATGCCATATTTCTCTTACTTATCATCTGCCACTGATGATACTGATGCTGATTCTACAAAGTGGCTGTGGTTGATGGTGCCACAGTGAACATGCATATGCTGCTAGTGTCTTCTCTGACTTGTTTCTTTAGGTATGTATCCAGAAGTGAGGTAGCAGGATCATATTAGTTCTATTTTAAATGTTTAGTATTTAATGAGCAACTCCATATTGATTTTCATAGTACCTGGATTAATTTACAAATATTAAATGCTTCCTTTTATGTGCATAACCTAGTGTTTTAAACAGTGTATGATGCTTTATGCACATATGAAAACTAATAATTAAATATATTATTTTGTACAGCTAATGCATGCTAATAAAATAAAAAATGCAATACATTTTGATATTTCATGTATTTCTACTTTTAGACTTCTCATGTCAGTACTCAGTAGAATTCAATCTTTATGCCTGTTAAGTTCCTGACTTTTCACCAGAGGGTTTTTTATTTTATTTTATTATTTTTTTTACTTCACTACTATGGCTCAGTTTTCCAATCTAATGGTTAACAATATATTCTTTGGATTATTGTGAGAAAATCTTTATTGTAGGAAAAATCTGTTTTCTTTGGTTTAGCCCCACTGGCTCCTGAGAAGATTTGTCTTCACTCAAGATATTGATAATGACTTATCTACCTTTAGATAAGACTTTCTGTTCTTTAATTGTGATGCACAGGAAACTCTGCTACTTTTATTGATCTGAAAACAGATTCTAGACATAGGCATGGTACATGCTGTTCTTTATAGGAATCTCCTAGTTTAGAGCATAGATATGGCATCAATCACAATTGAGTTGTATAATGTACTTGAGATCACTATCAATAGCACATGCTTCCTTTGGGTGTGTGTATGGTGCAGAATAAAACACTTTATTAATGTAATTAAGAATAGTCATATAATTGCTCTTCAGGACATTGAGAATTTGAACTGAGAGATGCAAATTTAAGCATCAGCATCGGTGTTTATGTCTTGTGTTATGAAAATAACATTTTAGTTTCTGGAAACATTTGTTTTTTTGTTTGTGCTAGCAAAATAATTATAATACCTACTTCTTATATTTAATGGGAGCATCACTCAGACCAAAATACTTTCTATTGAATTGTTACACAATTGCTAGAAAGTTTATTTCTAACGGAGAAATCCATTAATCTAGTCAATAACAATGGCGTATGAATAATTCCTTAGCATTTGGAACTGCTGTGAGTCCTAGGGATTTATCAAAACAAAACAAAACAAAGCAAAACAAAACAAAACGACATTCCTAAAGCAAATGTCTGGTAATGCTGTACTCATGTGCCCTGTGAGGAAAAACGGGCTCAGTTATGAACTAGGCTTTTGTTAACTCAGGATTCTAGCTGTTTCTTCCTCAGACAGTTCTCATTGCTGTGTTTTAAATCCTTGTGTCTTCAACACAAGGATTCTCCTATTGCTGTCTCTCTTGTGAGGTTGTACAATAAAATAACTGGGTTTAAAAATTTACATCATTAATAAGTATGTAAACTATAGTAGAGTTGTTTACTTCTTTACATTGCTAATGAAGAGCTTACCAGTTGAAATTTGTTTGAGGGAAAATTGTTTTTTTTTTTTCTCTATAAACATTATCTACAATGTGCAAACATTTAAAATATAACACCATGGAATTATTTATTATTTAGTTGTTGTAATTCATTGAACGTTTATTCCCATGGAGGTCTTGTTGTCCTTATATGTGATAGATATTTCCTTCAATACAATCAATCTTTTAAAAGCATATTCCTCCTTTAATTTATTTTCTTAGAGTTATGACTCTATCTCAGCTGTATTTCTGTGTCTGATTTTAATTGTTTGTGTTCTATCTATTTTGCTTCAGTCACAGATGGAAGGACTTCTGGAAAGCCAATCAGTTTCTCTGCCTTTAGGCAAGAAAGAACTAAACAGAACTGTTTTATGGGATCTCAACAGAGAAATCTGAAATAAAAAATGAGAGACAGAATTCCATGCTCTCCGGCAATGATTGCTTTAAGATAAAAACTTTCAAGTATACTTTGATTTTTCCATTGTTTGAGGGGGAAAGTACATGTATGTTTCTGGCAAAATTAAAAAAAAAAAAAAATCCTCATTTGATTGCATCAATTGCCATAGCTAAGGACTGGCTGTCACCAACTGTTATGCGCATAGTAGATTTTTTTGTGTCTTTTGAGTTCTATATTTTTGCCTATATTGTTCAGTGGCCTGAAAACTATCAGTTCATTTCTTAAAAGTAACAGTTAAAGATAATGAAAAACAGGTATTTTTAGTTTTGCCCGTTTGAAATTGAGAACTACATAATGGTTTGTGACTTTGCTGGTGAACAATGTGCATGTTTCCCCATATTAATTTTCCTTATAACTCCCAAATTCCCAGTTGGCATTGTTAACTTTATCTGTAGTTATGAACCAAAGCAATTATCAGATTCTCAGGTTGTTTGCTGACAGTCCCATGGAGCCATCATACCCACCCTCCCACCCCCCCCAATCTCTAGCGGTCAGTCTTCCTCTATCTTCCTAATAATTTACTCTTACAATCAGTAGTTGTCTTCATACCAAGAATAATGAAATTTTCTTAGGCTATAGCTTGAATTTAATATTATTCCTTCCTGAAGACAGTAAAATCTAGATGACTCTGCAGCTTTTCTCTCCTCTTAATTTAGAAGTTTGCCCTTTCCTGAGGTGATATTTTTCTCAGTGCTCTCCTTGTGTGTGACCTCCTGAACTGATCTGCCTACAAACTGCCAGAGTTCTTCCTGAAACTTTCTTTTCTGTGATGCCAGTTCTCTGTACCTTGGTCTTCTGACTGCTGAATCTCTTGATGGCTTCTCAACTCAGAAAGGCTGTAGAGCTGCTTAGTTTTTAGGCTTCTGTGATACATGCTGCAGGCTCTCTCTCAATAGTAAATGATATTGCCACAAATGATTGTGTCCTTTGAGTTCTATATTTTTGCTTATATTGTTCAGTGGCCTATATTTTTGCCTATATTGTTCAGTGTTTCTTCATGCCCTATCATGGTTTATCTACCTGGTTTCCAGATCTCAGGCAAAAAGGTCCTGATAAGCTTTTTATTCAATGTCTGAAACTTTATACAATTTACTTATTCATTTATCTTTCTAATGATGGGAGAGTAAATTTACTTCTTATTATTTCATCACATTCAGAAGCAAGTATATCCAGGTTATGACTGTCAATGACAGTAACTGTACTATATAGCAAGCTCTGGGACTAAGTGTTTGAAACACTTATTGTTTTCTTCTCTCCTGGAAGGATGCATCTCCAGGTTTCTTCCTCTGTGCAATACTGTGATTTTCATTACTGTCCGTGTTCTTATTCTACTGGATCTTAGTTCTTAGTAGCAACGTATTCACATTCATGTGATGTCTTAAAAGAAAATTTAAGTAAGCAAGCAAGCAAATAAGCAAACAAACAACCCCCCCACTACATTACACTTGAAATTGATTTTGCTTATTTAATAACCTCAAGGATAATGTAGTGATAGGGTTTTTTTGTCAGTGTGGTGCAAACTGAGTTATCAGAGGAGAAGGAATGTCAATTGATGAAATGCATCCAACTGATTTTTCTGTAAGTCATTCTCTGGGAGCAATTACTTGATCAATGATTGATGTAAGGGGGCCTTGTCCACTCTGGGCAGTATCACCATGGGCATGCTATATGGGCTGTGTGGGAGAGGAAAGCAGGATGAGCATGTCATGGGGAGAGAGAGAGAGAGAGAGAGAGAGAGAGAGAGAGAGAGAGAAGAGAAAGAAGAAGAAGAAGAAGAAGAAGATCAAGAAGAAGAAGAAGAAGAAGAAGGAGGAGGAGGAGGAGGAGGAGGAGGAGGAGGAGGAGGAGGAGGAGGAGGAAGAGGAGGAGGAGTGTTTCTTCATGCCCTATACTTCAGTCTAGGTCCAGGTTCCTTCATGCCCTATACTTCAGTCTAGGTCCAGGTTTCTACCTTGCTTGATGTCCTTCTTTGGCTTCCCTCAGTGTTAGATTATGATAGGGATATATAAGCCAAATAAACTCCTTTTTCTCCAAGATGCTTTTGATCATGGTATTAACCACAGCAATAAAGAAAAAAAAACTAAGAAATACACAAAAACTCATCTTTATCTGCAAACTTTCCTTCTTGGCACTGAATTAATAACTGGCTCAGTAATTCAATCAACAGTCATTGAACTTCTACTATATTTATGTATTGAATACTCCTTAGTCTGTCTCTGAAAGCAGAAAAGAATGTGCAATAAACAAAGCAGATAAAATACCCTGACTTTTTGTAGTTTATCTCTGTATAGGAAAAAGGTAGATCATGATAAAACAAGTGATATAAAATGTCGTGGCCACATATAATGTGGAGAAACTGGAGCAAGCAAAGGGTCTGATGTGTGTGGGTGGTAGGAGGATAGTCCTGGGCGGTATAAGAGAGTGGTCTCAGTGAAAAGTGGACATCAGGGAAAAGACTGGAAGGAGGTAAGGGGGAAAGTACAGGATGCACAGAAGGAATGACTCAGGTGCACAGGAGAGTCAGAAGGAAAAGCTCTCAGGTGAGCTGTGCAATGTGTATCTCCACAAAGGAAGAACCAAGAGACAGTTTGAGGGGAGATTTACAGACAGGGATGTGTTAAAGATCGCATTGTTTAGGGGCTTGTGAGTATTGCACTCTCTCTGATTTGGCATTTGGTTGTGGATCTTCTGAACCAAGGAAGAAATGATCTGATTTATGTGTTATTTTATTTTATTTCTACAGGATCTTGGCTTGGATCACTAGATCTACTCACTTCACCAGCACAGAGATGTGTGCCACTTCACTCAGTCCCTGGCTTACATTTTGAGAAGGTCACTGACTGCTGTGTAGCAATTACCCACAAGTGGAAAGAAGCAGATAGCATAGGAAGTACTGACAAAGCTCAGTTAAGAGATAACAGTAAATTAGATTACAATGTGTGGAGTATGTAAAAAGTTTTATTCTGGAATAGTTCGAAAGTAAAACTGGTGGCATTTTCTGATGAGATGGATATGGATGATGAGTATAAAAACTGGAAAAGTCAAGGATTTCTCATATTTATGTTATAGCAAGTAAAAAAATGCATTGTAATGAACTGATACAGGGAAAACCATGGCTGGAGAAGGAACATAGTCAGAGATCAGAGGCCACTAGACTAGAGATATGACTAGCTATACAAGCGAATATTTGTGTAAAAGTATGTGGGTTAGTTCTGTAGAAGAAAAATACAATGCCGCAATACTGCAAGTAAAATGAACTACAGAGGAGATGAAATACTTGGACTAAGTTTGGCAAACCTAGTGGTAGGTAGGCAGAAAGAAGAGAACACACATTCAGGAGTACTAAAAAACAGATAAGGGGTAAAAGAAAGTAAGAGAGTGGTGTAGGAATTCTTGGAATTGAATAAAAGAGTAGTTTCATATAGGGAAGTGGTTATGATAGGTGGATTGAGGACTGACTATAATCTTCCATTGGAAACTACCAAGTTGCTTTTGTATTTGACTTCTTTTAACCCTTAATTACAGTGTCATACTTTTAAATTTTCATAACTCACTTAGAAGTATATGCAAAAATTTTAACCAGGTTTTGTGTTGACTCACCTACATAAATGGGTTCTTTCTTTAAAAAAAGTTATTGCTTACTTATATATGTATATAATTATATGGGTTTTTAATATTACAAACATTCTGTTATGTTAATATATTATCATATATTAGAGCCTCTATAATGTCAATATCTATGTTCTGATTTTCATTTTTTTTATATTTTCCACATCCTAAATATACTGAGCATGGAAAGGTAAACATGTGAAAATTTGAAGAAATGTAAATTTCTAATAATTACTGTGGGTGATAAACTCTATTTCAAGAAGAGCTGAGTCTCAAGGGCACACAGCTTCATCCACCTAGTTTCTGTTCAGAATATGACAAAATTGGTGAAATAGCTCAGCATGAGCAAACTGAGTCTCCAGAAAAATTCTTGATGTAGTAAAGATATAGGCTGCATATGAAAAAAATGGAAGTCAGTCAGACACATATCATTGCAGTGGCATATTTTTTCCCACAAGTTGAGAGGAGCTAAGGTGGGAAGAGTAAGAAGAGAAAGAGGAGAAGGAAGAGGAGGAGCTAGGGGAGAGAAGGGAGATAGAGAGGGGAACATGGAAGTGGATGTATTCCTGTCTCTAACAGTCAAAGGTAGTCGGTATATCTAGGTTGGGTATTGTAATCCTCTGATTGTGTGAGTATCTTGTTATTGAGCGTTACCAAATATATAAAGCCTTTGATTAATCTTTAAGCATTAGAGTCTCATTCATACCAGCCCATGTGGATGGTGGGATGGTCTGGGCTCATCCCAGCCTTGTGGAAATAGCATGGAAGATTGCCATATTCATCTCCCATGATGGTGTCTTGTGGGTGGCAGGCCTGGTGTTTCTGGATGGTGTTTCTAGCTGTGGTGCACACGTGGCCTCTGGCCACTTCCAGCTATGGAGTGCTTGGCTTCAGGCAGAGGCAAATGGTAGCCTGAGCTAAGCAGAGCTGCTGCCATATAGTAGGCCCATCCAGAGGCCTTCATTAAATATTTAAATTAGCATATCATTATGTTTATTCTTATGTAACACACTCTCTTGTGTCTTTCCTCCCACCCTTACTTGTCTTGTTCTTTGCTTCAAAAGCCCTTCCTTATATTTCATATCTAGGACATGACATTGTTCTCTGTTTTTGCTCCTCCTTTGACCTTGTTCTTGACTCCTCATAGTCACCTTTCTACTTCTATGCCATATAATCTATCTATCTATCTATCTATCTATCTATCTATCTATCTATCTATCTATC
>JANHMN010000003.1:80754944-80796903 GCA_030674055.1 Rhabdomys pumilio | reverse complement strand
ATCTATCTATCTATCTATCTATCTATCTATCTATCTATCTATCTATCCAATCTTTGTATACACACTCACGCATGCGCGCGCGCGCGCGCGCGCACACACACACACACACACACACACACACACACACACACACACGGATTTAAATATATTCTGCCTTCAAGAGAATGTTATACATGATGTTTGTTTTTTTGAGTCTGGCTTGTTTTCGCTTAACGTATTTTCTTTTTCAATTTCCATTCACATTCTTGCAAATGTTACTGTCTTATTTTTCTTTTAAAGCTGAATAAAATTTCATTGTGCATATGTGCCACATTTAATTCATTCTTCTGTTGACGGATGATCTCTAGGTTGGTTAGATATCTTGACTAGTATAAGATGAGCTACAATCTCTGTAATATGCTAAATTAGATTCCTTTGGGTAAATACTCAGGTAGGCATATCTGGATCTTATGGTAATTCTACTTTTAGAATTTTGAGGGCTCTACACTGAGTTACAGAGAGGTTGCTCCAGTTTACATACCAACCAACAGTGCCCAAGGATGCGTCTATCTCTACATCCTCCCAGCATTTCTTGTTTTTTGTTTTTGTGATGATAGCCACTCTGAATAAAGTGACATGGACTTTCAGAACAATTTAAATTTGTGTATCCTTGATGGCTAAAGATGTTGAACACTTTTTCAAATGCCTACTAAATTTATTATTTATTTATTCGTTAGCTGATTCAGCTTTTATTTTGGTGTTTAGTTTTTAAACTTTGTTGAATGCATAGCCAGCACATTTCCCCCATTCTGTAGGCCGGTTCTTCACTCTATTAACCATCTCTTCTGTTATCTAGGAACCTTTAATTTCATGCAATCCTATTTGTCAATTTCCTGGAATAGTAGAATCATTTATGAAAAGTTCTTTCCTTTAACTTGATGTCTTTTTGCTCTGTGTTCTTCTGGAAGTTTTAGAGTTCTGGGTCTTATATAAATATCTTTGTTAAAGTAATGTACACACAGGAAAGAATGTAGATATAAAAATAGTACTTATATTGATGGGAAGGATTAGAAAATGCACGACTGGAGCAAAGACAGGAAGATGCTTGCTGTCAAAATTTAAATTACTTCAGCTAAAATTTTATTAGGATCTGATATTTTGGGGCAAAAATTCAATGAGATGTATGACATTGAAGGAGGCTCTTTTAGTTCAAAGCCTTCCTGACAATAAAGGAGAATTGGTTGAAGGCTCTCTGATGAGGTCATAGTAAAAACTTCTGGCATTACTGCTTAGTATTTGTCTTAATCCTTACTGCCTTGGGGCTGCCAGCTTTTGTCATTTGTGTCTTTATGGTACCTATAAAACAGGAAAACATGAAAAGCAATAGATACTAGGCTTGTTTCAAACACATTGAACTGATGTGATTTAGGTGAGATTCCTTTAAAACATTTACTGATGTACAACATGAATTTAGTAAAATCCCCAAAACACTCAAGGGGCAGTGGGCCCTTGCTACTCCCAGAGTAGGGCACAGTTGCATAGACTAACAGAATGCCATCCTCACCACATGTGGCAATCTCATGGGGAGGGGAAGACCATAAACAGTACAGTGTAGAGGACACTGGTTGAACTATGAGCAGGCACATGTGTGGCACAGTGTCTGTCTTGCTTTTCCTACAACCATTATAATCTTTGCTATTTGAAGCTGGCTCTCCTACACTGCCCTTTCATTATTGGTTTTAGTTTCATGGGAAAATTTTAAATCAAAATTGAAACAGCAAAAGTCATTCTACATTTTCATGCTTTCCTGTGTTCTGATGCTTTAAGCAACTTTTATATTCTCAGTTTAGCCTTGGGACATGTGCTTTGGCCTTATGTTTTAAATCCACGTATTTGAAAAATGTACAATAACAAAACATTGTTATAAAGGATTCATCTTTTAGAATTGTACTGTCATTGTGACTGAAGAGAGTATTCAACTTTCCTACATTCGTACTTTATGAACAAACAAAGTAACATTTTGTTTGTTGTTAATGGTGAAGTACAAAACAGGGCAACTCAAGGCTTAGACTGGCTTTGGGATCTTATTTGAGAGGCCATTAATTTATTACACAAATGCTTTTTGCCCTTTTTGTCTGGTAGTGAAGACACAATATTAAGTGAGGGCATAGTGCCAAGTTGTCTTAAGCTGTTTAAAGTAATTTGATACTGCTTCTCTTACAGTGTGCTTCAAATACATTAAGCATACTCTGCTTTAGGTATTACAAAAGAACATGTGCCTGCAACCACAAATGCCAGAAGATATGTACACTTCCCCCCCGCAGACCATCCCCCTTGGTTCCAGGGACGGAAATGTCATAATCTGCATCTTTGCTGTGGTTCATTGTGGCTTTTGGCAGACATGGATGCTCCATTTGTTTCCTGTCTAGGATTAAAAATTCTTTGATGAAGTGGAGCCTAAGGCATCTATGAAAACTGGAGTTGATTTTCCCTTATTTGTCAACCAATAACCTTTTTTTTTTCTACTGAACTTGGTTTCCTAGCAACCCCAGGTTGTGAATTAATGAATAAAATGAAACACCACCTTTTAAATTAGAACTGCTTGAACAGGTTAACATTTTTATTTTTTTTTATTGGTGTCTAAAGTTACTGTTTGAAAGAAAATTCTTCATATAGAATCACTTTTGCCCAAAATTCTATGGATTTGAGATATAGTCCAAATATAGTTACCTTCTAGTGTATAGCTCTAACACACACTCATTTCAAAGTCCAGATGAACTGAGCACTTTGGGTTTTGATATAATATTATTCTAGGGACACTTGTGTTTATAAGCTATTCTTGTTTAGAATCAGTGATGCTCAGAAAGCTGGAAGAACGCGTTGTGTGAGCACAGCCAGTGAGAATGGAGTAGTTCAAGTAATCATCTCACCACACAGCTGCTCTAAATACCCAGATCACCTCCAACCATACAGCAGTTTTGACCACATAGATGGCAAATGGCTGTACATGCATTCCCTGTGTTCTCATGAAATCACTTACAGATGACCATCCCATATCTCTGTTTTGTTCGGTAATTTTTCTTATTCTGCCCTCTGTTCACCATTATCAGCAAGCTCTCTTCCCAATAATGAGTTCCACAGGGCTGTAGAATTGACCAACGAAGTAGACCCAGTTCACTTGTTCTACCTTTTGCTCATATTAAAATTTTGCAGCTACTGTGTTGTCAGTGGCTACCCATGGCATCAGGAACAAAGGTCATTTTTCATGTAAAATGCTATCTTGCCATGGTGTAATCAGTATAAAAAAATAAGAGTACTTAAACCATCACTTGTATGTCAGGAATGTGTGCAAAACATGTAAGCAGCTGTGGCTGTGGTTGTCGTGACATAACTGGATTATTACGTGCCTTACTACTTGGCAGCTGTTTGTCTCTTCAGTCCACAAGTTGAGAGCTGTGGCATCGCTCCTACGTTGCTTGCTATTTTTTTTGTTGTTGTTGTTGTTTTTTCTTTCACTTTAGAGCTTTTAAATAGCTAACATGGACCATAATGTTTTAGTTGCACATCTATGCTAAGTAAAGCATGCGTAACTGTTAGAGGCAATAAAAAAGCCAATGAAGGAAAGATGTAACCAGGCTGCTTTGATTCAAGCTACACAATCACTATTTAAGGACCACTGAGTTTAACTGTAGAGATGACTTCTGTTTTGGAAGCAATAAATGTGATTACACTGCGGGTTGGTGTCTCCGTGACCAGCTGTAGAAAGCTATTTGCCACCTGCTTGGCTGACTGGACACTTGCTCGGCTCTTGTTGTCTGCGGCACTGCTAACCAGCTGAGAATTGACTCTCAATTGACTTCCCAAAGATCTTCCAGGTTACTTCTCCATAGTAGCTTCTTCTGGGAAGAGAAGCATATGATGTTTACTTAAAGTGAGAAGGCTAGGCTGATTCCATGACAGGCTTCACATTGGCAGTTAAAAAGACTAGGCCTAAATGTCTGTTTCTGAGAAATGGGCAATTCCAAGCAAGTCCAGGCCTCAGAAGCTGCCCCGTCACCTAGCCAGAGGCAAGGACAATGGGCCAGCAGCAGTTTCCAGACCTCCCCAGCAATTTTCTAGCCCCCCTCCCACTATGGTAATGAAATATCCTTAGTGATGGACCCAAAAGATTACCATAGAGGTCACTTAACCTGGAATTTCCTAGTGTGCTTTAAATCAGTTCTACAAGCTCACTTGGGTGTCTATTTTGCTAAGGGGAGACCCTAGCATGATGGACTACTACAGAATAAAACACTTTTTGTGTTTATATACTATTTGAGTCCAGGATATCATTCTTTAGTGAATCATGGATCCTTACAAAGCATTGTGCACTCAATTTCACTGCTTTGGAACTTGATGTCTGGCTTAATTAGTTTTGAGTAATAAGACTCTGTGGCTTGGTTTAGATATGGGTTGGCTCAAGAAGTTGAGTTGGTTAAATGTCAGTCCCTATCCCCATGCCGAGAATCCCAGAGCAAGGATTTTCTTCTAGTGTAAGAAGTTAAGTTTTTTGTCAGACCATGAATACTCTCATGCTGAGTAGTATATTCAGAGTAGCCATCCACCTCTACTATTTTCATCAGGAGGAATTCTGGGTTCTTTGCTGACAGCTGAGCAAAGCGTCATTTAGGAAGGAGCCTGAGCAAAAGTGATAGTGCCTCATGGAGAGAGATGATAACACAGGGGTGCAAGATCCACGGGGGTCAGAAAAGCAGCAACAGCAGGTCTATGGTTACCACCTCACTGCTGCCAGGATCACTTGGGCTTGTAGCTCTGGGTAGCAGGAATCATTTTCCATTTTTAGAGGAACTAAAAATAAAAATGACTATGTCACATTTAAATACTGCTCCTGTCCCATTATATCCAGTTGAGACTCACCTACATTAAATGATGATACAATTTCATGAAGGTATAATGTGTAGAAACTGCAGTTTTTGTCTGAGAATGATGGTTAATACTTTCTAAATATACAAAGATAGAATTTGATGTTCTTATCTTACATGACCCTGGTCAACAGAAACCTTTTTAGCAGGATAACAGAGGAAGCGTATGTTAATGAAGGTAATTGATTTTAAAATAGTAAATGTTGGATTGCTTTGTACACACCCTACTCTGAAGATTTTTTTTTTTTTATAAATTCTGAGCTTTTCTGGGCAGGAAGATGATAATTAAGGAGCTAGAGGTTTGTTTGTTCCTTTGGTTTTAATTGGGTTGAATGGGCATGAGCCTGCGCTTATCTCCATTTTATAGAAATTGAGGTCCAGAGAGAGAAGTAACTGACCCATAGTCTCATGTCTAGTAACTGACAGTGAATGTATGTCACAGACATGTACTGTGATACACTTGTGATGTCCTTTCCTTCCACTCTCATCTCAAACCAAGATGATGCTTGCTAGAAGGTAAAAACAGGGCTCATCTTTTTTTTTTATTGGATAGTTTATTTATTTACATTTCAGATGTCATCCTATTTCTCCATTTTCCCTCCCTAGAAACCCCCTATCCCATACCCTCTCCTCCTTTTTGCTTTTATACCATTTTAATTACATACAAGTATTAAGGTCAGTTCTAGGTTGAGGAACTAGCAATAAAATAGATGCAAATAGTCAAGGAACAAGCAAGACAATAAACACAAATAGTCAAAGAACAAGCAAGGCAATAAACAAAGTTGCGTGAACACTCCTGTGATCACCGTTTCTAAGGGCTTATCAGGATGACCAAACTATCTGAACCTACTTCCTGTCGCCTCCTGATCCTACCAGCAGACAGAAGGCAACAGACACGGGTTCTTCTTCCCAACACCGTTTATTCAGGAACTTAGAAGTATAGTAAAAAGCCCCCGAGCCCTAGCTCGCAGTCCTTAAATCTCTGTGTCTTCTCCAACCAGAACCTGCCACGAGGTCATTCTCGATTGGTGCTGAGCGCATACATCACATGGCCCGATCTTACGTAATGATGAACAAGCAGAATACATGCGCAGTAAAGCCTAGCCTACATGCCACCCAGGCTTCCTGAAATGGTGAGCCAACACTCCAGGGGCGTCTGGCACCCAGCCAGGTGCCATCTTGAGTTCTGCTCCCCACAACTTCCCTGTCCTAGCCCAAAGTCATTTTCATGTTTGAAGCTTTTTTTCTTGTTCTAGCCTAATATTTGTGGGTGGGGAGGTGGGAGTGAGTGAATAAATAGGTCAAGGCACACCCTCATAGAAGTAGGAGGAGGGGGGATGGTATAAGGGGTTTCTGGGGGCAAGGAATGGTGAAAGTGGATAACATTTGAAATGTAGATAAATTATCCAATAAAAAAAACCAGATAATAGAACTGGCTATTGAAGTTGAGAACTTAAACTTTTTGTCAGCAATTCAATATTACCTATATTACTGGGATTCCTTATAATTTTCAAGGACAAGGGACTGTGGAAAGGGACCATGGAACTTTAAAGCAAGGCTCCTCTCTTATGGTGCACCCCAGGCAGCATGCAAACTCAGTCTGGTCCTTATCATTTCCCTGTGGTTCAGGGTTTCTAGAGCCCCATAGCTCTGCTGATACCAATGCTAGTGATTTTCTACTGTGTAATAACTCTAACCTAGCAGTCTTGCATCTTTAATTAGCATCCGAGAGCTACTGTCAGAGACTAGCCTGCTGGCTTCTGAAGTTCTCTTGCATCTAACTGTGTTGAGCAGTACCACAGCACTTAAATAGGGTGAAACTGTATTAGGTGTCTCTCAGAGGGGAGCACTCGTTACTGCCTAAATTTGGTAAAATAGTGAGAAACTTTGAAGTACAGAATATAAGTGTTCTCTTACATTGCTTTTTCAGTCCCTCTCACAGAAAAGCAATGCTTTTGTGGGATCTTAAGTCCCTGTTGGTGATATGGCACTGAAACAGTACTGTTTTCCACCAGATATTCACAAAAAAACAACGTCTTTGATAAAAAAGAGCTAAGCAATTGGGAAACAAAAAGTGTGTTCCCAAGTAAACTCACATCACAACAAAAGGCAAGTCAGTTCTGCAAATTTGTGTAAAGTTTAGACAATTCATAGGTGAGGAAAGACATTGACATTGTATGTAATTTCAACTAGAGGTTGTGTGTGCAAGCTTCTTGATTGTGGCCTTTTCTAGGTTCTGGGCTGTCCATCATCCATTCTCTGTGCTTTCGTAGAGGAAAGAAAGCAGAACAGTAGTACATGGACCATGGACCACCACTTTGGGTTATTCGTAGGATTAACTGAAGAGACAGATAAAGTTCCTGTCCTGGATTCCACCAGAGTTGACCAAATTTTCACGTTAGCAGTGCACAGGTGATTTGCGTTGGAACATGTTAATGAGTATTTCAGGAAGGCAGAACCAGAAGTTGCTGTTAGTATTAAATCAATAGAAAGTGAATCCAATAAGTGGTATATGTTCTTTTATTATTATTATTCTAAAAAAAATTAAAGTGAAATACATTCTTCTAAATACGTTCCATGAGACCAATATTACTCCATTATCAAAATGAACATGGAAACATCAATATAATCTACACTAATATCCTCGAGGAACCTAACTAAAAATCCCCAACACAATATTAGATAACCAAATCCAATAGTACATTGATGACATGACACAATTTCATTAAATAGAGTTCATCCTGGCATGCAAGGATGATTCAGTAGATGACAGTCAATAGCTGCACACTGCATCAACAGGAGACAAAAAAAAAAAAAAAAAACATTTAATACCATAATAGGTGCAAAATGAATATTTAACCAATTCCAAATTTCTCACAATAAAAGCAATAAACTTACCTACACACAGAAGGAGTATATCTGTACATAATGACATCTTATGACAGGACCATAGCTCACATTATACTGACTTGTATATTGCCTTCGTAACAAGCATGAAACGTTTGGTTTTGAGTTGAAGAAATCATATCACAGGATAGGTGCATTAAGTCCACTGATCATTTTTCAGAATTGTCAATTCCACATAAACCCGAGAAGTGTTTCAATGGTCCTTTTCATCGAATAAAATGGTAGCTTGTAATTTTAGCTCCATAGCAAGGCATGTAAGGAGTCCAAGATGCTTACAGCAGATTGACTCCATCACTAAGAGGCTACAAGACACTTTCCTATGATCAGGCTGAAGTGAAATGAAAGTGATGGATCTAAGCTTATACTTATGGTCTGTGATGCTTCCACAACAGATACGAATTTTCCCAGGTGATAAGTAATACTCTTTAGTCATAAACTTGACTGAGTTCCTATATTATTCATTTTCATATATTTCGTATATTGATCCCACAACTTAAAATCACTCAGTTGTATTTCCTGTAGTTGATTTTGTTCTATATTCCCACAAAGCAGTGTCATGATGTCATGATATGGGACATAGGAAACATTTATCGAATGCTGGCATAACAAAAAGACTCAACAGAAGAATGCTAATCCTCAGGCATACCAAGGAACTAGTGAATACTCTGTCCAATTGCCAGGGAGCCACCATTTTTGGAGAAGACAAGATAGTGTGTAAGAGCACAGACTCTGGACTTCAGGAAGTTTGGGTTCATTGGTCATTGGATTCATGGTCCCTGTTAAATTATCTAAATTATGTGATCCTCAAAATTAAAATAAACTTATATGTTTCATCTTTAAGACCATTTAATTAGGTGTCATATCTATTATCATACAAATTAGATGAAAATGAGTTAACACACCTGAAGTACTTTGCACATTGACATATGTTGTGGTTTGACAAAGAACTAACCCCAGAGGCTCATGAATTTATATACCTGAGCCTCAGTGGGTAGTGTCCTATAAGAATGTTCTGAATCTTAAAGAGGTAGAGCACTGATTGGAGAAATTTGTTGGCTGGGATGGGGGCATCTGTGAAATTTTATAGCTCAGTCCCTGTTCCTGTTTTCTGTCTCCTTCCTGAGTACAGATGAAATTTAACAGTTTGCATTCTGACTGATATACTAACCCCATGTTCTTGCTCCCATACCTTCACAGTCATGACCATATCCCCTATGGAAGTGTAAGCTCAATTTCTTTCCTATCTTTTTTTCAGGGTATTTTATCACAACAGCAGAAAGAAAGTCAGCAGTATAACACTAAACTTAGAATAAAGGCTCTGAAAAGTTCTGCACATCTAAATACCCATCTAAATTTACTGCTTCACTACTTGATGTTGGCTGTGCACAGTAAGTTTATTTTTATTTTGAATTATTCCTCCACGAACCCATACATGCACTGCTCTGGAAGATACATTTAATAAAAATGTACTGGTCAAGCAAAAGGTCTCAGTGTCATTTACAGGTTATAAGAGAAAGAATTAAACTCCACAGAAAGGAGCCAAAATTTCTTCTTTAATATCCTTGAATAAATATGCAAAACAGGAAGAGCTTGGCTTTTGTGTTCTTCTTAAACTCGGGTCATATTTCTACAGCTTCCGAGATATCTTAAAGCTCCACTACTTACTGATTCAACTATGATCCACCTCAGAGGTTGATTTTACTTTGTGACTGCAGGGAACATGTTTCTGTCAGCAGGCCCTCTGAGTCTTTACTCAGAAGGTGTGTGGGCGAAGATCTGCAGAGACATTCTACTTCCTAATGTGGAGTGCTTTTCAGAGACACAGATAAATGTAGGTGGGATGCAGTGGCGAAGTGCCCTGGATGTCATTGACAAGGTAGAACACCTTATCTGTAATTTGCTGCATCCTGCTGGCTTTTGATTTGGGGAGAATCTTTCTATTTAGAAAATTTATAATTGAGGACAGACCACACATGGCAGCTTTTGTCAATACCTATAAAAAGAGACCCATTGAGGCCAATTAGTACTGACTTGCAGTAGCTAATTACACACTCAACTCCCAAACTCACATTCAATTGGATCTTGTTTATAAGTTGAACTCAGTCTTGTTGGAAGTTTTTAGGCCCCAGAAACCTTCAGTAATTAGAGTAAATTCCACACTTCTGTCAGTTGTTTATCACACATCTCACACAAGAACCTCAACTATGTATAGTTCCTTCGTTGTTTGATCCAACTGGAATCAGCAACATTGTCTGTGCTGTCTACCAGATACGGAGCAAAATCATAGTTCAATTTTATCCAGCTTGTTGGTGGCATTGATTGCAGGAGTTTGTTTCATAGATGAATTAATGGTATTGTAAATCACTTATATATGATGCTTTTCTTCTATGAGAAACGGAAGAAATCATGCAGGCACATGCTTTATGTTATCATTGTGGTTAGCTCAGTTGAAATATATATATATATATATATATATATATATATATATATATATATATGGATTACTTTACAGTATCTAGAGCAACTCCAAGCATAATTAGTATGCTATGTATTTTATCCCTAGGGCAGACTTTAACTGATTTCTCTACCATTTCTCTAGTAGCTGCTGGGTGGAGGAAATCAGAGCTAAATCTAATTGCTTTCCAAGATTGCTAATACTTCCCCTTCCCTCGGGTATGGAGTGAAGTGCTTCCCCTCATTAAGATACTTAAGTTTCACCTTTTACCAGATCCCCAATTACTCATTTAGATAGAATATTTTATGTCATGAAGTACTTTGGAATCAGGACAAAAGAGGAAGGTGTTAATATTCCCCATGACTGGGAACTGGCATGTTGATGTTTATTATTGAATATGCACATATGAAGAACATGTGTGTGTAAGAATGCATGCCATAGCCTACATGTGACATCCAGAAAAAAAACCTTGTAGAGGCTGTATTCTCCATTTTACTCTGTGGGTTCAGGGAATTGAACTCTGATATTAGGATTTTACAACATCACATACATATTCATCTTTGCTTCTAAGGAATGCCACACTCATCTAAGAGCAGGTGTTCCCCCCAATTCTCTGGTTTTCACTCATTTAAAATTATATTTTTCTCTCCAAAATCAACCCATAATTTTGGTAACCCCCCTTCTACATAAGCTCCATTTTTCTCTCCTGGGAGCCACTTGCTGGTTCTTCAGTGTGTTTCTCCTTCTTTCCCCTGAATATAACTTTTGATAGAATCTTTCTCACAACAAAACTCATGTTCTTACAGAAATTATAATAAGATGACATTACAAAGTATAGTCAAGGGCAAATTAGTAAGAACTTCAGACTGTAATTCCAAGTCTTGTAAATTGTTAGAAATGTTTTATTTTCTTTTTCATAAATTGACAGTAAATGTCTACCTGATAAGGATGCATTTGTGAATGTAAACTAGTGGGTAAAGAGTGATTTATGAATTAGGCATCTTTCAACTCACAAAGTGATCACAAAGAGTATATGAGAAGAAAATGTTTTAAAGCATTTTACACAATGGCAGGACAGTACAGAATGCTGAGGACCAGGCATGAATTTTTTTTCTTTGTTAGTTTTTTTTCTTTGTTAGTTAGTTTCTTAGTCATTTTTGATCTTGATTCTTTGCCAGAGCGAAAGTGTCTCCATAGTTTGTTCAATAATTTGGTGTTTTCTTTTAAACACTCTTTTATTCACTTTACTATGTTGTCTTACCCTCGTAAATGAGTCTTTGATCTGTTATTAGTAGTCTTTTCTATGAAATAAATTCTGGAAAACCTCTAAGGTGCCTTCAGTTTAGAAATGTCCAGGCTCAATAATCTCAGTATAAATATAATAGAAATTTATACTTCAACCTTCTGACAAGTTATTCAGTTTATGCACCCAACATGTAATTGGCAAGCAATTACCATGGTCCACATATTAGGGATACGTCACAAAGCCAAAGCAACATTGTCTCACATCAATGTGGTTTACAGGGTTCAGAATACACTTTTCTTGAGTACCACACTTTGGCATGTTGTAAATTTTAAGCTAAAGGAGTTGGAGCAAATTGAAGCAGAAAAGTCACCTTGACCTTACCTAAACTTCTCTTGAGCAGGCTGTAAAACCCTCAGGTGAAGATTCTCTCCCTAAACCAGTAGAAAATTAGCAGACTTATTTGTGAGGAGACAGCATGTACAGAAGACCTTACTAAACAGGCCTTGCCAGGTTTTCCGAGTTTAATAATGTTAGGTCCCATGTTCTGTTCTGTCATTGTCCTTCACTACTGTCTACTCTCAGGAAGCTTGCTATAAAAATACTAAGTCAACTGGGTCATTTGCTTTCATTTCTCAATGAAGGATCCCATGATATTTAAAACATATTAAGTAAACTTGCATGATTTTCAACTGTCGCTCTGTTGTCACAGAAGTGTGAGCTGTGAATGCAAATTAGGTAGAAGGAAAGATCTTGTCATCATCTGAATAGATCACAGGATGGAGGAAGTAAAACACTGATTAAATATCTTCAAGATAATACACGATCACAACTTGGAATACGAGCTCACTGGAAGTACGTGATAATGGATGAATATCATCCGAAGCCAAAAGAGTAACAGAAGGTTCTAACCTTAAACTTGAACTCTGAATGGAGCCTTGTCCTGGAGTCTAAGGTAGATGTGGCAGGTACTTCATCTGCTGCTTTGTGCCTTACTGCTCATAGAGCTGTGCATACGAGGAGGAACAGTACCTGAATGGGAAATTCACGTTTCATTGCATATTATTGTCTTGCAAAGTTCCTAACAACAACTTAAGGCGGGGTTTATTTTGGTTGACTGTTCAAAGGCGTAGTCTATCACAGCAGGGATAACATGAGTCAACAAGATCATGAGGAAGGTGGTTACACTGATGCAGAGGGGTATGAGAAGTTAGATTCCACTTACTTTCTGATTCATCTTTTTCCTGAGACATAAGACCATAGGGTGATGTCTTCCATATTCAGAGCATGTCTTCCTGTCTCAGTTGTACCACCTGAGACTTCAGAGATGCATCCAGAGATATGTCTTCTTGAAGATTCCAAATACAGTCAAGTTGATGAAAAAAGATTAATCATTACAAGTGCCAGTTCTGTTAGTTTCTAGACACACAACCAGTACATTCCAGTACAGGGTTTCTCTGACATAATGCATCAGAGCAAATGCTTATGAACAGTATTTCCTTCTCCTCCTGATACATGTGTACCAGACTTTCTTTACTCTTCAAATTGGGTACATGTGTGAGCAGAGAGCTCTTAATCGCATGATTAAGGCAGAAGTGTCTGGAAAATAGCTATGCTCATAAGTGGTGATGTCATGTGACTTGGTGGCACACACAGAAGTGGGAGAGGATCTCCTATACTTGGTACAATAGGCAAATGAAAAATTTGCTTTAGTCAAATGTAGGAAGTGAACTAGATTACAGTATGCTTATGTCATTGATGTCCCATTCTCCCAAGATACATAATGTTGTGCAGTTCGGTTCTGATCAATGTGATGATCCAGTTTCTGGGAGCAGACTACAAAAGAAATGAGTAAAAGTAGATATGTGGACATCCTAAGGATATATACATTCCTCATTATTTAATTCTTCAGAAAGCAAAACCTAATAAACTGTGAAATGGGAAAGCAAAGAAAACAGGGGTGCTGAGCACAAGAAAGGACACGTGTAAAAAGTTTAACATGCTTGATGTATGGACATCCAGGGACTGGCAGGGAAAAAAGTGAATGTAGAAGAAAGAGGGTGACCGTGACTGTGACTGGGGGCCAGAAGGCTGAAGAATAGATAGGGTTAATTTGCAGGACCTTGAAGACTGTTCTAAGGAGTCTAGGAGTACATCATCAATAGATACTTTTGAATGAAAATACCTCAATTTACTTATTCAGGCAGAGAAGAATTTTTGTGAGTAACTTTTTTATTTAAATATCACAAAGAGATATATGACAAAGGCTGATGATCACCTTTGAGGCAAGGCAATGCTCAGCTCAAACTTTCCCTCATTGGGATATATTTATATTTTCACTATGTGGCGTTACCTAAGAAGAAGAAATGCAATCATTAAATCTGTCATACTAGTTTGCATTGAAAAGGGTCCAATTTAACTGGCCACCAACTCATTCCTTTTACTTACTTAAAGGGTTTTTTTTTGTTTTGTTTTGTTTTTGTCTTTTTCTGCCAGAACTATGGAAGCTGTGGGGATTCTGCTCAGGCACAATAGTCAGAGCATTACAGATTTTGAACATGATTTTAGCTGACCTTTCCTTCCCTTACTGAAGAACTGTAACCTTTCCTTATGTCCTCATACATCAGTCTCAGGTTTGTAACCAAATTCCTGAACATGTAGAATGTATAGAGACCGTTGTTTATAAAGTAAGTACGAGACTGAACAGCTGCTGTTTGCATTCTGTACTTGAAAGGTTATGTGCATGAGAGTGGTAAAAGGTTATATCTTATAGATTCAACTTGAGGAGTACATGTGTCTTTCTCAGGGACTCCTTAATTTGTTTTTCACCAAATAAACATAATGCTTTCAGAGCTAAACCAATCTTGGGTGAAGTCTTTCTTCTACTGTTTCCTTAATGCACATAACCTTTACTTCTCAAGCCTATTTTCATTTGGACACCCACAAATGGGGCAGGGATGCTTTGTACCTGTGAAATGTCATTTAAAGCCACTTTACAGTCATCTTTTCGTCAGAACATTTCCATATCCCACTTGTGTTGGGTAGTTTGTTAGCAGAGACGAGGAGTAAAGTTCTCAGCCTCATTTCTATGCCTAGAAGGCTGCTGGCAAGAAGGACACAGGTTTACACTTTTAGCTGAAATTTGTACCTCTTACCTAACATCTTAAGCTTTACATAGCTGCTCTGAGTCTCAGTTACATAGTGTGAAACAGCCATACAAATACATTACTCTTTAGAGTAATGGCTCTCTAAAGATACCTATATGCTTATTATCAGAACCTGTCAAGATACCACTCTACATGACAAAAGGGTCTTCGCAGATATGATTAAGTCTAGGATCTCAAGATGGGACTCGTAATCAATGTGATGCTGTTTATCCTGACATAATCACAAGAGTCTTTATGAAAAGAGGATAAGCAGGTCAGTGGCAGAAAAGACGGAGTACTGGGATTGGAGCCTGCAATAGTGCAAGATAAAGATCATGAGCTGAGGTGTATAGGAACCTCTAGAATCCGGGAAAAAAATAAGCATGTTTTCTTCTGCTGTCCCCAGGAGAGACATGGTTTTGTTGAAAGTTTGACGTTAGGTCTTCTGGCCTCCAGGTATGGTAACAAACCTGGTAATAAATGACTTTTCTCAGTTTCTAACTACTTTACAGTTTTGTGCATGAATATAATGATTTTACTGACTTTTATCCCCATTTCTTTCTATGTCACTCTCTCTTCTTACTCCCAAGGGTTCTTCTTGGTTCCATATGTTTGTGTTGTTACACATGTGTGTAATGTATGGGACACATTTTACATAAATCACCATGCCTTATGCATTTACTCTTTATATGTGTGTACATCTTATGTTTTATATTTATGAACTACTATAGTATCCTAAAAACTGAAACATTTTGCAGATAGAGAAACTGAGTTAGACTCAGTTAGGCAGAGTTAGACTCCGTAACAATCTTAAAGCCAGATAGCTGTCTAGCTAGGGATGGCAAACCTGGCTTTGTCTATCTGTTTGCTTTCACAGCTGAAGAACAGAGAGGAAGGCCAAGTACAGGATCTGTCTTCTATTCCTACCAGACTTCTCTGGTCTTGAGATCTTTTCTGTGCATGGGACCACCTGGCAGGTCTACTTCTCACACTGCAAGTATCCCATTGGGGATGCACCAGGAGAGGAGCCTCCTGTAAGGGTGCATGACAAACCTCCCTGCCTAGCTTCTGAGTTCTCTGCATTCCTGGCATTATGGTCAATGACCTTGAATGCTTAGTCATGATGGGACAGCTGGGCAGTAAGGTAACATGACAGGAGCTGTTGTGCCACCTGTGCTCTGTCTGTCAGCTGCTACCTGCTGGGCCAGCCTCAGGCAAATCTGAAATGAATTCAAATAATCTGAGGATGGCAGAACATGACAGGCAGGTGAGCAGGGCAGTATGTGAGGAGCCTCTAGAGCACATCCTCTTATAGTTGCTAATAAAAAAACATTATTTGAACAAAGGGGAATTTATAAAGCATCTATAGAGTCTGGTCCTTACAGCCTTCTGCAGTACATACCATAGTTCCTACTTCTATTGCTCTGTATGACATTATCTTTTAGCCTGTCCCTCTGTGACATGCAGTGACTACTCTGCTAAAGCTTACCTCTCACATTCACAGAGACTTCAGAATGATGTGCCTTCCTGCTCTCAGGATTAGAGGAAGCTCCTTTAGCCTCTTGTCTGTGAGTTTCCACCCCAAGAACTAATGTGCCAGCTCTCGTGTTTGTCCAAACACTTTTCCTCCTTTGTAAGCTACAAATTACCCAGCAGAGCCTCCATGACAGAATGATGGAGTTGGGCTGGTGTCTGTCCTTAGCTGGGCTGACTCAATAAAAGTGATAATGAACACTAAGGAGAATTTGAAGAATGAGTAGAAAAATTGCTGCTATTGATATTCCCTGCAGCCATTTGCGATAAAAGCATCTGAAAGGGCCTCTCACTCAGGGCAGATCCCTTAGAGACAAACTGCAACAGCAAAGAGCTCATACTTGTGTCATGTCAAACAGTGCCTCAATATACTACCCAATTTTATTTCCAAAACAACCAAAAGAAACCAACACACAGAAAAAACCAATAAAACAAAAACAAACTTATACTGAGTCCCATTTCATAAATGAAATAAAGAAAATTCAGATGGGTTAATTTCATTGACCTTGATCTCCTGATCTTATAGTAGCATTAGAAAGTGAATAAGTTTTGAATTGTTTATGTGTGTATGTGTATGCAAGTATGTTTGTATGTGTATGTATGTGTGCACATGTGTATATGTGTGTATGTGTTGATACATGTATGTGTGTGTATATGTATGCATGTATATTTGTATGTGTGTGTGTTTGCATGTATTTGTGTGTGTGTGTGCACATGTGCATGTATGTGTGTGTTCGTTTGAACCTAGAACTTCTGTATGCTATGCAAGTACTCTGTCACTGAGCCACATTTGCAGCCTACAACAAGCGTTTGATGGGCTTTGTCAGTGTGTTTGATTTAGGAATATGTGGCTGTCACCAGTATGTGGCTTTGGGTCCATTTCTGACAATTTCAGGTGAAAGCACAGTGGAACTGAGTCCATTGGAAATTGGTCCCAATAACAGAAATAGACATCAGAATCCAACTTACCTGTAACTGTTCTTCATAATTAACTTACTTTGCCAGAGCTATTTCAGTCCTCTGCTCTATACTGCAGTCATTATCAGGTCTTTGTAGTTCTGCCATACATGTTCCTCACTGTTTCCTAGTCCACCAACTTCACCCAGACCTACATATGACAGACTAGTTTTGTTACTTTGTTTGTTTTGCATGTATGTATGTGTCTGTTTGTGGGTGTGCTTATACCATGGCTAGTATATAGTCAGAGAACAACTTGCAGGAGATGATTCTTTTCTTCTACTCTCTAAGTCCTAGGGATTGAACTGAGATCCTCAGATGTGCAGTAGAATCCCTTACCAGCTAATCCATCCCCCTGGCTCTAAGAAATTTTTGACTGGCCAAATAGTTTGAAGGAAAAAGATCCAGAGGAAATGATTTTTCCATTTATCATCCTGTATAACATTTTTTATGGTGAGAGATGTTTTCAATTTATATTTTCAGTCTTGATTTGTAAGTTTTATTTCACAGTTATGTAAGAAACTTGCATTATTTATCAGCCTTGTAACAGAGCCATAGTGTTTATTATTTTAAAATCGTAGCCAGGAAGTTCTGGCTTTCAGGTAATAACACAGGGATTTGAAAAGAGGGAATTTAGGGTCATGCAATGAATTATTTGTGGAACCAGGACTTGAAGAGGTAACATCCACTTCCTATATAAAAAGCAGCATTACAGTTCATAGGCACACATACCACTTTCTTTATTTCTCAACAGACCTAAATGGGTTAGGATGACTGAGTAACTTGCCCATAATAAATTCCTTTTAAAGAGAAAAAGAAAAAAAAAACAGTTTGGTTAGGCCTTCTAGGCTCATAGCCCTGATTTTCGAGAATAACTTCTTTTGAATTTTCTTCATAAGTTAGTTTATTATTGCATGTATCGTTTGTGCAACGTAATTGGCTTTCTATGGCATTTACATGTGGCATTTCTATGCATTTACTCAGAAGATTAGTATCTTCTGAGTGTCTCTTTATACATCCTGTTCTTACATTACCATTTTCACTGTTTTTATCAAATAACTATAACTTTTAATAAAAGGACAAAACTTATAATAAAGGGACAAAACTTATAATAAAAGGACAGGCATTTTTGTACTTTAGATATTTAGCAACTTCGGATGAATTGCTGACATTTTGTGTAGAATACCAAATGGAGTGAATTTTATAATCTCTGTTATCAGAGTCTTACTGCATTTGTCATCAGTTGCTCTTTCACAGTTTTGGCACTGTGTGTTATATGAAGCATGTTCACATATATTACTCTGTTGGATGCTTTGGACAACCCTCAGTTATTTGTGTTGTCCATATAATAGCACTGAAGTCTAAGGAGCTTCTCTGTCTATAGTCATAGCCCAAGGTCAGGACACTAGGAAACTTAGGGACCCAGATCAGCAAGATCATATCTATCAGCTCCATCCTTGCCTATTCATCCAGTGTTCCTACACTGGCTCCTGAAGCTGCGTGTGCAGGAAGAGATGGAACATCCACAGGATGAGCTGGAAGAGGCACGAGTGCATGCCAATAGCAAGCATCATGGTACATGGATTCAGCTGGTTCTAGTGCAAGATGTGCTGTTCTCTGCTCAATACTTTTAGAAAACACTATCCCAGGACTCCTGACAAAGCCAGGTGGATGTATTGATCAGTTTAGGTACAATGCCAAAGACTGGGTACTTCAAACAATGTAACTTAATTTTCTCACAGTTCCAGGCTAAAAGTCCAAGGTTAAAGTGTTTAAACTTTAGTTTTGTGAAAAGGTCTTTCTCCTTGCTTTACAGATAGCTACCCTCTCTCTAAACCTGTTCTGGCCTTTTCTCTGTGGCTGTGCACCCTTCATGCCTTGTATGCTTCTCTACCTAGGACTACAACCATGTTGGATTAGGGGCCTGTTCTTAATGCTCGGCCCCAAATAAATTCACAGTGGAGGTCGAAGGTGAACATAAAATGCATGTGGAGGGGGCAGACATAGCTTTTTGGCCTTTTGGCAAAGATTAAGTGCAAAGTTTGAGTGGGGGCAAACTCAGTCCTTAGCGGTGGGCAACACACCGTTGAGACACATATCCTGTTCACGGCCAACATGTCCTTTCTTGATGCTTGTTTAAACATCTTCTACAGCTGCCAAATTTCTGAGCCTGGATGAGCTGTTTTGAAGCTTGTAAGTTGCATTTCCTCTCTTCCCTAAATATTGTGCTTACAAGTACCCAATTTACAAATCGAAATGAGAAAGCAAGAAGGAAGAAAGGCTGCCATAAACCTTTGAGCAAAAGGAAAAATGTCTTTGGTGAAATGAAAATGAGGAAGCTGGGAGTTCTCTCTCAGCTGGAAAAATCAATTGTTACCTCAGCAGCCCTGACAGTGAGCTAGTTGTAATCAATTCTGTTAAAGTTAATTATACCTGCATGAATTCCACTCCAGTTCACTGTCAATTCTATTATCGCTACGGTGAGTTATGGGTGCCAGCTTCTGAAATGAATAGCAATGATTGCTGGAATTAAGACCATTACAAGAGGATTTTTAAAAATAGTTCTGGAGTTCTATAAACTGCCCAGGAAGCTAGTTAGCTTGTTGTGTCAAATCACTCCCAAGAGACGGCTTATTAGAGTCCACATGGATGTGCTGCCTGCCCTGGAGGTTGAACAAAGCACAGAAGAAGCAAGCAGGCTTGGCGCTGTCTGACTTTGATTAATGATGCTAGCATTGTTTCCCTGTCATCTTGCTGTTTTATTCTTGTATTCTATCACAGACTTACGTCAAGTGGGAGAACTCCTATTGAACATATTTTGCTGGATTTTTGAGTTTTGCTCTTTGTCTCCAAAGTTTCAGGCTCTAGATTAGTCCAGTATGCAAGGTTCTTTTCTATGGTGATTAAAACCAGACCAAACCAACCAATGAAACAGCAGTGAGCCCAAAAACAGAATGCTTAGGACTTACCCGGAGTGCTAGGTTGAATACTCCTTGGTTAGTCCTCTGATGGTCTGATGACCAAGTTACTTTAGGTATATTTGTCTTACTACCAGGTAGTATTCTATGTAGCCAAGTCTGGCCCCCAAATCACAGTAAACCTCTGCCCTGACCTGTTGAGCACTGCAATTACAGGCCTCTATGCATCTGTGTCCAACTGAGTATTGACTTTTTAACTAATATTTGAGAGTATTCCAATGTATTCCAAACTCAAGTAGTACCTTTTTCTATAATTTCTTTCTAAACCATGTTCTTGTCTTAGAAAATAGTTGAACTATATTTCATAACTTATTTTTAATTGTCATATGAGTCTGAGTTTGAGTTTTAGTCATCAGAAGGTGGATCAAATGTTCCTATAGAAATATAAGCTATCTGGTCAAATTTAATAAACACACACATTTAGCAAAATATATATGTTCCACATACTGCATGTGACATACTAAAAATAGTTATTCATATATACCTCAAATTTAAATGAATTAAAATTTAACCAAATTTAAATTTAAATAAATGGAAGATTCTTACTCTGTATTTTTATTTGTTAAATAGGAGGGAGGATGGCATCCTCCTTACACAGGCAGAGCTGAGAAGAGCTATCCATATGGTATCCTTGAGACCTTTCCCATTTGAGCTGGTTGAATGGAAAGAATATACAGAATGACTTTGGAGTCATCATTTGACAGTGTCAGAGCCACAATTCATTTGGGTCATTTCAGGAATTAATTCCTTAGCTCTGATTCACTGAGGTCTGCATGGTCATCTACATACTGGTTCAGATTCCCTGGATGCCTAAGTGAGCAAGAAAAACTATCTACTGCACCTGAAAAACCATAGGTCTTGGGTCTATTTTCTTCAACCTTTCACCTGCCCAGGTAACACACTTACCAGACACCAGGACCACACTTATTAAGTAACAGTTAACCCTGGACACAGCATTTGTAAGCCTGTATCTCTCCCCCACCCATCTTCCTCATGGGGTCGATAGGCTCAGAACTTCCAAGCACCTCCCCAAACTCTTTTCCATTGATGTATTAAAATTTTCTAAACATAATATTTGTAAGGCTCATTACTTTTTGGAGAATTTTTATGGTTATTTGTGAATCTGAATAATGAATATTCTTCATAACTTTGGTAGTTATCTTTTGCTGAGACTCAATTTTTGGATGAGATACAGATAAATACCTAGGAAGCATAATTTATCAAGAATGACATACGAAAATGAAACCATGAACACACCAATACCATGAAAGTGCATCACATCAACATTCATAAAAAAGACCCTAATAGTCTGAGTATATAGCACTCAGAAGTAGGAACACTGTGTATGCTATGTTCACCTCCTAGAAAGGTAGGGGGAAGGTTCAGTTTAGAAGTACATCAAACCAAAAGTATCCAGTATGAAACCATTATTTGGGTTGACGAGATGGCTTGGATGGTTGTGGGGACTGGCTGCCACCAAGCCTGATGATCTGAGTTTGAATCTCTTGGTAGCTGCACATGTGCATCATGGCACCCTGCCTCCAAAAATCCATAAACTAAGAGAATGTGTTAAAGAACTCCTAACAAAGAAAGCTCAAGATTCGATAGCTTCAGGAAAATCATATGAAGCATTGAAAAGAATTATTAATGTCAATCTTTTCCAAACTCTTCAAACAAATTGAAAAAAAAAACACTTTTAAAGAAAAATTGTTACAGTATATACAGCAGCAAAATGGAAAACAGGACTGTTCTGACAGAACGTACAATCCCCATAAATAATGCTTTCCAAATGAAGAATAACAGGAAGTTGTTTTAAGTGTATGAAGGATCACAAAGACATAAATGAACCCTGTGTAACAAGAACATGTAACAAAATATTAGAGGTCAGAGGGGCTTTTCTGGATTCTGGTTTGGCTTAGCAGAGGAGGGTAGATGAAGGCAAGAATACTCATAAAGACTCAGAAGCAGGGAGGAGCAGTTTTATCCTACAGGGACTGAGAGAGGACAGATATGTCTACAGCTGAATGTAGCCAGAGAAGGCTTTGAGATGCATGAAAGGAAGCCTCAGCTCAGGTGAGATCCCTACGGGAAAAAAACAGGAGGTGACCAGGGGAAAACGATTTCTAAGAAATACCCACCATTGTCTTGATGATCTGATTGTGTAGAGTCCTAAAATCCACTACTTTCTTCATGAGTTGGTATAGCAATAGCTATCATTTATCATGTGGCTATGTTGTTTCAGACATCTTTAAATATGCTTGTTATGTTCAAATTAATTTAATTATTATTGTTGAGTAACCAGAGGGACAGAGAGTTTGTGAAGATTTTAAGAGGTTGTTCAGGCAGTTAGTGGCAGAGATGCCTTTTGTGGGGCTGTAGCTCATGCGTGGGCATGGGTCCTGCTGGGCTGAGTTGTGGATCCAGTGTGTCTGCGGCCCTAGGCCTTGGAACCACAGCTTCGGGGAGCAGAAGCCTAGGAATTTGATTGAGTTCGGTGCTGGGCAGATACTGGGCTATGAGAAGCTGCGGAGCTCTGCCTGGGCATGGGGAGATCTAAGTCTGAAGTTCTGTGAGGGCAGAGCTCCTGGGTTGAGGGTCTCTGGCCGAAGCGGCTAGATGAGGATACCAGTGGTCTCAGCCCTTGGGCACCCAGAGCTGCTGGGGACTGCAGAAGGACCAAGATGGAGTGGGCATATGAATTGGACTGGCCCACAGACAAGAGGGACAAGAGTGAGAGAAGTTCCAGTAGCACCTGGCGGGGTAGAGACTCTTGGTCGAAGCGACTCACTTGACTGTGTCAAGGCTGGCTTGGCCAGCTTGCTTGAGTTGGCAGGGCTCCATGACTGGAACATAGAGAAGTACTCCACAGGAGATTAGACTGCAGGGGCTTGGTAGTCGAAGGCCTCCTCCATGGTTTTTCATGGTGGGCCCCAAAGACGAGAGGATGTCCATGATTTTAAAAGGTGTATTGTCATGGCAGAAAGTAGATGTAGCTGTACCCTGTACCCTGTGTCCTCAGGGCGGGCCTGAGGTTAAACACCGTTTGTAAGGAGGAGGGTCTGGGAAGAAATGCTTAATTGGCTATGCCCTCCGGCCTTTAGGTATCTCATTAATATAAAGGTTTCTTGTAGCTATGCGGCCTGTAGTTAAGCCCTCTACCTGTGCTACCTATGCTACATGACCTAAAGCTACAAACCTTTCTTTAGAAGGGGCTGTGGATAAGTGAAAGGAACCAGGGCCCAGGAGCAAGACCAAACACCTACTGTCCCATTAGGGTATTTTCTAGGGTTCGAGGCCTGTGCTCGACCAGGCACGCAGCTGCCTCTCACAACCCACTGTCCCACAACCTTTCCCAGAATTTAACCCTAATCCTGTGCTCCAGTGCTCATGGTTTTCTAAGGTGGCAGTTAATGGTGCAGAAGATAAATGACAATCAGATGGTTCATTATCTACATGTTGTTATTCCACAAGTATCTGTTGAATTCTAGATACTATGTTAGGTATGATTTTGCAAAGTCATCTCTTAACTGAACTGGAATGAGAGATAGTTTATTCCTGGAATGAGAGAGATGGTGAAGTCAGTAAAGTTCTTGCTATACAATCATGAGAATCCGACTTTAAATCCCAATCAACCATCTTTTAGCTGGTCATGGTGGCACAAGCCTGTAATCTTTGGACTGGGGAGGCAGAGACTGCTCCAAATTCTTAGAGTTCACCTGCCACCCAGGGAACACAAATTGGAGAGCTTCAGTGAGAAACCCTTCTCAAATAATGAGACAAAAGAGATAGAAAAAGACCTGTATTAACTAATGACCTCCATAGGAGGAACAGTGCCAAGCAATCATAGAAAGAGCAATTCGCTTGGATTACCTCCCCAGATTACAAAAGAGATCCACACGTGGCATTTGTGGAGGTTCTATTTCATGTGAACCTTCTCTCCTTTAATGAGAAAGGGCTGAGCCCTGATTTCAAACATTGGGCATTTTTACCTGAGGGCCCTTCCCATTGGTTAGATGGAGGGACCCAATTACCTCTTATTAGCAACTGCCCAATCTGCTGCTGACAAGGGGGTGAGGTTATGTTTGTGTTTTCTCCCAAGACGTAACTGTGCCAGTATGGGTGCCCTCAAGAGATGTTTGCCCAGCCACAGACCAGGAGGCAATTCATTGAGCCAGGACAGAACCAGGACCAGGACCAGGAGATGTAATGTGCATGTTTATTAATTTTTCTTCAGCCTGGGATGGCCAATAAGATCTGGACTTTATTGTTCCTAACCTCATTCTTTTGCCTATGGCAGTTAACTCCCCAGCCTACCCTGTTCTTTTCTCTTCCAATGTGAGTTTGGGTTTGCCCTTCATGGACTCAGTCACTACTACACAACAATTAGAAGGCACTTGGCTCACAGAGGAAATTCTTTGCTTTACCACCCAATGTCTCCTCCAACAGCCATTGTATCTGACTACACAATCTGACCATGGAGGAATTTCATGATAATCTAACCTATGGCACCATGTTAGGCATGGAACTTCATGTTCCCCTTACTGATTACAAATCCTCAAAGAATTCCCCAAGCATATCACATCTACTCCTGCCTCAACACCTAAGGGTTCCTCAAATGCCCACTTTTGTGGGATTTCCCATCTTTGGGAGCACTGCCAGCCTGCACTAGGTGTAAGATTTTCTGGGGCCTACTTGATATTAGCATCTAACCTCTCACTTGACATGTGGAGGTTACCTCTCATGATGCTTCCAATATTACTCCCTCTGTTAACAGAGATCCCATTCAATTCCAATATGAGCTCATTATGAATAATTGGAATTTATGTGACTCCTCTAATTGTCTTTATTTATGCTCCTTTACTTTCTTAAAAGTTAGTCTTCTCTTTAATGGGATGCATTTCCATATAAACTGGTTGGTGAAAATGTGGACTGGGGTGACCCGTATGAATGTGACCATTGGCAGTCAAGTTGGCTGGAAAGCCACCATAGTCTGTGTTCAACTTCCCTTTTTCTTTCTGGTCACCAATATCTCCATTATCAAAGACAGAATTAACTGCTTCAATGAAAAATGTCTCCTGACCACCTGCTGGATGGGATATTCAACAACAACTATCCTGATAAGGGAAACAGCTGCCATTTGAATGCTTATGGTTAATACCATTCACTTTCATGGTGTCACTTTGATGACCCAGACTCACTTACAACCCTTACACTGGAGAAAGAGATTTTTGCAGGGATTACTGCTGCCATCATTTCAGGCATTACTGGGGAGACAACAGCTGCTGTTGCCTTGACCCAGACAGCTACTTTGGCAGAGGCTGTCATCATGGCAGTCAGCTGAGATGCTACACGTACAGGAGGTACTAAATCAACATCTTCCTCAAGCCATCCACATTTTACCATAATAGACTGACTTACTGGCAGAAGAGTTGTCCCTAGTTAGTGACATGTCTCTATTGGCCTGAGACCCGAGGTTTCACTCAATCTGCTTTATGAGTCAGATGCTGGTACCTACAGAGCCATACTTTAGAATTACCAGATTGTTGCCAAACATAAGACTAAAAGAGATGGTGTTGTGAGCTGGATTTATGAACTGAGTCACACTGTTCCTGGAGAAAGGGTAGACTTTAGCCATGTGAGAAGGAATAGAAGAGTTATCCTATGGTATCTTTATTAGTGTGTTGCCATGTTCTTCCATGGTCTTTTAATAGAATGTGGTCTGAGATCAATAGAACATACATGGACATCCTAGAAAGGCATCTTGGGGTTCTTCCTTAATTTTAAACATCTCCAGGTAACTTTCCTGGATTTATAGTAATGTTTAAGAACAATTGTCTCCTCTCACATGGCCAATGAACTCTAATATTATTGAGGGCATTGAGTAGGATTTATTAGGTTTATTGAAATAATTAAAATAGCTACTTTTATTGTTGTTCTTGTAAGGCAGAATTTCATTTTTAGTCCAAGCTGGTCTTAAATTCTTTTAATTAGTTATATTTGTGTGTATAAGTGTTTTGCTGATATGTATGTTTATGTACTATAAGCATATATTGCTCACAGAGGGCAGAAGAGGACATTAGATACTCTTGGAAATCACTTCAGCAACTTTATATTATGCCTATTTTATGAACGGAACCCAGAGCTTTGTGAGTTTAAATGCTCCCTTGTACTTCGAATTTAGTGATCTGTTTTTAAGACTGCAGTTTACTGTCCACTATCTTTTTGAATACCCAACAGCATAATAAATATAAGAATGGGTTCAGAAAATTTTTACGAGGCAAAGATTCTTGTAATAAACTAGAAATATCTTGATGTCAGAATATGTTTCAAAATAAATACACTCTGAACTAGAGAGGGCACCGTTCTGACTTGTGGGTGACAGGGTGAGAGTAGTGTCCACCACTCTTGGTTCTTCACTCTAGGGCCACAGTTTCACCCTTTATTACTGCTAATGCCTTATGTTGCCTGTTACAAAGATAGTTTCTTAGAGCTCTCTAATCCCATTCTTAAATAGAGCCAAATAAGCACTTAGGATAGAAAACAGCTTTAAAATGTACCTGTGTAGAAAATTACCTTCAATAGATTATATTTAGAGTCACCATATGGTTTCTAGTTACTTCACAAGTGCAAGAGAGCAGGAGATTTTTATTCTGAGTCCCTGATCATCCTACCTGTTTTTTTTTCTTTCAGGTCAGCCAACTAGGTAACTGCTGGTCTTTTCAGGTCTTCATAAAATATCTTCCAGCTTTGAACATATGGTGAGTTTGTGGCACTTTATAGTGTGTAGAAAATTATAGAATTAAAAAAAAATTGTAACAAGCAATGACATCATTTTTGTCTGACCAGTCATTAATATTACATTTTTATCAAATGGGGTAAATTTCTTGATACAGCTACAGAAAGTTAATAAGTGGTAGATTTTACATAATATATATATATATATATATATATATATATATATATATATATATAGTATGATTTTGTTCACAAATTCTAAACATGATTTTCAGTTTGTAAAAAATTGTTCTTTTCAAACTTTGTTTTCCCATTTTGTTTTCTTGTATTTTTTTTTATGAAAGCAATCAAGTTGAAAGGCCTAAAACAAGGTCTTGACATGAGACCAAGAGCCACTGTTCTCTCATTTTCCCTGTGTGTTTTCAAATTCCCCAAATAAACATGGCATATGCTTTGACTTTGCTCCAACACCAGCAAAACTCTGGTTCCTTTAATCTAAGTTGAAAATAATATTAGTCTAAGTGAATTTGAGTAATGGAAGATTTTGCTAGCAAGCAGGGAACCAGATCATTGTCGTGGTGTTGGGCTTGGAGTTTGTTGACTGTGCCACAAACTTTAAAACAATTTAACAATTTTTTTTTTGTATTTTCTTTAGAGACAGGTCCTAATGCACACCAGACTGACTTCAAACTCTAATTAACTAGGCTGACTTTAAATTTCTGATCCATTTACTTCTACCACCCAAGTTCTTAGATTTTAACTGTGTACTATTTTTATGTGTATAGTTATGTGATATTGGGCAACAAACTCAGGGCCTCAAGACTGTTAAGAAAATAGCAATCAATATGCTTCCCTAGTCCCTAAAACAACCCCTTGATGTCTGTCTTCAGTCTTTGTAGAGTAAATTCTATTTATGCAAAGAAATTGATCCTAATTTTCCTTGGATCTAGGCAGATGTTTCTGTCACTGAAAGTCTAAGAAACTGAAAACAACCAAAGCTGTCAGGTCTTAAAGATATAGGCCCATTATTTGTGAGTATGTTACTCAAAGGAGAAAGAGAAAAGTTGATATGTTGGCCAGTCCATAAAGGGCAGAGATGTTTTACCAAATGAAAAACATGACTTCAAAAAAAAAAAAAAAGGAATGGAAAGAATCAATACAGTAAGCAGAGGTGGAGTCGAATCAGATGGGAGGTTGGGGGAGGCTTAGTGTTCAGGAAACATAGGAAGTGACTTTTGTCTTGCTTAGAGAAATCTTCTAGGACTCACTTGGAACATGCCAAGCAGACTTCACACTAAGTACAATAAACTTTGTTATCTAGGCTATTTAGTTTCCCAGTCTGCAGGAAGCTCAAAGTTACAATACAGAAAACACCAATGAGGCTGTTAGAGAGGGGGACATTGACAGCAGCCAGGAAGGATACCAACACCTCAAAGGCAAACAGTAGAAATCTGTGACATGCAGGCTGAGGAGTTTGAAAAGCAGGGAAAGTGAGAGACAGCAGCAGGAGAAAGGTCAATAGCCAAAATAGTAACTAGGATTCTTAATATTAACCTGGAGTCTTCAGTGTTTCTATCTTATTTCAAGAAGACAGAACATTATGATATGTTAAGAAATGTCTCAAAATGAAGTGTTTTGATGCTCAGTGGGAACTTTTTATTCATCTGGAGAAGTCACTGTCATTCTTTCTCCTGGCAGATTGCTTCCATATTTGATAAATGGTTGGGCTCATTGTTCATTTTAGGTATTGAGATATAAACTGAAATTATACCAATTAGCTGAACATGATGTACTGCCTATTTTCATGTTTCTAAAAGTTTAATGTTTTAAAATTTTTATGTTCTGTGATTAGTTTAATGACATTGTAATATCTTAGTTTATTCCATTAGAATTTAACCAGAGCTAAAATTGTACCATGAAAGGGACTTTATGTTTTATGAGCACAGGAAGCATCAAAATCAAACATGGTTCAAGATGTCCTCACACATTGAGGCTCAGCACTTATAGAACAAGTAAAAAAAAGAGGGACATAGGAGAGGGGCAAGAGTTTTATAAATAAAGGAAACTGAGTTTGTACTATGGTCCTATATTGGGAGAGGCCATGAATATTTAGTTGAGTCTAAAGGTAGCTGAGTTATCAAAGCAAAGAGAGAAAGTACCATCTGGGAACATGGGCTAGGTCGTTCTGGGTCAGGATCAGAAAGATGGCAAACTACTATTCCATAAAGCCTTAATGACTCATGCCTTAATTTGAAGCTCATGAAGAAGGAAGATCAAGTGTGGATGCCTTGGTCCTACTTAGAAGGAGTAACAAAATACTCAAGGAGCAAATATGGAGACAAAGTGTGGAACAGAAACTGAAGGAGGGGCCATCTGGAGACCATTCCACCTGGGTATTCATCCCATGTGCAGTCACCAAAGGTAGACACTGATGTGGATGTCAGGAAGTGCATTCTGATAAGAGCCTGATATAGCTGTCTCCTTAGAGGTCTGTCAGAGTCTGACATATTTAGAAGCAATGCTTGCAGCTAACCATTGATCTGATCAAGGGGGTCCCAATGTAGGAGTTAAAGAGAAGACTGAAGGAGCTGAAAGGGTTTGTGGTCCCATGAGGAGAGCAACAATACCAACCAACCAGAGCTCTCCAGGGTCTAAACCACCAGCCTGGGAGCACATAGGGAGGAACCCATGGCTCCAGCTGTATACATAGGGGAGGATGGATGGCCTTGTTGTGCATAGGTGGGAGAGGAGATCCTTAGTCCCATGAAGGTTGGACACCGAGCGTGGGGGAATTCGAGGGTGAGGAGGTGGAAGTTGAGGGATAGGTGGGGGCACATCCTCATAGAAGCAGGAGGAAGGGGGATGGCATAGGGGGTTCCTGGGTGGGGGTGGGAAATAGAGTAAGGGGATAACATCTGAAATCTAAACATAATATCCAATTTTTTTTTAAAAAAGTAATTCTTATCAAAGAACTGACTTTTTCTCAGGAGATGATCCAAGGTGATTTTCTCCTCTACAACTTTTTGTAGGATGTTTGCCACATGTAATTGTTAGAGGCTTAGAGACTTACTGATGAATAAACTCACCCTTTCTAGTTCTTTCTGAACTCTAGCTGGCTAGTTTAACTGAGCTGTTCTGGCTCAAAACTCCTATTCACACTAACTAATTCAAACTGGCTTCTCTTGGTTCCTCACTGAATTGTTCTGCTTGGAAAAACTGCCTCTGAAATCAATGAACTGAAATGTGCTAACTGCACAGACTACATAAACTGAATGGAACTAGTGTAACTGCAAGAACTCAACTGAACTCAACTGCATTCAACTGAACTACACCAAACTACACTGAATTGAACTCATCTGAACTCTACTGCATTATCTAAACTCAACTGAATTACAGTCATTGAAATGCCCTCCATCCCTAACTTACTCTGTGCTGGTCTTAAGCAGACTCTCTTTCCTGTCTGTTCTTATGAGAGATGGGAGTATCCTCTGTTCCATTCTGTAAAATCTTTGTCTGACCTATCACTTTTAAACATGGCTGTTTTCTCCCACCAACTAATTTTACTTTCATCTTTTGGCATTAAAAGTGTGTGCTAAGGGCATGTCTATATTCTAGTGGGAAAGATCAAAAGTATGTCATTCCAGCTGACTCTCTGGGTCTATGTCTGAAATGCATGAAGTCCACAGAAGGTAATATTTGATTTTGACTTTGGGGCTAGAATTTAAGATTTCCAATGTACAAATGGGAAATAGGTTTTACTCACCTTACATGGAATGCTGAGCGTGAAGGTGAAGAAGGCCTCGTGGAGCTCAGAAAAACTCCTTCAATATTCCATAGCAGTTATTTTTTTCCATATTTATTATTGCACACTGGACTCATTTTTTAAATTTACTTGCTAGTTATGGAACTCAGACTTTTATTTTGGCATATGGGCATTATATTTATCTACTTTGTAGAGCTGATGGAAGGGCTCAGTCACAGGAAATATATGCAAAATTTTCTTCTATGTTTCAATGCACAGTGTGTAATAAAGTAGAGGGAGAAGAGAAGATAGTAGTTACTAAATGACTGTGGAAATTAATTATTTTGGCCTCAGTTTAATTAACATAAAAATTAGATGATAAAACATATATTATGAAGTTTTGTTTGAGACTAAATGAACTAATGTAGAAGACTCTAATACCTAAGGAACACCTAAGAAATGGGAACTATTTTATCCATTTTTTTCTCTCAGTTACTTAGTTTCTACAGGGTATTATGATTTACACATCTTTGTATTTTCTATAGTATGTGTAGTCGAATTATTTATTTCATTACCACCTTATGTGCTATACTTAAAATTTGGCAGGGTGGGTATTTGGGTTGTACTTTTAACTCCCCTAATTTTTGTAGAAACCTAGTGTATTATGAAATATAGCATATTACAATACATTATAGAAAACTTTTAGAGCTATATTCTGTTCGAGTAACTAATGAAAGATCATTAATGTTTGTGACAGTTCTATGCATATGGCTATGTTTGTAATCTAGAACCATGTAGTGAAAAGCCTTTTATGGATCAAACAGAAAAAGGTTGGGGGTGGAGGCTTGTGTTTCTTACTAAGAATGAAAATACCAAGTAATAAGAAAAGAAGAAGAAAAAACAAAGTCTGGTTTAGGGTGAGATGAAGATAAAATTTAACATGCCCAACCTCTTTAGTATTTAATATTCATAATACTGTAATACAATATTTAAAATTGAAATAAACAGTTAATGGAAAAAGAGGACATAAATTTGAAAGGCAGCAAGGAAGGACTAGCTTACAGGGGAGTCTAAGAGAAGAAAGGAAAGAAATTATGTAATTATATTATAATCTCAAAACATAAAATAAATAATTGAAACTAAAAAATACAACATAAATGAAAAAAAAAGCCAAGTGAACAAGAACAACAATAAAATACTGGAAATCACTATACTGTGTCCCAGGGGCTCTTTCTTGCTTTGTGATAAAGTTCTACTAAACCAGGGTCCTAGTTAGAAGAGGAAACAAAGCAAGGTTGTAAACAAGGGACACCTTCTCTTTTTCTTGGCACTGTTTAGCAATGCCTGAGAGTACCACTCCATGTGATGCTTGGAACTGTCAGCACCACACTGTTTATAGATGGGTCCATCACTTATAAAGCAAAGACATAATTGGAAGCAAAACAATTTGCATCTACTTATGGGCACTTCGCCCAGGATCTTCCAGAATCCAGGATGAAAGGTGTTAGAAAGGTCTCAGTGATAGAGAGGCTACACGTGGGCTTATTAATGCAACGAGCACTAGCCATCTGGTCAAGGGCAGGTGATTGTTGTCATCAGCAGTCTACTGTATCATTAATTTCAGCAAACAGACTTTACTTTGTCACATTAAATCTGAGCCTTGTGGCTAAGGACAGCAAAAATATTTGCTGTTCTTCAGTATTGCTGTCCCGATCCTGCCTGAATCTGACAGTGGCAGTCAGGGGTTGCTTACTATCAATTCTTTGTCACACAACTAACTGTACAAGCACTATGAAGTGTACCAGCCCACAGTGCATCTGCTATTCAGGCCACTTTATAAATTGCATATGGTGTCTGCGTACAGTGGTGTATGCATTTCATGCACCTGTATTGGACACCAGGGTTTATAGCAGTGACACTTTTGCTAATGAAAGCTGAGCATTTTGTTGCATGTGTACGTGATTTGTGTGAACTGTGAATGCTTGTGCAGTTTTACTTCTATCTTTTAACACTTCACACATGAAAATCTTTGTGATCCCAACTAAATTGGTCACTTTCATGTCCGAATCATAGCTTGAACATTTGTATTACTTCTTAATGTTACTGTTGTGTTTTGTACTGTATAGAAATAACCACCCCATAAAAAAAACCAAAACAAATAATGATTAGATAAAAAAGAAAATGGAATGGAGAGATGGGAGTAAGATGGATGTTTCAGGTGACTGTGGAAGACAAAAGGAAGTGATGGCAGGGACTCCAAATTAATAGGCAAGAGTGTGGGAAGGGTTCTCTTAGTGTCCTAAGAATGCTTAAAATTCTGAGGTTATGAAGTTCAGGGAGTCTTATGGAAGAGTTGGGAGAAAGACTGAGAGATGGAAAGAGGGTAGGTACTCCACAGGATGTTCAACAGAGTCAACTAACCTGGACCCTTGGGGGCTCCCAGAGACTGAATCATCAGTCGAAGAGGGAGCATGGGCTGGACATAGGCCCTCTTCACATATGTAGCAGATGAGCTTGGTCTTCATGTGGGTCCTGAAACAACTGGAGCAGGGGCTTTCCTTGAACCTGTTGCCTACCTGCTTGCCTGTGGATTCTGCACTCCTAAATGGACAGTCTTGTTTGGCCTCAGTGGGAGAGGATGTGCCTAGTCAGGCAGCAACTAGATGTGCAGAGTGGGAGATTGGAGGACTGGGGTATGGGGAGTTAGGAGACTGGGGAGGTGGATGTGGAATGAGGAGGTGTGTGGAGTTGACACTCTGAGGCAGACTTCCCCTTTTAAAGGGAATTGGGGAGGACTTACGTGCTGCAGTACTGTGAGAAGAGGAAAGGCTGATGTTGGGTTATAAAGTGGATAAATAAGTATTTAATACAAAATTATGAGGTTATAAAAATTCAGTTTCATTTAACATTGTGTATATGCTGAGGGAGATAGCTTATACATCTTATACTTCTGTCACTACTGCTCAGTTACAGGGTTCTGAAGATTATATATCTTAGGAAGCTGCTATATAATTTTAAGGCCTTTTTTGGGCATCTGGATATGTTTAGAGTACCAAAGGCATGAGTTGTCTTCTATCCATTTCTTTTTGATAGGTGATCATGGGTTCAAAATAAGTGTTAGAGAATATGAAAATTTTCTAAAACCAATTTTCAAACTTTCCTTGATCTAGTTGATTGGGGCAGTTGACATTTACTGAGTGCCCACCACTCTGTCAAATGCTTTTAATCACACAACTGTTCCATTTAAATGACACAACAGCCTGATAAGGTAGACAGGATGGAGTAAGTGATATTTAGCAAAATTAAGTGGCAATTTGCAGAGTTGAGAAGTTTCTTTCTTCAATACATGCTGTCTCTTGTGTTACTTAGATTCAGAATCACATTGAGATGTCCCATGTCTCCTAGTCGACCTAAATGTTTATGGGCTTGGGGTAAATTTGAATGAATTTACATGAACATACTTTTGTTATCCTTGCATTAAGCTACTAAAATCTTCAGTAATGTAATAGGCTGTGTATGCTAACCATGAAAAACATTTTATTCTATTTTACCCTTGGGAGATAAAGGTTGCTGTTACCTACATAGCACAGGGAAAAAAGCTCACAACTTTGTGCTCAGAGTTGACTTTTAAAAAATTAATTATTTACTTTACATCCTGATCTCGTTTTCCCCTCCCTCTTCTCCTCCTAATCCTTCCACCCAACTTCCCCTCCCCGTCTACTTTTCCTCCCTTTCTATTCAGAAACTGGGGTGGCTCTGGTAGATAGCAACCAGCCTTGGCATATCCACTTGCAGTGAGACTAGGCAACATGTTCTATTGAGGCTAGAAGAGGCAGCCCAGTAGGGAGAAAGGGTCCCAAAGGCAGTCAACAGAGTCAGAGATGGCCCTGTTTCTGCTGTTAGGAGTCTCACATGAAGAACAAGCTATACAACTGTTCCACATATGCAGAGGGCCTAGGTCAGTTCCATATATGTTCCCTGGTTGGTGGTTCAGTCTTTGTGGGCCCCTATGGGTCCAGGTAGTTGATTCTGTAGGTTTTCTTGTGGTGTTCTTGACCCCTCTGGCTCCTGCAATCCTTCCTCCCTCCTGCCTAATGTTTGGCTGTGGGTTCTCTACATTTGTTTCAATCAGTTGCTGGGTGAAACCTCTCAGACGACAGATATGTTAAGCTCCTGTTTGCAATTACAGAAGAATATCATTAACAGTGTCAGAGGTGAGTTTCATCTCATGGGTTCCTTTTCCTGTTAGAAGTAAGCAGCAAGTCCCAAACAAATCACACCAAGCAATAGGCCTCATGTGGGAAGTTTATTGGGAGGGAGAAACAGTGGAAAGAAGAGGTGGGGGGCAGGGAGATTAAGGCTTTTATCAAGCTGTGACACATTCGAGAAGGGACATGCATCAGGGGCCATGGCTCATGCATAAAGGAACAGACACAGAGGCTATGCTATCACCTCTTGGACCATTAGAGATGACGTGTCTTGTCGCCCATTCCTGAGATATGGCTGCAAAGATGCTTGATTGTCATGAAGTCACTTCTAGCTGTCCATGGATGTGACTGATTGCCAACAAAACCAGCACGGGTTAGTTACTCCTTCAGTTTCTGCTCTGTTTTTATCCCTGCATATCTTGTAGAGAGGGCAAATTGTAAGTCAAAGGTTTTGTGACTGGGTTGGTGTCCCAGTCCTTTCATTGGAAGTCTTATCTTGTTAGAGATGGTTGGTTCAGGCTCCATATCCTCAATTGCTAGGAGTTATAACTAGGGTCACCATCATAGATTCCTGGGAGTTTCTATGGCATAGGATTCTTGATTTTTTAATAATATCTAGTAAATAACAGAATCTCTGGGAAGAAAAATTTCCCATGGGTTTTGTGATCTTTTGGATATTGTGAGCAGAATCACTGGTTGTGTTTATAGCAGGCTGTCATTTCCAAGAAAGCTGTTCTGGTAACAGTTTAGAAGACAGGAACATAATTTGGGCATGGTTAATCTTTACAAAATAAGTACAGGGAGATAGATGCTCCTTGGACCATGGGATAGGCATGCTTACTAGCTATGACAAACATTCTGGGCCCTTAAGCTCAGAGATTTCTTTTATACCACACCCTATCATGAGTGCTGGTGTCCCTGTTATCAGCTCATGAAATTAGAGTTCATAGAGCTGACAAAACTGCTGATGCTCTGCCTATACTACTGCTGTGATTACCAAACAATGATCCAGTATTTGTGTGAACTGCGGCAGAGGAATGTCTTCCAAGAATGTCTTACTTAGCTTTCAGAGGGATGCAGAGCTTGGCCTTTCATGGCCCTTGACCTAGATTCAAATTTAAATCAATGTGAATTCACAGACCATATACTTTGTAGTTTGGAGTTGGAACTTGTTTTTCATCTTGTGACCAAAATATAAACATGTTGCCTCCTCTTTCCTTCTAGGGGTGTATTTTAATTAAAAAAATCTATGGTGGAAAAATGGCAGTTTGTATTTTTATCTTGAACTTCTATTTCTGGTTTCTTTTCTTTTCCTGCCATTTCAGAAGATGGTGGGGACTTTACCTGTGATAACCCCTACTCCCTCATTAATTCAATAGAGCTGTAGGAGGAGTCTATGATCTGTTGATCCTGTGGGTTGGGGACAGGTCAGGTAAAAGAGCAGCTGTCTGGTTCTTGCCTTTATTTCTTGTCATAACAAAGAATGTTTGGAAAAAAATATATGTATATATATATATATATATATATATATATGCATATATATACATATTATATATACATATATATATATTTAATATATATATACATATTATATATACATATTATATATATATATATATATATATATATATATATTAAAGCAAGCTTGACAAATCACCTGATCCACCTGGAACTAAGTTTCTAGGAGAGTTATCTTGATTAACTTGGTGTGTGCACATGTCTGCGAGAGTTTCTTGAGTTAATTCAAGTGGAAAGACTCATTCTTCATGAGGGCAGCAACATTGTCTGAACAGAATTTTCTGGACTGTAAGAGTAGCGAGAACAGAGTACTACCATGCCTTCATTAATCCATTGCTCTCTGGGCTTCACTATGGATGCGATAGGACTAGCCTTTTCAAGTTCCTGCCGCTTTGATTCCCCTCCAGGAGGGGCTGTAAGCTGAGGTTTTGAGCTGAATAAAACTTTTTTCCTTCTGTTACTTTTATCAGGACTTTTTTAAAAATCACAGCAATAGGAAATGAAAGCTGGCATGTCTCAACTTCTTATGAATTATCTAGTCTTACACAGCTGTTATGTAAAAATTTGTCCTGTTAGGTCAAGTTGTCAGTTATATCTTTCATATGTGCAGTTATTTACAACCTCTAAACAAAAAAAGTGGTTATTTATTATAGCAATAACTCTGAGAGAGAAGCAAGGCTTTAAGATCAGCAGAATCCTTATGTTCTGCAGTTCCAGAATTAAAGTGCTTATTAAGATATACTGTCTTTCTTCTTTCTATCCACTGATTGTGGGTCTATATGTCTACAATAACAATCTTTCTTATTGGATTTCTGGAATATTGCTTATACTCTTTATCAAGAAATTCATGTGTAAAGTAGCAGTCAGTATGCAGGCAACTAAAACAAGTAACAGTTTTGATGGTCCATAGAAAAGCAATCCATGCTTCTCCAATGATTCAAGCTTGGTTCACTCTGTTGGTACTGATAGGCTCTCTTTACTTCTAAAATCTATGTGACCTTCTCTTCTCTCACTGATCTCTACCCAATGGACAGGAGAGTTAAATATTTTATAGAGAAAACCAGTTAAAAAAAATAGCAGGGGAAGGGTTTTTTTTTTTTTATTATTTAAACTAAGTTAAAGTTTAATGACATAATGAATCACCATTTCTAAGGTAAGCTCAGTTAGTTATTTGTAAGTTCAGAAATGAAGATGAAAATGGTTCATTCAGGAAGATCTAAGCACTGCCCAAAGTAGTCCCCAGCCCTGCGCATTACTCTTCCTGTCATCTCCTTGGGCTTTCATGAGCAGAACAACTAGAGCAGAGTACTAGAAGTTTCCCAGATCCCAGATTTTGTTTTGTCATGAGTTTCCAAATATTGTGCATCTACTTTTCTGGTTTTTATTTTTTAAGAAAAATTATCTTGTTTTCCTAAGTTTATTTGGTTGCCTTTTTGTTAGTTGTCATAGGAACTGGATTAGCTTGGAGGGCAAGCCCAGTATGGTAGTTGATAGACTTAGTATTCTTAGTCCTCTAGAATACAAGCTGTAACTGGAAAGAGCATGTGAGCACTTCAACAATATTTTATGAGACAAATATTAAAACACCCTGAGAGAGAGTAGCAGTCACTTTTTATTAAGGACATGAACTCTTGACCATTTGAGGCATGGGTTTTCCTCTGCCTATGTTCTTTATAAAGCAGTGGTATGTAGAAAAGAATGAACGATAATTCATAAAATCCTCACTGTGTTCAAATACTAGGCAGTTTACATTTGTTTCTCACTGAGCGCTACAAAAAGTAAGAATCCATAAATAAGAAGTAGTTTCTCTATTTGACATGTGAAGACAAAGTTTCAAGAGAGGAAAATTAAACTTTGCAAGCCTCTCTGCTATTAAGTAATATAGTCAAACTTCAAGTGTAAAGTTATCTATTGAAAATTTTTTCTCTTTTCATTTAGTAAAAAGTAACTTTTTTTACTGTTATTTTTTCTTACAACATTAAAAGATACAATTCTTACTCAGAAAGTCTAATACCACATATCTCTCTTAGCTGTAGTTCATAACTTCAAATCTTATGGTGTACGAATATAACCTGGAGTAATTGCAGAAACCAAAAAAGTGTAAATGTATTATGATGATAACAAGAGAGGAGCCTTAGAGAGGGTAATAGTAAGATATAAATGCTATGATATAAGGAATAGGAAAAATAGGAAAGGGGCTTTAATTACAGAGGAAGAAGGGAGAGAGAAGGATAGAGAATAAATCAAGAAACTGCCCAGTATCAGGCACGAAAAATCTACCTTTGAGTTGTTGGTCATGGGAGTCCAAGAGACCCATAATATGATGTAGGTTTCTGCTGTTGTCCTTGAATGCTTCCTCAAATTTCAAGGTGAGTCGTTAATGCTGAAGATATCATGTACTTCAAATTGAGCTGAATCTGACCTAAAAGGCTTTTGCTTGAGGACTAGCTGTTATTGTATGAAAACATGCCATGAAATTTGCTAAAAGAGAAAAGAAATAAGTAATCCTACTTAGGAATGATGCCTATAAACAATAATAATGATGAAGAAGTCAAGATATTCTCAAAGGTGCAGTAGTGGCATTATATCCTAGTGGTCACCAGAAGCTCTCTAATACAGAAAGCCACAAGTAGTCAAAAGTCAGAGAACTACTGACTATGCATTACCCAGTCTTAACTGATATATCTGTAACACAACTCTTATACCTAGGGCTCAAGGAACATTGAGGAAGAAGGGGGAAGGATTTTAAATACCAGAGGAGGTAGAAGTGGGTGGGTAGGTGAGGGAGCACCCTCATAGAAGCAGGGGGAGGGGGGATGAAAGGGCATTTCCAGAAGAGAAATCAGGAAAGGGAATAACATTCGAAATATAAATAAATAAAATATTCAATAATTTTTAAAAAAAGTACCAGATGACTAGGACACTTGTTGCAAGATTGTGCCTTTTATATATGAAAGATAAGCTGCATGTATCAACTCTCAACAATATGGTTGCCTAAACAAGACCCAAATAACAGCGACAGCATTGACGTGCCAGTGTGAATAAGAGGTATCTCACAGAGCTATACTCCTATATGAAGGCAATTAACGACTGCTGAGGGAGGAAGACTCAGTCTTCCCCAAGGATATGCCTTCCAGTTGATTATCTAATACCAAATGGTCAGAACTGAGCATATTTAAGAAAAAGATGCTAAAGATCTGAGAGTTAGTTGGGAGGCAGGGAAGTGTTTTGAGGGAGGAATAAATGATGTAAACACAGTACACACATAGTAAATCTGTATTCTATATGCAAGTTGGTACAATGAGTTTAATGTATTTTATTCTTGGTACTTCTCACCAAGAATTTTACTTGTGTTTTACTGTTATTACACCATAGGCAACACGGAGGGATGGTTCGAATGCTAAAGTCCTGTTCTTCAGTTTGTTCTTGATCTGTCAGTAAAGAAGCATGGGCCAATTGCTGTGCAGAAGTAATAGGCAGGACTACCAGGTCCCTGGAGGCAAGCAGACAGACACAAGGAGAGGAGAGGAAGAGTTTGTCATGCTTCTGAGGGAGAATAAGTGACCAGCCATTTGAGATCACAGAGTGACCGAACAGGCTGCTCATCCAGGAGGGCAGCTGGGGGTGTTTAGCTGGGACTAGATGTAACTGAGCAACTAAAGTTGAGAGCAGAGGAGATGTGCGGAGCTAAGAGTATTGATAAGGGCACCTCTAGGTGGGAGATCAATAGTACCCAGCAATTGTGCCAAAAAGGCAAGTTGAAATTGAACAACTGTATGTGTCTGTGTTTTTTTATCTGTGGATTTAAGGGAAGCTGTGTGGGGACTGGTAGTGTACCCCATTCCCAGAGGTTAGGTGGGGTAGCCAAAGCTACATGCAACAGCAACACATTTGGGTAAGGCAATTACGGTGTCAAATAAGGACTTTATGCTTGATGGGAAGAGCTTCTGGGCTAAACTCTCAAATTGAGTCAAAACATCAAATACGAAAGAACAATATTCATGTGGATTGTTATGAAGCTTTTCTAGAAGGCAATGAAGAAATTCTCTGTGCCAAATAGGCAAAGATCTCTGTGTGTGTGGCTTATAATTATCTTTTCATATAGGGGGAAAGCTGGTCTTTGTCCTGTCAGCAGAACACTGTGAGGCCTGGTGGAGAAACAGTCCTGAAGATGGAGGCAGGCAGGTGTTAAGAGCTAAACAATGAATTCTGTGTGGTTCATGGTGCTGGTGAAATTGTTACCAGATCTTCCAGCTGAGTCTCTACAGAAGCCATGTTTTAAGAGCAGAACTGTTCTCCACCTTTCTAAGAAAGTCTAAAACAAGCTTTACCACAATGGAACTCAGCCATCATTGAAATATGTACTTTCTAATATGTACTTTCTCATCATGCTAAAGGAAGACAACCGAATGTGGACTCAGCAGGCCACAGAAAAAGTGTACTTTGTATGAGGAAAATAAAGAAATGGGCCTGAAAATTAAGAGGAAAAGTCAGGAGACTGATTTAATCCTGATGTTAAAAAGAGGAAACAAAGACTTCAAGGCAGCTATGCATAGACTTAAGGACTGAAAAACAGAAGATTTGAGTGAAGTATGGAATACTTTTCAGAAGAGAGTAAGCCAGATTTATAAGACAAAATTCTTCCATTGCACAATATGCATTATTTGAATTTTAAAAGAAAGATCATTAAATGCATGAATAGCAGACTGAACCCTGCCAAAAGAAAAACCATAGTTGAATGCAAATGGAAAATTAAGCAGAACATGTATGCAGAAAAGAAATGCTAAAGATATAAGTGGAGACTAATGGAGATGAAAAGGAACAAAACAAGCAGAAAATAGTAACATGTACAATCTTCAGCTGATTAATGGATCAATAATTGGCTGGCCATCAAATACATGATTTTAATCTCAGCAATCAGGTGGAAGCAAAGGCATTGGCAGAGTCAAGGGACAAAGGGGCAGAGAGGCAGAGAGGCAGAGAGGCAGAGAGGCAGAGAGGCAGAGAGGCAGAGAGGCAGAGAGGCAGAGAGGCAGAGAGGCAGAGAGGCAGAGAGGCAGAGAGGCAGAGAGGCAGAGAGGCAGAGAGGCAGAGAGGCAGAGAGGCAGATGCAGAGAGGCAGAGAGGCAGAGAGGCAGAGAGGCAGAGAGAGAGAGAGGCAGAGAGAGAGAGGCAGAGAGGCAGAGAGGCAGAGAGGCAGAGAGGCAGGGAGGCAGGGAGGCAGGGAGGCAGGGAGGCAGGGAGGCAGGGAGGCAGGGAGGCAGGGAGGCAGGGAGGCAGGGAGGCAGGGAGAGAGTCAGAGAGAGAGTCAGAGAGAGAGTCAGAGAGAGAGGCAGAGAGAGAGTCAGAGAGAGAGGCAGAGAGAGAGGCAGAGAGAGGCAGAGAGAGAGGCAGAGAGAGAGGAGGCAGAGAGGCAGAGAGGCAGAGAGAGAGTCAGAGAGAGAGTCAGAGAGAGAGGCAGAGAGAGAGGCAGAGAGGCAGAGAGGCAGAGAGGCAGAGAAGGAGGCAGATGGACCTTAATGAGTTCAAAGCCAACTAAGTCTATGCAAAAAAAGTTCCATGAGAGGCAATCAGGGTTACATCATAAGATCTCTCTCTCTCTCTCTCTCTCTCTCTCTCTCTCTCTCTCTCTCTCT
>JANHMN010000003.1:80707710-80745002 GCA_030674055.1 Rhabdomys pumilio | reverse complement strand
TCCCTCCCTCCCTCCCTCTCTTCCTCCCTCCCTCCCTCTCTTCCTCCCTCTCCTTCCTGCCTTTCCTTCCTCTTTTTTCCCTTGCATTCTCTAAAATTATAAAAAAATAAATAGAAGATGATGATATAAATCAGTTATTTTACTTTTCTTCATATTTCTCATTTTGTTAACCAGTGAAGGCTACAACAAAATTTTTTTAATAAAAATTATGTTAAATAATGTAATTTTAGGGATATGTTACATTTTCAGACATTATTGTCTTTCTCAGTGTGACTGAAATTTAGCTTTTCTCACATCATATATGCCCATTCCATGTATTTTAAATAGCCAGGTGGTTTGTCTTATGTGAATATTTAATATTTACTTTATGGTAGCTATGTAAATATTTTTGTGTAAGTGACAATAATTGTGGAATACAATTATTTCTTCAGTCTGTAGTTACAGTCTGCAGTTGCTATTTTCTATGTAATTATTGGTAATTTTTTCCAGTTTTCTCATCTGATTTGTAGGGTGCTAGTCCAGACTTTTCTCAGTGTTCTGACAACATAAGTAGTTTCTTGTTTCCCTGGTGTCATGTCTATTGCTGACCTGTATCTTCCTACTCTGAAGCAATTAATGCCTCTATCAGTCTGATCGGCCTTCCCTTACGAGACCTCCTCTTGGACATTTTTTGTTTGTGTGTGTGTGTAAAATTTGATATTATTAGATTTTTTATGTTCTTTTTTCTAGGTAAACCCTTTATTTCTACATTCCTGGTTTGGTGACATAAATCTTGAGAAAGAATATTTGGAAGTAAAGATATTGAGAACTAGGTCATTTGATGGGTTGGCTGGCAGGTGAAATCTGGTGGGAAATAGTTTCCCTGAGTGCCCTGAGTATAGCCCTAAAGGATCTTGATTTTCCATGACCATTCTGAATTATAATGCCTGATATTTATCTGAATTCATTCTTTATCATAGTTGAAAAAAATCTTAGGATCCTCTTTTTCCTTCTGGTATTTAAACATTCCTCACAGTGTGACTGCATGTGGATCCTATTTGTCTATGTCCTGGAGATGTAGGAGTCGACTGCTTTCCCCACTTTGGTTAAGGGAAATACATAAACACTAATGGTCTTTTAGTAATGAATTCTCTTATGTTTTTTATTTTCTTATTTCCGTTCACTCCTACTAACTACTAAGTCTAACATCTTGCATCAGTGCTGTGATTGTTAGGTTATGACTTTCTTTTTTCCTATGCTACATTTTAATTTGTCCTTCTAGACATTTTCAGTATTTTCCTTGTAATGCTTGTTTGTCTTTTATTTCTGATATTAACATTTTCCTCTTTAGTTGTCTTTCTTTCATATATTACATTCTAACTGCAGTTTCCCCTTCTTCCCCTCTTCTCAACCCCAAACTACTCTTCCTTCCAGATCAATCCACCTTAAACCCTATTCAGAAAAGAACAGACTTTCCAGGAATCAACCAAATGCTGCATACATAGCAAGCTACAATAAGACCACACAAAGTCACAGTAAAGCTGCAAGAAGCAACCCAGTAGGAGGAAAAGGATCCCAAAGGTAAGCAAATGACTCAGAGACTGGACCTGCTCCCACCATTAGGAATCCCTTAAGAACACTGAGCTACACAGCTATAGCCTACAAGTGTGGCTCTGCTTCTGGTTCTATTAGTTGCTGGATGTAGACTGACTGGTTCCTCTGATGACATTTGTGCCAGGCTCTCATCACAGAACATCCCGCAGGCATGACAAACTGTAGGTCAGAGGTTTTGTGGATGGATTGCTGTCCCAGCCTCTAGTCTTGAAGCCTTGCCTGGGTACAAAGGATGGCTGGTTCAGTGCATTTGAAGTTGAAAGACCAAGGGAACAGAGTATATGGGCAGAGTTTGAAGGAAGGAAAGAGAAGGGAGAAATGATGTATTATAATATCAAGGGTTAAAGTATTTTTTATAATGCATAAAATATAATTGAATTAGGCACTTAGTTGATGTGAATGTTCACACAGACACATGTTTGGCTATAAGTGTTGTGATGCCTTTTGTACTTACCTGCTTTTTAAATTTACAAATGTTAGTAATTCATGTTGCCATCATGAATAAGTAATCAATTTTATTCTTCAAAAAAATGAATTCAGCTGGGGTTTTAGAAATGACTCATGAGTGAAATGTTTGCTGCAGAAGTGTGCTGATTAGAGTTTAAATCTCCAGCTTTCATGTAAATGTTAGGTAGAGTTTTGTGGATGCCCACCTACAATCCCAGCTCTCTGGAGGAGGAGACAAGGAGGCACCAGAGCAGGCTGTCTAGTCATGTACCTAACTTAGCCAGCTCTGGGTTTATGTGAGAAGTCTTATATAAATAGCCTCAATATAAAAGTTGAGAACAATGGAGAAAGGCACCTGGTATTAAATTTGGCCTGTGCATACAAATCTGCATAGAAGCAAACACGCATAGACATACAAGGGCATCTACACACATGCAAGCATGCATCTATGCATGTATAGTATATATGCTCATCAATCAATCTAATCCCCTACCCCAAATACCAAAAAGGAATAATGAAGGTCTTTGAGGTTCTATGTGGGGAAGTTTTGCTAACTGGCAAGCTTCACACCTATAGCAGGTAGACAGCAAACCAAACTTTTCATTAGAGGCCCCATGTTTTTATAACTAGAGATATTTTCTTTGTGCTGTTAGTGTCTAGTGCCAGGCCTAGAGGATGCTGTAGTCTTTGGCAGAATGCAGAGTACTTGTAATCCTGCTTAGTATACCCACCTTGGCTCTGCTTCATACTTATGTGTGTATATTGAGTGACTCATTGTTGCTCTTTCAGATGAGCATGAAGCACATGCTTTTGATCTATATCGCTATTTAACATCTGAGAAGAGAAAAGGGGGGGGGGTCCTGGGATCCAGATGTCAGCTTCTTAAGGTTTTTACCAGTACTTGGTGACTTCATTTCCTCTGCTTGTGCTTGAGGAATGCCAGGATTCCTTTGTGGGGTAACAGGAGCCAAGACCTCCCTTCAGCAATCTTCTCTTCTTTCTTTTTTTCTTTAAGAGTTTGTAGCATTTTGCTCTATGGTATTCATTTCAGTGGGGTTTCTAGCAGGAGAGGAGATAAATTGCTGTGTTTAATAATAGACATGAGTAAGGTTAATGAACTCTACTTTCAGCTTCCTCATCTATAGAGTGAGGTAAGAATGAAACAAATCTTATAAAAGTGTGGACATGAAACAAAACTGCTTCAAATGAAAGAGAACAGTATTAGCACCTAAATAGTCAGTAAATGTTTGGTAATGATGTTTACTATTGTTGTTGTCCAATAGAATAAAACCTTCTTAGTTACGTAAATCTCTGGAATTAAACACATGCATATATAGTCTGTCTGTCTCTGTCTCTTCCTCGTACACAGAGATGGACACATACACACCAATATTCTTTCAACTGGAACATTAAACAAGAAATTACACTGATTACACTAATAGTAAGACCTTGTTTTAGGGTTTCTGTAGCTACAGTGAAAGACCAAGATTGAAAAGAAAGTTGGGGAGAAAAGGGCTTATTGGCTTACACTTCCACATCATAGTCCATCACTGAAGGAAGCCAAGACAGAAATTCTAACAACACAGTAATCTGGAGGCAGAAGCTGACGCAGAGACCATGGAGGAGTGTTGTTTACTGGCTTTCTCAATCTGCTTTTTTATGCAACTCAGAACTACCAGTCTAAAGATAGAACCACCCACAATGGGCTGGGAGCTCCCACACCAATTACTAACTAATAAAATGCTATACAGCCATACCTACAGCCCAATCTTATAGAAATATTATCTCAGTTGGGGTTCCCTTTTTCAGATGACACTAGCCTGTCAAGTTGACATAAAATTGACCACTCATCAACTTGCTACACATTACCTTTAAGGCATAACTTTTCTGTTTTGTTTTCCCCCAAGAAATCAGATTAATAAATATCACAAATATAAAACATATTACAAACTCAAAAATTCCACAGTCCTTACAAATTCACTTTAAATGTTTGTTGTCTATAAAAATGTAGGATTTTAAAATCCCCAATCTTCTAAAATTTCAGTCTCTCAAATCTGGGCTCCTATAAACAAACAAACAAACACAAGTAAAATATTTTCGTAATTTAAGGGGGAAGGGCACAGCCACAAACTGAACAAAGCAAGACAACATTTTAACAGTATGAATAATTCAGTGTTTAATATCTAGGGTTCATTCATGATCTTCTGGATTCCTCCATTGCACTTGGGTCCCCTTCCCAGCTCTACCCTTTGCAGAACACACAGATTGTATTCTAGGCTACAGATGGCTCTATTCTATAGCTGCTGTGCTCTTGGTTGTCTTCTTATGGTACTGACATCTCCAAAAAGCTGAGGTCTTCTGTGAAAACTGGGCTGCGCTTTCTCTAATAGCCTCTCCTTTGGTCTTTTCATAGTGCAAAACCTCAGCTATTCTTTATGATCCTTTCAATCTTAGGACTTCAACTGCTACCCTTTAATTGGATGACTTCTTTTATCTTCCACAATGGCAAGCCTCATGATACTTTCTATGACTCCTCCATGGATTTAAAACTAGTACCAACTGATAGACTCTCACAAGTTGTAACCTTGGCAGCCTCTAAACACAGCTTGCATGTGCTCACTCTGTGGAAACAGTTCCCAGATTTCACTCAACGATGAAGCTCTCCTTAATTATAGCTGATTTTTCAGTCCCAGCTTTCTAGCATTAATTGTTGCAGCAAAACAAATGTTGAATTTAATTTTTCTGGCCTCTTGTTAATCAATCTGTTCTCAAGTGACCAATTCTTCAGCTCCAGCTAACCAGGCATCACAGATTCTTCACACAAATGACCCAGGAAAGCCATTGCTTCTCTCTGAAACTTCAGAAGTCAGCCCTCCACCATATGCCTTGCTCTCAATGTTCTTATTGTTCAAGCTCCCACATACATCTCACTTATCTTTCAACACTCAATGGCCTTTCTAGTCCAATGTTTCAAAGTCCTATCACAACCATCCCAAAAGGAATATGATTAGGTCTGTAACAGCAATTCACTACCAGTCTGGCACCAATTTGTCTTAGGGATCCTATTACTGCCACAAAATACCATGACCAAAATGCAAGTTGGAGAGGAAAAATTTTGTTGGGCTTCACACTTCCATATGGCCGCTCATCACTGAAAGAAGTCAGGACAAGAATTCAAACAGCACAGGAACCTGGAGGCAGGAGCTGATGACGAGGTCATGGAGGAGTGTTGCTTATTGGCTTCCTCTCAATGACTTGCTCAGCCTGCTTTTTTGCAGAACCCAGGACCACCAGTCCAGGAATGGCACTACCTACATCAATCACTAATCAAGAAAATGCCTTACAGCTAATTTTTATTCTTACTTGAGAGTCCCCCTTTCAGATCACTTCAAATTGTATCAGGTTGACATAAAAGTCGTCAGCATAGTACTCAATAATTACTTGGTAATATTTGATAACTTTGAATCTATGACATTATTTTCTTCTCTAGTTAAACTGTAAACCTGGGACTAGAGAAATGGCTCAGTGTTTGGGAGTATTTACTGCTTTTGTAGATGATCAGACTTCAAGTCCCAGCATACAAGTCAATCAGGTCACAATCCAGTCATAAAACATATTATCTCCACCTTCAAGGGATCTGATGCACCTTCTGGACACTGTGAGCACCCACATGCATGTGCACATGCACATACACACACACATGCTCACATATTTAAGTACACAAATAGTGACATATGTTTTAAGTGAAGAAAATTTCAGTAAACATAGTATAATTATAACATGCAATTGAGGCTTGAAATGCTCTAACTCAAAATATGCCACTTTGACACTCCGTCTACATCAAGGAAAGTACATAAAACCAGAATATATAGAGTTCTCCTTCCAAGTCTCTTCCTATGTAAAGACACACCCTCTAAAAGTAAATTAAGGTCTTCAGTCCTGCTGGAGGCTCATCACAATCGAAGATCAACACTCATTACAACAGAGGAGAATGGGAGGCTGGACTCAGCAGTTAAAATCACTTGTTGCTTTTAAAGAGGACCTGGGTTTGGTTCCCAGTTACCACAAGGTGGCTCAGAGCCAGCCCTGACTTCATTTCTGAGGAATCTGACACACTCTTCTGACCTCCATGGGAACTGGGCATGCTTGCAGTGCACTTATTTCGGGAAATAAACTCATACACATAAAATAAACAAATATAAAATTTTCTTTAAAAGGGGAAGTGATTAGAAGTCAATACTGTATATAGATAAAGCCTTCAAAACTATCATTTTTTTTGTATATTATTCAGGGGGCCATTTGTCTCCTGTAAAAATTTGTTATAGTTTTATTCCGTTCTGTGAAGATGCTGTATAAGCTTCCAATCTTTCTTTATGTTTGAGTTCACCCTTTTCTACATACCCTTGAATATACAATGAATGCATCTACTTTTCTTTGATTAATATACCATTTGCAAGCTGATTAATAATATTTATTATTATTAAGTAATTAATACCAGTTGCATAGCCTTGAACAGTTGAGGGAAAGCATTTCTCTCTCATGGTTCATATATGACTGTTCCATAATTTAATTATAATGTCATTACATCCTAAGAATGCTTGAGGTTTTATGATTACCAAAATATTGACTTTATATAATTATTTCCACTATTTTATCATTTTATTGGTAGACTTTAGAAATATAATATTTTGCATTAGAGCATAAAAAGATCATAATTATGTTGACATCTATTTCTAGATTATGGTAAAATTTTTTCTTACATGTGTTTTCAAAATGCAGTAAAACCATATTAAAAGTATATAAAATGATTTTGCTATGTATTTGAGCAAAATACATGTCATGCCTTAATTTAGATATCAATATATTGTGCAGGTATTTCAATTTTTTTTTAAATTTTAGCAATGCTGTTTCAAAATAAAAATTTTAATTAATTTACCTTCATTCTATGAATATCATAAAATAATCCAGTCGTAAAACATTGCATTAAGGGAATGGATTTTTTTTTCTGTGCTATTTGCTCATCATAATGCTGAATTTTCCATTTTTATTTCATTTCCCTAGAACTTTCATGTTGAAATGATGTCTTTAAATCTTTTCTGGTGTACTGTTATGACTCCTACTTTAACTTAAACCCTACGTAAGTAGACAGGAAGGATATTATTTTGAGATGAGTGTTCTCCAGTATCTCTGGATTTGTAATTTAGGATGAGCAGTTTGATGGTTCTGCAAAGCAAGATGAATTTTGCTTTCAAGTTTCCCACCAAGGACTCAGTGCTGTGGGATCAGGCAATCTGGATTTAGGTTCTCCTGTCTCACTAAACCACAAAGAGCAAACACAAGGCTGTGTGCTAGTGTACACTGGTATTACTAGATTGGAATCAAGTAAACTTCATGGATGAGTCTCTGTTTCATTAATACCTTCTGCTTCCTATTTCCATCATGCATAAAACAAATCTTAACTAAAATTATAATCCATTTAAATATTCTGAAATACTTTTAAAATGTTTTTTCCTGTTGATTTGCATTTGAAAGCTTCTTTAAATTGCTTTAGAATATAATCCTCTTGTCTTGAGTGAGTTTCATGACAAGGGAGGCTCATTGTAGCCAGCTGAAGCTGTCCAGACATTTTTTTTGAGATAGGATTAAGAAAGATACAGGGATCTAAATGCAGCAACTCATTAAAGCCATTCATCCCAGCCTTTCTCCAATATATAAAAATCTGATCAAATCATGGGTCCTCCTTGCACAGTGTATCGTTTTGTTTCTGATCTTGAATTTGCATGAATAAAAAGCATCTCTGAAATGGGAAGCCAAGCTATCTAGGCAACATCCAGAAATAGGCATACCTTGATGCCAACCTTCCTTTCGAACTGAAGGAAATAAGTGACCAAATTATGTATTTGGAACACTGGAGATCTTTGATCTAGCCAAATCCATTTGTAGTCTAACAAAAACAATTCTATCTGATATTTATTATTATTTATTTTTGTAGGCGAGTGCTATTTCCTATGATCTCCCTGTTGCTACCTTCCCTAAATAGTTGGAAATTAGAAACACTTATACGTTCTTGAGTTTCCTGAGGCAATCCTGACGTTAGGACATTGTGTTGCCATTACGGAGTCTTTGAAAGGAGTGAGCACGCTCGTGATTTCTTGAATCTCCTTCTGTAACTTGGTTGGCAACTTGAAGAGACTTAAAAAAAAAAAACAGTAAGAATACACTCACAAAATTATAAATCTCCAGTGAGGGGCATGGAAAGTTGTGAAAATATTTGGTACTTATTCTTCCCCTAGAATGGATATCAGAGGGAAATCACAATCCTTCTCAAACATGGTTTCTACTACTCCCCATAGAATCAAGATGGCACACAAGGAGGAGTCAGCTAACCACAAAAAGCAGAACTCATGTGCTTAAGAAAAAGTCTGGCTTGCTTTATTTGCTGAATCTACAAAAACTGCTGCTTTTGGAAATACTTACTTTAAAGTCACATGTCAGAAGTGACAGCAGAGAAATTAGCATTCCTTCACTCCTAAGAAGAAAAAGCCATCTGTACTTTCACTTACTGCTCCAACATTGCCTTCTCCAGATATTGACATCATTAAATCAAAACTTTTATTAATATTTTTTGTTGGCATGTCATCACTTATTTTTTCTTAATTTGTTTATTTACTCACTTTACATCCCGATTGCAGCCACCTCCCTCCTTTCCTCATAATCCCACCCTTACACATCTCCATTGCTCTGTCCCCTTCTCTGAGAAGGAAAGGACCCCATGGCTGTCAATCTGTGGGGTACATGGACTGTTCCACCAGAGGAAATAGCACAGAACTGGCCAGCATGTTCAATCTCCTGAAATCTCAAAACTCGAGATTTAAATCTGATAAGGGTGTGACTATCTCCCTCTGTTTTTGTAACTGCTTCAGAGTATGTAATCTGATGACTCTCACCCAGGTGGTCACATGAAATTAGTTACTTACTGCATCACCTGGAATTTGCTTCCATGCAAATTAAGCATCACCAACATTTTTTATTGTATATTTTATTTATTTACATTTCAGATGTCATCGTCATCTCCTTTCCCCATTTCCCCTCCCTAGAAACTCCCATCCCACACCCCCTCCTTCTTTTTTCTTTTATACCATTTTAATTACATGAAAGTATTAAGGTCAGATCTAAGTTGAGGAACTAGCAATACAATAGATGCAAATAGCCAAGAAACAAGAAAGACAATAAACACAAATAGTCAAAGAACAAGCAAGGCAAAGTTCCATGAACGCTCCTATGATCACTGTTTCTAAGGGCTTTATCAGGATGACCAAAATATTTGAACCTACTTCCTTGTCCTAGACCAAAGTCATTTTCATGTCTGAAGTCTACTTCCTTGTTCTAGCCTAAAATTTAGATTCCTGCCTGAAATTACTTCTTTGTGCATCACCAACATTTTAGGCTCAGCCAATAGGATGCATTCACCCTCACCCCCAAATCCCATCTCATTCGCCAAGGTTCATATAGTTCCTATCCACATGGAATAAAGAACACAAACCATTTCCCCAAGGATTGTCTGAAACTGGCTGTTTTTACTGAGCTGTAACATTTGGGAGAAGACTCTATCCCCCTAAACTGTCATTGTTGGATTGTTGGACCCATCTGACTGGCTATTCTCCCAGCACTTGCAGAGACACACATCAGAATGTGGGACTCCAGTGTTGCCAATGCTGCCAATCTCAGGACCCAGGATGGCCACCTGACCCTTTCCCAGATGCCTGAACCTCTTTACTCCTTTTCTAAGAGTGTAACACTATTCCAGAAGTCCCATATGGATCAGAGTTCTGAGAAGCCTGTTCATCAAGGACTCTGCCTCACCTCTGCATGCTTGGTGTGCAGTTGCACCAGAAAGTGTATTCTACTTTTTCTGGACTTCATCCAGTCCTCTCCAAGCTGGTATTATGGTAGTGACCAAATACTAAAGAGGAGAGGAAGAATTCAGAGCCATATCAACCCATCCTGGCACATCAAGTCACAGAAAGACTAGGTACATCTCCCACCGAGGCAAGACAGGCAGCAGTTAGGGAAAAGTGATCCAAATGGAGGAAAGAGTCAGTTAGCTCTCTCTTGTTAGGGAACACATATAAGGACCATGCTGCACAGCTGCTATATACATGTATAGGAGGCATAGGTCTAGCCCCTGCATGCCCATTGGTTTGTGGCTCAGTCTTCATAAGCCCCCATGGGCCCAGGTTAGTTAGTTGACTCTTAAATTTTTTTGTGGTATCCTTGACCCTTCCAGCTCCCTCAATCCTTCCTCCCACTCTTCCAGAAGACTCCCCTAGGTCTGCCTAATGTTTGGTTATGTGTTTCTTCATGTTTCCATCAGCTGCTGGATGAAGCCTATCAGAGGACAGTTATACTAAGCTACTATCTGCAAGCATAGCAGAGTATCATTAATAATGTCTTTGGTTGGCTCTCTCCCATGAGATGGGTCTTAATTTGGGCCTGTCGTTGGTTGGCCATTCCTCTCAACTTCGGCTTCATCTTTATCCTTGTATTTCTTGTAGGCAGGACAAATTTTGGGTGGAAGATTTTGTGTGTAGGTTGGTGCCCTCCTCCATCTACTGGTTGTACAAGTTTGCACTCTCACCAGCAATGGAGAAGTGTTCTGCTTGTTAAGATTCTTGTCAACATGTACTGTCCCTTGAATTTTTGATCTTAGCCATTTGAACTGGTGTAAGATGGCATCTCAGAGTCATTTTGATTTATATTTCCCTGATAACTAAGGATGTTGAACATTTCTTTAAGTGCTTCTAAGCCACTAGAGATTTCTCTTTTGAATTCTTCATTTAGCTCTCTACCCCATTATTAAAATTGGGTTATTAGGTTTGTTGGTGTCTAATTTCTTGAGTTCTTTATATATTTTAGACATTAGCCCTCTGTTAGATGTAGGCTTGGTGAAGAGCTTTTCCCATCCTGTTGGATGCTGTTTTGTCCTATTGACGGTGTCTTTTGCCTTACAGAAGCTTTTTAGTTGCATGAGATCTTATGTATTGATTGCTGATCCTATTATTGCCTGAACCATTGGTATTCTATTCAGGAAGTTGGCTCTTATACCAATGAGTTCAAGGCTATTCTCCACTTTATTTTTTATTAGATTTAGCATATTTGATTTTACATTGAGGTCTTTGATCCACTTGGATTTGAGTTTGGTGTAGGGTAATAAATTTGAATCTATTTGTATTCTTCTCCATGCAGACATCCAGTTAGGCCAGCACTATTTGTTGAAGATGTTTTATTTTTTCCCATTGTGTGATTTTGGCATTTCTGTCTAGAGTCAAGTATTCCTTTGTTATGTGGGCATTCTATTCTAGTTCATTAATTATCCTGTCTGGTTTTATTTTAATACCATGTAATTTTTATTATTGTTGCCCTGTAGTAAAGCTTGAAATCAGGAATGGTGATAATCTCTAGAAGTTATTTTAGTGAATCATTCCTTCAAGTTCTAGAAAGAATTGTGTTGGAATTTTGATGGGAGTTGCATTGTATCCTTAGAATGCTTTTGGTAAGATGACCATTTTTACTTTATTAATCCTATGGATACATGATCATTGGAGATCTTTCCATCTTCTTATATCTTCCTCAGTTTCTTTCTTCAAAAAATGGAAGTTCTTGTCTCACAGTTCTTTCACTTGCTTTAGCGTTATGCTGAGATATTATTTGTGGTATATTATTTGTGTATATTATTTGTGGCTATTGTGAAGACATGAAGAGTTTTCCTTTCCCAATTTCTTTCTCAGCCTATATATTATTTGTATAAAAAAGCACTGATGGTTTTCTGGAGTTAATTTTGTTTCTAGCCACTTTGCTCAAGGTGTCTATCAACTGTAGGAGTTCTGTGACAGTGTATTTGGGGGTAACTTATGTACACTATCATATCATTTGGGAATGGCAATACTTTCAATTCTTCCTTTCCAATTTGTATACCCCTGATCTCCTTTAGTTGTCTTATTGCTCTAGCTAGAAATTGAAGTACTATATGGAATAAATACTGAGAGAGTGAGCAGTCTTGCCTTGGATCCCTGATTTTAGTGGAATTGCTTTAAGTTTCTCTTCATTTAATTTGATGTTGGCTATTGACCTCTGTATATTGCCTTTATGGTGTTTAGGCATGCCCCTTGTCTCTCTGATACTGCCAAGACTTTTATCATGAAGGAGTGAGTTTTCAAAGCCTTTTTCAGCATCTAATTACATAATAATGTTTTTCTTTTTAATTTCTTTCAATTGTTTATATGGTGAATTACACTGATGGACTTTCATATATTGAACCATCCCTGCATCCTTGAAGTCTATCTGATTTGATCATAATGGATGCTGTTTTTGATATGTTCTTGGATTTATTTTGTGAGTAATTTATTGAGTATTTTTGCATCAATGTTCCTAAGGGAACTTGGTCTAAAATTCTCTTCCTTTGTTGAGTCTTCGTGAGGGATTTAATTTTTAGGGAGTCTGTTTCTATTTTGTGGAATCGTTTGCAGATTATTGATATTACCTCTTCTTTAAAAGTCTGGTAGAATTATACACTAAAACTTGGGCATTTTTTGGTTGGGAGATGTTTAATGACTTTTATTTCCTTAGGGGTTATAGGACTATTTAAATTATTTGGCTGAGTTTATTTAACTTTAGTAAGTGGTATCTATCAAGAAAATTACCCATTTCATTAAAGATTTTCCAGTTTTGTGTCATACAGGGTTTTAAAATAGGACCAAATGATTCTTTGGATTTCCTCAGTGTCTGTTGTTATGTTCCCATTTTAATTTCTGATTTTGATAATTTGAATATTGTTTCTCTGCCTTTTAGTTAGTTTGGCTGAGGGGTTTTCCATTTTGTTGATTTCCTCAAAGAATCAATTCTTGATTTAATTGATTCTTTATATTGTTCCCTTTGTTTCTAATTTGCTGATTTCAAGCCAGAGTTTAATTATTTCCTGCAATCTTTTGGCTGTGTTTGCTTCTTTTAGTTCAGGTGTGTTGTTAAGTTGCTGGTATGAGATCTCTCCATGGTATTTATGAAAGCACTTAATAATATGAACTTTCCTTTTAGCATTGCATTCATTGTGTCCCATAAGTTTGAATATGTTGTTCATTCACTTTCATTGAATTCTAGAAAGTCTTTAAGTTTTTTCTGTATTTTTTTCTTGACCCAGTTGTCATTGGGTAGAGAGTTGTTTGGTTTCCTTGAGTTTGTAAGCTTTCTGTTGTTTCTGTGGTTGTTGAAGTAAAGTTTAATCAATGGTGGTCTGGTAATATATAAGGGGTTATTCCAATTTTGTTTTATCTCTTGGTATTTGCTTTGTGGACAAGTATATGGTCAATTTGGGGGAAAGTTCCATGGGGTGCTGAGAAGAAGATACATTCTTTTTTGTTTGGATGAAATGTTCTATAAATACTAGTTAGGTCTATTTGATTCAAACCACACTGTTACTTTCATTATTTTTTCTGTTTAGTTTTTGTATCAGTGGCCTATCTATTGGTGAGTCTGGGGTGTTGAAGTCTTCCACTATTAATGTGTGTGGTTTGATGTATGATTTAAGCTCTTTTACAAATGTGGGTACACTTGCATTTGGAGCATACATGCTCGGATTTGAGACATCATCTTGGTGGATTTTTTCTTTGTTGCTGAGTTATGTTTCTTGTATGCACCAGAGTAATGGATCCTGTTTTTGGATATATTCTGTTAGCATGTGTCTTTTTATTGGTAAATTGAACTTATTGCTGTTGACAGATGTTAATGACCAATGACTGAAAATTCCTGTTATTTTGATATTGGTGGTGGGAGTGTGTGTGTGCATGCACACATGAGCACGCGCAGATGCACATGCATGTTCTTTTGGTTTTCCTGGTGTAAAATTATTTGTATCTTGAGTTTTCGTGTGTGTAGTTAACCTCCCTGTGTTGCAGTTTTCCTTCTAGTACCCACTGTAGGGCTGTATTTGTTGAAAGATATTGTTTAAATTTAAATTTGGTTTTGACATGGAATATTTTGTTTTCTCCATCAATAGTGACTGAAAGTTTTGCTAGGTAAAGTAGTTTGGGCTGGCATCTGTGGTCTCTTAGAGACTGTAACCTATTTTCCCAGGTTCTTCTGGCTTTTAATATCTCTGTTAAGAAGGCTGGTTTACCAGAAGATGAAGTAGATGAGAAGCTAGGTAATGAGAGAGAAAAAGAGAGAGAAAGAGAGAGGGGGCATGGAGACAGAAGTTCACGTGTCTCCACCAGTCAAAGATAGTTTACATAGCTAGGTTGGGTATTGGGTTACACTCTGATTGAGCATTACCATACTTATAAAGCCTTTGATTAATATTTAAAAAAGTTGTATAAAAGCAAAATGGAAAAGGGGGCACGGGATAGGGGTTTTCTAGGGAGGGGAAATGGGGAAAGTGGATGGCATCTGAAATGTAAATAAAATATCCAATAAAAAAAGAAAAAAGAAAAGAAAAAAGGAAAAAAAGAAGAAGGCTGGTTTAATTCTAAGAGGTGTGCCTTTATATGTTACTTAGTATTATTCCCTTGTAACTTTCAATATTCTTCACTTGTTCTGTATGTTTAGTGCTTTGATTATTATGCACCAGGATTTTCTTTTTTGGTCCAAGTTTTTTGGTGCTCTGTATGCTTTTTGTATAGTTATAAGCATCTTTTTCTTTGAAGTAGGGACATTTTTCTATGATTTTGTTGAAAATATTTTCTGGGTCTTTGAATTGGAACTCATCTCCTATTCCTATTATTCTTAGGTTTTGTCTTTTCATAGTGTCACAAATTTTCTGGATGATTTGTTTTGGGAGCTACTTAGATTTCACATTTTCTTTGACTAACGTATCAATTTTTCCCATCATGTCTTCTAAGCCTGAGATTCTCTCTGCTCTCTCATTTATTCTGTTGGTGATGTTTGCTTCTTTAGTTTCTGTTCTCTTCCCTAGGTTTTCTATTGCCAGGATTCTCTCAGTTTGTGTTTTCTTTATTACTTGTATTTCAATTTTCATGCCTTGGACAGCTTTATTAATTTTCTTCAATTGTTTGATTGTATTTTTCCTGTAATTTTTACAGGAGTTTATTCATTTCCCCTTTTAAGGCCTCTGTCATCTTCATAAGAAGGAGGTGAAGGAGGAAGGGAGGGACCTGAGTGGGAAAGTGGACAGGGAGGGGGTGAGGGGAACAGGATCAGGTATTGAGAGGGAACAGGACTGAGGGCCTGCAGAAAGAATGAAAACTGGAGATCTCAGGAGGTAGGAGGTGGGGGGAACCTCTAGAATCTACTAGAGACCTGGGAGAAGAGAGACTAACAGAACTCAAAGGGAGGGACTTTAGATGAAATTCCCTACAGTGTGGAGAGGGAACTTTTAGTGTCCACGTCCAGCAGAAAGACAGGGCATCAAATGGAGGAACGAGGTTGCCATCCCACACTCCAAAACTCTGACCCAGAATTGTTCCTATCTGAAAGAACTAAAGGGTCAAAAATGGAGAAGAGCCAGAAGGAAAGGAAGTCCAGCAAAAGACCCAAATTGGGATCCAGCCCAAAGGGCGATCCCAAGGCCTGACACTATTACTGATACTATGGTGTGCTTACAAACAGGAGCCTAGCATGACTGCCCTCTGAAAGGCCTAGCAAGGAGCTAAAAGAGTCAGCTGCAGATATTTATACCCAACCAGTGGAGAGAAGCTGGTGACCCCTGTGGTTGAATTAGGGAAAGGCTGGAAGAAGCTGAGGAGGAGGAAGACCCTGTAGAAGGACCAGCAGTCTCAACTAACCTGGACCCCTGAGACTGCTCAGACATGGAGCTACCAACTAGGCAGCATACACCAGTTGATATGAGGCCCCTAACACATATACAGCAGAGGACTGCTGGGTTTGGGTTTAGTAAGAGACCTAACCCTCAAGAAACTTGAGGCCCCAGGGAGTGGTGAGGTCTGGTGGAGTGGGGTTTGAGGGATGGGGACATCCTCTTGGAGATGGGGATCTCGGGAAGAGGTATAGGATACGGAACAGTCAGAAAGTGGACAGAGAGGGGAGTAAAGACTGGACTGTAAAAAAAAAAGATTAAAAATAAAAGCAAAAAAAAGGAAAAAATGATTGGATTTAAGGTGTTTTCCTTGTGCTTCAGTTGTGATTGGATACACAGGGCTTGCAGAAGAAAGATATCTGGGTTCTGGTGTTACTATATTGCCCTGGCTCTTGTTTATGGCATTCTTATACTGACCAGGCTATCTCTGGTGTTCAGTAATGCAGGGAGAGTTGTGGGCAAGAAAATTGAGCACAGGGGAGCAGGTACAGGTTATTACTGTTGGGAATGACTTAATGGAACCCTTGGGCAGGGTCTTGGGCTTGAGAGGTCTCACCTGATAGTACCTGATGTCAACAGACCTCTAGAAATTCAGACAGTGCAGAATGTTGGGAAATGGAGCACAGAGGTGACAGGATGGAGCTCACCACTGCTAGGCTTGCCAGAAAGGGACATGGCAGGCATGGAATTTCAGGGGAGGACTCTGACCTGGTAATCTCTGATATCAGCAGGACTCTGGGACTTAATATACTTAAACAAGTGGATTTTCACATGTTCTATAACTTAAAGGAATAAAAATTTTACATAAATGTTAACTACTATGAAACAAGCAGCAACAATAACAAAAACAAGAAAAACCAAAACAGAACAGGAATAATGAGCTTTGAACTCTACAGATTAGATTAGAAAAGCCCCTTGGGACTCTAAGAGTCTGAACCACCAACCAGAAAATATACAGGGAATAGACTTAGGCCTCCCCCACACATATGTAGCAGATGTGCAGCTTGGTCTTCATGTGAGTCTCAAACAACTTAAATGGGAGCTATCCCAAAAGTTGTTACCTGTACGTAGTATATATTCTCAAGAAGAATTCACACAGGTAACACAGAGCTGCCTTGTCTGTCCTCAGTGGAAGAGGAACCTATCATTGCAGGGACATGAAGTTCCAGGGTTGGGGGATACTCAGAAAGCCCTACATGTTCAGATGAGAAGGGGAGAGAGGGAGGAGGGAAGGATTGTGGATGACCTGGAGGGGGAGGAGGAGGGGGATATAAAGTGAATAAGGAAACAAACAACAACAAACTAGATACTTTTTTGAGACTGCATTTGCTGTGTAGTCTGATACTCATAGGTAGACTAGACTAACCTTTAACTTTTGGTAATCTTTCTTTTTCTTACATTAGAAGTAAATTTCTTTTTCATACAATATATTCTGATTATGGTTTTTCCTCCCATAACTTCTCCCAACTCTTTCCTACATACTCAAATTTACATCCTTTCTTGCCCTGTCTCTCATTAGAAAGCAGATATCTAAAATATAAAATAAAATATATTAAATACAATGAAATAAAAACGAATAAACATGAGTAGGACAAAACAAACAATAAATGAACAACAACAACAAAAAAGTAAAAGGGGAAAAACACACATAGATGCAGAGCTGTACATTGGCAAACAGAAATTTCCTATAACCACAAATTTGATAGCCATAATATGTAAAAGGCCTATAGGGTAGGAAAAACCAACCAACTAACCAACCAACCAACCAACCAACCAACCAACCAACCAACCAACCAACCAATCAACCAACTAATCAACCAACCAGCCAACAGCAAGTGACAAATATGCCCTGACACAGAGTCAAAAAAAAAAAAAAACCTTCAAAAATATCGCTGAGTTTTTGTTTTGGCCATCTATAAGACCTACTCTTAACAATGACTTCTATACCCAGTGAGACTATGTTGGAAAAAAGTATTTTTTTTCATTTACCAGTGGTTATTATTTGTATATAGCCTCTGAGTTGGTAAGGGATGTGAACTTGTGTGCCCATTTCCACTCTCAGCACAGGGAACACCATCAAGCCCCAATTTGGGCTGGTATTGTGCATGCTGCCAACAGTCTACATGAGTTCACATGTGCTTTGGCCCTGCTGTGTTTAGAAGACCTTGATCCTGGGTATGCACTATCCCTTCTAGCTCTTAGTATCTGTCTGACTCATTTTCTGCAGAATTCCCCAAGTCTCGGTAGAATTGATGGAGACATTCCATTTTGGGCTGAGTGTTCTAAGATCTTTCACTCCCTGCACATTATTCAGCTGTATGTATTCCCATATATTTCATATACTTCAGAAGAAAGCTTCTCTAATAATAATTGAGTATGGTGGCTGAATTAGAAAAGCTCATAGACTTGAATGCACGGTCATTAGGAAGTGGCACTGTTTGTCAGGGATTAGGGGTATGGCCTTGTTGGAGTAGGTGTGACCTTGCTGGAAGAAACTCTTCACTGGGGAAAGGCTTAGGAGTTTCAAATGCTCAAGTCAAATGTCTCTTTCTCGCTCTTCCTCCTGCTTGTGTATGTGGATGTAGAACTCTCAGGTACCTCTCTAACAGCATGCTGCTTGCCTAAACTCCTACAACAGTAATTCAGCCCCAACTAAATGTTTTCCTTGATTGCCATGATCATGGAGTGTCATCACAGAAATAAAACATTGACTAAGACAGAAGTTGGTACCCGGGAGAGGGCTATTGTTGCTGTGCCAGACCTGACCATATTGTTTGTTGGCCTAATGTGGATTTGGGGATTTTGGATTTAGAAAAGCAGTTGAATGCTTTAAGTAGGAACATGGAAGACAGTACTAATGACAGTTTGAACTGTGAGGCCTGGGTCAAGATATTACAAAGGGGAAGATTATTAGTAAATGGCATAGAGACCAATTACGGTGATATTTGGGAAGGAATGCATCTGTTTTTTTGCCATTGTACAAAAAAATCTACTTGAGGCTAAATTGAACAGTTTTGGATTAACAATATTTGCAGATTTTAAGGCAGCCTATGCCATGTGGTTATTAGTGGCCAATCTTTTAATTAATTAATTAATTAATTTGCACTCCAGATTTTAGTCCCCTCCCTGTTCCACATCTTATACCTCCTCCTCGGCCCCCCTATCTCTATGAAGATGTCCCTGCCACCCACCACCCACCCCATGAAACCTCTAAACTCCCTGGGGTCTACAGTCTTTTGAGGGTTAGGTGCATCTTCTCTGACTGAACCCAGACTCAGCAGTCCTCTGCTCTATATATGTTGGGGGTCTCATATCAGCTGGTGTACTCTGCCTGGTTGGTGGTCCAGTGTTTGAGAGATCTCAGGGGTCCTGGTTAATTGAGACAGCTGGTCCTCCTACAGTGTTGCCCTACTCCTCAGCTTCTTCCAGCTTTTTCCTAATTCAATCACAGGGTGCAGCAGCTTCTATCCATTGGTCGGGTGCAAATATCTGCATCTGACTCTTTTAGCTGCTTGTTTGGGTTTTTGGATGGCATGATAGTTGGATTATGATGGATCCCTTTTTGAGAGCACTGCATAGCCTCAGTAGTAGTGTCAGGCCTTGGGGCCTCTCCTTGAGCTGGATCCCATTTTGGGTCTGTTGCTGGACCTTGTTTTCCTCAGTGCCCTCTCCATATTCATCCTTGCAGTTCTTTCAGACAGCAACAATTATGGGTCAGAGTTTTGACTGTGGGATGGTACTCCATCCCTCCCCTGATGCCCTGTCTTCTTGCTAGAGGTGGGCTCTACAGGGTCCCTTTCCCCACTGTAGGACATTTTATTTAAGATCCCTTTTTTCCTTTGGGTTTTCAGATCTCTCACCTTCCAGGTCTCTGGTATATTCTGGAGGGTCTCCCATCCTTCTACCTCCCAAGGTTGCCTGTTTAATTCTTTCTGCTGGCCCTCAGGGCTTCAGTCATTTTCCCTGATCTAATACCAGATCATGTTCCCCTTATGCCCTCTCCCCTGTCCACTTTCTGTCTTAGGTTCCTCCCTCCCTCCCCTCTTATAATTGTTTTCTTCTCCCTCCCAAGTGGGACTGAGGAGTCCTTACTTGGGCCCTCCAGCTTGTGGACATTTTGAGTTCTGTGGACTGTATCTTGAGTATCCTGCACCCCCCCCCCCTTTTTTTTGCTAATATTTACTTATTATTAATCCTCACTCAGGACGATATTTTCTAGTTCTATCTATTTATCTTCAAAACTCACAACAGAGGAATCTGGAATGGCTGAGAAGCACCTACAAAAACATTCAGAGTCCTTAGTGATCAGAGAAATGCAAATCAAAATGACCCTGAGATTCCACCTTACACCGATAGAATGGCTAAGATCAAAGCCTCAGGTGACAACACATGTTGGCGAGGATGTGAAGAAAGAGGAACACTCTTCCATTGTTGGTGGGATTGTAAACTGGTACAGCCTCTCTGGAAATCAATCTGGTGGTTCCTCAGAAAACTAGAAATAGATCAACTTGAAGACCCAGCAATATAACTCTTAGGAATGTACCCAAAAGATGCCCCACCATGCCACAGGGGCAAGTGTTCCACTATGTTCATAGTAATCTTGTCTGTAATCACTAGAAGCTGGAAACAATTCACATGTCCCATGACAGATGAATGGATATAGAAAATGTGGTCCATTTACACAGTGAAATCCTTAACAGCTATTAGTGGCCAATTTTATGAAGATGTGTAATTGTTAGAAGTAAGTTGACTAAGAAAAAATAGAAAATGTACAGTTTCAGGTGAAAAGGAGAAAATGGAGCTAAATCAGGTACTCAAAAAAGGTAAAGAAAAATATAATGCTAAATGGAATAAAGGGAGTAGGGCAGGATCTCACCCAATTAAGTTTCCAAATTGTGACAAGGAATTAAAGAAAAAAAAAAAAAACCCTTAGGCTAACAGTGGTAGCATATGCCTTTAATTCCAGCACCGCAGAGGCTGAGGCAGGCAGCCATATTTCTGAATTCAAGGCCAGCCTGGTCTACAGAGGAAGTTCCAGGACAGCAAAGCTTAGGAAGTGAAGGAAATGATCAAAAAAAAAAAAAAAAGAAAAAAAAAAAAAAAAAAAAAAAAAAAAGAAAAAAAAAAAGAAGTTGGTTAAAACATATTTGAATAAGGGGCTTTGTTCCAAGCAGAAGAACCTGGCAGTTTCATCCATATGGTTGTGAATTCAGGGTCATGGATATAAGAAAGGGGTTGTGGAATCTCACTTTGTGGCCAAGGAAAGCTGTTGAGGTCTGGTGTGTGCTAGAGACGTTCCTGAACAGAGGCCCAGAAAGGCCATTATGTTGTGTAAAGCTGGATTTCACTAGAGAACCCAAGATGTTGAAGATACCAGAGCCATGGGATACATGCTGAAGAGAGCTGCTAACAGGGAGTGGGACCAGCCCAACAGAGAGAAGTGTGTTACAGCTAACAAAGCGGAGAGGAGATGGAGATCTGAAGAGCATTTCCACATCAGACATAAAGATGCAGAGTTTGGAGTTTGCTCAGTTGGTTTTTGGTCTTGCTTTGATCCAGTATTTCCTCACTATTTTCTATTTTGGAGTAGTAATATGTATTATGTGCCATTGTATGTTGAAAGTATTCAATCTGTTTTTTTTTGTTTTTTTTTTTTTAATAGGGGTTTACAGTTAATGCCTGTGAGTTTCACAATAGATTTTGAATTTTGGAATTTTAAAGTGTTGAGACTGTCATTGACTATATGGACTTTTGAACCTGAGCTCAATGCATTTCTGCATTATGATATGGCTATAAGTCCATGGGTGTTAGGGAGTGGAATGTGGTTGTTTGAATAATAATCCCCCCCCTCCCATGGCTCTACATTTAAATGCACAGTAATTAGGGACTAGCACTATTTGATAAGGATAAGAAGATGTGGCTTTGTTGAGATAAGTGTGGCCTTGTTGAAATAGGTGGTACCTTGTTGGAGAAAGTGTGCCATTATGAGTGAGCTTCGGTGCTTCAAATGCTGGAGACAGGTCCACCCATAATATTAGAGAATTTAAGCAACATTTCACTCTCTATAATGATTGGGATTTGTTTTTCAATTTATTATTTTCAATATTTATTCTATTCTTCAATTACCAGACAAATAGTTGTGAGTTATAAAAATAAATTTTGTTTCTTAGTGATGAGTTTGGTTTGTATCTTAGGAAAGGTGAGCAGTTACATCTTTCTGCCTTTGAAGATTACTTCTAATATTAATATCCAGAGTCTACTTAGTGATTCTCTGAGCTCTCTAAGCACTAGGAGCGTATGTACATATGCTCAATATCTCTAATTAATGTGACACTTGAATTAAGGTAATTTATTCAGTGCAAACATGACCTTGAATTATACAGTAATATTTTAATGTTGTACTAAGAAACTTTACCTACTAGGAAGAATTCTAATTAGAGGATGATGAGGAAAGACATTTAATTTGGCTCATTGGCTTGCTGTTGTTCAGAAAATAATTGGCACTGTTTGATGCCAGCTAGAGAGTTCACATTAAAGAATCATTTGGCCAAACTAATAAGAAATGTGCATACTGGTGAACGGTGAAGTTCTATCTTCCCCTCCTCATTCTTGAGGGAAACTAACAATGCTAAAGATTTAAAAACATTGCCTTCCGGTCTGGGCCTGAGCACTGAGCAGATCTCAGGTGGCAGCTCTGCCCCCAATCTCTAAGAATCCAGAGGAAGCAGGGGCTCCCAGGTGCTCTAACCCTGGCATTATCTTAGGTAAGCAGACAGCAACGACTACCCCAAACAGGGAGTAATTGGGACCCACAAGGACCCAGAAAGTCACTCCTGGCTCAGAGCACTGAGCAGATTTTGGGCCCCAGCTCTTACCCCAGTAGTAACACCCACCCCACACAGTTCTGATAAAACCAAGACAATAGGAAAGACAGGCTCCAGACAGAGACAGGGCAGGTAGCACTAAGGAGATCCAGATGGCAAAAGGCAAGCGCAAGAACATAAGCATCAGCAACCCAGGGTACTTGGCATCATTAGAACCTAGTTCTCCCGTACAAGAAAGTCCTGAATTCCCCATAATACTAGGAATGCAAGATTCAGATTTAAAATCACTTCTAATGATGATGATAGAGGACTTTAAGATGGACATAAATAACACTCTCAAAGAATTTTAGGAGAACACAGGTAGACAGTTAGAAGCCCTTAAAGTGGAAACACAAAAATCCCTTAAAGAATTACAAGAGAACACAACCAAACAGGTGAAGGAATTGAAAAAAAACATCCAGGACATAAAAATGGAAGTAGAAACAATAAAGAAATCACAAAGGGAGACTACCCTGGAGATAGAAAACCTAGGAAAGAAATCAGGAGTCATAGACACAAGCATCATCAAGAGAATATAAGAGATAGAAGAGAGAATCTCAGGTGCAGAAGATACCATAGAAAATATTGACACAACTGTCAAAGAAAATGCAAAATGCAAAAGGTTGTTAACACAAAATATCCAGGAAATCAAGGACACAGTAAAAAGACCAAACCTAAGGATAATAGGTATAGATGAGAGTGAAGATTCCCAAATAAAGGGCCAATAAATATCTTCAACAAAATTATAGAAGAAAACTTCCCTAAACTAAAGAACGAGATGCCCATAAATATACAAGAAGCTTATATAATTCCAAATAGACTAGACCAGAAAAGAAATACCTCCCGTCACATAATAATCAAAACACCAAGTACACAAAACAAAGAAAGAATATTAAATGCAGTAAGAGAAAAAGGCCAAGTAACATATAAAGGCAGACCTATCAGAATTACATCTGACTTCTCACCAGATAATATAAAAGCTAGAAGATGCTGGACAAATGTCATACAGACCCTAAGAGAACACAAATGCCAGCCCAGGCTACTATACCCAGCAAAACTCTCAATTACCATAGATGAAGAAACCAAGATATTCCACGACAAAACCAAATTTACACAATATCTTTTCACAAACCTAGCATTACAAAGGATAATAGCAGGAAAGCTTCAATACAAGGAGGGAAATTATACCCTAGAAAGAGCAAGAAAGTAATCCTCCTCCAACAAACCCAAAAGAAGATAGCCACGCAAAGATAATTTCACCTCTAATATCAAAAATAACAAGAAGCAACAATCACTGTTCCTTAGCATCTCTTAACATCAATGGACCCAATTCCCCAATTAAAAGACATAGGTTAATGGACTGGATACATAAACAGGGCCCAGCATTTGGGTGCATACAGGAAACCCGCCTCAATGACAAAGACAGACTCTACTTTAGAGTAAAAGGCTGGAAAACAATTTTTCAAGCAAATGGCCCTAAGAAACAAGCTAGAGTAGCCATTCTAAAATCCCCAGCCCGAGAACAAAAGAGAGGAACCCATGACTCCATCTGTATTGGTAGTTGAGGGCAGACTTGCCAGGCATCAGTGGAAGTGGACAGCCTTGATACTTGAAAGTTCAGACTCCCTAGTGTTGGGGAATTTTAAGAGCAGGGAGGTGGGAATGAGAAGATGGTGGGAACACACCCTCATAGTAATTGGAGGAGGGGGTATGGGGTAAGGAGTTAGGCATCAGTGGAAGTAGAGGACCTTGGTGCCTGAAAGTTTGGATTTCCTAGTGTTGGGGAATTTGAGAACAGAGAGGTGAAAAATGGGAGGATGATGGGAATACACCTTCATAGAAACTCCCAGAATTATATGGATTAGACATGACAGAGGCAGGCTGCCAGAAGACTAGATTCCAGAATTCAAACAAAAAATTATCTTGATACTAAAATTTCTTTTGAGAATTGTATATTGCAGAATACACAGCCTCGGTGTATCTACTCATCTAGTGAGTGGAGCAGACCCACTTGAACCTCTGATGTCCTGGAATTGCACCTGGATGCAGTGAAGACACAGATGTCAGAGGCTTATCAATTTACTCTTCCCCCTGCCCCTCTTCTAATATCTCAACGCCCATAATTAGCTGAAGAAGTTAATGAAGAGTCGGCGGCCCTATTCCCTGGGCTTGGGGACTGAGGTGGTTAATATAGGGCTGTCTCTTTAGGGAAAAGTAGTGTTTTTTTTTTTTTTTTTTTTGAACAGTGAAGATTACCTAGGATTTATTGCATAGCCATAACCTATTTGTAGAAATGTGTATAATTGTTATTAAGATGAAGTTATAATTTCTTAAATGGTACAAAATTTACTTTGATTTCAAATTTAAAGTTTTCATTGGTATGAGCTTCTTATTGATATAAAGTGAGATTAATATTGTTACTCTCATAGGCATTGTGCCTATATAACACATTTAGAAATACAAGGCTTAGACTCAGTCCTACTTTAACTTTTTAAACTGATTTGAGATGGTTAGCCTGTGAGTTAAGGACCTATAGCAAATTCATGGCTCTTAATTTATTGTTAGGGTGTTTTCTATATTTTATTTAGCCGAGAGGAGTTAACAAACAATAGTTCAGATTGCCTTACATGGATAGTTGGTTTTCAAAACGTCAGAAGTCCACAGAATTGATGTTACAAACATTTCTGTATTAATGTTTATTTTGTCTAGAGACCTGTCTGCTCCTGACAGTTTCCTGTCTTGGATTCTAAGAAGAAATTGAGCATCTTTGGAGTTACTCCAGTTGTGGTGAGACAGCCACTAGGCAAGAATTGCCTCTTTTCATCTACAGACAAATCACTGTCCAGAAAAGGACACACTTGCAGAATAGTCAACTGATTATATCTGCCAAGACAGAGTAATCAGCCCTTAATAATTCTGTATCACTAAAGTCTGTCAGATGATCCTGGGCCAGAAGGCTGAAGATCGAATGCTCCAACGTTCTGTAATATAGGGACTGTCTATATTGAGAGAAAAGGTTTGAGAGAATGGTTTTCAGCTGGCATTCATTCTAAAGCCAAGAAAAAAGCCAGGTTCAGAATTAAGTCTTTTAGTTAGGAGGGATGACAGAGGTTCTGTTTAGTCAAATAAATGATGGACTGGATATTAGGTCTATCTTGTACCTCATTGCTACAAATTGGTATAATTATGCTCTAATTGTATTCTAAGAGAAAAGTTTTATTTTAACAGGAACAATGATATGTAGGAGGAGTTAGGATGAGAGTCGTAAGGAGAGAAAGACAAGGAGGAAGGAGAGGAGGAGAAGGAGAGGAGGAGCTAGGTGACAAGAGGATGGGGGACATGGAGGTGTATGTTTGTGTGTCCCCGCCAGTCAAACATAGTTGATATATCTAGGTTGGGTACTGGGCTACACTTCTGATTGATATTGAGCATTACCAAACTTATAAAGCCTTTGATTAAAATTTAAAATAATAGTATAAAAGCAAAAAATGGAAGTGGGGGTGGGATAGGAGTTTTTCTAGGGAAGGAAATGGGGGAAGGGGATGGCATCTGAAATGTAAATAAAAATCCAATAAAGATTTTCATATAAAGAAAAAAAAGATTTAAAAACATCCTTAAAGGAACACATGTCTTCAGCACTTTCTATACCCCCTAGCCTTTCACTCATGAACCATTTGATGTCATCAAGAAATAATGTTACTTATGAGGGGTTTAACTGTCAGAGTGTGAATTTTAGCTTTTCTACCCATTAAAAATGTATTGTGATCTACCATAGGTTTAGTAAAATTTTGGTGTTTATAGTAGTTAAGAATGCTTGCAGATTTTAGGGAGAGACAGAAACAGACAAGTTGAAAGAGAGCAGGGGAAGAGTGTATATGGTAAGGTTTGTAGGAAAGGAAGGGGAGGGGAAATGATGTACTACTAATTATAGAAAAATAAAAGAAATAATTAAAAAGCCCTCTTGTGTTTACTTTACCAGATCATAATGTAGTTCTAAAAACATTGGAAGTGCCCTAAATGCTAAACACTCATACATACAGGTTCAATCATTAACTTTAAATGACAATTGTAATTTTCACAGATAGTCTATATGAAAGGAGGGCTTCTTAAAAAAAAAGTCTGTCATATTATAGAATATCTCTCTCAGTGTTCTTGTTACTGAGACAATTTTCAGTACTCTGTGCTATGATCTGATTAATGAATTTTTCCCATCCTGTGCTATAAAGTAGATTAGGAAAGAGACCTAATCTCTTTTGCTGTCACAGTTTCTTGCATGGTGCTTATCTTACAGAAGTGACATGATGTATATTTGTTGGATGGATGGATGGATGGATGATGAATGAACTTGTAGCATTTGGTTAGTCTCTGCTTCAGCAATGATGAGAGTCTGGATTAGGGAAGTAGAATTGAGGCTGCACAGAAGCAGACAGATTTAAGAGATATGAAAGCAATTCAGGACTTTACTTTTGATTAAATGTGTGGGATGAAGGAGAAAATGGCAAGAAGGTTGACACTCAGATATATGGTCTGAGTAGCTGGGAAGATGTTAGTACCCTTTCTTATGGCAGACTGAAGATTCATATACTAGTACTTGGTAAGGACCTTCAGTTGTAAACATGAAGTAGCCATGGGTGAGGGATGACAGAGTAGCTTAACAGTTCACAACACTCTGAAACTCCTTCTGAAGAATTGCTAGGAAGCTTTGCCTTTTCATTCAGTGGAACACTGTATAAATCATCCTATCAAACAAACTATGTTTGTTACATAGTTACAGGTCACAGAAAACAGTGGTTTAAAATAATAAATGTTTCTGCCAGAGTTCCAGAGGCTTGGAGTATGAACAAGAAGAGCTGGCAGTGGAACACTTCCTGTGACAACTCTGGAGAACTTCTTTCTTGTTTCTAGCTCCTGTAGATCTTGACATTCTTTGGCACTGGCAAACCAAATGCCAGCCTGTCTTCATCTTCATACACTGTTTCCTTTGTGTGTTTTGTTCTCAGAAGAACACCAATCAACAGCGCTTTTAAGGACTAACAACACCACTAGTACCCAGTCAAGATTGTTCAAGAAAACTGAAAAACTTTTTAGAGATTTTCAAAATATTGGAAATAGTATAAATGTTTATGGCAGTAGGTTCAAAGTTTACATGTAATGAATAGTTTTATGGAAGAAAGAAGCCAAACCACTCATAATTACAGAAAATGCATGAGCCAGTCTGTTGCTAATATAAATGTTTCCTCTTTGCAAACTGAGAGTGTGGCTCCATTGCTGAAGATAACACCCACACAACTCATTGAACATGGAGAGGCTAATCTGGTACCTATAAGGAGCTTTCACCCTATAATCCTTTTCGTTATAGGAAGGCAATCTGCTGGCTACTAAAAGAAAAATAGGAAAACCAAGCCAGCCAGGAAAATGTTGACTATAGTCTGTCCTGCCTGCAAAATATGCTAGATCAATGGTGGCACAGACCTTATGAGAGCAGCCAACCAATGTCTGACTTGACTTGATGCTCACTACATGGGAAGGAGCATATATACTCAATATTACTGGGGTAATCAAGAAGCAGAGACTAGATAGTCCAGAGACCCAGGTTAAAAAAAAACAAAAAAAACAGGGTCGTATAAAACAAAACAAAACAAAACAAAACAAAAAATATCAATAACGTGACTCCAAATGATATTCTGCTATACATATAGACCAGTCATCTTCAGAGAGTCTTCCTCCAGCAGCAGATGGGAAAAGAGGCAAAAACCCACAGCCAGCCATTATGCTAAGAAAGAGGCTAAATGTGAGGTCTCCTTCAAATCCCTCCTACCTAGACCTCCGGAAATCTCACAGAAAATGAAGCAGAAAGATTGTAAGAGCCAAAATGGCTGGAGGACACCAGGAAAAATAGGCCCTTTGAATCAACTAAGCAAAGCATATGAGCTCACAGACACTGGAGTAGCAAGCACACAGATGCCCTTGAGAACAAATGGTTCTCTGACACTTGACCTGCTCTTAGGGACTCTTTTCTTCTGTTGGGTTGCTGTGTTCAACTTCAATATGAAGTTTTTGCTTCATCTTATTACATTTTATTTTGTCATGTTTTGTTGTTGTCCTCAGAAGCCTGTTCTTTTCTATAAAAGAAAAGAGTGGATCTGGAGGGAAAGAGGAAATAAGAGAGTAGAGGGAGGGGGAAGTATAATCAGGATATATTGTATGAGAAAATCTGTTTTCTATAAAAGGGGAAAAAAGAAAATAGATCAATTACTAAAAGTCTCCAATCATCTTCCTTTCATTATATATGAAATCTGAAAGCTGAATGTGGTGGTGAGTGCTTATAAACCCAGTCTCAGTGCCAGAGACAGGAAGACTCCTGGACCTCACTAGCCAGCAAGTTTAGTTTGAGAGATTTGCTTCATCTCAAAGAAAGAATGTCTCTCATAGAAGGTAAATCGAATTTCTTAGGATGGCACCCAAGGGTGTCTTTCAGCCTCCATACCCAGGGATCCAGAAGCATGTACTCTGCACATACACACATGCACCCACTTTACATGCGTATAACATGTATACATACTGATATACATGTGTACACTAATACCTAACTAAATAAAATATACCAGATCTCATGATTTTGAGGCAATTTATGATCGTTTCCTCATATTTCTTCAACGTATTTTTTCAACTGAGGATGGAAGAAAATGTTTCTGGTTTATTTATAAAGCAATACAATAGTTTTGTTGTCTTCCTCCTGTGTCTGACACTTTTCTGCTTTCCTGAAAGCAGCCATGCCACAACATATATTTTTGTCAATGAAAGAGGGAATAAATAATAAGAACATCATTGATGCTGTGGCTATTTAGAAACAATATTTATGGGCAGAGATACTATACATAAGCCAAATAACTATAACTAAAAGTAAAATACAATTCAAATTAAAAAACCAAAATAACATCAAGTAAAATTAATCAGTAAGTTTAAATGTAACAAATATAAACTCATTAGGAGACATGGGCTTGGGGCTTGAGGTAAGAAAACATATAGATAATACAACCGGCACAAATAATGTGGAAACATGAACACTGCAAGCTATTTTGCTTTTAAGTCAGTTTTCATTGAAAAGGAGAGAGACCAGATTGCTTAACAAATGGCCTTAGGAAAATAGAAAAGGTATTAAAGGGAAGAGAAGTAAACCAAGACCTCAACTTCTTGCTTGATGTGAAAATGAATTTCAAACTGACTAAAGATATTACTAAATATCAAACGAGTATTGTCATATCTATAGGACACGATTATCTAAATGTGTTGAATCATTTTATAACAAAACTATAAATAGAAGCATTTTCTTTGAAAATCAAATTGAACAGAAGATTGAAAATACTGACCAATCTGATTGCATTAGACTTTGAAATCATGTGTGTGCCTGGGATCAATCAACAGAGGAGATAGATTACATACTGGGAAGGATATCCTTGATGCATATAACTGAGTTCTGGGACTTAGACTACGAGAAAATTACTAAAAGTGAAAAGACATGAAAAGTCAAAACTCAAAGAGAATTACACAAAGTGAAACAAAACCATGAAGTAAAAAAAAGCCGATATTTTATAAATACCCAAAGACAGTGCAAATATATTAACATTCAGGGGAAGACAAATCAAGGAATGTATACCACATTACTTCTGTAGATAAAGAAAAACCCAAAAACTGAAGATTCCAAGTTTTGCAAGAGTGTGGAGAAATGAGATCCATTCATGTTTCTAGTGAAGGTGAAAATATTAGAGTCACTTCTAAAAGTAACATGGCAATAACTGGAAATTAACAGAAATGTACACTGTCATAGCTTAGTTCTCTCAAGACTGTGTTTCGGGACTATCACATTTGTGCACGTAAGTAATTATATATTTTATAGTTATTTGTAATAAGTGGAAGCCATATGTGTAATAGCCTTCATAGGCTTATAGATTTTAATGTGTGGTCATAAAGAAGTGACTTTACTTGACAGAGATTAGGAGGCGTGGACTTGTTGAAGGAGGTGTGTAAGAGGGGGTGGGCTTTGTGGTTTTAAATGTTCAAACCAGGCTTGTCATCTCTCTTTCTTCCTGTTGCCTATGGATTCAGATATAGAGCTTTCAGATATCTCTACAGCACCATATCTGCTCACATGCCACCATGTTTCCTGCCACAATGTTAATGGACTAAACCTCCAGAAATGTCAGCCATCCCCAATTAAATGATTTCCTTTAAAAAATTCCTATGTTCATGGTGTCTATGCAAAGCAATAAAACACTAAGCATTTAAATGTCTAATAACAGAAGAAATGCAGGAAAAAAATCAAAGGAAAATAACTTGAGGGACCTGAGTTGGTAAAGTTTTTGCTACACAAGCTTGAAGACCTGAGGTCAGATTCCCAGCACTCATTTAAGAGAGTTTCGATGGATTACATCCTTCCCTTGCTACTCCCTGACCTGCTATAAAGGCATACGAACCTTCCTTCTGTTCAGGAGGGATGCAGATTTCTATCCATCTGATGTACTTGGGTTTTAGTAGTGACCTCACTAAACCATCTCAAGCTGCAGTTAGTTCCTGTATCAGATGAGAATGATATTTGTTCCATGGAACTCTTCTGAAGATGTAATATGCTTTGTACCAGCTCCATGATTTTTGCTTTTAAATGTGCAGGCTTTAATCAGAGAGGAGAATGAACTGTTGCCAGAAACTCTAAAGTGAACAGGCTCCCAGTTGATTGCAGGTTTATAGAGAAATGATGAAAAATTTTGGCTTACACTGTAATGAAGAGGTTCAGAACAGCAATTCTTCTTTCTTACAGAGTGGTAATTTAGTTTGAGCAGGTTAAGTCAACGTCAAATAATTTATTACAAAATATGGATTACGATGTGCATAATTTACTCAAATAAAACCTTGTAAAAGTCAAATTTAGGTAGATACATATTAACTTAGGCTATAGGCACAGTGTATCTGTGTCTTGAATCATCCCTTTAAATTTGCAATATAAGTGAATTTAGGAAACTTCCTCATCACATATTTGAGGAAAAGTATAAAGTTTTATGTGCATGTGAAAGTCTGTATTCTAAAACATTGAATATTATAATAGAAAAACATGATATATATATATATGTATAGTAATTAACATATATAAATAAGTCATCTTTTTGGTTGCACACATATACACACCTTCCCAAAGTGGCAGCATATATCTTACATAACTATATGGAGTTTGTATCTCAGTGTGTGTGTGTGTGTGTGTGTGTGTGTGTGTGTGTGTGTGTGTATGTGTGTGTGTGTATTTATACATGTAGGTATATATATATATACATATATATATATATGTGTGTGCATGGATAGAATGTTGTATATATCTAAGATATGTATTGTATATTAGTAAACTAGAATGTAAATATTGGAATGTAAATATGTAATGGTATTTTCTACTCAAGACACTATATTTCTCTTACCATGCATATTATACACACATATAGTCCATACGTGCAAAAACATTTTTTTAAATAAAGAAGGTTTATATAGCAGAAATTAAAAATACATTTTATTTTGTTATACAAAATAAGTGATCTAGTTTCCTTCTCATAGTTATTAATTCATCAGAGTTCAAAATCTCCATGAAGCTCAATTACAGAACAAGTTATTAAATATTTTACATAAAGTCAAACAAAGCAATTTTTAATGTGAGTAAGTTCACAGTAAACCAACTCTTTGAATTTTCTAAAATTTTAAAAAAAAATTTAAATTTTTAAAGCCTCTTAGATGACTCAGACATGTGGGATATGTAAATTTTAAAAAAATTTCTGGTTATAATAAGATGGTTGTTGTTGTTGTTAAATATCATTTCCTGGGCTGTGGATTGACAGAGAGATGCAATTGTATTTCAGGGTTTTAGTGGTGAAAGGTTTTAATGCTAGAGACTCTGAATAACAGACCAGTCTTATAGATGAGAAAGTAGGCAGAAAAAGCCAGCTGTGCAGTTCAAATTAGACACACATAGAGTCTTTTCTAGACTCAGAGCTACCATGGAAAGTGAAGCTACTTTTATTCTTTTGAATTGGTAGTGGTCTGAGATTGTCAGTATTGTTTTCTGATTTTGTTATGATTGGCTTGATATCACAATAATCACACAATCTATTCAAATTGTTTTATTCTACGGGCACCTGAATGGTTGAGTTTTCAACAGTCCTGAGTTTTCAACAGTCCAATACATGATTAATTACATTTGTGTGTCTGACTAATAATTATTGAGCAATTTGTTTTGTAGATACATGGTGTTAGACACTGAACATAGAGAGTAATGTCTTCCCAAACAGAAAGACAAATGTAAAAACAACGAACTGACACAAAGGTAGGGAGAGTTAATACCAAGCTTACCTCAACATTAATATAGTATATACAATACTAGTGTAAGTAAAACCCGTGGGAACACTAGGGATACTAACCAAGTCCATCTGGAAGATCTGTTCAATAGCTTCAAAAACTGAGTTGAATTTTGATAAACATAGGAGGAAATTACTTAAGGAAATATGAATACAGCATTCAGGAGGCTATTGGGGATGCACTGACCCAGAAAAGGAGAAAAGGCTAAGGATAGGGAAGGCAGAGAGATAGAAAGTGTCGAGTGAATTTTATCAGTGCACATTAGAGGAAAAATGGGTGGCTTTGCAAGAAAAGGAATCACATTTTCCCTAGAGCTGCTTCTAAGCAGTAAGTTCACACTAATGGTTAACTGTATTCCTGGAATAGTCAAATATATACTTATATACATACATGCATACATAAAAATACACACATATATACATGTCTATATCTGTATAAGGGTTCCACAAAGCATTGGTTTATTCTAAAGTTCCTTTTCCCCATTGAACACCATGAAAATTTTCTTACATTTCAAATGTGATAAAGTTAAATACTAACTGTTATGTTTGTAAGTAAGAATAGATAATTTTGTTTTTCTTTTCTTCTGAAGCTTTAAAATCAATATTCTGGAAGGTAAACAAAAACCTGCCTCCAGGAAGGCTGAGAGTTGGCCAGAGTATGGCTATATCTACAACCTAATGAGAAGCAGCAAAGAAATATTAGTATTGTTTTACTTCAATATTTACATGAACTGAAAACAAAGAAAATGTGTCCCCTCATTAAACACAAATGATTTCATATCCAAAAAGTGATACTTATGAATCAGATGACAAGTATGAAACAGGTAGGAGGGGCTCAGCCAAGTGACTCATTTGTCTAATACTTGCTTCTCATAAAATCAAATCCTTTCTTTGGGATATCTGAGAAGGTGCAAGTAGAGAACCCTGGCCTAGACAAATCATCTTTGTTTATTTTTGTCAGTTGACTGTTTAGCCAATTCTAGTTACTAGAAGTCAATGAGAACTGTGTTCCAAGCACCAGAGTGTTAACTTGAGCTGATAGAACAACCAAATTTAAGGTTGACCTGCAAAACTGCAGCATTAAATCAAGATCTCTAAGTATGTGAGTATAGAAGCTTTCTGTCTGTATCCCTGACATCTTCTGTAAAGCTGTGGATTTCTTTGGAGACTTGTTATAGTGTTGATATTTATTGATGCCAGTTGGAGAGCATTTATAGTGATTTGAAAGATCAAAATAAAACATGCTAACATTGATGTTTAAGAAAGGCACTCATTTGGCCTTTATAAAATGTGTGCAGGTGTGCCAGTAGACTTAGCACCTATCACTCTCAATTGTTACTGCTGAGATTCACTGGTCATTGCAGGTCTCCAATGGGAGATACTCAATTAGCAGGCAAACATAACTCAGAACTCCAATGTCCAAAGCTTATTCAGTGCTTTAATTTATTCAGTGAGTCCGAGCATTTGAGAAGTCTAGTGCTAAAGAGCTTTCAGAACACCCACCAACACTTATAGATAGAGACGCGTGTGCACATGCACAGGCTCATGTACGCGCATGAGCACACACACACATACACACACACACACACACACACACACACACACACACACACATACACACACAGAGACACACACCTCTGTCCCTGCTTCTGGTGAACAGTCACTAATGAAAATTGTAATGCACAGCAACTTTAGTCATAGACTCTAGAAACCTGCAGTGACAGTTGATGGCTCTAAGGTACAGAGAATTGCTGTCAAAGGCTCTGTGGTCTGTCACTCTGGTTTCCAAATAGCAAAAACTACAGCATACTCTCTGACAAAGATGTGTTCCAATAGATGACTCCAGTAGATGAAAAGACAAAGCAGAAAATATTTGCAGTGTGAATGTCAACTGCTCTTTAAAATTCACATGGTAAATGCATATGCAGTCTTATTGACAAACTGCTGCAGATAGACTAGGAAGAGGTTATAGTTGTTTGATAGAAAGTTGCCTCAAGTTCCAGAACCTCAGGTTTTTTTCTAATGAACATGAAAGAAAAAGAAGGAGTGAGCTAAGAAGAAGCAGGGGTGGGGGGAGTTGTTACATAAAGAATGCCTAGCAAACAGTATGTAGTCAATAAGTAATAAATATTCAAATCAATGAATAACAAATAGCAACAAACATCACAAAAAAATCTACCATAGTATGAGGAAACTAAACACCAGTGTTCCCAGTCTTTGAAAAGAACTGGAGCCATGTTGCCTTGACTCTTTGCTCAATACCCAGTCACTGAACAGCAACAAGGGTCTGACCTGAAAACTTAGAAATAGACAAGTGGGTACGTCCTTGGTCTGCTGAGTTAACTATCCATTTGATGGAATCCCCAAGTGATTTATATGCACATAAATGTCTGAGAAGTGATGCTTTGAGAGAATACCCAGGAACAGGCAGTAAAAAAAGACAGATGGGTCTGATCTCAGGGTGTTGGGAATAGGCAGACATTGGTGTGTCTGACAGCAAAACAATCATTGTCTACAGGCTGTGAGGACAGGTGGTTTAAAACCATGGGTTTCCTGAGGGAGAGTCACTCAGCATAGATCAAACACGGGTTGAAAGCAAAGATCATAAAAGTCATATGAGAGAGAGAACAGGTACAGGAATAGAATGCAAGAAATCTGGCTGAAGGGCATTGTGAATCCTTCTACATAAAACTTTATTTTGCTTATATGCAAAAAGTGTTATGTAATATATATATATATGTATATATATATATATGTATATGTATGTGTATATGTGTGTGTGTGTGTGTGTGTGTGTGTGTGTGTGTGTGTAATCAGTGTCAATAGGAATAAGAAATCTCTCAGTTTTAGTTTTAATATTCCTTGGAAAAATTGAAATTCTAAATACTTTCTCTATTTTTGGAGATGTAAATATTTATGAAAGGCCTTAACAATTCTGACTGTCAGGAATGCCTGTCACAGGCTTCCTTGGTATTTATATTTTCAGTGCTCATATGGGGAGGGGTACATGTCTCCCTGACTCTATAGAAGTTTACTGGCTCCAATTGATAGTTTTTTTCTTTTCATAAAATCAAAGACTGGTTTTAATTCAGATTGGTTTTTAACTCATATGGACAGTTAATATGTTTGCAGTAGGTTATATCAGCTTGGACAGTGAAAGGTTATATCAGCTTGGATAGTGAAACAATATAATTTCTTCCTAATTTACTCTCTTCTTATTGTATTACCTGTGACCCATGTTGGAATAAAGTTTGTTTCCTAACCACTAATAAAATGCTTTTATTATTTTCTGTTTGTATTTGTGCAGACAATACTTATGATTGACAGAAGAATTCATTTACAATTATTTCTCTTACACAAGCCATCTGGGCATGGGACCTGATTGGCTAGTCACTGACAGTAGCTACATAGTTCACACAGTTCCTATAATGGCCATGAGGAAAAGGCAGAAGAGTTAAAGTTGGGTTGCTTTGATTCACCTCTAATCCTTCATGATATTATTCTTACTACATATCTTAAAATAGAATGAAATCTGTGAGAGTAGAGAAACAGAAACTTATTCTTTAAGTGGGGGATAAAATTTAGAACTTGAATCATTTATGACACTGTTTCAAATTGATATGAACAATGAATTATCTACTTCTAAATGCTACAGATGACATCCCATTCTTCTCACCAGGGGAACCTTGCCCCTGCAGGTCTGAACATGGATGGGTTGCGTCATTGCTTTAGCATAGAGAACAGCGTGCTGCCCATGCAATTGGAATATATCTTGTTGAAAATCTCTGAAGCACTCATTCGTTTGTTTCTTAATTTATTCCCTCAGTAAGACATTAAGCATTCTAAAATGCCAGGCTCATTTCTATGTATTAGAAGTTTAAGGCAAATAAAACCCAGGTTTTACTTTCAAAGGTCTTATAGCTCCTTGAGGAAGCATAACTCACATTTGCTTAGAGTAGAGAATGGTAAATGACACAATGGTATCTGCACAAGAATCAATGACAGTTCAGAGGTCCTGGGATGTTTCAGCAGGGATTATTATACAAGGTATTATATTCATGGCCTAACTTGAAGCTGGAGTCTAACTTTGCTAGCAGTGGCTCTCACAATTCTCCCCTTTGGCTGGTAATTTCTTTCTTTCTTTCTTTCTTTCTTTCTTTCTTTCTTTCTTTCTTT
>JANHMN010000003.1:80681240-80707700 GCA_030674055.1 Rhabdomys pumilio | reverse complement strand
TTTCTTTCTTTCTTTCTTTCTTTCTTTCTTTCTTTCTTTCTTTCTTTCTTTCTTTTTTTGGCTGGTAATTTCTAAAACCTAGATTTTACAGAATTTTGTGTATGCAGCCAGTCTAAGAAGGTTTTACTGGACTTCACAGGATGAATGGTATTCTTTTGTACTACAATCAACCCAGTCTACCAGCCCTACAATACATTGTGAGCTTTTTTAAAATGGGAATAGTGAACAACACAGTGCTTTGCTTATAAGTAGTATTAATTAATGTTTGTAAATGGCCAAATGTTAGGTGCAAAGAAGTTATCAATGTGTGTAAGACATGGACTGAGAAGGAAGAAGAGCTACTATACCATCAGTAAAAAAAATAACATGGACACATGAAGGCAAAAAAGCAGGGATGTGTGTGTAGATTAGCAAAATATTTAGGGCTACTGGAACACACACTGTAAGAAAGAGAGGGTATTGGGTAAAACTGGAAAAGTACACAGAGATACTGCTCCAGCTGTTTCCTGAAATAAGAGGCACTAGTAATTTCCCCAAAACATAATGAAGTTTGCTAAATTTTATGCCTCATTGCATTATCAGAACTTCCAATAGAGAGTTGAATTAAAGTGTAAGAATAGACAGTCCTGAATGTGACTCCTTTCCTCTCCCAATTTGATTCTTCTTTGCTTTGTTTTGGCAAAGATTTTTGGAGGTTGTCTCCTAAAATCAAGATTTGTTTGATGTGAACATGTTATAGCCAGGCCTACCATGTGACCCACAGAGATGCAGAATTCCCAGAAGCAGAATCCCCAAATAAGTAGAATGTTCTTCATGGAAACTCAGTGTACACTTCCAAGCAGCCTGCCTCAGAGAGATGGGAACCCACTGCAGAAAATTTCTCATGTGTATGAAACTTTTGAATAGGTTATAACAACCATGAATGCAGAATTAACATCTAATATGTGGCAGTGAATCTAATAACACAATATTTGGCCAGTAAAAGTTTTCAACACAAATTTGTTGATTGATAGGTACATAGTAGTAGAGAATACTGAGATGCTAAGCTATAAATAGGTTTCCATCTGACCAAGTTTAAGATTAAGAATGGTATGATCCTTACTGAGACAAGTAATTACCTCTGAGATAGTCTTGGGAGTAACTGGCAAGCAGGTAGGTTGATACATTGGGAATGGTCTGGATTAGGTTTCCTTTTCCTTCTGAAATGCGGTTTGTGTTCACTGGCAAGTCATATAATATGCTTTCATGACTTCCTGTGGTCTAACCACAAATAATATATTGGTAAGCAATTAGAGCATTTTATTGTTAATAATACAAATTTGTATTAATAATTCAAATTGATCATTGTAGTGTCGGTCAAACCAGGGCAGTAGGGGATAAATATACATAGCAGTCTTTATTTAAAATATCTAGTTATTTATCATAAAATAGTGAACTAGCAATGAATGAGAACTACTTTAATATTTCATCATTTATTAAAATCCAGCTAATATCATATTTAATGGTTAAATTCAAGATCATCTATTCTCATACTTTAATTCAATTCTCCATTGGAAGTTTTGATAATTCAGTGAAGCATGAAATTTAATCAACATCATTATGTTTTGGGTAAATTACAAGTGCTTCTTATTTCAGGAATTGTAACTATATCTCTAGAAACTGCTAAGAAGATTACACAGCACCAAACATTAGTAACAAGATTTATCAAGATGTCAGAAGGCAAGTTAAGTATCGAAAATGAAATAGTTTTGTAAACTGGCAGTAAACCTTTCGAACATGAAATAAAAACAGTATAAAAATAGGAATGTAGAGCATTTCAAAACATTTACAAAACATTTAAGAAAATGTGTACTGTCACTTTAAACTATGACATATAGATATAAAAAAGATGTATAGTGTTCTTAGAATAGAATACTTGATAAACAATTAGTTTTAATTATGTAAAGTTTTGATAAACATCAGAACCCTCTGGAGATGAAGAAGTTGTAGCTGAGTAGAGAAGGGAATGTGGAAACTTTCTGAGGCTATGGAAACATTCTATGTATCCATAAGGATGTGAGGAATACATGCTTATGAGTTTACTAAAATTACTTCTTATACCTAAGAGTTCTACATTTTATTGAATGTAACTTAGTCAAGCAAGATGTGCAAATCATGCTGAATTCTGGTGAGTAGGTTCATGTAGCATGGCCTAGTAATTCTAAAACTAGTGGATCATCATCTTGGTCAAGGATTTTAAGAGTACTTGTGTATTCTTTATAGATAATCACTGAGATGGTATCAATATCAGTGAAAACACCTTGAGCTTAGATTATCAGCACTAAATATTATTCTCATTTAAAAGTATCAAGGCTTCTTGGAGAAATGAAAATGAGGTAGAAAAATTATGAGTTGATGTTAAAACACTGTACTGTGGCAGAGAGAAAGGAATTATTTACAGAGTTATCAGAACACTGTAGAAGTTGAAGCAGACTTTCTTAGCTGGATATGGTATAATTGAGAACTATCTAATAAAGAACTTAACCCATTAAATTATATATATATATATATATATATATATATATATATATATATATATATATATATTTGGTGCTGATAATCTAAGCCCAAGGTGTTTTCACTGATATTGATACCATCTCAATGATTATCTATAAAGAATACACAAGTACTCTTAAAATCCTCGATCAAGATGATGATGCACTAGCTTTAGAATTACTAGGCCATGCTACATGAACCTATATATATATATATATATATATATATATATATATATATATATCATCACACATGAACAATTAAATAAATAGGAGGCAGACTTCCAGCATAATTGCAGCTAATGTTTATTGAAGAGAAGAGGAAGGTGGAAGTGGAAAAATACCTGTATAAATAAAATACAAAGAACAAAAAAAAATAGGTCAATTCTTGATGGATAACGAGAAGTTTAGCTACAAAGGCAAAATCACAATCCTGATCCACAACAATTGGTAAGATTAATATTACTCGTGTTAGAACCTGCTGACACTATGGGCCTCATAATTTCACTCTTCAGGTATTCTTACAAAAACATAACAAATCGATGTCATAAGAAAACCTAGACAAAATGAAACTGGGAAATATTTTGCCAAATTAGTATTCTCATCTCTTTACAACTCTCAGAATTAAGAAAGATAATAACCTGACAAATCACTCAATATTAAAGGAGAATAGTAATAAGAATGTGACTGATAATTGAAACATGTGACCCTAATTGGATCCTGGAAATGATAACAAATCTTTGGAGTATTAATGGGGCTCTCTGTCAAAATAGATTACAGATTATATAACATGTGATGACACTATTATGTTTCATTTATGGATGACTATAAATGATTATGTATATCTTTTTACTTAGGATATGCAATGTGTTATATATAAGATCAAGCACGTTTAGAATTAAATAAAAGTGTCTGTAACTTATTCTCAAGGATTTATAAAAGAAGATGCATGAAGGTTAGAAGATGGCACATGATACTTATGTATTAACTACTAGATGCTCTGGGAATATACTAAGGTTGGTTAGAAAGTTGCCATCCTATTGGAATGTGTGATGGTCGAAGGGCACCAGAGTTTTAGTAGCAAAGACAGTCAAGGGACATTGAAACAAGAACAGAATGAGCTGAATTCCTTTCTGCAGAGCCCAAGCCCCAGGTGTAGCTTGCTTAGCTCCAACTGAAAACTGAAGACAACTATAAATGCCAAGAATCATGGCTTAAGGAAAGAACTTCAGAAACTGTGCACTGCACTTTCAGGACCAGGTAGAACATGGAGAGGGAAGGGTAAGGGAAAGATAAGGGAACATGAAAAGGAATGGGGCAAGGCAGAGAAAAGGGGAAAGAAACAGGAGATAAATCCTACATTATACAGGGAGGTTTGGAGTTCAAAGGGGGGAAAATAAAAAAGAAACTAAAAGCCAGAAGTAGCACTGAAAAGATTTGCAGTCCAGCTTACAGGAATCCTGAAGTCCATAAACCATATAAATGCTTTGAATATCCTCTCTTGTTATCTTCCCATGGAAGCACAGCCAAGAAGCCATTTACCAAGATGCCTGCTATATGGGATGCTAGGTACCCTTAGAGACATAGTTCTTCTGCCTGACCTACTCTTGAAAGTAGGGCAAGTGTCAGGGGATTGTATTCTGAAAGTTGGCCTGCAGCATCTTTCTTGTAAGTGGGGGAAACTTGAATACAGAGAACAGGTCATTCCACTCTGTGTAGTTCCGATCTGGACAAGAGACAGGAGTGAGACTTATGAGGTCTGTGACTATGGGTGCGCAGTGATAAATATTTAAAGTCCATGTTTTAAGAGTTCTGAAGACATGAAGTTACTATGGGAAAGGCCCTATTCAAGATGCTTGGAACTTTCTTGTGATGTAATATTAAGTATATGATTATCACATTATTATTTTAGTTCTGTAAATACGATTCATTTCATATAAAAAAGAGATTCTAAGAGGTTAACTTAACACTCAAGATGAGAACACCTTTTCATGGTCAAGTCATCTCTGGGTTCTCAAACAGTTCACTTCTTTTCCAGTTGTCAATTTTCAAGGAGGCAACAATGTAGAGGAATTTTTTTTTTTTGGTTTTTGGTTTTTGCTTTTATTTCTAGAGAACCCCAAAGTCATCAGCATTTAACTCTTTCTACACAGATCCAAGGGCAAATATTTACATTGAAAACTATCCTGTTGATTAGCAAAGGAATACTTCAGTCCTAAAACTTGATTCCTAATCCAATACAATTTCTGGAAAGCAAGTTGGAACAGATAGAACTTGGCATTTTGGAGCATCCGATGGTAATGTTTGAGTTCCGGCAAGCTTCATGATCTTTTTGTCCTTTCGTAAACATAGGATTGCATACACATCTAACGGTGACAAATTTGTCACTTGGGATCATCAGAAGGCAGAAAGAACACAAAACCTCTTTCTGAATAGGATTATTCATGGTCTGTTTTCTTTATTTCCTAAGTAAAATCAGAGCACTTGCTTTCATCTAACCAAAAATGATATACTAGACAGTGGAGAGTTGAAAGGATGTTGAGAGCTCTTTGAAGGCAGGAAGGCACAATCATCTTAAATAAATGCAAAAGTACATTAATGAAGTCCAAAAATGTCTTCTGAATATAAAAATCAGAATAATTAAATTGATAATATCTTGTGATCAATTCCAATCATGGCGTTTCTTTCTCTGCTTTCTCGTTATGTGACTATAAAAAACTGTCAAGAGTGCATTTAAATTCCTGTGGAGAGGAAACACACAGATTATAATGAATGTAAGAATATGCTTATAACCATATGTTTGTTCCCATAAAAATGTGCCAATGTAAGAATTGCTCCATTTTGAATATTTTGGCACCATGTAGAGGTAGTGGGTTGAAACACACATTGTGGGTTCTTTGCCTTTTTCCTGTATATTGTAATTTTTCCATTTGTCAACATAGAGGTTTCTAGACTACCACATTTCCCTCCCCTCCTTCCTGCTCCCCTACTTTGCTTCTTTGTATTAAGATGAGGACTGAAAATACATTCCAAACAATGTCATATTACATAAACGTAGAGACAAAGGATATGGTTACTTAGCAACAAAGGCACAGTAAATTTTTTTCTCTTTTACTTTCTAGTTTGGGGCTGTGCTCAGGAAGGGATTTACAAAGATATTCAGGGTATGAGAAAATGATTTTAGAAAGTCAGCCTAAAACAAGTAGCAGAAAAGGAAGAAGGTCAGATCTTGCCCCTGTGTAAATGACACATATGCTCAGTGACAAGGCAAATGGAAGGAGAGGATTGGAGAAACTCAGCCCAAGGTGAGAACAGAAGCCTTGGTTTTTCTTGGGTTTTCTCTGACTTCCTTGAAAATGTAACGTGGGGCCTTGTGTCTGGAGCAGACACCCAGCTGGTCTGTTTCAGCATGAATACCATATCCTGAGACATCCTAGAGATTCCACTGACCTCAGAGTGGCAGGTAAGAACAGTTGTCCACTGCTCTATGCCCCAGAGCTACAAATGGGAGTAGGGAGTGCTCAGGACCCACCAGGAACCCAAACCCCACCCTTGTGGAATACTACTCCCCTTCCGCCCCTCACCTGGTCCTTGTGTCTGGGGCAGACACCCAGCTGGTCTGCTCCCATGAAGACACCTTATCCCAAGACATCCTAGAGGAGCAACTGAATTCAGAGCAGCAGACACCATATCCCGAGACATGCTAGAGGAGCCACTGAACTCAGAGCAGTGGACACCATATCTTGAGACATCATAGAGGAGCCAATACACTCAGAGCAGCGAACACCTAACTGGTCTGCTCCTGTGAAGTGAAGACACCTCATCCTGAGAAATCCTAAAGGAGACACTGCACCCATAGCAGCAGACACCTAGCTGGTCTGCTACTGTGGAGACACCATATCCTGAGACATCTTAGGGGAGTCACTGTACTTAGAGCAGCTGGAGCTCAGGATCACAGGATCACAGAGAAATCTGGACCCTTAGGAGTTCTGACACAAGCAAGATAACTGGAAAGGCAGGTTCCCATCAGAATCAGTGAGTGAAGGTAGCACTAGAGTTAACCAGATGGCAAAAGGTAGAGTTAACCAGATGGCAAAAGGCAAGCACAAGAACATAAGCAATAAAAACCAAAGTTACTTGGCATCATCAGAACCCATTTCTCCCACCATAGCAAGCCCTGAACACCCCATCACAGTGGAAAAGCAGGATTCAGAATTAAAATCACTTCTCATGATGATGATAGAGGACTTTAAGAAGGACATAAATAACACTCTCAAAGAATTTGAGGAGAACACAGGTAAACAGATAGAAGCCCTTAAAGAGGAAACAGAAAAATCCCTTAAAGAATTGCAACATCACAACCAAACAGGTGAAGGAATTAAACAAAACCATCCAGGATCTACAAATGGAAGTAGAAACAATAAAGAAATTTCAAAGGGAGACTACCTTGGAGATGGAAAACCTGGGAAAAAGATCAGGAGTCGTAGATGCAAGCATCACCAACAGAATACAAGAGGTAGAAGAGAGAATCTCATGTGCAGAAGATACCATGGAAAACATTGACACAACTATCAAAGAAAATGCAAAATGCAAAAAGCTCCTAACCCAAAACATCCAGGAAATCCAGGACACAGTAAAAAGACCAAACCTAAGGATAATAAGTATAGATGAGGGTGAAGACTCCCAAGTTAAAGGGCCAGTAAATACCTTCAACAAAATTATACAGGAAAACTTCCCTAACCTAAAGAAAGAGATGTTCATGAATATACAAGAAGCCTACAGAACTCCAAATAGACTAGATCAGAAAAGAAATACCTCCTGTCACATAATAATTAAAACATCAAATGTACAAAACAAAGAGAAGATACTAAAAGATGTAAGGGGAAAGGGTAAAGTAACATATAAAGGCAGACCTATAAGAATTACACCAGACTTTTCACCAGAGATTATAAAAGCCAGAAAATCCTGGACTGATATCATACAGAACCTAAGAGAACACAAATGCCAGCCCAGACTACTACACCCAGCAAAATTTTCGATCACTATTGATAGAGAAACCAAGATATTCCATGACAAAACCAAATTTACACAATATCTTCCAACAAATCCAGCACTTCAAAGGATAACTGATGAAAAACTACAACACAAGGAGAGAAAGTACAATCTAGAAAAAGCAAGAAAGTAGTCTTCCAACAACCCCAAAAGAAGATAGTTTCACAAACATAATTCCACCTCCAATAACAAAAATAACAGGAAGCAACATTCATTTTTCCTTAATATCTCTTAGTATCAGTGAACTCAATTCTCCAATAAAAAGACATAGACTATCAGACTGGATACATGAACATGACCCAGCATTTTGCTGCATACAGAAAACACACCTCTGTGAAAAAGACAGACACTACCTCAGAGTAAAAGGCTGGAAAACAATTTTCCAAGGAAATGGTCCCAAGAAACAAGCTGGAGTAGCAATTCTAATATCAAATAAAATTGATTTTCAACCAAAAGAAATAAAAAAAGATAAGGAAGGACACTTTATACTCATCAAAGGAAAAATGTACCAAGATGAACTCTCAATTCTGAACAACTATGTCCCAAATGCAAGGGCACCCATATACATAAAAGAAACTAACTAAAGCTCAAAGCACACATCGCACCTCACACAATGATAGTGGGGGATTTCAACACCCCACTCTCAGCAATTGAGAGATCATGGAAACAAAAATTAAATAGAGCCACAATGAAACTAACAGAAGTTATAAATCAAATGGATTTAACTAATATCTATAGAACAATTCATTCTAAAACAAAAGAACATACCTTTTTCTTAGAACCTCATGGTACCTTCTCCCAAATAGAACATATAATTGGTCACAAAACAGGCCTCAACAGATATAAAAAGACTGAAATAATCCCTTGCACCCTATCAGATAACTATGAACTAAGGCTGGTCTTTAAGAATGACAAAAACAATGGAAAGCCCGCATACATGTGAAAACTTCTCAATGATGACTTGGTCAAGGAAGAAATAAAGAAAGAAATTAAAGACTTTTTAGGATTTATTGAAAATGAGGACACATCATACCAAAACTTGTGGGACTCCATGAAAGCAGTACTAAGAGGAAAACTCATAGCTCTAAGTGCCTACAAAAAGAAACTGGAGAGAGCATACACTAACAACTTGACAGCACATCTGAAACCTTTAGAACAAAAAGAAGCAAATATACCCAAGAGGAGTAGACAGCAGGAAATAATCAAACTCAGGGCTGAAATCAACCAAGTAGGAACAGAAAGAACTATACAAAATATCAACAAAACCAGGAGCTTGTTTTTTGAGATAATCAACAAGATAGACAAACCCTTATCCAGACTAACCAAAGGGTGCAGAGACAGTACTCAAATTAATACAATCAGAACTGAAAAGGGAGACATAACAACAGAAACTCAGGAAATTAAAAAAAAATGTCAGATCCTACTACAAAGGCCTATACTCAACAAAATTGGAAAATCTGGATGAAATGGACAATTTTCTAGACAGATACCAAGTATTAAAATTAAAACAGGAGCAGATAAACCATCTAAACAGTCCCATAACCCCTAAAGAAATAGAAGCAGTCATTAAAAGTCTCCCCACCAAAAAAAAAGTCCGGGGCCAGATGGTTTTCGTGCAGAATTCTATCATACCTTCCAGGAACACCTAATACAAATTCTCTTCAAACTATTCCACAGAATAGAAACAGGAGGAACAATACCCAATTCATTCTATGAAGCTACAATTACACTCATACCTAAACCTCACAAAGACCCAACAAAGAAAGAGAACTACAGACCAATCTCTCTTATGAATATTGATGCAAAAATACTCAATAAAATTCTCACAAACTGAATCCAAGAACACATCAAAACAATCATCCATCATGATCAAGTAGGCTTTATCCCAGGAATGCAGGGATGGTTCAATATTCGAAAATCCATCAATGTAATCCACTACATAAACTAACTCAAAGAAAAAAATCACATGATCATCTCTTTAGATATGGAGAAAGCATTTGACAAAATTCAACATCCCTTCATGTTAAAAGTCTTGAAAAGATCAGGAATCCATGGCCCATACCTAAACATAGAAAAAGCAATATACAGCAACCCAACATCAAACTAAATGGAGAGAAACTTGAAGCAAAAGCACTAAGATCAAGGACTAGACAAGGCTGCCCACTCCCACCATACCTATTCAATGTAGTACTGGAAGTCCTAGCCAGAGCAATTAGACAACAAAAGGAAGTCAAAGATATACAAATAGGAACAGAAGAAGTCGAAATTTCTCTATTTGCAGATGATATGATAGTATACTTAAGTGACCCTAAAATTTCCACCAGAGAACTCCTAAACCTGATAAACAACTTCAGTAAAGTGGCTGGATATAAAATCAACTCAAACAAATCAATAGCCTTTCTCTACTCAAAGGACAAACAGGCTGAGAAAGAAATTAGGGAAATGACACCCTTCACAATAGTCACAAATAATATATCTTGGAGTGAATCTAACCAAGCAAGTGAAAGATCTGTATGACAAAATCTTCAAGTCTCTGAAGAAAGAAATTGAAGAAGATCTCAGAAGATGGAAAGATCTCTCATGCTCCTGGATTGACAGGATTAATCTAGTAAAAATGGCCATCTTGCCAAAAGCAATCTTCAAATTCAATGCAATCCCCATCGAAATTCCAAATCAATTTTTCATAGAGATAGAAAGAGCAATTTTCAAATTCATTTGGAATAACAAAAATACCCAGGATAGTGAGAACTATTCTCAACAATAAAAGAACTTTTGGGGGAATCACCATCCCTGACCTCAAACTGTACTACAGAGCAGTAGTGATAAAAACTGCATGGTATTGGTACAGAGACATGCAGGAAGATCAGTGAAATAGAATTGAAGATCAAGAAATGAAGCTACACACCTATGGTCATAGCAGCCTTATTATATTAGCCAGAAGCTGGAAAGAACCCAGATGTCCTTCAACAGAGGAATGGATACAAAAATTGTGGTACATTTACACAATGGAATATTACTCTGCTATTAAAAATAATGAATTCAAGAAATTCTTAGGTAAATGTATGGAACTAGAAAATATCATCCTGAGTGAGGTAACCCAATCACAAAAGAACACACATGGTATTTACTCACTGATCAGGGGATATTAGCCCAAAAGCTTGAAATAGTAAAAATTCAACTCACAGATCACATGAAGCTCATGAAGAAGGAAGACCAAGTGTGGATGCCTTGGTCCTACTTAGAAGGAGTAAAATACTCAAGGAAGCAAATATGGAGACAAAGTGTGAAACAGAAACTGAAGGAGGGGCCATCTGGAGACCATTCCACCTGGGTATCCATCCCATGTGCAGTCACCAAAGGTAGACGCTGATGTGGATGTCAGGAAGTGTATGCTGACAAGGGCCTGATATAGCTGTCTTCTTAGAGGTCTGCCAGAGTCTGACACATTCAGAGGCATATGCTCACAGCTAACTACTGATCAGATCAGGTTTCTCAATGTAGAAGTTAGAGAGAAGACTGAAGGAGCTGAAAGGGTTGGCCCCATGAGGAGAGCAACAATACCAACCAACCAAAGCTCTTCAGGGTCTAAGCCACCAGCCTGGGAGCACATAGGGAGGGACCTATGACTCCATCTGTATACATATGGGGGGAGGATGACCTTGTCAGGCATAGGTGGGAGAGAAGATCCTTGTTCTCATGAAGGCTAAACACTGAGTGGGGGTGGGAATTTGAGGGTGGGAGGTGGGAGTTGTGTGGTAGGTGGGGGCACATTCTCATAGAAGCAGGAGGAGGGGGAATGAGATAGGAGGTTCCTGGGTGTTGGGGGGAATGGATTAAGGGGATAAAATCTTAAATGTAAATATAATATCCAATAAAAAAAGAGAAAATGTGATTTAAGAATAAAAAGAAAGAAAATGTAATATGAGATAACTAACAATGAGTTGAGAATGAATACATGTCTAGAAACTGACCCACCATACTATCAGCTCAAACTTGTGTTGCCTTTAAGCACTGTAAATTCAGACTTGGGATGGCTCCTTAAAGTGTCTATGTAATTAACATGGCTCAGTTGCTTTTTTGATCTCAGAGATTTTTTCACACTATTAGATATTGGATGAAAATATAGGAAATTAAAGTTATCAGTATGCATTGCCAGATATTTGTTCCTTTTCATCATGGATTTAATTTATTCTTAGTACTTTGCTTTCATTAAGATTGCCTGTGTGAGGCCTTCACTGCCCTGGGATACATCCCGGGAAGAGTATTAACATTCCTCAAGCCTCAAGGAAAAGAACCCACCTGTAGGTGGGGAAGGCCCAAAGCAGGAAGACACATTCCTGACCACAAAGAAAGATGCAAGTCATGTGTGTGGTTCCAAGAACTAACTAACTTTCCATTGTTCTTGGTTATCCCCCCCCCCACCCACTTGAGGTCTTCCCAATGTTACAGCCTGCTGATGTTCAAAATTTGTAATGCAACCAATCATGTGTAACCGCGCAAAAATTCCTCCCTTTCCCCCACCCCGAGCTATAAAAAGCACCCCAGCTTGCTGGTCCTTGGTCAAACTTTACTCCTGTATGCAGTTTGACCTTGGCTAGCCAACTCTCTCCCCAATAAACCTCTGCTGATTGCATCCAAAAAAAATTGCCTGTGTGAATCTTGCACTCTTTAACTGTTTAATCTCAGAAACATTCAAAGGATAAGTGACTAATGGAATTGGTAAATTCTTTACAAATCTTAGTTTTTCTGATTAGGAATAGATGTTATATTATTTTTAAGTTAATTTTCAGTCATCATATGGGTTTCATTGTGACATCTTCATATTTTATTTTGTTCTCACTCAGAACCCTTCAACTGTCTCCTGGTGCCTTCTTCTCCTGGTGATGGTCTCCTTTGTCTAACCAAATATCCTCTGCTTCTACTTTCATATATGTATTCTGCCACTTTCATATACTTTCTTCCTCTCTGTGTATTTCTCTCTTTCTCTTTCACACATACAGTGATGATATATATATATATATATATATATATATATATATATATATATATATCCCTCAATACTAAAGAATATAATCTTAAAAATTAATCACATATTAGAGCATAAAGAAATACCCAACAAATTTTTAAAAAATTAACAACATCTTGCATTCTGACAACAATAAAATAAACTAGAAATCAACAGTAATAAAAACTACAGAAAATATATGTACTTGTGAAAATTTAAAAATAATAGTATTAAATGATGAATGGGTCACTGTAGAAATCAAGAAAGAAATGAATTAAAACAATTCCTGGAATTCAATGACAGTAACTTACAACATACTAAAATCTATGGGACATACTACTGAAGGCAATTCAAAGGAAAAAAGAATATATCGCTAAATGCTTACACTGGAAAACAAGACAGAATCCAAATACATATCTTAATTCCTTGGGTGAACTAAGAAACACACTCTGAAAACAGTGTGGGAAGACAAAATCAGGTCAGAAATTAATGAAATAAAAATGAAAAAATAAGTATATCCTAGGATATAACAAAATGAAAAGAATATTTTCTGAAAATTCAACATGACTAGCAAACTCTTAGTCAAATTAACAAAGAGAGAGACAAATACAGAGAGACAGATAAACAGCAAACCAAAATTAATAAAATTAAAGGTGAAAGGAGAACATTATTATAACAGATATAATGAAATTAAAAAATAAACATTAGGACATATATTAAAAATCTACACTTCACTATTGTTGAGACCTGTACTCTGCCTGGCTTGGGGGCCAAAATGTCCCAGCCTGCGCTGCTGCTCCAGTCCACGGGTCAGGTTTTAGCAAGAGAGAGAGTCGGGGGAAGAAGGAGAAGAGACACGAAGAAATAGAGACAAGTCAGAGGATCTGTAGTAAAGTCTTCTTTACTGTCTCCACCATACACACACTACTACACCTACTACTACTACACCCCCCACTACAAGGAAATCCTGGGTATTTATAAGCACAAGCAGGAGAACACAGGTGAAGACATTTTGCCATGTGTACCATGCAGCTGGGGTCACTAAACAGCAAAACAAGCTATGTGGGATAAACAAGATATTTGTCAGAATGTGCTCAGCTTCTTGTAGCCTGCTGAAAAACAAGTCTCTCATCAGGGTATATGGCTCCAGATGGCTGCAAGTTGATAGCTGCTTTGTAGCCGCTTTCTGCTAAAAGTCGGCTCCCAACACACTATACTGGAAATTCTAAAAAAGACAAAATGATAAATTTCTAGGTCTGTATGGCATATCAAAATTAAACCAAGAAGGTAGTTTCAGTTGTTGGCTTCATATCTGCATGGCTTTCTAGGACCTAAGGTTCTATGCAACTGTACAGCAGATAATACCACCATCTTGGGAAAAGATTAAATGTAAAAGTTTGCCTTATACTCAATTTCTATTGCTTTTGTGACACTGTAAAGTTGAAAATTGCATGTCTGACCAATGGAAGCTTTCCTAGTGTAGTTATATTGTCAGTGTGAACACAGAAAAACAAAACTTCTTTGCAAGAGGAACTATTAGACTAAGTCACACAGTTTTTTCTGTAAAACTCAAGGTTGACCGTTGTCAAACATCCTTATGAAATGTCAAATTATTAGCAGATTCTGAAAGACAGAAATGCTCTAATTATGGCAGAAGCATTAGTTAAGATTTTTGTTACACTAGTCCTGTTGATTTTGGGGACCAAGTATCTCTTTACTGAAGAGAGAAGTTGTCACATGCATCATGAGATATTGGCAAGCAGACCTGGTCTGTGCCCATTGGGTGCCAGAAATGCTGTAGTGGAGTTATGATGATCAAACATCCTATAAGGATCAAAGTTACTTTTGGCCAAGAATGCCATGTCAAAGGGCTTACAAGCATTCTTCTTCCTGTTAAATGATTGTACTAAATTTTATTTTGCTGCAAATTTACTCACAATAATTAGTAAATAAAATTAAAAAGTAATGATTTATAAATTACTTATACTAGGCAAAGTGCTATATAGATTATGTCTCTGTTTCTCTCCGTGTCTGTCTCTCTGTGTCTCTGTCTCTCTCTTTCTCTCTCTCTCTCTCTGTGTGTATGAATTTACTTCAGTGAACATTTTATAGTTGGCTATGTAGCTACTATATTTACTATTCAATCTAAAATTGAATGATGCAATACTGCAAATGGCCTAGACCACCGGGGAAGACAATCACTGAGAGTAGCATAGTGGTCTAATAAAAGTCTCCTGGGAGATGAGACAAAAATGATTAGACTTTGGTTTGAGAGATGGTGCTTTTTTAATGTGGCAAGGAGACAGAGATATTTGTGTAGAAATCTGAAGCAAAGTCAAGCATTCTGGAAATAGATCTGAAAAGTGGTTGAGAAGGTTTACTATCTCCATCAATCTCCACCAACTGTCTGTGTTTTAAGCATGAGAAAAATGAAACTAAACATTGAACTTGGACTCACTTAAATAGATGGTACCAAAGAAACTGTCATCAACTTATTCCTTGATCTAATGTTTGTCATTTCACCAAATTCTGTGAAATTACAGATGCTTACAGCAAGTTAAAAAAGATAACTCACTTGTAATGAGGAAGACCGTGTATTTTTATTTTCTTATATTTATTTCAGGGAGCACTCACAGACATTATCTCATGTACACTTCTGCCAACCTTGTGTATCAGTTACACATAGTATGCATTATCATCTCTCTTTCTTGGTACAGCAGTATAGCTTAACAGAATGTATTAAAGTACAGTGTTCTCAAATACCCTTCTTTATATATCCATTTTCAGCATGGATATACAGCTCCCATAGGGCAATGTAATGATGCATTGTGGTGTAGTTTGTCGTTGTATTTTAGCAGTGGGATACTGCCATCATTTTACTATTTTTGAAAGCAATTCAGTTTCAACTTAGAGATGAAATTATAGTATCTCAAAGCTAAATTTAAAGAAGTAGTTTACTCCTGTCTCCATGAAGAAACATTACCAATCAATGTAATAAATAAATTTAAGATCATTCTGTATTTTGTACAGTGACTGTTGTACTTGTGTGACTCGAAGGGCCAAGCAAACTGCCTATCCTTAGAGAATATTTAGAAAGCAGAACGCAGCTTTGCTTGAGGTGGATAGTCAAAAAATGGATGACTAGGAAAGTGAACGAAGCAGATGGTGACTTATTTTTTAACACCATGGCCATATTCTTCTATTTTCTGTTAAGAACAAGTGTCTTGTGATTGGTTTCAACAGGATTTTGAATACTAGTTTTTGTCTGAAATCACTAGCTTGTGAATAGTGTTGAAATCAAGAGCAGGTTTAGCTGTTTGAAGATTTCCTTTGTAAGGGAGAGTTCTCATGCCCTATGTTGCTTACCATAGCTACTCTCACGATCAACTGTCAGACTCTTAAGAAACACTTCTTCAATTACCATTGGTCACCAAATCCCACCACTCTTTATTATTGGGGAAGCATCTCAAAACTGCCCTTCAATTTCCACTTCTATTCTTGCAACCCCTGCTCAAACCCCATCGCTTTATTTTGGATCTCTATACTAGTTTTTCAGTTAGCCCAATTTTTTGCCTTCCTGTTATATTTCAACCACTGTACTCAAGCCTAAACTTAAAAAATTATTTTTGTCTTATGCCTTTATTGTCTTTCAACAAGTGTACATGACAACCCAATTTTTTTGTCTATATTTTTAGATCCCCACAATGAGACGTTTCATGTTTTTTCTCTGCACGAATGCCTTTATACCCGAATAATAATCTTTCAATTTTCCAGAACATGCTTTCTCTATCACTTCCACTACTTTTCTGATACAGTTTTATATTTACTTAGCACTATAGGTTATATGGCAGACTGTGGGAACAATGGAGTACTTCTATTTTTATATTGTCTCTGTATCTCTATATCAACATCCCCTCCATTACAGTTTTACAACTCTGATCTGAATTCATAGATAGAGTTTTTGTTCATATACAGATAAAAAAAATCAGTTTTGTGACAGATCAATGATCACCAAGCCCACCAATGAGCAAACATTGGTTACTTATACTGTGAGAATTTGCATACAAAACACTTAATACCAATTTTTCCAACTAATGTCTACAATCTACAGGACATCAATAATAATGTTATTATCTCTGTTTTGCATAATGATAAAAATAGATTAACAAGTAATTAAATGCATGAATCTAGTTACATTCTGGACCAGTCAGATGGTTATGCTCTTAATAATTTCTAAATATTAGCAAATTAATAATTTAGTATCTAAAATTTCTAATAATTTATTAATAGGTGACCTAAGGTTCCTTTGTCCTCATGAGTCTTTTTTTTATCTTTACATGTGCAAAAAGCCTTGGTAGAATTCTAGCACATTAAAAATTACTCTGCTTCCTTCTAATACGAAAGTTATTCAAATTGAATTGATAAAAATTAAATTAGTCATTCCAGAGAAACCATTGGGCATATGTAAGGTGTTGGAACAGATAAGAGTGACGAGTACTGTTTGCTGGCATCAAAAAGGCTGGGATTGGAGCCCACATGGCTATCTAGAAGGAATCACAGTGTGTATCGTTCATGTGAATGATAAAATACTGGAACCATAGGTTACAATTACAGTGGAAGGTTGCTTTCTGTAGATTTCTACTGAATTCCCTCCCATCCTCTTTTTGCTTTGTTCTTTCCTGAAAAGTGGCTTCTCATTTTTCCCCAGCTGCACATCACTAAAGAGATAGAATTACAGAGAGAAGCTTGCCTAGGTGGCAGGAAAGGAAGCTGCAGTGGACTTGGCGGGATTTGCTAACTGTCTCGTGTTCTCAAAGCTGTCTCAAGGCAAAAAGAATGAGTACTGCATTGAACAATACAAGCTGCTATGTACAGAGTGCCTGTTGACTGAATGCAAGCGTGCATATTTTTTTAACCATCAAGAAAATGAAGACCAATTCTTTCCATAATTATAAAGAAAAATCATTAATATATTATTAAAAATTATTAAGTATCTGCAATATTCTAATCATTTAGGCAAGTGATGCTAAATATTGTTTTACTTGAGCTCTGGATAGACCTGGGAAAAATCAATATTTTCCTTAGTTTATAACTAAAGAAATTATGGCATGAAGCAAAACAAGATCATCCAGTAAACAAAGATCAGAATCAAGTTTCACTTCAAGTTCATTGGCTTCCTAGCTATGTTGTTTTTTTGTAGCAGCAGACTGCTTTTAAACATTTGTCTGTTTGATGTTAAGATTATTTTCATTCAAAAGTCTTTCCTTTCAACATTGCAATATTAGTAAATTCAATGCCTATTCCTCGAGAGAGTAAACTCATAAAAAAATCAAGCTAATAATTAACCACGGTAAGATTTTGATTCAGATCATCTTGTAATTTTTTTTTTTTTTGGTTTATTGTATTTTCATTTTTCGGGGCTCGCTGGTGAAACACATCTTGATATATTTCACATACCAGCCTCCACTAGGCAATGGGCCTAATAGGAATCATATTGATTTATTAGTGAGTGTAATGATTCATTCAACACACAAGTATATTGTGATACCTTGGGTGAACATCATTAGATTTTAAAGATAGTCAATACAACAAAAACAAAAGATTTTTGCTGAAGTGATAATAGAATGACGTAAAGAAATCATGTCAATACTTGTTCTTCCAGGAATTCCTAAGGTGTTGCCTGGAATTTGCTGAGGTTTGCTAGGTTGTCACGCGTTGCGTGTTTTCAGATTGTGTGGATTAAAGTGAAGGTAACTGTTTCTTCCACCAGAACTTATCATTTAGGCTTTCGCACATTGTAAAATGTGTCTTAGCTAAAATCAATAATGCACTTGAGTCTTACCTCTACAAGACTGGCCATGAAATGAAACTTTTGCTGTCTTTTTCCTATCTCAAAGTGTTTCTAGAAACATGTGGACAAATGGAAATACTCCTTTAATTTGCAAAAGCAGTTAAATTATTATCAGTGTAGGACTTATAAGAGACATAGGCATTAGGCATAAGCAGTGGGTTCAAATCTCGATTTTGCTACCCACTGAAAAGTACTAATCCAATACTTTAATAGTTTCTGTGAATATTCAGTATAATGTCTTTGTGAGTTGTGTATACATGCTTCATTGCACATTTCTCAATTAAATTTGGGGTCCTTGCTTTAAATTTAAATTGGGTCACTTTAAATTAGTAAGAAATTATAGTTGTCTGAACAAATAGGGTTCTGTAGAAATAATGGTCTATAATTTTAAATACTTAGTAATAAAAAGTCATGTAGTTTCTCCCCTCATTCTTTAAAATTAAATTTAGTATTTAAAATACGTTTCTTTCATTTTCTGGGATTATTATATAATAACATCATTTCCTTCTTCCCTTTTCTCCCTCTAAAATCTTCCATATGGTTGTTCTTGGTTGATTCTTTTCAAAATCCTGGCATATTTTTTATTTGTTAATTATTTTTGCATATATTTGTAAATATATAAAACAAATTTAGTCTATACCTATAGATACATTGTAAAGTAGTATATAGTAACTTATTATTACATAAGGATTTTAAAGCAGTGTCCCACAATTTCTTTAAGAGCAATAGGTGAACATTTGAAACAAAACTTGAAATCTGTAATAAGAGTAGGTTTTAGATACCCAAATCCTGAGGGGAGAGAGCTGGTCTTCCAAGAGTGCTAACACACCTGAGAGCATAGGTGAGATCACCAATTCTGCTCACATTCCTGGCCCAAGGGGGACCTGCCCAGAGCCATCAGGACACAGGAACCAAGAAAGAGTCAGGGACAGAATCCTGCAGGCTTCCATTTGTGCCCCAGAGCTGACCCTGTACCATAGCTCTCCATACCCAAATTCCTCACAGAGTGAACTGGTCTCCCAGGAGTGATGATACACAGGATTACAGGAGGGAAAAGCCATAGTCAGAGACAGCAAGACCAGCTAACATAAGAGATAACCAGATGGTGAGAGGCAAGGGCAAGAACATAAGCAACAGAAACCAAGACTACTTGGCATCATCAGAACCAAGTTCTACCACAGCAAGCACTGGATGCCCACACACCAGAAAAGAAAGACTCTAATTTAAAATCACATTTCATGATGATGAGAGAGAATGTTAAGAAGAACATAAATAACTCCCTTAAAGAAATACAGGAGAACATGGGTAAACAGGTAGAAACCCTTAAAGAGGAAACACAAAAATTCCTTTAAGAATTATAGGAAAACACAACCAAACAGGTGGAGGAATTGAACAAAACCACCCAGGATCAAAAATAGAGAAAAAAAAAAACAATTAAGAGACACGAAGAATAGAGACAAGCCAGAGGGTCTGTAGTCAAGTCTTGTTTACCGTCTCCCATAGACTATATTCTCACCTCCTATTGACACTATTACAAGGAAATCCTGGGTATTTATAAGAACAAGCAGGAGAACACAGGTGAAGACATTTTACCACGTGCAACATGCAGCTGGGGTCACTAAACAGCAAAACAAGCTATGTGGGATAAACAAGATTTTTATCAGGGTGTGCTTCAGCTGTTGTAGGCTGTTAAAAAACAAGTCTCTTATCAGGGTATATGGCTCCAGATGGCTGCAAAGATGATAGCTGCTTTCTAGCTGCTTTCTGCTAAAAGTCAGCTCTCAACAATTTCCCTTATGAATATTGATACAAAAATACTCAGTGAAATTCTTGCAAACCAAATGCAAGAACATATTAAAATGATCATTCACCATAATAAAATAGGCTTCATCCCAGGAATGCAGGGATGGTTCAATATATGGAAATTCATCAATATATTCCACTAGATTAATAAACTCAAGAAAAAAACCAGATGATAATTTCATTAGATGTTGATAAAGCATTTGACAAAATTCAACATCCCTTCGTGGTAAAAGTCTTGGCAAGATCAGGAATCCAAGGCTCATAACTAAACATAGTAAAAGCAATATACAAAAAACCAGTAGCCAACATCAAACTAAGTGGAGAGAAACTTGAAGCAATCCCACTAAAATCAGGGACTAGACAAGGCTGCCCACTCTCTCCCCACGTGTTTACTATAGTACTGGAAGTCCTAGGCAGAGCAATTAGACAAAAGAAAGTCAAAGGGATACAAAGCAGAAAGGAAAAAGTCAAAACATCACTATTTGCAGATGATATGACAGTACAGTTAAGTGACCCCAAAACTTCCACCAGAGAATTCCTAAACTTGATAAACAACTTCAGAAAAGTGGCTGAATGTAAAATTAACTCAAACAAATCAGTAGCCTTCCTCTACTCAAAGAATAAACAGGATGGGAAAGAACTTAGGGAAATGACTCTCTTCACAATAGTCACCAACAATATAAAATACTTTAGTGTGAATATAGCCAAGCAAGTGAAAGATCTGTATGACAATAATTTAAGTCTCTGAAGAAAGAAATCAAAGAAGATCTCAGAAGACGGAAAGATCTTCCATGCTCATGGATTGCCAGGATTAATATAGTAAACATGGACATTTTGCCAAAAGCAATCTATAGATTCAATGAAATTCCCATCAAAATCCCAACTCAGTTCTTCATAGAGTTAAAAAGTGCAGTTCTCAAATTCATTTGGAATAACAAAAAACCTAGGATAGCAAAACTATTCTCAACAATAAAAGAGCTTCAGAGGGAATCACCATCCCTGACCTCAAACTGTACTACAGAGCAATAGGCTTTTTGAAAAGTTAAAAAAAAAGTGTGGTTTTAAATGTTCTCAAACACAAAGTATTGAATTTCCTGGTTAGCCTGAATGTTATCAGCATTTCAGACTGGATATGAATGTCAAAACACATGTACATCTTGTATTAAATAAATATAATTTTTTATTTGTTAGTTATATATCAATAAATTTAGAATATGTTAGCAAGTTTCATAAGTGAAACAGAAAATATAAAGAATAGTTAAATAAAAAAGTAGAGCTAAAAACTATAATAAACCAAGAAAAATTCGCTATACAGACCAGATAGGATAACAAAAGACACAAAGAACAATATCAGTGAACTTGGATATAAACTAATAGAATTATTTCATGTGGCAAAGAGAAAAACTAGACTCAGAAAATATAAATTACACCAGCTGAATCACCAGCTGAAGAAAGAAGGTGAGGCTAAAAAAAAATTATTTCAAGAATAATGGTTAACACCCTTTACAAATTGAGTGAATGTGAAATTTTAAGGTTTAAGTTGAGTGAGTGCTATAGAGACCCCATGTCTGACATTACTTTGTGGCCTAGGAACCAGAAGCTGGATAGTCCAGTGACCTAGGATAGAGCCAAACAGGAATGCTCAAAATGGAAAAGTCAATGAAGTGATTCCTACTGAGACTTGGCTGTATCTGTAGACAGGACTCTAGCATAATTATCAGAGAGGCTTCAACCAGCTACTCTTGGGAGCAGATACAGAGACCCACAGGCAAACATTAGACAGAACTGGAAGAATACTGTGGAAGAGGGTAGGGGGAGGATTATAGGAGCCAGAGAGTTTAAGGACACCATTATGGGGGCTCACAGAGATGAGGAAGCTTATAGGAGTCTTATGTAGATACTTTGCATATATGGTATGGCTGAATAGCTTGGTGTTCTTGTGAAAATTCTAACACTAGTCTCTTCCTGATCCTCAGTTCTTGTTATCATTTCTTTTTTGTCTTTTTTTATTGAATATTTTATTTACATTTCAGATGCCATCCTCTTTCCTCATTTCCTCTTCCTAGAAACCCCCATTCCACCCCCACTCCTCCTTTTTGCTGTTATACCATTTTAATTAATGCAAGTATTAACGTCAGTTCTAGTTTGATAACAAGAACTAAGGAAGATCAGGAAGAGACCATAGAAATAGTGACTTCATCTTGCCATATACAATATGTTTTTCTGCTCTTCAGATTTCCAATGTATGTTTGAGAGTTAAGTAAAAATCATAACACTGTTTGGTCTTGCTTATCTCACCTATTCTTTTCTCCTCCTTGTATTTATCTCTCCATCTTCTTCCATGCTGCATGTGTCCTAGCTCCCCCCTCCCCCTTCAATACATCTTTCTTCTTCTCGGTCTTCTCTGTAGTTCTTTTTCTTTTCAATTGTACTGACATTTGCCTCCCATTTATATACATATAAGTTATACACATACACACTCATACAGTACGAGCTAGGGACTGGCTATGGAAAAAAACTGATTTTTGTATCTTTCTTTCACTTAATACTTTCTAGATCCTCTCATGCTGTTCACAAATTTGATACCTTCACTTTTCTCTGATGTTGAATAGAATTGCATTGGATATGTGTGTCACATGTTTCTCCATTAATCTGTGGATGGGCATCTAGGCTGGTTAAATTTCCTTGCTAACACGTATAGCATAGTTATAAACATGGATGTGGAAGTGTGCCCTGTAGTAGGGTAGGAAATCTTTAGGTATATGCCTAGAAGTGGTATAGCTAGATTATATATTAGTTCTATTTTTAGCTTTTTAAGAAACTAAATTGATTTTATAATAGCTGAACCACCTGTGTATACAATTCTGCTTTTTTCAAAGAGAGTAAGGAGCAAGTAAAATAATTATTGCAGGAATGTAATTAAAGTTGAAAAGATATGATGATTTTCATATCATATATGAGCACATATATTCTTTCATGTTAATGTATTTATAAATGCTTTTCAATCATTATTATATTTTTGAGAGTGTTTTAATAAGTTTCTGTCTAGAAATATGAGAAAATGTTTGTAAAGATTATATTTTTTATTCAGCTACAAATGTTGAGTCATTCTGTTATTAGCCATTTAAGGAAGGGGTTTGTAGTGAATGGAAATAAATGAAGGATTATATATATTCAAAGGGGTTATAGTTGGACTAGATGGATGATTAGCTCCCTCCCCCCAGTAACACGTATTAGAAACTTCTAGTGTGCTAAATCATCAAATTATCCCTCAAAACCCATTGTGTATGGACCATGAACCCAACTTCATAGACCAAGAATCTGAGTTAATCAGTCATTCTGGATTTCTGATGGGGTTGAAGACCTATAGTCTCATAGCCAATCCTGGCTATTTACCTTGAGAGAAAAGATCTGAGTGGATGGTTTTCAGCGGACATTCATTCTAAAGCCAAGAAAAAAGCCAGGTTCAAAACTGTGTTTTAGTCAAGAGAGACGACAGTGGTTCTGGTTAGTCAACAAAATGATGGACTGGGTATTAAGACTATCTTGTACCTCACTGGTACAAATAGGAATAATTATGCTCTAATTGTATTTTGAGAGAAAAGGTTTATTTTAACAGGAAGGGTGATATGTAGGAGGAGCTAAGGGGGAAGAAGCACCAAGAGTAAGAGATGGAGTAAGGAGAGGAGAAGATGATGTAGAGGAGAAGCTAGGTGATAAGAGAGAGAAAGAGAGAGGGGGCATGGAGGCAGATGTTCACGTGTCTCCACCAGTCAAATATAGTTTATATATCTAGGTTGGGTATTGGGTTACACTTCTGACTGAGCATTACCATATTTATAAAGCCTTTGATTAACATTTAAAAAATGTATAAAAGCAAAAAGGAAAAGGTGGCACGGGATAGGGGTTTTCTAGGGAGGGGAAATGGGGAAAAGGGATGGCATCTGAAATGTAAATAAAATATCCAATAAAATAAATAAATAAATAAATAAATAAATATAAAAAACAAAAACAAAAAAAGAAAAAGAAAAAAAAAGAATCTGAGTTAACATGTATTTGCAGATAACAGTTCTAGGTTAATGCTCAGGCTAGCCAGGTATCAGCCAATCACGTGGAAAAAGTCACACACCTTAAGAAAAACCTAAGTTTCTCCAGAATTATGTAATATTTGAGTTTTATACAAATATATCCTCAAAATTCAGTCTTTCTAAAGAGTATTTTCAATGTCGTTAGCTGTTGGATAGATGTTCATATTCTGGTATTTAAAATTTCAGAGTTTAGCCTAATCATCTCACCATCTGCTATGAAATGATGAGCCCATCTGTCATGATGTTCAAGATGGTATCAAATTCCATTTATTCTATGAGAAGACAATGACTTTTGAAATACCAAATTTGAATACTTCTGATTACAACATTGTGTTATACTTTAAAAATTGCCAGCTTGGTTTCAAATATTTGAATGATAGCTAAAAGTCCTAGAATTTATGTAGTTATGATGAAGCAGCCAAATTGGAAAATTTAGACTTCACAAACGAAGTTTGAGAATTGTCCAAGTCTGGTAGAATCCTTCAGTCTTAGTGTCTTTAGTACTGAATTCAGTAGCTCAGCCTTCTAAAGTTCTTAGGAGTCATGGTCTTATGTAGTATTTTATAAAGTATTTTTAATTCTATGAGTCATAATTATAATTTATGTAAGTATATATTATTCTTTTCACCCTTGCTCAAAGCTGTTATTATATTTTGTGCATTTTTATATTTATTTTAAAAGGTACCAAGTCCTGTTTTATAAATAATTGAGAAATACTTGTTTCTAACAGGGAATTCATGGACTTTGGGTCCAAACATCAGATATTATGTGGATATTATGTGATGCTTCTATAATCTCTTTTATAAGTATAGTCATAATTATTATTACTGGTCAACTAAAATTAAATGAAAGGATGATAGAATTTTAACAGTTGTTTCTCTTCATTCCAATATGGTTGTAGTTTAATTGACTTTATAGCTTTGTTCATGTAGATTATAAAAAGAAACTGAAGTGTCAATGAGATGGTTTTGTAGACCCTGTCCAATATCTGAAACCCACAACGTAGAAAGATAACCAACTACTTCAAGCTGTTTTTTGAGCTCCACATGTCATGGCAAACACACACACACACGCACACACACACACACACACACACACACCACAGATAACTAAATAAAAATAACTAAATAAAATAACTAAATGCAAGACAAAAAACCCATCAAGAAACACTCCTCCAATTTTCTGTACAAATTCAACTTTCAACTACGTATGAATTATCACCTACACCCCTTCCCTTCCATTTCCCTTTCCTGTGCTCCATTTTTACCCTGCACTGTTTCATCAAGTATAGCACTTGTACATGCTTTTCTTCTACTGGACTGTCTCCTCAGAAAATATAACATTTGAATTCTAAAGTATACATATATACATATACATATACATATACATATACATATACATATACATCATATACATATACACATACACATACACATACACATACACATACACATACATATACATCATATACATCATATACATATACATATACATATACATATACATATACATATACATCATATACATATACACATACACATACACATACACATACACATACACATACACATACACATACACATACATACATATACATTGTATACATATACATTGTATACATATACATACACATACACATACACATACACATACACATACACATACACATACACATACACATACATATACATCATATACATATACACATACACATACACATACACATACACATACATACATATACATTGTATACATATACATTGTATACATATACATATACATATATATATACATATACACATACACATACACATACACATACACATACACATACACATACATATACATATACATCATATACATATACACATACACATACACATACACATACACATACACATACACATACACATACACATACATATACACATACACATACACATATACATATACATCATATACACATAGACATAGACATAGACATACACATACATCATATACATATACATATACATATACATATACATATACATATACATATACATATACATATACATATACATATACATATACATATACATCATATACATATACACATACACATACACATACACATACACATACACA
>JANHMN010000003.1:80622430-80681140 GCA_030674055.1 Rhabdomys pumilio | reverse complement strand
CATATACATATACATATACATATACATATACATATACATATACATATACATATACATATACATACATACATATATATATATATATATATACATATATATATATATTCTTCCAAGTTTTCAAAGGGCCAAAATTGTACATAAGGGTGCCATAGAGATGCCAACAGATACCCTTTTATCTGTGTTATCATGTATTAATGACATGGGTACAGCTATCTCAAGGATCACCAATGCTTTAAATCAAGAGAAATGGTGAAGCTTTCCCTCCTCACCCAAGTACAAACCTTGACAGCATGAGAATAAAATGTTCATCATTTTTTTCTACTGCAGATATTTATAACATGGAGACAGCTCCTCTACAAAGCATGCTTCTCCTAAAATTAGCTAACCAAGCCTCCTTGATCTAGTGGTACACCATACAGCCGACAACCTTTTTCAGTTGCATATTATTACCTTACCTCCTTGTTTATCTGCATGCAACAACTCTGCCTTCTTGTTCAGCTCTATGTAACATCTCTGTCTCCATGTTCAACTACATCTTCCAGGGGCTGTAGTTTCTCTATCAAAAAGTGCAGTCTAACTGATGACAACATTTTTATTTGTCTGTGTCTGTCCTTTCTTCATTTTTTCAGTTTCCAGCCTCGTTAACTCCTGAAGCTGTGTGGCATGTAGCATTTCTGTTTTTCTTTTGTGTTTGAACATGTGCTTGCTCAGATTCTTGCTTCTGCCACTATGACTGTTGCATGCCTCCCTGCCACAGTGGACTCCTTATCCTCTGGAACTATAAGCCAGATTAAGCTTGTTCCTTCATATGTAGCTTTTGGTCATGATGGCTTATCACAGTGACAGAAAAGTTACATAAAATAGGTCACGTAAAAAAAGAGCAAGATTTTCATATTTAGATTCTCTTGTATGCCTATGAATTTAATCTGTTGAACTCATGACCAAAGTATGTAAGTCTCAGCTGAGATTTCTCAGAAGAAATGACTGGCAAGGTAGCATGCATCTCAGCCTCAACTGTTCAGGATCCCATGGTCCCAAAATAGTCCTGGTGGCAACTCCCATTTTGTGTTTTTAAGAAACAACTTTACAAATCTGTCTAGAATTTCAGTTCTCTAAGGTCATTCTGTAGTAAAGAGCCTGAAATATAAATCTTACAATGCCCACAGCCCTAGTTATTAAGAATTTTTCTGGATCCCTTTCATCTTCACAGTGAGTTAAGACTATACTAGCAGAAGCATTGTGGGAATTAAATCAGTACGCAATAACATTTTCTGTATCTTTTTGGATTTTGTTATGTTATGTTAAGTAACTTGGCACACTGGTTTCTTGGACAAGCCATGACCTTATCTGACTGTCTTATTCCTGTATAAAAGTCTTCACTTGTATCCCATGACTATCAGGTCAAACCTCACCTTATTCTGCCTGTGCAATTGACTACACAGGATTTTGCCTATATCAGCTCCTCCAGGCAAATCATTTCCGGCCCTCTCCCTGTTCACTGATTTTGGTAATATCCTTTAGTGACTACACTCTTCTTTCTCCGATATTTCCTTTAAAATATTTTCTTAAATACATGTTAATTGTGACTCTTACAGGTTCATAGTGACATATCAGAGCACGCATACAATTTACACTAATTGAATCTGGCCTCCTTTTATTTCTGTGTCAGGGCCCCAAATTCGCAATCTTTAGAATATTCAATATTTAAGCCAGATTTCTGTTTATTTGCTCATTTCTGAGATCAGATCTTAATCTAACACTGGCTACCTTGGACACTGACTACCTTGGAACTAACTATGGAAATCTTTCTGTTTTAGCTTCTAAACTTTTTTTTTAAACTTCCACTTATAAATGAGAGCAAATAGTTTTCTTTTTTCTTTTTCTACTTCTACTTAGCTCCTGGAAAAAATTCCTTAGTTCTGAAAACTGCTTCCTTGGGTTCAAAGGTTTTAAAATTTTTCCTTTGTGAACATTTCCCAAGCAGATTAATGTGAATAGATAAGACGTTTTTACCCAGCACTATGAGCCTTCTTGCCCCCTTTCTTCACCCTTGTAGTTACAGTCCCTGTGTTGCCCCAGTACTGCTTTCTTGACAGTCTTTCTCATTCTTGCTAAACAAGTAAATATTATAAGTTCTATTTCTGTCAGTTGATATTTGTCTTGATCAAAGTGGTTGATATTAATATGAAGATTTTTTTAAACTTACCTAAACAGACTCTGCCATTTTTAGTATTAAAGAGTGATTGATACAATTTTTTGAATTTAACTTTATTTTTAATTATTCATTTTACTCATTTACTCCCACTTACCCCCATCTCCTCCTCTGAGTAGTTGGGGGCCTTATAGGTATCCCCCTACCCTGGATCTTCAAGTCTTTAAAAGGTTATGTGCTTCCTCTCCCACTGAGGACAGATAAGGCAGCTTAGCTTGAAGAAATATCCCACATACAGGCAACACCTTTAGGGATAGCTCCCACATGAGGACCAAACTGTACATTGCTATCTATATATGTTCTGGGAAGCCTAAGTCCAGCTGGTGTATGTTCTTTGGTTGGTGGTTCAGACTATGAGAGACCCAAGGGTCCAAGGGTCGTTTGGTCTTCCTGTGGAGTTCCTATCACCTTTGGCACCCACAATTCTTCCTCCTTTTCTTCTGTAGGAGTCCCCAAACTCCATACACTGCTTGGCTGTGGGTAATTGTACCTGTCTGAGTCATCTGCTTGTTGGAGCCTCTCAGAGGACAACCTGCTCCTGTCTCTAAGCATAACAGTGTTATTAATAGTGTTAGGGATTGGTCTTTGCCCATGACATTACTCTCAAGTTGGGCTGGTTACTTGTTAGCTATTCCCTCAGTTTCTGCTCTATCCCATGTGCCTGTATTTCTTGTAGACAGGATGAATTTTGGGTTGAAAGCTTTGTGGGTGGGTTGGTGTATCTATCACTTCACTGAGGTTCCTTTATGGCTACAGGGTGTGTCTTCTTCACATTCTATATCCCCAATGTTGTGAGACTCTGCCATCTTTAAAGATAAGCACATACTATCTCCCACAGTTTCAGACATTAAATAAGCTCAAGTCAGGGAAATAAAAAGAAAAATTCTAAGTTTAGGTGTTTTACTTTCAGAGGGAAAACATTAATGGAAATGACTTAGTGCTAGGAACTTCAACTTTCTGCCAACTTATGAAGGTGTAAGCAGAAGGCTGAGCATGGGTGGTATCACTTCTCAACACAGAGAACTTAGCTTCCTATTCCTATATACATTTTCCCACTCTCACTGGTATTTACAAGAAAAACTGGGAAATTGTGAGGATAGAACATAAATTAAAGTCAGAAAGCTGATCATAACACTAGTGTTTGGGCGGGAGATAGAAATGGGGTACGCTCCAAATGTTCTCAGAAGAAAACTCCATCTCACAGAGCTTAAAAATAGTTAAATATGCCCTGGAATTAGGGAAGTATCTTTAGGTGTTAGGCAAGGTATATGTGGGTTGACAGACTGATGCCTGCATGGTTGTTGTCTGACCATACAGCACCAGTACCTCCTAAAGCAGTTGATGCAGTCCTGTGCCTTGGGACCCTTGTTTGACACTCTGTTGTGAGACCTTGGGCATAGACAGTTGACCCTTTAGATTCTCAGTTTCATTTTATTTTAGGAAAAAAATTGTAGTACATAGTTCCCTGTCATGGCCAAGTTTGTTGTAAAAATTGATAGAAACAATGAAAGAAATAAAGCTTCCTAACTGATAGTAGTATATCCAGATATGTTATTTTTTTCTTAAGAAACAACACAGCAAGCTATGCAGTCCAGAGAAATTAGGAGAGAATGAAGTATGAAACAACAAAGAAGCACAGCCACAGGGCAGGGAGGTGGGAAGACAAAATATTAAGTGTGATCTGGGGCTTTGTATCAGGCCACAGCAGAAAGGATTAAACCTAAGAGCAATGATCATTAAGCAATATTCGTCATTTCATAGAACTTACCTCTCTTGACAGTTCTCTGTTGAAAAAAAAGAATAACTTGGGTAGCAAATGATGGCCTGATTGTACAATCAAATTTTTATGCTTAAAATTCAGATCTTCAAAAAATAATTGCTTTTATTTAAAGGGGGTAGAGATCAATGGAGAAGACAGTGATAGAACCGAAGAAGTAGCCAAGCTTGAAAGTGTCCGTACTCTTCCAGCACCAGGCTCACAGGGACATGCTGACAAATTTAGTGTCCAAACTTCCTCTCTTTTGAGCTCAAGTGCTTTACATTAAAGCAATTTTTGAAGTCGATGAGCACTGTATTTCTAGATCAAATTTTAACAACTCAAGACTGCATTTTAGATTTTTCTCCAATTTCACATTCAGGATAAGAACCTTCGCCAACTGCAGACAATTATACCTTTTGTATTTCAAAGGAAACAAGGCTGTGAAAGTTTGCATGACTCATATTTCTGTGTGCTTGAGGTTTGGTAAAAAGTTTCTATGAATTTGTACAGTCATAAATTCTTCCTAGCAACAACTTTTCCAACATCTAACATTTCCATTTCCGGCTGCAGACAGCATTGCTTACTTACAGTGTATTGTCAGATGTACACGTAACAAATGTGAACCAAGTAAGCCTGAGAGATGCTTGTGATCTAGATGAAATTTTCCTGTTTTATAGCAGAGGCAATGAAGGAACTAACTAGCAGAAACTATACTATCTATAGGTAGTTAAGGACAGTTAGGATTCAAACCCAGAGCACCTTTCTTTAAGTCTTTTATACTGCATATTTCTGCCTTTACTCTGTCAACAGACCTGGGGCATCTCTCTTTGAGGAACTGATGTTTCCTTAACTATACAGCCAATCAGACTTAATAACTAAAGGTTATGGTCTGTGTCTTAGTCTTTAATAATAGAACAGCTACATCATTGTACACTCCAAAATATGTTGAAGAAAACCCACTCATGTATGTTATCCACTTTCAGAATTTCCCTAAATTTGTGGGCATACAAAGCTGACATGAATCTTTCTTTGCCTGTCAGGTTAATATTTGTATACATCAAACTCTGCAGTTATTGTTGGGAAGCCCTTGTTGCAAGTTAATTATAGCTTCATATATGCATGTTGGCTTAGGTGTCATTCTTGTTAATGACTTTATGGGTTTAGCTTCCTGGACATTTCTAGAAGATATGATCTTCTACAAGACAGCTCCTTTTGTGATGTTCCTTGAGCCTTAGGAGTAGGAGTTGTATTGTAAATATATCAGTTTACATAGCTGATATAGCTCCACAATGTTGCATTTTGTTTGAATATATATATATATATATATGTATATATGTATATGTGTATATGTATATATATATATGCTTTAGACTCTTTATCCATGACTTTATACAGTGTTTTTGAGAATGCCATGCATGAACACTGCATTTATATCTCTCTTGTCTCCCCTGTAACTTCTTCTAGACTAATGATCTCTTCTCTAATTATTATTCACACATATATACACACATATACATGCACAGTCAACTGAGTCCATTTAGCTTTGCTTATATATACTTGTGTCCAGGGATGACTTCTTGATATCAAATCTTCAATGTGAGAGCTTGTCCATAGAAGAGACTATTCCTCTCTCAACAGGTATTGACAACCTGTAACTCTTTATCTAGGGGTGAAAATATGTTGAATTTTCTCTATCATTTTTAATATATTAATTGGTGGTGTCTATACTGATCTTGTTTGGACACCTGTAATATTGAGAGTACATGGATGTGTCAAGTGCCGAGTATGGAATAACCTCACTTTAAATTGTTGGTCAGAGGCGTCCTAGAGACTCATAAAGCAATATGAGTTATTTCTATTACCATTGATTGCCTCCCAAATTTGAAGTTAAGACCTTAATTTTGAAGGCACCACAAACTTTCTACACTAAGTTTAGAAGAATCAATCTGGAACTGACCTGGATACTTCCTTCTTGAGGACTGGTTCTTATATTAGAAGAAGGTGCTATGCAAGCTGCCAAGGGAGACACTACCATTTGAACCCATTTCTACAGTAGTGCTCTCTCTATTCTGGGGCACACTCATTTCTTAACTCAGAGCATAAGTGTTTATCTGGCTCTGATGTACTGTTACCACTTTCCTCAGTTTCAATCAGCAGCCTCTTCAGAGCTTGCAGTCTCAGGCAGATGTGGGATCCTGGTGTCATGCACAGAAGTAGCTTGATTATAATCATGTTCCTCTAATGATCTCATTCTAAGTATGCAGCAGCTTGCTCTCGCTATTCCCTTCACTGATCTGCCTTGGGAGCTCATTTCTCTCCTATTTCTGATTCCTTGCTACTCAATAAAGCAGTAGTGCCTCTATATTCTTTGGTACCCATTACTTACAAGGCACCCAGCTTTTCAGGAGGAAAAAAAAACGAGTTGTTCATTTCTTTCTTCTAGATGTAATTGGTAAATTGGTTGTTCTTGCCTTCATTTCAGTTTATCATTGGGTTCCCTAAGGCACATATCCTGCAAAAAGTCTCTCTAATGGCCACTTTTTCATTTCCTTGCACCAATGACCTTGAAAATGTGTTTCCTTCATTCCTTCTAAAGCCCATCTCACAGTATTATTTTTCCAACCTCATTTTCCAAGTCAATTATGATTCCATTATCTTCTCTAACTTGCTACATTATCTACATGTAGATTGTTGCTGATGAAAGGATTGTGATCTTCACATTTAATTGCTTTTTATCACGTGGCATTTATTTGAAAGTGGAACTCTGATGTGGTGGCATTTCTCTATTATATACCATTCAATGAAAATCAATTACCCACAAAACAATGAAAAACAAAATCACTAGCTGCTATTTTTTTTTTATTTTTAGAAATAAAGGGTATTGCTGCTGCTTAAGCTCAAACTAATTTTGTTCAGCAAAGTGAGAAGTGGAACATGGAGCATGTGAAGGAAAATATGGACTAAGAACTGTAGAGAGTAGTTCTTTTAGGAGACAGAGTAAAATTGATAGAAAAAATTCATCTATTTGTCCAGATGTGTGCTGGTATGTCCAGCTATCCAAGGTATTTATTTATTGTCATTAATTTTATTCAACCCTGAACAGATTTACTTTTAGGACCACCAGTATTTACATACACATTGAGTTACAAATTTATTGAAGACATTGGAAGTCTAGTGTAAATAAGACACAGCTAGCATGTTTCTTTTTAAGGATCTCCATTGTAATAAAGATGAAGCATTCAGAAGGAGCACTTTAAGGAAGGTTATACCTAAAGTGAGGAGGCCTGTGATCAAATGTAACAATGATCACAATGAACACTGAAGAATCAGAGCAGGTGACACAAAGTAGAAAGAAATGCAGGTGTTAGTAGTGGGTGAAATAGCACATATGGACAAAGAGTCAAGTATTAACAATCTGTCTGCCTGAAAAATTAGTTTTGTTGGTTGCAGCATAGGTTTTCAATTTGAAATTCAAATGTCTTTTCCATACACATGCTATAATTCCACTCCTCCATGTTAGTACACCTGTGCTGTGTTATGAACACATAAACTCAAGCTTTAACTGTACTTGAGCTTTAGAACATTGGTCAAAAGATAATAAATGGAAAGAGAGACTAGAGACACTTAGACAGATCAGTTTGGGCAGAACAAATTAGAGACTCAGAGAAAGGGCAAAAAGTAATCTCTGAAAATTCATGAGATCTGCTAATAAAAAGCCTCACATAAAATTCAAATACGTATATTTCTCATATATATACATATCACTTATATATATCATCAAGGAAAAGGGTGACCAATATGTAATTCAACTAGAAAATACTAGAGACTAATTAATTTACCTTATAGAAAGGGTGGGATGGAGCAGTATTTGAGAGGACTGGAAAAAAGAAAATTTAGGGATTTCTAACAATATTGGTTAAACCAGAGTATGTATAAAGCCTCGATCAATACTTAACAAGATAAAAGGATAGTATATATTTGGGGAGATTTTAAAAGGTTGAAAAGATAAAACTCAGTAAATGATCAAATGAGGAATAACTTAAGGAGGCCATCTTGGAAGAAGTGTGTACATTTTATACAAATTGTCAAAAGAAATAATGTTAATTTGTAGAAACTTAAAACCTTCCTCTTTTATCTTTTAGCACCCTCTTCTCTATTAGAGAGCTCTGCCAAAAAACTGTGCTGCCATGGTTTCCAACAGGGTACCAAAGACACAGCGTTTTGCTTTAGTATTAGACAAGAAAGGAAGTGACTTGCTTCATAGCTATTCTTATAGAAATGTGAGGGTTTTTTTTCTATATCTCAAGTAGCTCATTGATAAAATGAAGATACAAAATATTTTTGCCTAACTCAGAGTTTTTTAAAGATAAAAATATTCTGGAAAAAGTAAAAATACTTTGGAAGAACTTTTTTAAAAATATAAGAATATATCAAAGCAGTGAATTAAGTCTCATGGCACACTCATGTTAAAAAAAAAAGTCAGCACTGATCCTGGGGCTATTATAAGGGAAATTTCAAAAGCTTTAAAAGACATAAAAAGCTTGACATGCCAATGGCAGGAGCAAATGCAATAGAAATAAGCAAACTGTAAACCAGTGACATGGAATGACACTCCGTATGATGGGCCACACAGGTTAAGGAGCAATCTGTCCTGAAAGTCAGAAAGGATGGCAGTGAAGGACACTCACAGGAATCACAGCTCATCCTCTGTGACATCACAGGGCTCACTTTGTAGGCCTTCTGTTATGAAGAAGCTTTGGAGCCCCATAAAGTAGCTTGAGCTGTGCATTTGTAATTCACAGAGATGTTGCCATTTTGGGGATTCTACTTTATTTTGGTGTACTATGAACCTAATATGACATTAAGAACTCCATCTGGTCTTTCTGCAATTCTTTCTTAAAGCAAATGCCAGTAGTTTCCTATAGTAAGGCCCTTAAACTGAGAGTCATCTCCTAATTACTTTTGGCAATTACGTTTTGCTAATTAGGATATGAATTAGGTGACTATCTGAGTTTCCTTTCCTTAGCTTTCCTTTTATTGTTGTGATAAAACACTCTGACCAAAAGGATATTCTGGAGAGAAGGTGTACTATTTGGCTTACACTTCCAAGTCATAGTCAATTATTGAGAAAAGGTAAGGCAGGAACTCTTAGAAACTGTAGGATAACTGCTTGTTAGCTGACTTTCCGGATCACGTTTATCCAAGTTTCCTACGCCTTTCAGAACCGTTTGCCTGGGGAATAATGTTGCTTATAGTGGACTAGGACTTTCTATATCAATTGGTAATCAAAATAAACCTCCCAAAGACAAGCCTACAGGCCAATCTAATCTGGACAATCTCTCATGTGAGACTCTATTCATGGGTGACACTAGGCTGTGTGAAATTAGCAGTTAAAGCTCACTAGGAGAGTGAATACAATGAAAGACTGCTTAAATACAGAATCATAAACAAGAAAACTTTTCTTTTACTTAATCACAGATTTTAGTAGGGGGCTAATGGTTTTGTTGGTGACTTGACAGGGTGTAAATGCAATCTTTCTTTGTGTGTCCATCACTGTCTTGTGTGTATTTCTTGAGGTGGTAAGTGTGTGAAACTGTTTCTTAAGCATAAGTGAAATTCTAATTGCTACACAGGCTCACACTGAATTATTCTGCCCTGGGGATTGTCACCACTACTACTATTTTACAAAGTATGCCAAGTTCCTTTCAGTTAGACATCTTCAGTGATAAAAGTGTCATGTGTGGAGTTAAGTTATACTCCTTTACTTCATCTAAACATAAAGTTAAAAAAAAGACTTCTGAGTTATCTCTCTCTCTCTCTCTCTCTCTCTCTCTCTCTCTCTCTCACACACACACACACACACACACACACACACAGACACACAAAGACACACACTCACATATATGCATGTACATGCACATATGCATATATATACACACATATATATGCACATATACAATATATATTTTAAAGCAGAGGCTACAGAGATCACATATAGGAGGATTTATGTATTCAAATAATGAGATTTAGAGTTTTTGATATTCATTTTTAGGCAAGTCACTCATCTCTGGGGCTTAGTGTTCTCAGCTGTGAACTAGTATAACATTACACAGTTACAAGAGCTCTCACATAATTCTTGTATTTGTTGTATAGATATTTTCTTTGGATTGAAACATTCCTTCCCAGAAGAAGAGAGGCCCATAATACTCAGGGAATGCATGACATGTTAAAGGCTCAGGAATATACCATAAGCTACAAGGTTCACAAGATTGATTATAAAGCCAGTACATGTTTGCTAAGGACAGAGACAATGACTGGCTAAGATCCTGCTAGTATACAGAGAACTTTAGAGATGCAACTTTGGTCATTCTATCACCCCCATTGTGGTGATTTGGTCACCTCTGATTCACCTATGCTTCTGTAAGTAACCTTATATGCTCATTGTACCCCTGCTCGATAGTGTGGGTGATTGTTCCTTTGATCTCTCTTTCATGCCAGATCTGTGGAGAACGAACATTTGTTCATGTTTCCCCAGGGAAAACATGGCAACTATCATTGGGAACATCTAGCACACGATAGAACTGGAATTAGACTCATAGTTTGATGTTGGGAGCCGACTTTTAGCAGAAAGCTGCTAGAAAACAGCTATCAACTTTGCAGCCATCTCGAGCCATATACCCTGATAAGAGACTTGGTTTTCAACAGCCTACAACAGCCGAAGCACACTCTGATAAATATCTTGTTTATCCCACATAGCTTGTTTTGCTGTTTAGTGACCCCAGCTGCATGGTGCATGTGGTAAAGAGTCTTCAGCTGTGGTCCCCTGCTTGTGTTATAAATACCCAGGATTTTCTTGTAAAGGGAGAGAGACAATAAGAAGAGTCAATAGGAAGTGTGAATACAGTCTATGGGAGACAGTAAACGAGACTTGACTACACACTCTGGTTTGTCTCTATTCTTCGTGTCTCTTCCCCTTCTTCCCCCCCCCCCCACTCTCTCTCTTGCTAGACCCTAACCTGCTGACTGGAGTAGCAAAGCAGGCCTCAACAGTTTGACTTTTGAATAAAATTAAGTAAAAAATGTTCCATGTTAAATCAAAACCATATTGGTGTTACAGCTTTGGTCAGTAGTCACTACATGCTCAATCCATATGCATGGAAACTAACAGCATTTCTTCAGGTAATTCTGTATGGTTTTCGTCATACAGCAGTAGGCCACCTTGAGAATAATGATAGTGCCTGGCAGAGCAAGCCATGATGAAAGTCCCCTGTCTGACTTGGGACTCACTCAGACACTCTTATTTATTCATCTGTTCAGTGCACTTGAAAATGTCTAGGCTTTTCGCTCAGGCAACTTTTCAAGCAAAGATTGTTACGCTTTCCTGTCACCTAGGCTTCATAGATAATTGGAAGGCATCTGTAGGTGTTGGCATTTCTATAGCAGCATTGATTTGCCTTCACACCAAGAAGAAATGCCTCAACTCCTAAAGAAACAAATCTTCACTAAAGCCCTGTCAAAGAGATACAGACTCTGGCAGTCCAGCCTTTAATGACAAATGTACTCTGAAGCCTTCTTTCAACTGAATAGGTGCTAATGATCCCTGGAAGCAGAGCAAGGAGGTAGGCAGGCAGGATTCCTGCAGCTGAAATGACTGCAACATAGAAACAAGATAAAGGTTTCAGAAATTTTATGAAACTGGTAGAGTGGGGGCTGTGAAATGGTTTACCAGGTACTTGCTGTCAGTTGAGATTGATCCCTTGACAAGTATGGTAGAAAAAGAAAACTGACCTCTGCAAGTAGTCCCACATAACCTACACACAGACACACACACACACACACACACACACACACACACACACACACACACACTTTAAGATCACAGTGATTTTTTGGACACTATTACTATAAGATTGAAAAAGTGTTGTGTCGAGTTATGCATTTTATCTCATTTGAAATCAGGTACTTAATTTTGGTCATTAGAAAATGATTCTTATCATGCATCACAAACTGTGGTAGGGGCTTAGAATGTGACAAAGGCATACATGATTTCTGACATTAAAAGCTTTCATCTAGCTGAGTGCATTTGCAAAAACCAATATTTTTATAAAATCATTCTTTGAAGGTAAAATGATAAACCTCCAAATAAAAGCAGAATTACTATTCTTTATGTCCCTCTAGACATGGTAACTCAACTAAGATATAAAGTACTGTTGGGAGCCGACTTTAAGCAGAAAGCAGCTAGAAAGCAGCTATCAGCTTTGCAGCCATCTTGAGCCATATACCCTGACATGAGACTTGGTTTTCAACAGCCTACAACAGCTGAAGCACACTCTGATATCCCATATATCTTGTTTTGCTGTTTAGTGCCCACAGCTGCAAGGAGAACGCAGTATCCACGTCTACAAAGCATGTGGTGCACGTGTTATCCACGTGCTATCCACACCATACATGCCTGTAAGGCACAAGTGATGTCCACGCCTGTAAGGCTTACGTCATATCCACACCTGCAAGCATGTGGTATCCATGTGCCTACAAGGCACGTGGCAAAAGCCTATAAATACTCAGGATTTCCTTGTAGTGGGGGGGGTGTAGTAGTAGTAGGTGTAGTGGTGTGTGTATGGTGGAGACAGTAAAGAAGACTTTACTACAGATCCTCTGGCTTGTCTCTATTCTTCTCATCTCTTCCCCTTCTTCCCCCCACTCTCTTTCTTGCTAGACCCTGACCTGTGGAACAGAGCGGGTCACTATAGTTTGGCCCCCAAACATGGGCCAGAGTGGTCCTTTACAGCTTGGCCCCTAAGGTGGGGCAGCTCGGGTCTTTTACAGTTGCTCGGGTCTTTTACAAAGTACAAATGGATGTTACTCATAAAAGGAGTGAGGCAGAAAAAAGTAAGACATAGAGGAAATTTTGTTTGGAGATAATATTTCTTCCAATTATTTCTGTCAGGAAAGACCACAAATTTTCCATTATAGAATAATATTTACCCAAAGAGCAATATCAACAAAAGTATACTTGGATGCTATGTAACATTGGCAAAGAGGGATTTGATAACTATGAAATGTAAGACTTAATGAAAAGTGTGCACTGCAACAAAAATTAAATTAAAAATACAAAAAATACAATATAATAAAGGAAACTGAGAAGAAATAAGATTGAGGAATTCTTCAGTTTTCCTGTATCCTTGAATTTCCTTGGAAAGATTTTCAGAAATGCCAAACAGGCTGAAAAGAGAACTGTTTTCAATCAATGAATTAAAATGTTGAGCTATATTAGTTACATAACAGTAATAATCTAAGCCAAGGAGGGATACCTTACATGTGAGAGTGAGGGTTGTGGGACGGGCTCAAGAGATGGTGTCTGGGAGGATCTAGGGAGAGGAAAAGGAGGGGAAAGGTGATATAATTCTATTTTGATTAAAGACCATATTTAAATCAAGGTGAAAACCACCTTGAAAAACTCAAGCTTGTTTCAATGGCAACATTTCTTCTATAAGTCCCATATACTGAGGATGATTCATAATTCTGGTGGATGCTAGAAATAGGATACCCATTGTGGCACTGCTGAGTATTTGAACATTCAATTACTGCCTTTTGCATACCATGCCTAATGAGTCTCAGCAGTTAATGGCTAATATAAAAAGCATAGCGCCACTTGTCACATTTTAGAATAGTCCATTTCTTCTTGACTGCATTTGTGGTTTTCTACTCTAACAGCCAACATTTACCCTCACACCCCCTCACTGCTTTTCATTTCACACAATCTAAAGGACTGACATTTTTAGTGCTCTGACATCATTTTGCCTGAAATTTATTCTAAAGGGACGTCAACAAAGTATTAGCTTCACTGCCTTAAGTCTTGACCAGAGGCACTATGATAAATGGATTACTGAAGCCCAATTAAAAATGTACTTTAAAGGAACAATTATGAGCCCCCTCTGGCTTTACCTGTTGAAGCAGAACCTTGTCTTTCGTTTAATTGCTTAGAAAATTATTGCTAAAACTTATGATAAAAACAAAGCATACAGTGATCTCATCGTTATCAATGGGAATGGGTGTCTTTTCATGCTCCTACTTTTTTAATTGCTTTTATTCAGGGTGTTATAGGAAGCAGAGAGAAGAAGAGATGAAGTATTTGTGTCTTATCAGTGGTTAGTCCCTGGAGCAGTGGGAAAAAGAAAGACACTGGCATATATACAGATTGAGATCCTGTAGGAGCTATGAAGATATTGGTATTGGTTGACTAAAGTAGTGCTCTGTGCTAGTCAAGACCCATTACAGTGAAAAAATTCCTGAGCATATCAACTTAAAAGAGGAAGATTATTATTCATAGTTTCAGATGCTTCAGGCCATGATCATGTGTCTGCATTGCTTTTAAGTCTGTGTTAAGGCAGACAGATCATGGTACGGGCATGATGGATAAAGAATGCTCATCTTCATCTCGTGGTATTCAGAAAGGAGAGACAGAGAGAGAGAGAGAGAGAGAACAAAGGTTCAGAGACAAGATAGACCCTACACTAGACCCTACTTCCCCATAGTCCATTTATAATAACCTCATCCACTGATGAGATTAAATGCATTCAGAATGCTTTCAAATGCATTCAAATGCAGTGAAATGAGCACTAGTGATCAAATCTCCTGTCAGTTTTGCCACTATATAGACATAAAATTTGAAATCTATGAGTATTTGGGGAATACTTAATTTCTAATTATAAGAAAATTCCTTTAAGAATTACAGAATTGCTTAATAGAAACCCAAGATACACATCTGAACAATAATCAAATAAAAACACCAGCTTGATTGTATGTTATTATTCATTGTTTCCCTTTTCTTTTTTTTCAGAATCTTCATAGAAACATAGCACCTGACTCCAGATAGTTACTCTTAGAGGATTTTAGCTCTGTTGTCCCTGAATTGAACTTCATCTCACTAGATTTCAGATCTTAAAAACTGACAAGTCAGTCCCACTGGACAGTCAGTTTATCTTGCAGTGAAGAATATAAATGTGCACGTCATCTAAGAGTGAGTGAAAGGACACATTCCACCGACATGGCAATAAGGCTGAATTAGCTGGTACTATAAGCTTGTTTTGCAAGGAATTAAATCTTGGGAACAGTCATGAAATGTGGCTGTCTTGCTTCTGTCAATGAGATTTTGGAAAATACCTTCTTATCTGTAACCCATAAAGAAAATATAGAGTCAACTTGCTAGTTCACAAAGGATCTGAGCTACATATAATGAAGGTTATTTTCCATGATACCTGAGAGAAGGGCCAAGAGGAGTAAATTTACATCTACACAAGAAATTGAACTTAAATGAGGGGTGTCTCTTGTGAGTCATCTACGTGATATCAAAATACTTCAGAGGTCATAGGGTGTTTGGTAGAATGTTAACTCATTGTCTACACAGTGTTATTTTGTTGTTGTTGTTTGTTTTTTTTAATTATCATCTTAAGCTTTTAAAGGACATTCTTTGAGCTAGAAAAATGATTTCTTATCTTGTTTTGCTTTTGAGATCGAAGGATTAGACTTCAGTTTAAGTCTTTGGTTAGTTTTAGACCTTTACAGAAGATTGAACAGAAAGGTATATTATTTCTATTATAAAATAATATTTTCATGGTCTCTTTGAACCTCTTGCTTCTGCACAAGTAAGTGATGAATCATGAATTTTAACAACACTTTGTCACTTCCAAATTCTTTAGCCTGCTCTGTTTTACTGTAGGTGACTTGGAAGAGTATCAAACCTAGTGACGTACTAATGGTGAGACAAGATGCCCAGACTATGAAGAGAAATACTCAGCTCTTTCTGTCAAAGTGATTGTATGGTTTTTAGTTTATGTAATTTTTTTCTGGGAATAGGTCATACTCGAATTAAAGAATACCTTAATGACCAAGGTGAGGGAAGAACGTTGGGACCCATCTCAAGGGGGAGGCTCCAAGTTCTGACACTATTACTGATGCTATGATGTACTTACAGACAGGAGCTTACCATGGCTGCCCTCTGAGAGGCACAACAAGCAGCTGACTGGGACAAAAGCAGATACTTACACCCAAACAATGGACAGAAGCTGAGGACCCTTGTGGTTGACTTAGTGAAAGGCTAGAAGAAGCTAAGGAAGAGGCTGTCCTCTTATGAAGAAGAGTAGTTGTAACTAACCTGGACACCTGAGACCTCTCAGACACTTAACCACCAATCAGGCAGCAAATGCTAACTGGTCCAAGGTCCCAACACATGCACAGCAGAGAAGTACCTGGTCTAGCCTCAATGAATGAAAACACACTTAATCCTTGAGACTTGAGGCCCCAGGGATTGGGGAGACCTGGCAGGATGTTGGGTACTGTGGAGGTGTAGGGATATCCTCTTGGAAATGGGAGAGGAGGAATAGGGTGAGAAACTATCAGAGGACAGAATGGGAAGGGGATGATGACTGAACTGTAAAAATGATTAAAGATAATAAAAAAGAATCAATTTCTGGGATATGTTCTCAAAATAAATTCTAGCTGATGAATATAAAAGGATAACTTGTCAGTCTTTTCTTTTCTTTTCTTTTCTTTTCTTATTTTGTAAGTTCTACAGTCTTGTTTTTTTTGTTTTAAAAGAGGACAAAATATTAAGAAGCAAACAAGGGAAGAACAAGAAAAAAACAAGGAAAATTGCTTATAATTGTTGAAGGTACAATGTATCTGGGACTGGAAACTGAATCCAACTGTATCTCATTGTTTAGATTTTCTACTTATCTTTGAATATCAGAAATGAGGAAAGTAAACACATTGTGTTCCTAAATTTTTTTAAATGTAAGCTTTGTTATTTTAATTATTTCTCTTATTTTTGAAATTATTATATAATTTGTCTTTCTATATCTTTGGTTTTATCTAAAAGACAAGTTTTTGGTTAGGATGGCTATAGATATAAATTAAGATGTATTACAAGATGCTTTGAAAATGATTACGTTTCATCTTATGAAGCAGAGTTTTATCAGGTCAAGTGTATAGATAACACTCCTCTTCAGCTTATTTCTGAATACTAAATTTGAAAGATGCTGCATCAGTCTGGTCTTATTTATTAAAGCTTTTCATTGGAAAATGTCTTTGAAGTATTGACTTTGTGACTGACCTTTGAAGGGCTTGTGGAATGCTATGAAATTTAACAGGAAGCCAAGCCTAAGGACACTTGTCCTTTCTCATCTGTCTTCAAGCCTGTCTCAGAACCTCCCTTCCTCTCTTCTTCTTTCTCCTTCTTCTCTTTCTTCCTTTTTCACATCCACTTAAAGAATTTTGATGGATGGACTCTTACTAAATAAGGTACATTAAAGAAATATAAAGTAAGTTTAATTTTACTCATCTCATGTCTCATAGAAACTTCTGGAGTGAGAGGAGGGAGAAGCAGAAATTAAGCCCAGAGAAAGATCTAGAAGAAGTCACCCTTCTGCTCCAATCTTGCTTTCAATCCAGATACATTTGTAATTTCAACTTTGACCATATTGTATATCTTTTCTCAATTTGGATGGAAAAAATTTGGAGGAACTCTAGTTCTCAAAACCTTTGATTCTACGTTAAGACTTTATCCTGTGGCTCATCTCCCTCATACAAGAACACTTGAAAAACCTTGCCTCATGTGCTACATTGAATGCATAGAGGGGACAGAAATCTTTGTCTTGTTTCTGATTTTGGTGCCAATGCTTTAAACTTTTTTTCATTTAGTTTGATGGTGACTATAGGCTTTCCATAAATTGCTTTTATTATATTGATTTATAGCCCTTGCATCCCTAGCCTCTCTCTACAGGAACAATTTGAAAGCTTCACCTTTTGTGCTTCTAATCATATACAATCTTATTTTAAAACATACCAATATATTTCATCTATTGATTATATGTCTTTTTAGTATGCTTCCTGGACTGCTTGAGAAAGCAACATGCCCCTTCATATATGCATCTCCTATGAGTATCTGAGTATTTAAACAAGTAGGTTTTAATTAATTAAAAATGAATATTAAATGCAAGATAAATTTGTATAAATGGTTGAATATTCTAGTTGTGACTTTTCACTAAAAGAAATTTAATATATTTCTTTTGAAAATGAATAATCAGGGAATATCTTTAACAAATTTCAAAACGTTCTTGGGTTATGCTACTTACTAGTTTCCCATTCGAAAACATTTCTCTAGATTCTGGATTTGTGTTTATGAGCTGAGAACTTTATACAATGTATTTTGATTATATTTACCACCTTCCAACTCTTCCCATATCTACCCATCCCCCATTACCTACTTACTCAACTTTTCTGTCCTATTATTTTTAAACCCATCAGGTCCAATTTGTGCTCTTAATATACCCTTGGATATATGACCTTCTACCAAAGAGTTGACTTACTAGGAACCATACCTTTTAAAAAACTGATTATTTTCCTAGGACCTATCATTTGCCAACATTTCCTTAGATAAGAGTGATATCTTGTCTCTACCACTTTTTTCATGCTAGAAGATTACCTGTCTTGAGCTTTCAATGTTTCATACATTCTGTCAAACTATTATGTTTATATACGCAGATGTCTTGTTGTGCATCATCTCTGACTCTTACAATCCCACACCCTTTTCAAAATGATAAGCCTTGGAAGGAGAGAAGTCTATTTAGGGCTGAGAATTCTGAAGTCTGTATACATTGATCCATTGGAACTCTCTGTGTTAATTTCATCTACTACATAAAGAAAACTTCTTTGATGCAGGTTGAGCAATACACTAATCTATGGGTATAACTATGAATCATTAGAAGTTGGTTTAGCATTGTATCAATTTGACAGATAAGAGTAGATCCTTTCCTAGGGACTATGACCTATTTAGCAACAGGTTCTTGTCAACAATGATGGTGCAAAGAATAGGTTTCACTTGGTGAGATGGCCTTAAATACAGTCAAAAAGTGATTGGTTTCTTCTATGACATTCTTGCCACTATTGCACCAGTGGGTAAGTCTTTGCTTGGCCTGTTATTACAGAAATTCTAGGGTCTCTATACTCATGAATTGCCAGAATTAATGTCTTGAAAATGACCATCCTACCAAAAGAAATTTATTGATTCAATAAAATTTCCATGAAAACTGCAACATAGTTTTTCTAAGAAATGGAAAAAATTCTTAAATTTTGTATTGAAACACAAAAGACCTATGATAGACAAAAGAATACTCAACAGTGGAGAATGTTCTGGAAGTACTACCTTCTCAGATTATCAGGTTATGCCATAGAGCTGTAGCAGAAAAGAAAAACAAATAACCAAACAACAGCAGCAAAAAAAAAAAGCAAAACAAAACAACACAATAAAAAGCAAAACTATGATACTGGTACAAAAACACATTCATTAATGGAATAGAATTGAGGGCCTATCCTGGGACTTCTTGGATCAAGGTCTCTGTGAGATCAGATCTCACAGAGGCCAAGACCACATTTGACAGATTTGCTAAAGTATCCCCTAGTTTTGGTGTTTTCATCTGAAAAGGTATCTGAAAACTCAAATAGGAGATTCAGTAAAGGGAACTTAGAAATTCAAGGAGGAGAGACACAAGGGTGGCTGTGTCCTTCATTCTTCCCTGGAGAAAGGTTAAGAAGTGGAGGGACCTGGATATGCACTTAGTGCTTCCATTGATGTCTGCCATGTTTTCCCAAAGTCTCCAGGCCTATGCAAACCAGTGGTCTTATATGGTATCAGTGGTGGAAGGTAGAAGTGAAGAGTAATAGCATATGGACAGAGCAGCTTGGAGAAAAAAGATGAAATCCAACTGATCCATATGATCAGACACAAGTAAGACTCATGGAGAGGTGGTCTGATGGAGGATAGATAGGTTACCTAAAATGACCTTTGGAGAAGTGGTTGAGTCACCTGGAAGTCTATTGAAATACATTCCATTAAATCTTGTTGGAAGTCCACTCTCCTTAACCTCAATGTGAATGCCCATGGGAGCAGAAGGAGGTAGTAGAATAATAAACATATGCTGTTAAAGACCCTCTCTCCCATAAGTAGCCACAGTCTTAAAGATGTTATAGATGTTTTCTAAAGATCACACGTGTCTAGACATAATGACTGATTGTTATCTCAGGGTGATTGCTGTGGTAACCCTCATCCAAGATTTTTGAAGGAAACTACCAGAGGGGCCTGAATGATACATTTGGCTTTCATTTCTGACTTTGTGGAGGTAATATGTGGTACAAACACACTTGCACATTAAGAAAGTGACTTGGCAATGCTTAAGCAAAAGAGAGGTGACCATGATGGCTTATAGCAATAATCCACAGAAGAGGAGATATAGGTCTAGGTTGTAGATGTGATGGGGACGTGGAAAGACAAGCAGAGATGAGGTAAGATGTGGTGAAGACAGCATACACCACTGTGGGAAGGTAAAAATACCTATATAGAAGAAGCAACCTTAGGTTTTCACATTCAAGCACACACTAGAATAAGGGACAAAAATTTAAATCTGAAATACACAACCATAAAATGTGTTGAAAAATTGCAATAAAATAAAAATATCAGCTACTCAGGTTGCTGAGGCAAAAAGATAAAAAAATTCAGTGTCTGTCTAAACTACTGAGTTAGTTCAAAGCCAGCCCAGTCAACTAAGTGAGACTAGGTACCATAACATTTAAAAAGGAAATGAAGGGATGAAGAAATAAGTCAGTTGCAGAACACATGTCTGACATGTATAAAGCTCTGGGTTCAGAAACCAAGCTTTTCTCAAAATAGAGAGAGATACTGCAAACGTAATGACAAGATAAGAGTCCAATGAAAAGAAAAGGACCAATAAAGTTTGCAGTAGACAAATTACATACTGTGTTTATTTAAAGGTAGTTTGATATAATATGCAATATATATGCATATGTAATTTTAAATCAGATTATTAAAACCATGTAATTTCATTAAATGGGTAACAATAATTCTCATCTATACCATTGGATCATCTTCTCTCCTAAAAATAAGAAATAAAGGTAAACATCAAAATTAAAAAAAAAAGAATTGAAAACCCACATATAAGATTATGTTGTTACATCAGCCCCCTGAATTTCACAAAGATGCCAAGAGTACTCTTTGGAGAAAAGACAGAATCTTAAATCATGAGAGTCAAACTGGATAGCTAACTTTCTAGAGAAGAATGAAACCAGATCCTTGCTCTTTAGCCTGCATAAGACAACTTCAAATGGATCAAGAAGCTCAAAACAAGCTCTGATTCTCTGACTCTAATAGATGGGGAAAGTTGGAAATGTATTTGAGTTCAACTGCACAGGAAATTACTTTCTGAACAGGACCCTGATAATACTGACTTTAAGATTAGCAGTTTAAAAATGGGACCATAAGAAACTCTTAAAAGATCTGTTGAATAACAAGTCACTATCATTTAATTTAAGACTTAGTCTTTGGAATGGAAAAATTTTTACCAGCTACAGGTCTGACAAGTAAACAATATCTAGAATAAACAAAGAATTTAGAAAAAAAGAAAGAAAAAGAAAAAAAACCTAGACATCAGGAGAAAAAATAAACCAACTTAAAATGGGGCATGGAACTAAACAGAATTCTCCAAATATGAAATATGAATGGCTGAGAAACATTTAAATATTATTTAGCAACCAGATTAATCCAAATTAAAATTACTTTACAATTTCTAAAGAAAATAATGACAATAGTTGTAATAGGTGTGGAGAAAGGGGGGCATTTATTTACTCCTGTTTAGAGTTCAAATAGGTACTATAGAAATCTGTAGAAATTCCTTAAAAGGCTGAAAGCAAACCTACTACTTCATGACCCTGCTATTTACCATTCTTGGGCACCTGCCCAAAGGACTCTATATTCTACTATAGAGATACCTGCTTAGTCTCATTAGTGTTCATTGTCTCTCTAGCCACAGTAGTGAACAGATGAAAACAAAACAGATGTTCATCAAGTGAAGAATAATTAAAATATGGTGCATTTGTACAATTGAATATTACTTTTAAAAGACATACTTTTCTATATAGGAATTACTCCCCACCCTCAATTTTAAGAAAACAAGAAATATAGCATTGTAAAAATGACTTGAAAGGTACTGTTATTTTTCAAGTTAAAAATTCTGGTGCTAAGACTGAATAAAAATAAAGGTTATATTGGCTAGAAACAAAATTTTATTTATGAGGTTTCTGAGCAAGCTGCAGCTTCAGCACATAAACTTTGAATAGTCCTTTATTCTCTTAAGCTCTTTCTTGAGTAGGCTGCGGCATGTGTTACTTGAGTTTAGAGAAAGTAGCACTGAAGGTTATCCAGCAGAGGCGATGAGAATGAAGTAGTGTGTCTAGACACTCTCGACTCTAAAATGTGTTTTCATAAGAAATAATAAATCGTTGATTTTGAATTAGGCCTTGTAATTTCCTGTAATCCTTTTTGAAGTCATCCTTTCTTTTCTCCTGGTAAAAGCCTATTCACCTCAAGGTCTTTTATCTCTATTAGTAGTTTCAATCAGAATGGATTGACTCAGCAGTGTCTCTGACCTTCATCCCCACTCAGTTTTCTTGGAGTGTTGTGCAGGTAACTTCATCCAAGGTCTTGTCACACAGCATAGAAATTGTCTGTTTATTGATGTGTATCTCCCTCTGAATCAGCCATATGAGGTACTTTATAGATCTGTGACTCCATAATTAATCACATCACAATAAATAGTGCACTTTGAAAGCCTATGTGACAAACATTGTCTCAGGAATTTTGTCTGTTTCTTGCTAACCTGCACCAGACTTCCAGACTTCTAATTTGGATGAGTAAAGGTCACTGTCCTGTTCTTCAGATAATGAATCTAAAATCTCATTTTACCAAGTCTAATCTGGGAATTAAAATTCTTAAAAAGAGTAACGTAAACTGGTGAATCACTTTAATGAGATCTTAAACTAACTTTTGTCATAAGGTTTATATAAGTGATCCTTTTTAAAAATGAACAAAATCTAAAAATTGTTGAAAAACTGAGGAATAGATAGATGACAGAGACATTCCTCTAAGGCAATGAACTGTGGCGAGGATAAATAAGAGTTTTCTATTAGTTGAAGAGGAACATTTTATTATTCATGGTATTTACAATGGCTAGTGTACAGTTGTGATAAAAAGAATAAAGTATTCATTACTTTTAAATGTTTTATAGGTGACAAGTCCACTTATTTTCTGAACCTGTATGGACTTGATTTATCACTGCACACATTTGCATGTATAAAAATGATTAGTAATAATTGGTTGCATTGCACAGAATCGAATGATGCAGCGAGACTGAAGTACATTATCTTGAATTCTAATCAAGTATTAAAACTTGCTTCTTCATTTTCTTTATTAGAATATTATATCTTTGAGCCAAAGGTAATGAATAGAGGGGGTTATTGCTACAATGAAGGCACAGCAGTAGGCAATTCTAAGATTAATTTATGATAGTGACTTTTGCAATCAGATATCCGGAAACATGCACACATCCTGGGGCTACAACTTGATTATTTCTCAGTTGTGTCCTCTTAGGGGCATTCAGGGATCTCCTGCAATATGCCATTATGGATTTATACTCTTATCACTAAATTCTCTGAATATGCCATGGCATACTAAAGAGTAACAGATACAATTTATCAGGAACTTGCTTTGGATAGAAAAATTTGCATATGTTATCCCATATATCCTAAAAGCAGTCCTATGATAAATCAAAATAATCTCCAAGTAGGAGTCAGCCTATTTGATGCCAAAGTATTTGTGCTTGAAGTCTATCACATTCAATTCCCAAACTGTACCCCTTTCCATGTTACCAACTTTCTTGATCTCCTGAAACCTTGCTTGCATGAGTATTCTACTTGTTTCAATGTTTGTGATTATTTTTCCCACTAAAATCATTTATTTTTTTCTATTTACCACTTATCTTTTCTGCTAGACAGGAAGTGATTTTAAATTCAATTTTATTCAATTTTTCATTCAATTCATTCAAATAGCATCATCTCCTCCCCAGCATCTAGACTTAGAGGTGTCCCAAGTAGGATGTTCAAATGCTTTGCCTGTAGAAAATTTGAATTTTATACAGTATGCCATTGCATCTGATGATAGCAGGAATTTGTTAATATCTAAGATGAACAAGTAGAAAGACTCATAGCTCCTGATGTCTACATCTGGAAATATTCTTTTTCTTTTTTCCTGACACTTGATATTCAAAATATTCATATATTTAGTGGCATATACCACAGATTTTCAATAAATTAATTTGGGCATAAATTAACTAGAGTTGGTTACTAGACGCCTCTTGTCCACTAGACATTGATATATCACATGCTATTTTACTACAACAAAACAAGTCAAATAAACAAACAAAATTATCCAACTCCTGTGAGGTATTGTTTTGTTTTCTTCCACTGGTGAAGGATGGAGGGTTTTAATAGGTCATTTAGAGACAGTAAGAGGGAGGAGAATCATTCGAAGTCTAAGCTGTGTGGACAGCTCATAGAAATCTATTATGTAGATGAGTGAACTAAGGAATAGATGAGTAAAATACATCTTCGTCATTCATGGTGAGTTAATAAAAGACTGGAACATACAATCATTCTGAGCATACATTTTTATGATGGTTTGGTAGAATGACTTCAGCCAGTCAGAGATCTGCCTTTGCTCAAGCATCGAAGACACACACACACACACACACACACACACACACACACACACACACACGGAGAGGGAAGGAGGGAGGGAGGGAGGGAGAGATAGAGGGAGGGAGAGAGAGAGAGAAAGAGAGAGGGAGGGAGATTTGTTGAATAGGTTAGTGTGGAGGAGTTCAACATGTTAGCAAACTTGCAAAGGTCCATGGGAGTGATTCATGAATTCCTGTTTTAATTTCTCCAAACCATGAAAAACCTATGAAAGGACATTTACAGGATTCTAGCTGTTGAAGGATCACACCTGCAATATTAACCAACTTGATTAGGAAACCGCTTTTGAGTTCTACCAGAGAGACTAGTGGGAAGCCACTACAATATTGTAGGCAAAAGGTCATAAAAAATTACACCATGTTCCTACTGAAAGTGAGAAAATGATAATTAATGAATCTGCAGTTCCTGGAGCTCAGTCTACACAGGCCACCTCATGCACAACACCTTATCCACGGAAGGCATGAAATGCCACCAGGCACACCTGCTTAACTTGAGCATCACTCAGGAATAGAATTCAAGCCAAGTAAAAATGTAATTTTCTCAGTGTGAGACACAAACTAGAAAGAAGTGAGCACAGCAGTTCCTAATTACAAGACTGGAGACTTTTAACCAAGGTGGGGAGATCAATTTCAAATAACAACAACAAAACAGGATGTATCCTGTGGCAGTCATCTCTCCAAAGTCATTCTGGCCCAGGGAAAGTCTGTAAAATCCAAACTAGTTACAATGAGAGCATTGCAGCAAGTTCTTACAAATGAAATGATAGCTTACAGTGTAAATGATCTTACATCTCCAATGTTTTAAACATTTCTCTTTGGGGGGATGGGAAGAATGTTATTACTGGCTTCAACCAGTAAACAACTGATAATATTATTTCATTACTAGAGACACTTTTCAATTACAAATTACCAGAGCATCAGTATAACCATGATGTTGGGACATTACAGTTTTTGAGAAAAGAAGTCAGTACTATCACATTATATTGTTATTTTTGGAACTTAATATAATATAATCACATTATACTTTTATATTGTAATTAAAACTATTAAAATAGAAAAATTTGCTAATACTCATTTTTTTCTCATTATAACTGAAAATTAGTCCTTAAAACAAATTACATTCATTCAGTGACACCATTGTGCTTTCTTGACTGTAAAAGAAGGGGATGTAATATTGTGACATAGAGGACTGGTGTTTTTCTGTCTATACCTTAAGAAGGAAGGTGGAAATGTGGTGATTTCACTTTGTTAAAGAAAAAAAAAAAACACAGCAATGATCATTAAGCACAAGAAGATGGTCTTCTAGTGTTGCCCAAAACTTTTATAACCTGGCACTCACTTTTGCTTCATTTTTGCTTTCTGCCCAGCAGACTCCTGGTGATTACCTAAACAATCTTGGAGCTGTTTGCTTCTCATATTTATGTTTTGCTAGAAATGTCCTTTCCTTTCTATACTCTTTGTCTTCATTGAAGTGATTTCTAGTTTACTGACCAACAGCCAGAATTCTCATGCACACAGCATTCTCATGCAGCTGTCATCATAACATGCATCTTGGTTTACCATGGGGCTGTCTCTCTGAAAAGCTACTAGCCCATAAGAACAGATACTCTTTGTCAATTTTGTGATATAGTTGGCTTTTGTCAGTGTCCAAACATTAGGGAGTATTTGGTAAATATAAAAGCAATGACATTAGGCTATGTTAGGTTGGGATAATTTTCTAATATCAAAAATTGTCACAGGTGTTACAAAAATTTAAAAACGTCTACTTTAATCTTTTTAAACATTTACTTTTCTGAAAAAAAATCACTTCATAGGTTACTTATATTAGAGAAGATTTTGATCATGTATGTCATGATCAAAGATAAATGTAACTTTGCCTTCTTCTTCAAGTTCCTCATAATTTAATAAGTCATACATTAGAGTTACTTCTGGAAAAGTATATATGCACAGAAATATAAAGCAAAGTGTCTGGAGAGATGGTCTAGCAGTTGCAAGCATGTGTTGCTCTTGCAAAGGACCCAGTATCCACAAGGTGGCTCACAACTGTCAATAACTCTCGTTCCTGGGGATCCAAGGCACTCTTCTGACTATCACATGCACTAGCTATTCATATGGTATATATCCATTTATGAAGGCAAAACACTAATATGCATAAAATAAATAAATGTTTAAAAATTTAAATACATAGCAAAGTCAATTGCAGTATAATTTTTAATATACTGGACTGTACTAAAACCATGTCATGTGGTCAAATGTGTTCCTATAGCACATAGAATAAGAGAAAGTAAAATTAATTTTTATACTAATTATGATTGAATATTAGAGTTTGGAGTTTTCTGAGTTGGGCTTAAATTCACTTCTGGGAGTCATACTTGATTATGGACTTGAAAAAAAAAACTCCAATTTTTTTTTTTTTTTGATAATAGAAAATGAAGTCCTTGATCTTGCATAAGGTTTCCTTTGCCTTTCCTAATTAAGATGCAACATTTGACAGACCAGCTGTCAAGAAATTATCTGAAGGGCCATTTTCTTTTACCAAGTAAAAAAAATCTTAATAATGTGGAATTATCCATGATAGGGAGAGAGGATGTTTGGAGCAAAAGTCAGGGTTTTATAAGTACTGTTCTATGGGAAAAAATTATATCAGAATGGCAAAATAAATGACATGAATAACATCATTTAATTTCAAACCTTTATATCATTTCTGCTAAAATGCTTGTGCTAAGCAAAATCATGTTCTAGGGCTCTGACCTGGATGGCTAGAGATAGGTCTGTACCAGCTGACAGCACAGCTTATGACACAAGTTACAAATGCTGGTATGTCATACAGGTAGAAACTTTGAGAGCAATAATCATATTTCAAGTATTAGGCATGATAATATTTGGAGGATTCTGGGCACTGTCCTTTGACCTTCATTCTTAGAGATATCACACATATTAAGCATGAGAAGCTGGACAGAATAGCACAGAAATGCACAGCTTTTCTGAATATCATAGTAAAGACAATAAAACTTGTAGTATAATCCTAGAGATTTAAAAGTTTTCACTAAGAGTCAAAAAACAGAAACAAAAACAAAACAACACAAAACAAACAAACAAAAACTAGAGGACTGTAGTTAAATGAGACATTTTATAATTTTTAATCTCACTAATAGTCATGACTTTCCAATGAGACAAGCATTGTCACTATAATTCACACATGTTCATAAAAGATGTTTTAAACACGATCTGATTTTAAGACGTCTAGATTCTAGAATTTCATGAATTTATAAAAATAAAACACTAAATAAATTGGGGTATATTAATTTTACTAGTAGTAAATATATAGTGGCTTTTAAAAAATAAACTTCTAAGATTTAGTCCAATATTTTTTTTCTCTCTGGATTTCTAAAAATGTAGCAGTAACTTTTGTAAAAGTAACTTTTACTTACCAGATTTAATTGTCTCAGAGGCTTACTGCTAAATAATCTCAACCTTTCTAGTTCAATCTGAACTCTGACTGGTTCAACTCATTTGCTCTGGCTCAAACTCTTCTCCAAGCTGACTGATTCAATCTGGCTTCTCTCAGCTTTTCATTGAATCGCTCTTTTGGTCTAAAACTAACTTTGGCAATTTGTTTTAATCTCTGGCTCCTTTTTATTCTCTGGCTTCAAATGCTGCTGCTGATCTGCATCACTAAACTTCATGAATTCATGAACAAACTCAGCTTGACTGCTGATCTCAACTGACAATAAAATTGACCCAACTGGACTGCTAATCACTCAACTGAACTCAATGAAACTGACTACCAAATGACCAACCCCTCTCTTTTCTTCTTCTACTCTTAAGAAGATTCTCTTTCCTGTGTTTGTTTTCTTAGAGTTGGATTTATCCTATCTCTGACTCATTCTGTCAAATCTTTCTCTGATTCATCACTTTGCTTATCTCTCAATGAGGTACTAATTTCAAGCATTGTTACTTCTTTCTACAAACTAACCTTTAAGGATTAATGGTGTGTACTAAGGGCATATCTCTATTGTAGGCAGAACAGCCATGTTGCTGGATTAAAATTTCTCTACAAAATGTGATTTATAGTTAATATCATTTGAGTAAAAAAGTTTGTTTATTGATATGTATGATGATTCATGTTTGTAAGACTGAGGAGACAGTGGCAGGAGGGTTATGAGCTCAAAGCCAATGTTGGATATATAGCAAGACAGACATACAGACACACACACACACACACACACACACACACACACACACACACCATTTATTTTAAAAAAATCCAAGAACAAAACGGATTATTTAAATACAGTCTCTTTTGTATATTAAAAACTTACATATTCTACTGATCAGCTAATTTTTTGAGAATGACTTATCATTGTATACCAGAAAACTTTTCAGAAACTGTCTATAATGTCCTGCCAATATTAAAACAAGAAAGTAATCTTAATGGTCCTCTACTAAAAAAGAAAAAAGCAGAAGTTTGGTACACTTATGTAATGAAATAAAAAACGCACTCATATCAGTGAAAAACAGTTGCTTTCAAAAATATGAATCTTAATGTGGGTTCAGTTAAAAATTACATAAAGCTGAAGTTTCAATGGATTATGGAATATAAGCTATCAAAGATGTATGCATATAGTGGGGTCACTATCCAAAGTTGGCCACATATGCTACAATGGTAAATACATAGAAAGATTTGCTTAGAACCACTAGAGCTCAGGTAGTAATTGCTCTAGGAACTGAATCTAGAGATGTTTGGTATGTTTTTACTCTTATTTTTGTTCAAGTAGTTCCTTGTTTTATCTCATTTATCTCTTCAGCAATGGGAAGGGTTCCATTGTGCTATTATATAGTAGAAATATGTTTCTTGTGTTTGAGCTTTAGGGATCTGTCATATTAGAATTATTCTTGAGTCATAGAAGAAACACTGGAGTAATGAAAAGACGTTTAAAACTATGGAGAAATGAAGAAAAAACCCATAAATATTATAAAGATTTGACACCTAATATATAACAAATGTATCAAAACTCCCATGAACTAATCTTCTGATCTGGCTTCTATTTCTGTTTTCTGTTTTCTAGTGTGAAAATCTACAAGTGGTGATTTGAATGAGAATGTCCCCACAGGTTCTTGTGTTTGGAATTTTCATTCTCAGTTTGGGAACTGTTTAGAAAGAGTTATGATGTGTGGTCTTCTTTTAAAAAAATTTTTTAATTGGATATTTTATTTATTTATAATACAGATGTCATCTCTTTCCCCTTTTCTCCTCCATAGAACCTCCTATCCCACTCCCTCCTCCTTTATGCTTTTATACGATTTTAATTACATGCATGTATTAAGGTCAGTTCTAGGTTGAGGGTCTAGCAATACAATAGATGCAAATAGTCAAGGAACAAGCAAGAAAATAAATACAAATAGTTAAAGAAAAAGCAAGGCATAAAACCCAATTACATGAACACTCCCATGATAACTGTTTCTAAGAGCTTATAAGGATGACCAAAGTATCTGAGCCTACTTCCCTGTCATAGCCCAAGGTCATTTTCATGTTTGAAGCCTATTTTCTTGTTCTAGCCTAAAATTTAGAATCCTGTCTGAAATTACTTCTTTGTTCTAGCCTAATATTTAGATTCCTGGCTGAAATTACTTTTTTGTTCTTTCCTAAGATTTAGATTCCTACCTGAAATTACTTTGTTCCAGCATAATGTCCAATTTCTGCCTGAAACCTACTTTCTTGTCCTTGACCCATGTCATATTCCTGCCAAGCAGACCAAAGGCTCTTCATTTTTCCCCCTTTTATTTTATTAACAAGACTGAGCCATCTTAGGTCATTCTGACAAAAATGCCTTTCTTATCAACATCATGAAATATGCATTATCCAAAGCAATTCACTTCTGTCTTAGGTAGGTAAGGCTCTGTGTAGAATCTTACTCGTCCTTGGCTTGCCAGCCTGTTAATTTAATAACTCTGTCTGGGTGGGGGGTCCATTTTCAGGTTTGAGCCATGTACTTTGCTGTCCCGGCCAGAGCTGCCCCATGGTTGGGGTCTAAACTGTTCCGGACTGCTCTGCTGCTCTGGTCTGTGGATCAGGGTCTAGCAAAAGAGAGAGTGGGGGGAAGAAGAGGAAGAGACTCAAAGAATGGAGACAAGACAGAGTGTGTGGTCAAGTCTTGTTTACTATCTCCCATTCACTATATCTATTGCAAGGAAATCCTGAGTACTTATAAGCACAAGCAAGGAAACACAGCTGAAGACTCTTTACCACATGCACCATGCAGCTGGGGTCACTAAATAGCAAAACAAGCAATGTGGGATAAACAAGATATTTGTCAGAGTGTGCTCAGCTGTTGTAGGCTGCTGAAAACCAAGTCTCTTATCAGGGTATATGGCTCGAGATGGCTGCAAAGATAATAGCTGCTTTCTGGCTGCTTTCTGCTAAAAGTCGGCTCTCAGCACATTGCTTCCAAAATATTGATGTTGTTAAATAAAAGCTTTAACACGATGGGCAGGAATAAAAGTATTCCCATGACAATAAGGGCTAGCATGATCAAGCTATACATGCCATTTTTGAAGTTTGACCAAAATAGAAATATTCACCTCAGGCCATGGGTAATTTTATTTGCAGTATCTGCTGCATCAATGCTCAATAGAGCAGAATTTTTGAAATTCATAAGCTCCCTGTGTATCGTTAAAGTATCCAAAGTGTTAGAACTATGCCAAATACACTGTGTTATTAAACTTCTTCCTAATTATAATGACTACCACTGTAAATTTTAGAACTAACATGAATCCAATGGTTTTTGGCTTGACACTCAAGATGGCTCCTTACCCTTAAATTCTGAACCTCCTTCCAGTAATTTGAATAAGATAAAGAGCATCAATCCATTCTTCCAAATGCCTATCTAAATCCTCTTGTATATTCAACACATTAGTAACATTTTTTGCTAAATGATTAACAAAAGTAGCTGTCTTAACTTTTTGTGTCACAGCAACTGCAGAAGCAGTGGTGCTAGCAATAAATGTAATTAAAACTGTTATACCAGCAATAAACAAGCCCATTACCCTCTTGCATCTGCTTAAAGCCTGACTCATTTCTTTCAGTACTTGCAAGCTATTTTTAGAATACCAAGGTTCTGTGATACTCATGACACTAAAACAAAAGCTGGTAGATAAACCTCCATAACTGACATGCAAGATATCAAAACACAAACACAATTAGAAGGTGTACAATCAATGCAACTTGCATTAAATACTGTAGAAGAAACAAAAGTATTTTTAACTTGACAATTAAGAAAGCCTTAACACATGTGCTAACATCTGTTTGAAATCCAGATCCTGCCCTAACTTTATCTCTTGTTAACATAACATCATAGAGAACTGCAGCTATTTTCCATAAATGTCTCTGAAAATGTCTAGAACCAGACATTCAAATGAAGACTGTTATTTACAGTATTAGATTGATTTCTAGATCAGTTCATTATTGAGTCTGAATTACTGGTTGCATTTAATAGTAATATGAGAGGCATTATAACTTCTCTTTTTGATTCTCTGTTCCACAAGGTTGAAGAACTTGAGACAAGGTAGCTTGTTCCATCAGGGGTATAGGTAAGCAATGGTGGGTTGGGAACTTATGTCCAATACAACTTCCCAGTCACCACTGTCAGGTCATGATGTGTGGTCTTATTGATGATGTGTCCTTGGGGATGAGTTTTGAGGTTTCAAAGACCTGCACCATTCCCAGCTCTCTCTGCCCCCTACTTATGATTTGAAATGTGAGCTTGAGCTGATCCTGTCACTATGCCTTCACTTTGCCACTTTGCCATGATGGACACATTCCAACATGATAGACTCTAATCCTCTGGAATTAAATACATTTTCTTATGACTTGCCTCTGCCATGGTATCACAGCAATAGAAAAGTAATGATGTCTTCTGCAGATATGGGGCTCTCTGATGTGCCTTCCCTACCATGATGGACTTTGAAACTATGAAATTAAGTAAGCTTTCTTTATATGTTTCTGTTCATTGTCTTGTCACTGTGAGAAGGAAAATAACTTTGTACAGGAGCCAATGAGATCAGAAGGGAGACATAAGAAAGTTGAAGACATACCATCTGTGAAAACTGCTGCCACTCTACTTTTTGTTAATTTGCATTTTCTTCCTGTGAAAATTAATAGGAAGTTTTCTCTGGAACAGAGAGAAAACCTAATTTGGGGAAGCTTCTCTTTAGCTCTATAATATTATTGCTGGCTAGGCTATGACTGTGGTTTTGTCCACTTGAAACAGCTGAGGGTTATCTGGAAAGAAGGAATCTCAATTGAGAAAAGTTCTTAGTAAGATCAGCGTGTAGGCAAGTCTGTGAGACATTTTGTTGATTATTAATTGATGTGGAAATGTCAAGACCACTGTGGGTAGTGCCACACTTGGACAAATGGTACTTGGTAGTATAAAAGCACAGGAGCAAAATACTATGTAGTGTGTCTGTGATATCCCGGCTTCAACTCTAGTCTTGTTTTCTGTTGAGTTTTTAACCATTACTTCCACTCAGGAGGGACTCTGAAAAAAACCCTTTTTCTCCACAAGTTGCAGTTGGTCATAGTATTTATCACAGCTATAAAAAGCAAAGTAAGAAAATACTGAAAGATATTGTTTGGTGCTCTGTAGCAGAAATGTGGGGGGAGATCTGAAGAACTTTTGTCTAGTTTACAAAAATTATAACGATTAACATGTATAACGGCCTGGGCACTGGCTAATTTCAACACATCATTATCCTCTCTATACCATGTGCTTTATTTCTTATAGATTGTCTTGTGACTTGCCCTTGATTGTCCACACAGCCTCATTGACCAATCTCTTTTGTCAGACTACGTCAGACTTTATGACATAGTTGTCATTTACTAACTGTTATACTGTTTCCACCTTTCACATACTACATTGTCTTGAAGGCTGTTTCTTCCTTTATAATTTAGGTAATCTTTTCAATTCCCCAGTATTCAACACAGACATGCTACCTGTGGAAAACAATCCTTGTTCAGCTGAATAGGTAAGTGAGTGTTGTCTTTGTGTACCTCTGTCATGAGTTTCATGCTGATTATTAATGGACATTTGGTTCCCCATTTCACTCTGAGATGCTTTGATGGTGAGATTTTTTAGCTTAGTTTTATGAGGTTCAAACAGCATATCGAAATAACCAAATTGATTATTTGCCCATGATAGTCTTTATACCTTTACCATCTAACTAGAGCCTACTATGTATTGTGTTAAATAATATTTTCTAATGGAATTAATGCTATGACAAGCAAAAGTAATATACAAAAAATAAAAAATGACTATTTTTTTTTCTGAAAAAACAGGTGACCTGGGACTTAACTTAGAGAGAATGCCAGTTTAGGGAAGGTCTAGCTGTGTCAGGGAAACTACTTGGGTGAGTCAGACATTGCCCTTTTTAGTGCATTAATATATTGTGTCACATTCCTTCTAGTTCTTCTTCAGATGCACAGTTTTCAGGACATCTAAAAGTGAGTTATGAGCCTAATAATCCTAGCACTTGGGAAAAAAGGCAAAATGATCACAAGTCCAAGGTCAACATGCTCCAGGAATTAGATAAGTAGTGGCGCATTTGTCTAGCATACATGATGCCCTATGTTCAATATGAACTACTGAAAATAAATGAGTCCTGGTATTCAGTTCTAATCTATACTGACACATATTTTAAGATATGTCCTCAGACCCTGAAATACAGGCGTATCCATTCCACTCAGTTTCTAGAGCACAATCCAGCTTGTCAAAAATTTCAATTGACATGAACTTTCACAGGTATAGAGAGTCTTCATAAGATCAGTGATGCGTTTTGGACAGATAGAAATTTTATGCCTCTAGAGTTTCTTCTGGGGAATAGGGGCAATGGTGTCTTTAAAATACCAATGAATCACTTCTAACTAATCCTTGAAATTATATGATAAAACATCTGTATTACACTGGGAAAATATTATACAGCATAATTAATTCATTGAATATGATGATTATATGCAGTGTAGGAATTTAATATTAGAAGGGTTCTCAGGAGGCTTTGATGAAAATTCCCAGGCTCCTCTATGCATCTGTGTTTAAAGTTTCCTGAAATGTAAATACTCAGTGTTCTAGATTATCTTTAATTTAAATGCTTACTATAAATGACCATGCATGATTGGACATGTAACTTAATCTATCCTGGCTCTGGTGTTCTAATCTTTAAAAGCAAGAAGAGGAATGTTTTCTATGATTTCAACCTCTGCCACTGTGATAGTAAAGTATATAAATAGGGAGAGAGAGAGAGAGAGAGAGAGAGAGAGAGAGAGAGAGAGAGAGAGAAAAATGAACAGATCTGGGCCTTCTGCACATATGTAACAGTTGTGCAGCTCGGTCTTCATGTGGGACTCCAAACAGCAGGAAGAGTACCTGTCTCTGACTCTGTTGCACCTTTCTTCCTTTGGATCCCCTTTCCTTAGGGGCTGCCTTGTCTAGCTTCAATAGAAGATGCTCCTAGTAGTACTTCTGTTAGATGTCCGCACGCAGCTTAGAACAGACCACTACAGACCAAACAGTTGGTGGGGGGCTGTATTCAGGAGATAGAGCAAAGGTGGGGAGAAGAAGATGAAAGAAGAGAGGAAGAAGAGAAGTAGAAGCCAGCCATGACCACATGGAGAGAGTGGAAAGGGAAAGGGGGGAGGGGACAGAGAGATGCTAGAGGCAAGAGATCAAGAGATTAAGAGATCAAGAGAGGGAGGAGGGGGCAAGAAGCCCCTTTTATAGTGGGCCAGGTCTACATGGCTTTTGCCAGGTAACTGTGGGGAGGAGCATACCTGGCTGTTGCCAGTTAACTGTGAAGGTGGAATTTAGACAGAATACTAACATTCCTTCGTTTTGGTTTAATTAAAAAAGAAAAATTAAAAAGAGGTGACGGCGAAGCAGAAATGGGGTTGTCGTGATATCTGGTTACTTCCCGCTGGCATTGGGGGCAACGTGTCTCTAGGGAGAACCTAGAAGAATACATAAGGGGGATGTTTGTCCAGTTTTAGGAGAGTTGACGGTTTCCTGCTGTTCAGGGTCTATGGAGCCATCTGAGGATAGGTCAGAAGGAACAGGTCCAATAGAAGCAGCTGTGTGTGTGATAGGAGATGGACCATCTGGAGGTTGTTTCTCTGGAGCTGCTTTTAATGTGCCTGGACTTGACAAGATGTAGGGAATAATATTAAGTACATTTGGGAGAAAGAAAAAATTTTCTAAGATGTACATTTGAAACCCAGAGGGATCTCACCCTTTGGAGTAGGTAGTAAGTGGGAATTTTAGGCAGATGTACTTATCTGGATGGCATCTATTTGGTCCATGAGAGGTAGATCTGAGTGGGTTTCCTGTAGCTTATAAGTTTACAAAAGAGATAACAGAATGAGTTAACAACACGAGCAGTCTTTAAGATGAACCTTTGCTGGACCGTATAGTGGAATGTTTTATTAGAGTCAGGCAAGTTTATAGGAACTCAGATAATATTAGGACAGTGGCATAGCAAGAGAAAGAAATATGAAGCATTTAATTGATGGCAACTGAGTTTAGGTAATGAGGTAACAGATAATATCTCTGAAAGCTTAGCTGTCAATGTAGTCAGAAGTCTGAGAAAGAGTAAACAATAATTTACCAGTTATATATTATTTTAAAAAATGACAAAGTCTACTAGCCAACAGTTTCTGTGGTCTCCATAGTCTCTTGGGTGAAGCCTGTTTGGCTTCCAAACACAGAAGATGCAGGGCTTTTTTCCTGTGGAATGTGTATGTGTGACATGAGGAATGACTTACCTTGGTTTAGCCAAGTCATTTGACTCAGGGCATCCAGTTTTGTACACTGTGTTTGTTAGTGACTGTATCATCGCATACAATTCAGGCTGTATCTTCTAGGTGTCCAAGTCTTCTGAAACCATCTTGGGTCAACTGTTAGAGGCTTTGTGAATTCTGTTGGCCATAAACTTAAATATACTATTAGCAGACTTCTAACAAGATTGAGAGTCACAAGGATTGGTTGTAACTGAATAGAATATAATAACAGTAGTAAAAATCTATTAAGACAGGATAGGAAAGAGTCTTAAGTAACTTCGGCAGGTTGTGTAGGTAGGTAGAGAAAAGCACATTTTTGTATTAGCAAAAAAACATTTGGCTAGGACCAGAATAAGAAAGCTGGCAACAGTGGCATATAATCAAATGGGTTGGGGCTGTGGGCCACAGGTCATGACCTAGGGTTGTGCTATGGGCCCGCAGCTGAGGGCATAGGTGCTGTGGGTCAGGTCCATGGCAGTGGCGGCAGGGTGGGACTTCCTACTAGCGGCCAGAAGTCACTGCCCAGTGCCTCTGGTGGCTAGAGTCTGCATAGGCAAGGAAAAGCAAATGTGTCCCACATCTCAGCAATGTTCATGTTAGCTGTTCTTGTGGTAGAAGGCACCACTAGCACTCACTTTATAAGTCCTGGGAGGAGAGGGAGACCAAGCCCTTTGCTTGGGTGGTTGCACACGTGGGGAAGCAAGCCTCAGAGAGGGTCCTTGACAGGGTGCAAGGAGTAGACCCAGAGCAGAGCTAAGAAACACAGAGGGGAAGGGAGCAAGCAGGGTCCTGAAACCCGCTGCTTTTCAGGCAAACTGACTGAACTAAGTGGCCGCAGCTGGCCTCAAATGAAGGAGAAGGAGGGGGAGAAGCCTACACTAGCAGGCGACACACAGGAAGACTGACCCCTGGGGAGACAGGCTAGGGACTAGAGCTTAGAGCTGGTGCTCCTGAGAGAGGACAGTCTGTCCAAGCCTGGCCTGGGGTACTCAGCTGCAAGAAAGAAACTGTCTTGAGAGGGAAAATGTCTCACCCAAGGGGAGGAGTCCTAGAATGAGGGTCAGGGGAGGACAGGGTTAGCTCCTCCGAGCTCAAAAAATTTTTTCTGGGACCATGGGGATGGTTACTCTGACCAGTGGGGGATGGCTGAAAGAACCTGGGGTGGGGAACAGGCAGAACACATGGACAGATTAGAGTGAAGGTAGATGAACGCTTGGATATAGAGAACCTCTTTCCATTTACCAGACTGCTGTATGTATGTATGAAGACCCTGTAAAATGACTGGGTCTAGTGTGCCATTAGGTGGCCATTTTAAACCATTATCTAGAGAGTACCAAATCCAGACCTTATTTCAGAGGTGTATCAGTTTGGAAGGCCTCAAAGCAGGCGATAATTTTAGAGATTTGAGGTTTTTCAGGAGACAACCCAGTGAAGTGTCTAGGGGTGCAGTCAAAGACAATGTAGCGCCCATTGGGTGATGGGGGGGGGGTGGGCGGCTGATACCAAACTATTCCTATAGGAATCGGTAATGAATCAGGCAGGCAGCCTAGATATCAGATCATCAGGAGAATATCTAGGGGCCCCAGCTGGCGAACTCCCGGAGAGTGCCAGAAAGCAGTTCAACTTGGTACCAGGATTTTCTGGCTGCTGCAAGAGCTTGGTGGGGGGTGGGGCTGTGAACTGCTTTCAAGGAGGGAGTCACCCAACGGCCAAAGTCCTAAGTTGTAGGTCAGCCAGGAGGCCAATCATATGGACTGAGGCATTGAAACGCCAACCCCTCAGCCCAGGAAAGGCTGGCCAGGTGCTATCTGGGCATCTAGGGTCCCTCCCACCAATTGGAAGCTCCTTACCAATCAGTATGCCATTGTGTGTTTGCAGGCTTTCGCAGTCTGGTATCAGAAAAGGTGGAACCCAAGAGGTCTGTGTAGGCCTGTCTGGCTGTCTAGCCCATGTGGCAGAGCACCACATGGGGGGCCAGAGTGGCAGAGCTCACGTGGTAGAAGTTCCATGAGCCTCGCAGCTGTGGGTGGAGCTGATCTGCAGCAGCAGTGGAAATGACTGCAGGTAGCTGCGGATGGAGTCTGGTTACAGCAGCCAGCAGCTGTGGCAGCCAGCAGCCGCTGCATGGAGGGTCGTGGTTCCGGAAGTTTTCTGTCTAGGCCCAATGCACCAGTGTTAGACTTCCCTGCGCAGCCTAGAACAGACCACTCCAGACCAAAATGTTCCAAGGTGAGGGGTGGGGGTGGTGGTTATTCAGGAGATAGGTCAAAGGTAGGGGGAAGAAGATGGAAGAAGAGAGGATGAAGAGAAGTAGAAGCCGGCCATGACCAAGTGGAGAGAGGGTGAAGGGAAATGGGGGAGGGGGGGAGGAAACAGAGAGAAGCTAGAAGCAAGAAACTGAGAGATCAAGAGATGGAGGAGGGGCCAAGCAGCCCCTTTTATAGTGGGCCAGGTCTACCTGGCTGTTGCCAGGTAGCTGGGAAGGTGGAGTTTAGACAGAATACTAGCAACTTCAACTTTATATGCTATGGTAGTTGATATCCACAGGAAGCCTCCCATTTTCTAAGGAGAAAGGAAGGACTGGAAGATGAGGGGAGGAAAGGTGAGATTGTGGAATTAGGAGAAAAAGAGGGAGGGGAAGTTGTGATCAGGAGGTAAAATTAATTAATTAATCTTAAAAAGAGTGTTGCAGATGAGTGTAATTCTAGCACTGTTGTGGGAGGTATTAGAAAAAAAGGTGCCTGGCTAAGTCCTGGCCTGGCATCCATGTTCCCAGTCTAAGTCCATTTGTCTCAGCAAGCTCTCGGCAGCTCCAGAGCTCCCAAACTGGTTTCACAGGACTGCTCTCTCTCTAGGTTGCTCCCATTGTGACTGGTCACTGTGTTTTCAGCATATTTGCTCATCCCTGGAGCTTCTAGTTCCTTCATAGCCATAACTACTTGGTTGTTGAAGGACCCACTTCCCAGTAACCCAGCAAAGTAAAACTCTAAATAAAACTTAAAATAAAACCAGTGAATTTATATATTAGCAAATACTCAATACACAAGATGACCACACAATTAGAACTGTTATTCCAATTACCTAAGCTTGATATGAATAACTACCTGAGAATACTAGAGACACAAGGGTGACAACCACAGCCATCTTGCCACCCCTCCTGTCCTCTCTCTCCCTTTCCCCTAAACTTTTCTGCTCCACCTTCCCTTCCACCAGCCCAGGCACTGGCTCTAACGTTTATTTTACAAGTTAAGGTGGGCAGAAGGTTCACAAAAACTCACCTGTATACTGATTCATTCCTCATCTGCAGCCCTTCCCAGGAAAGTGGAATTAGCATCAAAATACAACATCAGGGCTAGCCACAACTCTAACCAGAAGAATGGGAGAACTAGTCATAGGCAGAAGCAGAATACGCAAATTGCCTAGAAATGTGCTACTGACTTCTTGGTCAATCCAAATGACTACCCAAAAAGGAATGCAATATGTCTTAGATTGATTTTTGTTTGTTACAGTGTTTTTAAATGTGGATGATTGGTTCATATTTTGAATCTATGTATATGTACACATTTGGTGATGCCCATACAAGACCTCCTTCTTGACTTCCAACAGGAACAGCATGCATAGCAAGAGTTAAGATAATTGCACCTGAAGATTTCCTTTGTAATCATATGAAGCTTGTTGGAAGCAGCATCCAATTAACTGAAGCAAACAGAGCTAAAATAAAAATTGCATCTGAGATCATTCCTAACAGTGCTTGGGTGATTGCTGTATTTCACCTTTTGGAGCACTCTTGTCCATTTGTGCTCTTGTTTAATCCCAATCAATTTTGGAGTCTCCTTGTTGGCAGCCATAATCATAGCAACGACAACATAAGAGGGTTAGAAGAAATAAAACATTCCAAGAGCCTCATGGTTATAGCTATAACTGGGTATATTCTGTTACTTTCTCTATCACCATTCTAAAAACAGATATTCCCCTTTGGTGAGCTCTTTAATTGGTCTTGGTAATTTGTCGAGTGGTGTGACCCAGATCTATATTCCCAAATGATTTGAGCCCTTAATTACTGTGCCTTTGCAAGGGCTTTGTTGGCAACAATTGCTGATTCATCACTGGACAGAGAAAATAATTTGGCACCCAAGTTAGTTCCCAGGACTTCAGATAATCTTGCTTCATTCCAATTTGTGGCAACAGCTTCCAGTCATTATGGTAATCAGCATCAATTTTCCTTAATGAAACTTTCTCTGCATGCTGTCTCAAAGATATTAGGAGATCAAAGTGGTCAAACTATAGTCAGAGCTTCAAGTACAGGGGTCTCCTTATAGTATCCCTAGTAGAAGCACTTGTCCATTAATAATCGTGTCTTCAGTGTAACTAAGATTTAGGCAACAGAAGGCAAAATTCTGTCAGTTGATCATTAGGGATGATGGAGAAGAGAAGCAGTACCAATTTCACTTCTAGGGTTCTAGTATATTTTTTTCACCATCCTCTAGAAATTTCATAGCATGGTGATAGATATACTGTATTTGATAACAGTATAGTGTCCAGTCCTGATGTGGAAGATTACCTGTGGTTTGCCTAAATCTTTCCATTACTCTGTAGGCTGCCTGCAGTGGCTCTTGTATACATAAAATGAATTGATACTGTAAGTATATAGCAATTGTCTCACTTTCATTATTGACCACAATGGTTGGTAAAATAAATGGTTGTTTAAATAGACTGTATGCTGGGTAGTGTGTGGAGCATTATCTATCCAAAAGCCAACAGACCGTGGGAGGTCTATTATAAAAAGTATGTTATGTTTAGGGCAAATTTTGTGTGAGTGTGATTTTCTGACCTACATTTTATAAGTAATGAAAGAAAACAATCCACACTAATCCATGTACAGTTTAACTTCCAGTTCTTGGAAGTTAGCATGCACCACTATATACCTAAATTCCATTCTACAATTTCTGCCATGCCAATAAAACCATGCAAAAATGGGCCAAGAGTCATACAAATACAATTAATTCTGGTTAATCAAAATCTATGCCTGATCAAAATCTCAGGTCATAGGGCACTGAACTGAAAGCTTTATGGTATTAAATTACAGTACTCCCAGAGTTTATGAAAATTCCCTAACAGGGACTGGCTCTATTTTTTGATCTCTTATGGATGTCTTTCCCTCCAAATTTTCCATGTTGCTAAGATTAAATAACTTATTCAGTTTCAGTGATGTAGTAAATCTCCTACTTGGCTGGATGGACTCTTTAAGAAATTATTCTGTACTGAAGGCTTAGCATTGGACTCGGCTAGAGTAACTTTGTAATTTTCTAGTGGCAGCAGTTAAATAAATCTTTTCACTACTAATGTAGATTCAAGAACACATTTGCCAGGTGAATAGCTGCATATCTCATTCAAGAGGCTGTATTGAGCTGTATCAGGTCTCAGACCACATTGACCTCAACAGTTGGGGTTGGGCTTTCTCTGGATGTATATATAGCCTTGCATCTTTTTCCTTCATCTTTAATTATTTAAATGTTTCCCATACGTTCTTCATGTGAATCTTACAGTGGATGTACAATATGATAATAGATAATGATAAAATCTTTGTAAGTCACATAAATATGTGGAGTGTGAGAAAAGACTGCAAAAATATCTGGGTTTAGTCTTAAGACCTGTCTTAGTTTTATGTACTTAGTTTTATGTATGTGGGGTCATATATGCATTTAAAATGCTGGTATACAAGTCAGAGTCATCATAAGCTGCCTGATGTGGATTCTGAAAACTGAACTAGGGTCCTCTGCAAGAGTGGTAAGTTAAGTTCTAAGCCATTCCTTCAGCTCAGTGTTTGGGATTTTAATCTTTATATTGAGAGGTTATTGAAAAATGAGTTCAAGGTGCCTATGACTGTGAAAGTGCCTGTAGGGATTAGTTTCAAAGATACTTCTCACTAGTGATTCTGAGCATCTGGCACCAACACAAAGATCACATAATACACCTGCCTAAGAATTGAGAAATATTTATTAATTGAAGATAGACAGGTATAAAAAAAACTTTAATTTTTAAAATATTGTCAAAATTCCCAACTTAAAATACATTAAGAGACACAAATTTTCACAAAAATTCAACAAATACTTATTGAGTATTGAGTTTTTATTGGATATTTTATTTATTTACATTTTAAATGTTATCACCTTTCCTGGTTTCCCCGCCAGAAACCTCCTCTCCCTTTCCCCTCCCCTTCGTCTATGAGGGTGCCCTCCCACCCACTCACCCACTCCTACCTCCCTGCCCTGGCATTCCCCTACACCGGAGCATCAAGCCCTCACAGGACCAAGATCCTCTTCTCCCATTGATGCCCGACAAGGTCATCCTCTGCTACATATGTCGCTGGGGTCATGGGTCTCTCCATGTGTACTTTTTTGTTTGTGGTTTAGTCCCTGGGGACATTGTAGGGTCTGGTTGTTTGATATTGCTGTTTCTATGGGGTTGAAAACCTCTTCAGCCCATCAGTCTTTTTTCTAACTCTTCCATTGGGGACCCACTACTTAGTCAAGTGGTTGGCTGCAAACATCCATATCTGTAGCAGTAAGGCTCTGGCCAAGTCTCTCAGGAGACAACCATATCAGGCTCCTGTCAGCAAGCACTTCTTGGCATCAGCAATAGTGTCTGGGTTTGGTGTCTGCATATGGGATGAATTCCCAGGTGGGGCAGTCTCTAGATGACCTTTCCTCCAGTCTCTGCTCCACTCTTTGTCCCTGTGTTTCCTTTAGACAGCAGCAATTCTGGGTTAAAATTTTGAGATGGATGGGTAGCCCCATCTCTCAACAAAGGAGCCATGCCTAACCTCTGGATATGGTCTCTACAGGTTCTCTCTTCCCTTTGTTGGGTGTTTCACTTGATATTATCCTCACTGGGTCCTGGGATCCTCTTGCTTTCCTGGCATCTGGGACTTGCTGGTGGCTACTCCCAGTTCCCCACCCCTATTGTTTCATACCTCTGTTCAAATTTCTGACCCTCTGTATATCATTCCCATCTCCTCACATATCAGATTTTTTGTTACACTTTGCTACCCTTAGGAGGAGAAAGATAAGTCCTTATTGTGAAGACACCATGAACCTCAGAAACGGGGTCCAGAGGCCCTGAGCTGGAACTGATCTCAGTGCTCCTTTATGAGGACTAGCTTTCATGGTACGAGAAGGCATCATGCAAACATCCAAAGGAGGGTCTTACCCAGATATGTCATATATGAACCACAGCAATGACCAGAATGGCACAATAACCCTACGGATATAATAGTGGCACACATACCTCATTGGTAACCAACAGGATTCATGTCCTCTCAACAAGGATAACATACCTGGTTATGGTATGTTATGGAAACCTAGCCACTACTCAGTGCTAGTCGTAATCATGGTGGCTGGAAGAGAATTTATAAGCACTTATTAAACCAGCATAATTCCTAACAACAATTTACAAACTTTTGTCTTTATACCTACAGATGAATGTAGTCTTTACCCCTCATTGAGGAACTTGTTGTTTGCAGCAGAAAAAGACCACTATAGATAATCACAACCAATCAAAATGCAGAGTTGTAGGGCATAGTTTCCATGGATACATCTACAAAACATTCCTGCTTCCAAGGCTGTAGTAACTTCATGGAAGAGTTTGAAAAAATGGTTAGAACCAGAGGACTAGAGGCTTTGTTGTGATTGTGTCTAGTAACATTAGAAGAAATACCTGGAAAATCCCACCAACATTGTCCACCCAATCATGAGCAGAACAAGGATGATATCAAAGAACATTCCAAACCACAGTGGGCAAAACCTAGTAGTTCTCAATCATAAGCCGAAGTGCTTCATGCTGCTGAGTAAAGTTGGGAGCAAGATAGGTTGGCTTCCCCAGGGAAGAGAACAGCAGTTGGTTGTCCAAACTATCAGTCCTGAAAACATACACAAGTAGCATTATATAAACTCAAGAGATTATATATAGTAATATATACATACATATACACAGACATAGACACACACAGACACACACACACACACACACACACACACACACACACACACACACGCATGCAATAACAATTGATGAAAAAAAGAGACCATAAATTTGAAAGAGAGCAAAAAGAATGGGTACAGGAGGGTTTAGAGAAAGGGATGAGAAGAAAAAAAAAGTTATAACTAAAGTATATTTCTGTTTTCCTTGTGAAACAAGCTAAAAATTTTTAAATGGAAATCTCAAAAATTGAAAAGAGGAAAATATAAAGGTTAGTGTTATTTTCATTTTTTGAAGTAACTTGAACATGGTGGTTATAATAATCATTCTGATGGATTCAAATGTCAAAGCAAATAGGTAAACCAAAATACAAAAACACCACCAAAACAAGATCAACTAAAGAATATGCATAAAACTGAGAGAAAAGTAGGGAAATTTTGTCTGATTATAAATAGGAGATAACTTTAAGACTTAAAAAGTGGCTTTGTAATAGAAAAAAATAAAGTTCACTAGTTAATAATAAAACATTTTTTTCCAAATCCAAAACAAGACAAAAAAGGCAAAAGAGAAGTAAAATATTTTCTGAGAAAATGACATAGAAAAGCTTGCTCCAAGCAGAGAGATCATCTTGGAATATAGCCTAGAATCTGCAACCTTTTTGAAAGTGTAACATATGAACAAACAATAGTAAGGAGACAAAGAGGTAAATATAAATAGTAACCAAGACAGTGCTAATTAAAACTAGATTTTTGTTTTCCTTGTGAAACCAGCAGAAAAAATTTAAGTGGTTAAATCTTGACACTGTTCAGGAGACATTAAAAGAAATAAAGCAATACAATATTTTAGTAGACAAATTGGCAACACTAAAAAGAAAAATATTTGCATCGTTTTTTTTATTACCCCCTCCCCTTACATCTGTGAGTTCTTCTTTTCAACTTTATCTTTACTGAGGCCACCAAACTGTGACTATCTTTCCTTAAGAGCCACAGAGGTTTCCACTCAATGAGCTTCTTCAGCTACACAGACATAAAAACTTGCTCCTCCATTCCTTACTGATATTTTCTTTTGTTTTTAATTTTTTATTATTTTATTTATTTACATTCCAGTCATTGCTCCACCTCTTGGTCCCCCCTCCTACAGGTCCTCATCCCATTGCTTCTCCTCCTTGCCTCTGAAAGGGTGCTCTCCCCACAAGACCTTCCCCTTCCCTGGGCCCTCAAATCTCTATTAAGCTCATCTTCTCCCACAGAGGCCTGACCAAGCAGACCTCTGCTATATTTGTTCCAGGCACCTTGGACCAGCCAGTGTATGCTCCTGGTTGGTGGCTCAGTCTCTGGGAGCTCTCTGGTGTCTGAGTAAGTTGAGACTGCTGGTCTCCCTATGGATTTACCTTCCTTTTCAGCTTCTTCAATCCTTCCTCTAATTCAACCATAGTGGTCCCAGCTTCAATGTTTGGGTGTAAGTATCAACTTCTGTTTCAGTCAGCGGCTGGTAGGTAGGGTCACTCAGAAGGAAGCCATGCCAGGCTCCTGTCTGTAAGCACATCATAGCATCTATAATAGTTTCAAGCCTTGGTGCCCTCCCATGAGATGGATAAACATGGTGGAGCACATGTCCTTGTGGTATGTGGAGCATCTTTTGAGTATATGCCCAAGAGTGGTATAGCTGAGTCTTCAGGTAGAACTATTTCCAGTTTTCTGAGGAACCACCAGATTGATTTCCAGAGTGATTGTGAACACATATTCTTTTGAGGATACTGCACAGAGATACATGTTTCCAATTCCATTCCAAATTTTCCAACAGTCCATAATCTCTCTAATAAAACTTGTTCTTCCTGGTATCTATTGTTAATCTATTGTTCATTCTTCAGTTCTAATGTCAGTCTACACTTAAGATATGATCATGAGTTCCTTTATTATGGTCAGTATACTTATCTATATGTTCTAGGATAGTACAGTGCCTGACATTTACTGTTACCATAGTTTTACAGCAAAGTGTCACTTCAAGAGTCCCAATGCACTAGTCTTATACAATTGTCACCAGGTGCCATTCAAGGAAACCAATGGATGATCATAATGTATGGTAAGACACTATTGCTGAAGAAACCAGTCATTTTGGATATAGAAGAAAGAGAAACAAACATAAATGACCAGGAAACTTTCTTGCTGCCTCTCTTACACAGGGACTGAAGGGGCTAGTAAGGTTCATTAATATTAAGGGAAAAACAATCAGTAATCTCTCCAGGACTGGATCATGTATTTGACAGTACTGGCCAGGTACCTACTGGTTCAGTAGTAGCATGGTAGTTAAGGCATTAATCAACTACTCTCTGATTGGATATAATGTCTACTTCACAGGAAGAATTCAATATCTGTTATTATAAACTGACTAAAAGCCCATGGAGATGGGGTGAACCTACTGATAATTTTCTGTGATCATATTATTTGTATTCTAAATATCTTTGTTTGTATCCATATATTAATGCTGCTGTCAACATTAGTCAAAGAAGCTTCTTTTATAGTGAATGAAGAGAACCATGTATGCTGAGTGTGCTGAGAATAAATAACTCCGAGGTTGGGTGGATGAGAAGCAATAGGAGGAGTTGAAAGAAGGTAGTGAATGGATATGGTCAATATGCATTGTAAGTGTATAATTTCACAGAAAAAAAGTATTTGAAGAGAAAAATACAACGTGGAAATTATGATGTCCAGAAGCATCCTAAAGGAATATGGCTTCTAGGAGTAAAGTCAAATTGATCTGGAAGATTCCAGATACTTGTCTCTCTAGTAACAAATAGTTTCCAGACCATTAGTTCATTTCCAAAATATACTAGAGTTAATTAAAGTGTAATTCTAGAATTCTGTTTTATTTGAAGTTTCCTAATATTTTTCTTATAAATCTTAAACACTCATTTGGTGTGGTTAACATACTTGTAAACCTAGCACTACTGAGAGGAAGAAAAATGACTGCAATTTCAGTTCAATGTAGACTAACAAGCTTCAGGCCAGCCTAGCCTGAAGAGTGAGACCATCTCCAAAGCAAAACATGAATTTAAAGTAAATGATAACAAAGAGATACAATGTGAGGAAGGCAGAGAAAGGAATTTACATCAATTTGAGGCCATTGGGAAGAAGAGAAAAGGGTTCAGTGGGCTCAGGTCTGTTTTCTAGGTGCTGTATGAACTTCGAGATTCTATTTGAAGGAACCTATGAAGAAGGCTGAGGTTTGTGTATATGTCGCATTCAGTAATCTTGGTCAGACCACTTTTATGACAAATAATTACTGCAATTCTAGTCCTGTGAGAGGTTCTGGAATGATTATCCTTCTAATCACTTATGGGAAGCAATCATGTTTCCACAAGATAATTGCCTCTCCTCTAAGGGCAGAGGCTTAGCTCCTGTCATAGTTGTGGTCTGATTTCATTCTGGGCTAATCAATCCTGTGAGGTTTGCTATGGCTTGGGAATTGTTTTGGACCCATTTCATAAAGATGTGATCATATTGTCATTCATTAGTGTCTTAGAACAAAAGTAATTTTATTGTTTTATAATTTTGAATGTCAGCACTTGGGCAGAACTTACTTATGTGTTTCTGTTACATCATGTGGAAACGATAGTCATCAGAGATTACTCACTGGTCTTTGTGAGAAGCTTAACAGATGTGAAGACCCATGGTAGCTTCTTCCTCATACCGGGCATCTTGGCTGTAATGGCTAGAATGTCTGGAAATCCAGGCTCAGAGACCAAGCGAAGCAAATACACATAGCATATGACCACGGTCATAGCCATTTTCACACAATGACAGAGAAGAAAACAAGATTTTCTTTAATACACAGAGATGTAAAAGGCTAGAAGCTTGATAGAAGGTAGAACAGATATGGGGGTGAGCGGGTGGGGCCACATCTGGAGCTGCTGGATAGCAAGCAACCTTTTGTTTCTCTTTACTTTATGCTCATTTAATTCTCCATATTAGCCACTGAAGAAGAGACTCTTGTCTTAGTGCTTGCTTGACCTCAGCCAGTCAGGTACATGGGACTATGGTAGGGATAGAAGTGAGCAGATAAGTGACAAAAAGCCAGGCATCTCACATCAGATATGAAAATAAAATTAAAAAGTACTGTAGACCTTAAAGTCAAAAATAAATGTATAATACTCTGAGAAATAAATTATAGAAAATGTTTGTGGCCTTACTGGATTCAAACTTTTAGGACAACAAGCAAACAAACAGAAAATGAATGTGAACTCTAAAAGAGAACAGAATAATACAGATGAATGGACTCCACAAAAGCTGAAGGCTGGATCTTTGAAAGACACAGAAAAATGAAAATATAAGGTGTGTGTGTATGTGTGTGTGTGTGTGTGTGTGTGTGTGTGTGCGTGCGCACGCCTGTGTATGAGAAAAGACTTGCATCTTGCAAACAAAGAGCACCTGCAAATGTAGCAGATGAGTTAATTTTTAAGGAAAATACTTGATTAAATACTTCATTAATTAAAGTCACAGTGGGACATCAAGAGACATCCTCCCCTAAGGCTACAATTACAAGGACCAAAATAACAAGCATCGGGGAGAAACTGGAAACACACTGATACAAAAATCATCAGTAATATAAAAGAAACTACTTTGAAATATGCCAGTTTGCTTTCTTTTATAAAGTTAAGGATATATTTCAAGTACGATGGCACAAGCCCAGACTTCTGTACGCACCCAAGGAAAACTAAAACTGTAATTATGTAGCTTAGGTTCCAAGCATTTCATAGTCACACTAGTTTCCCAAGGGTGTATGACATATTATAACAGAGTTAGTAACAGAACCACAAAAATGTTTAAAATCAAGGTGTTTTCTTGGCTGAAGTGCCTGAAGAGTTCCTTCTTCCCTTCTCTGTGTCTACTGCTTCGCAGAAACCACTGGAAATCTTTGACTTTTTAATTTTTTATCTTTTTTTTTATTCTTTAATCTTTTTTTTACAGTCCACACTTCATCTCCTCCTGGTCTGTCCTCCAACCACTCCCCATTCCACACCTCCTACTCTCCCATCTACAAGAGCATGTCCCCACCCCCAACCCTCATATCACCAAGTCTTTCCACTCCCTGAAGCCTCAAATCTCTAGAGGGTTAGGTGTATCCTCTCTCACTGAGGCCATATGATGCAGTCCTCTGCTATATATATGTGTCAGAGGCCTAATATCGGCTGGTGTATGCTGCTTAGTTGGTGGCTCAGTGTCTGAGAGACCTCAGGGGTCCAGGTCAGTCGAGACTGCTGGTTTTCCAATGGACTGCCCTCCTCCTCAGCTTCTTCCAGCTTTTCTCCAATTCAACCACAGGGGTTCCCAAATTCTTTCTATTTGTTGAGTGCTAGTATCTGCATCTGACAACTTTTGCTGCTTTTTTTGGGCCTCTCAGAAGGCAGCCATGCTAGGCTCTTGTCTACAAGCACACAACAGCATCAGTAACAGTCTCAGGAACCCTGGCCTCCCCGTGAGCTGGATCCCACTTTGGGCCTGTCCCTGGCCCTCCTTTAACTCAGGCTCTTCTCCATTTTTTTGTCCCTGAAATTCCTTCATACAGGAACAATTCTGAGTCAGAGGTTTTGACTGTGGGATGACAACCCCCTCCCTCTACTTGATGTCTTATCCCTCTACAAGTTCCCCCTCCCCACTGTGGAGCACTTAAATTATATCCCTGCAACTTTTAATTCTGTCTTTACACAGCCACTCACTTGTTGGCATGGCTGCAGTTCTATGTGTCTCTTTCATTTATAATATTAGTCATATCAAATTTAAGCCTACTTAATCCAATATAGTATCACTTTAATTAATTTTATCTACAGAAATTCTATTTCTAAATAAAGCTATATTCTGACATTCTGGGAAGATGTGACATTTTCAAAGTACATCATTCTACCATGTATAGTTGGCAGCTTAAATTAAAATCTATACCAACTGTAAGATACATTCACACCAGCCTGATACCTCAAAATATATGGGCTTATCCATCATTAATTCTAGATTCCACTCAAATGTTACTTGAAAAATGTTTTCAGAGATGATCATTTAAATCATCAAAATTTGGAATAGGTGCGACTGTGGGTATGGTCCACAATAGGACAGAGTGGCTCTTCACCTGCTGACCTGGGAACTTAGGATATAAGCATCCTTCTCCAGCACAGTGGTAGGACAAGCCTAAGATCACTGATCTATCGCTACCTAAAAGGAGGAAGCAGAAAGAACAGTAGGGCTTTAGTCATAAACAACTTCAAAATATTATTAGGTTTCAAGGCCTGACAAAAGACTCTCTTGCCCCATGCTTTATGCTCTTGTATAGCCCTGCTCTGTGAGAATGCTGTCCTTCCCCTCCTGAAAGCCACCTTTCATAGTTTGTCTGAGACGACATTTTCACTTCCACAATGTATCTCCTCTCCCATGTAAAGTCTGCTCTTAGAACCTTCCAGATTTTTCTCTCCTTCATTACTTTACTTTCAACTTTATGTTTGAGTTCAAATTTTGAGGTTTAAAAGGAGGCCAAATTCCATAAGTAAATGCCAACAGAAACAACAGACAAGAGAAATAGAACTACCAGAACGTGTGGTATTGGGAATCTCACTCCTGAATATACGACAATTACATTTATATTCTCAAAGAGACAATGAAAAGCATAAAGGCTCTTTGTCTACCAAAATTCTCAACCTTTAGTTAAGTCCTTTGCTTTTAAAATCATTACTTCATATACGAATATTAAGAGCCCATTTCACAACTTAATACCATTGTTTTACCCCATGCTCTAAGCAGTACACTTTCCTCAGAAGACAGTAAGCAAATTATCCTTCATTTTCTGACTGAATGGATACAAAAGGTCAAAGTAGAAAAATATCAGACTGAAGTATGAAAAAATCTGCTTAGGAAACATGGAATATCTCACCTCCTTTCACCTTATCCTTAATTCTGTCAATTTGCATATAAACTTCAATATTTGTACATATAGCTGAATATACATGCACTTATAATTGCTAGTGTGGTAATGCAAATATGTGAAATGGTGTGATTTTATTGTTTTTTATTGTTTTCTTATGAAAAAAGAATATCCATTTCATTTTGTGGGAAAGGTTTAATGCTCAGGAATTTAAATGCTACCATTCATTAATTTGTTTGACAAATACTTATTGAAAGTTCTCAAGATTCTAGTATCACAGCAGTTACCAGAGAAGAAAGATTGGACCCATGCCCTAGTCAACTTAATTTAGTAGGGGTGATTTGCAAATGTTTTAATTTAGAAAAATGATAAATATTTATCAAGGTGTGTGTGTGTGTGTGTGTGTGTGTGTGTGTGTGTGTGTGTACATCCTGTTATCTATCTATCTATCTGTCTATCTATGATACATGGATATCATATTTGATAATTTGGACACACACCTTAAATAATTGACTTAGAAAAGTTTAGCTAGAAACTGTTTTGAAATTGGAAGGGTAGACTAGTTGTACAAAGATCCAGGGCAGAATTTATTTCATGACTCAAGTTCAAATTTAGCCTAGAGGCAGAATGCTTTCTTTTATGAGTATCTTAATCTTTTAGTATATAAGTCTTCAACTGATTGGCTGAGTCTCTCCTATCTGAAGTCATCTGACTGCTTTGTGACCCACCACTTAGTTTTCCTGTCTCTTTTACCTTGCTATTTCTCTTCATCCAATTAACATATTTTACATTGAAAAATTTCCACCAAAATAATTGGTATATTTTGTATCTTAACTGACATCTGACAGAAACAATTATATTTTCTCCTAGCACATCAAATGGAGATAGAGAAGTTGAGACATTGAGGGTTTTTTTTTTTTTATTTGTACTGAACCAAAGTCCCACCCACCATAGCCTGTCAAAAATTGTAACTGGGATAATAACCCACTAGAAATGGGCTAAGGAAGTCCAATAAAAAAATCACTCCTTATATCAGTCATTTGTGATCATGGAAATTCAAGACCTTAACTTCTATTCAAGGTGAAAATTGAAGAGGAGAAGCAGTTTTACATTACTTGCACCAGCCTTCTCCCTCTAGCCCCAGAGAGCAGAACATGGGGATAATGCTAGAATTGCTGTTATCACAATGCTAAAAGATGAGAAATGTTGCTGACGGTATGGAAAGAATAATAATTTAAAAATAAAATAGTGCAATTATTGTCAAAGACAGTATAGATGTTCCTTGTAAAGTCAAAAGTAGAGTCATTATAAGATAAACCAACACCACCTGTATTCATAATTTGATAGACATCTTCATGCCTTTGTTTATTGTAGCATTATTCACATTAACTAAAGTTAATTAAACCAGGGCCATACATACAGCTCAGTAGAACTCACGCAAGCCTTGCATGTGTTTAGCCTGGTATTTGATTTCTGATACCACAGAAAAGAAAGGAAAAAGGTAGAATTAAGCAAAATGTTCATCCGCAGAAGAGTAGATGATATGATAAATATATAGTGAGATATTGTCCATATAGAAAAGGGGAGTCTGTAAGAGCATAAATAATCTTAGAAAGCATTATGTAATATAAGCCAGGGACAGAAAGAGAGAGACATATCAGAAATCTTACTGAGGTGGCATTGAGAAAGTTTACTTTTACAAGTGCATACAGTTTCTAGGGGCTGGGTCAGTGGTAGGGAAAGGACAGGCTCTACAAATGTTACAATAAGTTTAGATAATTATTGCACATAATTGTTGCTAACAGTATCTTATGCTCTCAAAAATGCCGAGAGTAGATTTTTAAGAACTCCCACCATAAATAAGGCAAATAATGTATATGCTTATTATTTTTATTTAAGTATCTATCCGTGCACATATATATCAAAAACATGTGATAAATGATTAATATCTACTCTTACCTTTCCATTAAAACAAAAATAAAATTTACCTGAAAAATCACACATGTATCTATATACAATATATGAATATCCATATTTATATACATATACCAGAGGGGGGTAATGAGTAGAGTTAAATTATTCTGTACTCTTAATTTAGTAAGCTAAAAGAAATTCATGAATGTAGGAGAAAAGGAGCATATTTCTGCTAACCTAAAACAGGAGAAAAAAATTGTAATTACCCCCAAATGGTTATGTGAATGAATAAAAAAAAAAAAAAAACCAAGATCAGTTGAAATAACAAACTAAACTTATTTAATAATATAATAGGTATTAAGCCACTCATAAAAATAAATTCAAGTGATATAGATGAAATCAGTATTCTAACTTCGAAAAGGTATATTTTGCTCTCTAGAGTCACATCTAAAACATGATAGCAAATTTTTGAAAATAATGGTATAAATGACAATTTGTTCAGGCTAGGGAAAATGTCTACAGCCATTCGTAGATATAAAGAAAAGTTTAAATATGAGAGACTCCAAGAATTTCTTGATTTTTTTGGCTGGGATTACAACCGAGGGTTCTTCTCAGTTGCACTTGTAGCAACACAAGGGTAAGCTAGTCAGAGATGCTGTTCATTAGCATTCCTCACAGTCTGAGGGAGAGCCTTCCATATTCACAATCTAAATTAAGACACGAAAACATGAGGAAAGACAGGAAACCATACCCCAACCTGGGTCCTGTCCATTTCATCAGCCTGGAGATAGTACTCTCATTTCTAAAACACTAATCAGAGAAAGCAAGAAAACTATCCACAGGAAAGCTCTGGAAACATAACAATGTTTCTGGAAGGCAGATGTTCTATTCTCCAAACTGTTTTATTTTTCTCTTTTAGCTCAAGTTCTTTGTTTTCCATGTAACCGTGAACAGGGCATAAAATTCAGAAAACAATAACTTTTGTATAGTACTGTTATTTTTCTGTTTCTCAAGGTCTTTCATATTCCTTTCAACTTAAAAAGTTAGATGGGAGATTTGTATAATTGTGACATATTATATCTTGTTTGTGTTTGGAAGCATACAAAAGGAATTCAGGTATGAATTGAAATTGCTATATTAAAAAGTCTGCTTTTTAAACCTTCGTGTCTTTAATTTCTTTCTAATTCTTCTCAACACTCAATCACATAAAAAGAGAAAACCTCATCATCATTAGTTCAGACCTTTGGAAAAGCTGAGATTGCCAATGACTTTGAGACTCAGAGGAGATTATTTTCCAATATATTTATATTTTGTATTTTATATTTACATCTATATCTATATTATTTATATTTAATTTTTGACTTTTTACTGCTTTATTTTCACTAGTTGTTAATTCTTCTTTAAAAATCTTGTTTATTCTGTCCCTGTTCCATACTTAGATATAATGAATTCTAGTGCTTGTTATAATATATCACATTACTCCATCTCACTTCTTCTACCTATCAAAACCAACCAACCAACCAACCAACCAAACAAACAAACAAACAACAACAAAAACCCCTTCTTCTCAACAGTGGTCCTAGGAGTGATGAGATCACTGCAATAGTCTTAACACAGTAGTCATGTTCTTTTCACTGAGCAAGAACAACCTGCCACCAGAGCACATGGGAATGGTCAGTACAGTTTATTTATGAATCTTTCTTTGATAAATATAAAGAGAATAAAACTCCTAGCTGCTTAAATTTTCAACATTATAGCACTGAATAGAGAGCTAAAGGAGAACACATTTGTGATTAAAGTACCTTTTTATGATGTATTCATGAGTATTTTCTTTTGACATGAGGTCTATATTAGTTAGTTGCTTTTCTCATCACTTTGACCAAAACCAAAGCAATTTAAAGGAGGAGAGAATTATTCACAATCGTGCATCATACACACAGGCCACTATGGCAAGAAAGGTATAGTGTCTGGGTGTTGTGTCAGTGGGAGCATGCAATGGCTGGTTAGATAGGTATTTAGGAAGCAGAAAGTCTGGGCCTCAAAAAATAGATGGGCTGTACCCCACCCCCTAGGGTTTGACCCTCACTGATCTTCTATGTTACTGATACTTCCTAAATGTTCCTTGAGCTTCCAGAAGAACATAAAATACTCAGGATTACATTTTTAACTATATGAACTTGAAGGAGACATGACACAGCACACTGTAAGAATGTCTTATTAAATAGCCAAGATTGACTTCTACACTGGGTCCATGCATTTCAACCCTCTAAAGGCTCAAGATACCAAGCTTGCACTAATACACATGACTTCCTGCATCCGATATTTTATCTGTGTTTTCAAGAACTCATGAACACCTGTATTAATTTTATACTTAGAGTCTTCTACTTGAAAGGCTGCTTCATTTTCCACTCTCTTTGCTATAGCGTCATTAAAAAGCCGCTAATCTCTGCTCTACTGTGAAAATCTGTTTTTCTTATGCTCTAACTCTATATACCGTTTTCTTTATTTCAATTGCTTTAAGACTTGATTTTACTAGTTTTATTATTTTTAAGTTTTATGGGAAAATGTAATAATGTAACCTTTACTGATATATTTAAATAAAAAGTCTTTATGTAAATGCATTCTCTAAATGAATATTCTTGTATTTTACATGCTCAGTACCTAAGTGTCATGAAGATACAATTGATTTTGTAGTGCTCTTTTAAGTTGTGAGAACTATCAGAAATCTGAGCAAATTGAGACTTTCGCTTTCAAATAGCAAGTTATTTGGCTTGCTCATAATGAGCCCTCTGAGTTATTGGTGTTTATTATAGCTATGAAATGAGTTCACTGTTGTGTCCTCAAAAAAGTTCAGCTCATTCTGACTCTTCTTCATTTTGCCAGAGGTCACACTGTGAGCCTCGAGGCTGTTAACAAATGTTTAAATTGATTGGCATGATATTCACTACATAGAGGACTTAGTTGAGGAAATACCTTCTCAACTTTACTAACTCTGAACATAAGGAAACACCTTCATTGCTTCATTTTTACTGCATGAACAACCATTATTCTAACTTAAAACCAATTCCCTCACCCGTTCTTTTGTGATACACAGAAATATCTGAAGAGGAAACACATTTCTGTACCCATGTTTATTTATTTATTTATTTATTTATTTACACTCCAGATTTTATTTCCCCTCAGTCTACCCTCTGACAGTTCACATCCCATACCTCCTCCCAATCCCCTGTCTCCACGAGAATGTCCCCACTCCCCACTCCCCACCCAACCAGACCTCTAAACACCCTGGGACCTCCAGTCTATTGAGGGCTAAGTGCATCTTCTCTGACTGAACCCATATCCTACAGTCCTCTGTTGTATATGTGTTGTGGGCCCCATATCAGCTAGTGTATGCTGCCAATTTAGTGGCCCAATTTTTGAAATTAATTGAGACTGCTGGTCCACCAATGGGGTCGCCTTCCTTCTCAGCTTCTTCCAGCTTTTCTCTAATTCATCCACAGGGGACACCAGCTTCTGTCCATTGGTTGGGTGCAAATACTGTATCTGACTCTTTCAGCTGCATTTTTGGTCTTTCAAAGGGCAGTCATGATAGGTCCCTCTTTGTGAGCACTCCATAACCTCAGTAATAGTGTGAGACCTTGGTACCTTCCCTTGAGCTGGCTCCCACTTTGGGCCTGTTGCTGGAGCTTCTTTTCCTCAAGCTCCTCTCTATTTCCATCCCTGCGGTTCTTCCAGACAGGAGCAATTCTGGGTTAAAATTTTGACTATGGCATGGCAACTCCCTCCCTCACTTCACGCCATGTCTTCCTGCTGGAGGTGGACTCTATAAGTTCCCTCTCCCTACTGTCAGGTATTTCATCTAAGGTCCCTTCCTTTGAGTCCTGAGAGTCTTTCATCTCCCAAGTTTCTGGTGCATTCTGGAGGGTCCCTCCAACCTCTTACCTTCAAGAGGTTTCCTGTTTCCATTCTTTCTGCTGGCCCTCAGAGCTTCAGTCTTTTTCCCTAACCCAATCAGGTTCCCCTCTTTCCCTCCTACCCATCCACTTTCTGTCCCAAATCCCTCCCCACTTGTGACTGCTTTCTTCTCCCTCTTAAGTGGTACTTAGACACCCTCACTTGGACCCTTCAGCTTGTTGACCTTGTCGAGTTCTGTGGACTGTATCTTGGATATTCTGTACTTACTATTATTTTTTTGGCTAATATCCACTTATTAGTGAGTACATACCATGCATGTCCTTTTGGGTCTGAGCTACCTCACTCAAGATGATATTTTCGAGTTCTATCTACATCTTGCCCATGATATCCATTGGTAAGAAGCAGCTATCTTTGAAGCTCAGATTAAAAACTGAACTTGAAGTTACTTTATCCCATTTAATAAGTTCTAAAGACATAAGAAAATTTAGGGCTTTGGAAGAAGTAAAGATGATTCTAATTTCTGTGTCTCCTATGAATTTCCCTGGGGCAAAGCTTTAAACACACTTATTCATATTCAATCAAAATAAAGTGAAAGTTGTTTAGGGATTCTTTGTAAATGGTACTCTAGATATTTTCAACCAATAAAGGCTCATCAGGCTGTATACTGATCACATATGTAGCTTTTAGTCTTTGGCGTCCCAGAGTTATCATAAACCTTCTGATCAACTCTTCTACAAAATAGACATCTTGTCTTTTGTGCCAGTGCTGAGGATTGAATCCTCATGTCAGTAAATTTATGTTGCTAGGAAATAATTCTTGCTTTGTCACTCTGAAAGAATTTTGTCCAGCAATGAATTAATCTGTTACAAATTAGTGAGATAAAGCTATTCATGGCTGCCTAATTGACCCATAGAAGATGGGAACCAAAACATTGATTTTTATTTTTTTAAGTCATGTGTGTCAGCAAATCATAAGGCAAATATTCTAAAGAAATTCTCTGTATATGAGTGATTTTATTGTATAACACGAAATGGGCTCCTTTCCAAAGACCTTATGCTTCCTATGATGTGCACCAAAAAATTATTTTTAACTTCAAAGTACCTCATAAGAATGAAAAAATTTGAAGGAATAAAACATTATGTGTCAGTGAGATGCTTTTTCTATAAAAATGTAGAAAGTATTCCATTTTTACCAGACCATAGTAGCAATAATAATTGGCACAGATTCATATAGATTTATATCCAGTAGTATTTTAGCATGAGATGAGGATTCCCAAGGTACATCCTAGTTAGTCTATGTTCTAACTCTGGAAAAGTTAGTGTAGTATGTTGATGAGAATAAGGCCAGTTGTAGGAGGGAAGTCCTTTGCCATGTTGAAAGCTGAGGTTTTTGTTCTGTTTTTCAAAAGGTAATTGATATGTGGTAATATAGGGTATGTGGGGGAACCCTTAGGTCATTCTCTCAACCCCAAAACTGAAGTCATATTGGAATGTATGTGTGTGTGTGCATTTGTGTATTCATGTTTGTATTCATATATGTTATA
>JANHMN010000003.1:80522442-80620062 GCA_030674055.1 Rhabdomys pumilio | reverse complement strand
TGTGTGTGTGTGTGTGTGTGTGTGTGTGTGTGTGTGTGTGTGTAGGCATGTATGGAGGCCAGAGGTAGACCATGATTTTTTTTTCATTCTTTCTACTTTTTTTTCAGACGGTTTCCTCACTGATCCTTCAGCTACAGTGATTTGGCTCGAGAGCCCACAGGAGAGACTCTCTCATATCTCCCCCTAGTATAGGGTTACAGGCATATAACCAGCTTTTATGTAGGTGTTGGTAATTAAACTGGGGTCTTTATTCTTATACAGAAAGAGCTTTAGGGAGTTGGACTGACATCCCAACTCCAGCAACGTGATTTTCAACTGTGCTCTTAGTTGTTCTGCCAAGGTTTGTTTGGAGACCACACTTTCAATATGACTATTCTAGTAGTATGCTTGTATAAAAGGAAAGAAAAATAATATTTATATAACTAAAACTGGAATTCTGTTTTAACACAAGATCGTAATCGCCACTATTAAGACCTGATTAGCACTTGCATGGCTTAGCACAATAAGTCCTTTTTTTCTTTCTAGAATCCTCTGAGAAAAATATTTTTATTTTGTCAGTTTTAGAAATTTGGAAACTGGAAAGTACTTCAGTAAAAACCAGGAAGTCACATAGGCAACAAATATGGACATTTGGATAATGAGTTTGATTTCATATATTGTGTTCACCATTAATGACTGTACATCTTTTGTTACATAAATATGAAAAAGTACACATTTGGCTAATGAGTTTGATTCCATATATAGTGTTTACCATTAATGGTTGTGTATCTTTTGCTATCATTTATACATTATATGTGTATGATAAATTCATTTTTAGTCCCCAGATGGTGCATTATTTTGTGAAGTTGTGAAAATTTTAAGAGATGAGAACTGGTTGGAGGAGGACAGACATCCAGGGTGCATGTTTTAGATGCATCTTTTTCTGTATCCCTCCTGGTATTATCTCTGCTTTGGTAATGTTGAGTTGAAAAGGCTCATCTGCTACCTTCTTTTGCTCCCATGACAAAAAAAAGTGCTTGGGACCTAACAACCAAAATAAATCTTTTCTTCCTTGAGTTGCTTCTGGAGGTATTTGGTCACAGAAATAAGAGTAGTAACTAACAAACACTGAGAATAAAGTTAGTGGAAGGATGATGGCTACCATGAATGATGCCTTTGGTTTAATCCTAGCACCACACATAAAATCTCTACTTACAGCTCCTTGAAAGAGAAACACTGTAGAATAGTTAAAATTGAAGAATAAACCTGGATGCTGCTCAGTTGATAAAGTAACTCTGAATTTAGTTTCTAGTGCCCTATAACAAGGCATTGGAAGCCTCTAATCACAACAGCACTCAGGAAATTAATTATATGACCAGAAGTTTGGGTTCTTCTTTGGCTAAATTATGAGCTGGAGATAAAACTGTACCACATGAGACTCTGTCTCAGTACAAGCATACAGCAGAAACTTTTAAAGAATCTTGTTAGATTTAAACCAGGATAAGAGAAAATGGACTGATTTGAAATCTGATTAACTTTGATTGAAAGTTAAAATACTGGTGGGTGCCTGTGTTTATTTATTGTGCTATGATCCATTTACTAGATGAAAGTGAAAGGCATCTCAGTATTTTTGACTTCTTGTTCATATGGGTCAAGTAGAGGTACTAACATCAGTCTGTACAGAAATATTAGAAAATCAAATAATACAGTAAAGCATTTAGATAAAGTTCTAGTGTCTATGTGTGTTACCTGAAAATTGCAACCAATATCTTCCCAGATTAATTATAACATTAGATAAATAAAGATTAAACTTCCTGATGATTCTCCATCCATCTATATTTATACAAAATTGCCATTCATCATTTCTCATTCTGAAATAAGCATTGGGTTTTCCAAGAGCTAAGTAAAAATATAGACTTAGAAAACCAGAAACATTTTATAACAATAACAATGAACTGTATGACACAGAGATAAAAAACTGGTAGGAAGAAATGGTGCTTATTAATTCAGACAAATTGTGAATTATAAGCTGCTTTTCTTAACCTTTAAAAGTTTCAGTTCAACATAGATGTATACCATTCTCAGGACAACCACCTTTTTTGTGGTTTGGTATTACCAACATAAATAGTAGAGTTTGCTGGAAGCTACTTCAACCTTTGGAGTATTAAACCCATTGGTGGATAGAACTTTTATTTGCCTTCCTTCGCTGTAGTAAATTTTCCATATGGTACACTGCAGATGAATTATGTGATTTCTCTACAGATAGAATAGTGAGATTTCCATAGCAACCAGCCACAAAAAAAGAAGAAAGTGAAAAAATATGTTAAATAACAGGATTTCTTTCTCTTTTATTCTTCTGAGAGAAAGACAACTATTTTGTATTTATGAAGATTTTACTGAGCTAAAAATCAAATGAATAATTAAATTAATAACTTTTCTTTGTGGCTCATAGTACATTAAAGTAATAAGAACATTCGAAAGCATCTGAACATTCAAGGGTTTGAGATCTAGCTCAATGAACTCACTGGTACTAGATTTGAGCCTCAGCACCAAATTAAATAAAATTACAAATAAAGTAAATATTAAAGTATTTGAACTTTACATAATCAGGTTTCAAAATAATATTTCCATTCTGTCCTATTTTATATCTAACATTGTAATTTATAAGTCATCAAGAGCAGAGAAAAAATTTTGTTTTGATTTTAAGTCAAGAACTGTTTCCAATATCCGTTTTTAACATTCTTAGTGAATATATTTATTAGTACCAAATATTAAAATAAAATGTTGATCCTTGAAAACATGCGAGCCTAGTAAAGACAAAAAAACTGAAGGAAATATATCCAATATATTCTAATTGATTGAGTTTGTGGGCAACATTAAGGACTGCCTTTACTGACTGATAATACAGATAGTCAGTTTCATGCAACAACTGCTTATTGAAAACATCCTGAATATCATAAAGTCCTGATAATAAATTTTGTACATTAACAAGCCACCAGGGAACTGAAACTGTGTCAGACAGTGCCAAAAAGCGTGGTCCCAATGGAGGAGCTAGAGAAAGGACTGAAAGTGCTGAAGGGGTTTGCAACCCCATAGGAAGAACAACAGTATCAACCAACCACACCCCTCCACCTCCCAGGGCTCCCAGGGACTAAACCACCAACCAAGGAGTGCACATGGAGTAACTCATGGCTCCAGCTGCAAGTGTAGCAAAGGATAGCCTTGTCAGGCATCAATGGGAGGAGAGGACCTTGGTCCTGTGAAAGCTTGATGTTCTAGTGAAGGGGAATGCGAGGGCAGGGAGGCAGGAGTGGGTGGGTGGGTAGGTGGGGGAAAACACCCTTATAGAAGCAGGGGGAGGGCGATGGGATAGGGGGTTTCCAGAGGGGAAACAGGGAAAGGAGATAACATTTGACATGTAAATAAAGAAAATATCCAATAAAAGAAAAAAAAAAAAAACAGCGAATTCAAAGAGTTAAGCATAGCTCAGAAGTTAGCATTCATTGTTTAGACAATTGTCACACTGAACTTGAGAGTGGCAATTTGTAACCTCAAGGAGTCAGGAAATAAAGCCCAGTGGTTGGTGATAACAGAAGTCCAACAGGTTTACCTGGTGAAGCTGGGAACTTGACAGTGTAAATATCTCTTTAATTAAAGGAAAGATCATCAGAGTCTGTGAGAAAAATCAACATACATTTCTTACTGTAAAGTATGATCAATAGTCTTTCAATAATGATGGGATGAACTTTCAATGAAAAAGAATTAATACAAAGAATATTGTCTACCCACCTATATAGTCTGTAACAGTATCACTTGGTGTAAGAAATGCCCTTAAATGAGTAGTATAATGTCTGTAGCACTGAACAAATGCAAGAAATACTCACCTTTATTATAGGCTCTGGATTTTCACTTTGATTAGCATAACCTATACAAAATAATTAGTTTCACTGTGATAGTTCTACACAGGGTTATAATGTCCTTCATTCTTATCCATCATCTCTATTGCTCCTTTATCCTTTCATGCTGCCTTTATCCCCTCCATGTTCAAAGTAGGTCCCCTTTTATGGTCTAATCCCTTGTCTTCAAAATCATACAAATGAGAGAATGCATGATTGTTGTATTTGTGCACCTAGTTTTTATTTCACTTAGCATGATATATTTGTTTTATCATTTTCTTACAAATGGCATGATTGGATTTTTTTTCTTCTGTTGAATAAAATCACACTATAGAAGTGTAATTTCCTTCATCTATTCATCTGTGAATGACACTAATCTCAAATTGTGACTGTCGTAAATAATGTTGAAATACACGTGAATATGCAGGAACCTATTTTATGCTGCCTTTGACTCTTTGATCTACAGACTCAGAAGTGTTATTTCTAGATCTTATACTTTGTCTACTTTTAATCTCCAGAAACGTCAATATTGTTTTTTGTAGTGCTAAGCTAATTTAAATTTTTACTTATGTTTTTAGCCCTATTTTTCCAAAATTAAGATTTTAGAAACTTCCCCCAGAATATTTCTCTTGATTTATGACTTGGATTTATATCTTGATTTTGTTTATCTATTTGTTTCCCTTTTGGGATAATTAGTGACTAAAATTCGAGTTTTAATATTTTAAGCATTTGAATATTTTGGGATTTGTTTTTTAAAAGTAATGAACCTTTCAGCAGAGCCATGTTGCTTGACTTTTCATATTTGTTTTATTTCAACAGTATTGCTTACATATATGTTGAAATTAAAGAGTCTTTTCATTTTGTGCCTGGAGTCTTCTTATAGGTCACTCAGAAGAGACCATGCTATTTATAGCAACAATAACTACAGAACATTACAGATATTCACGTGTAGAAAATAGAGACATAACTATATCCCAAACAAGGAAATAAAATAACTGAGTCAAAATAATTGTCGGAAATTCCAGAAAATTTAAAAACCAGTACAATCTTAATTAAGTAAAACATCCTCCTTCCTTTCTCTGGCTGCTCAGTACCCAAAATTAGTGTGCTTCATTTCTTTTGTATTCATAAATTCAGTATTTCTGGATTTTGCTTGGTCTACACTGGTGATTTTCTATACCATCCACTTTTCCTAAAGCCACAGAATTTACGCTTTGTTTTAAACTCATAGAAACACATTAAGATGTTGGGCATCTATAATTAATCATTTTCCCTCTTACTCCAGAAAATTTCACAACTAAATTCTGAGAAAAGCAAATTCACTAAAATAGGACTAAATTCATAAAGGAACTAGCTATCATAAATAAGAATAAGCATTAAAATTAAAAGTACAGAAACTATCTTTAAAATCATAAATTAATGACATAATCAGATAAAATGATAAGATAACTAATATGCTTTAATCAATAAAAGAAAACATTTAAAAGGTGGATGGTGATTAAGAAATTCAAATTATTTATGCAATTAAATTATTTAAATTGTATAGGTAATTTAACAACACAGTAGGAAAAATTACAAATTAGTAAAAACAAAACAACGTAAATTTAAAATATGTATTCAAAATCACATTAAATAGCTAAGATAGACTGTAAATGAGAAACAAAATGACTAAGAGATCAAAGCTGGTAAACATAATATATTTCATTAGTATTACAAGGAAAGAAATGGTGCTGGCATGAACTTGGCCTGAGGATTTTCAAGTGCAAGCAAAATACTGATTTACATTTTCAACAACCCATTAATCACAAGCAGTGCAAGCAAAAAGTTTCTACATACATTATATTAAAACCACAGGTCAGTAAAGTAGAAAAATGACATCTTTAAAAATTAGACACGAATGAGTGGGCACCAAACTCTGACACTGTTACTGATGCTATGTTTTGCTTGCAGATAGGACCCTAGCATGACCCTCCTCTGAGAGAATCTACCAGCAGCTGATTGAGATAGATGCAGATACTTCCAGCCAACCATCAGAATCAAGTTGAGGACCCCTATGGAAGAGTTAGGGGAAGTATTGAAGGAGCTGAAGGGGATAGGATCCTCATAGGAAGACTAACAGTGTCAAATCACCCAGACCCCGGGGAGCTCCCAGAGATCAAGCCAACAACCAAAGAGTATACATGAGCTGGTCTGTGTCACCCAGCATATATGTAGCAAAGGACTACCTTGTCTGGCCTCAGTGGGAGAGGATGTGTCTAATTCTGTAGAGACTTGATACATCAGGGAAGGGGGGATGTCCATGGTGGTGGTGGTGGGGTTGCTGTTGGTGGTGGTGAGAAAAGGGTAGGGAATGAGTGGGGTGGGTAGTTGGGATAGAGCACCCTCTCAGAGGCAAAAGGGAGAGGGAAGGGTATGACAAACTCTGGGAAGGAGAACCAGGAGAGGTGGGCAACATTTGGAATGTAAATAAATAAAATAATTTTTAAAAAATTAGCATGAAGGGACTGAGGATGTACTCAGTGGTAGAGTACTTATACATGAGTTTAATATCAGCACTGTAAACAATAAATAACAAACAATGGCAGACATGCAGAAATTACTGAATACTTTCTTTTTTCTCATCAACTAATTGATTTATTCTATATAATTTTATATCGCGATTTCAGTCCCCTCCTTCCTTTCCTCTCAGTCCCACCCTTACAAATTTCTTACCCCATTATCTCTTCTATTCTCCTTAGAGAAGAGGAAGCCACCCTCCTTGGGTACCACCCCACATCTAGTCCCAGCAGGATTCCAACTGAGGAGCAACCAGGCAGTCTAGTTAGAGAATTGGGATCCAATGGGAGCCAACAGAGTAAGAGACATCTTGCTTCAATTGTTAGGGGACTCACGTAAAACCAAACTGCACATCTACTATAAACATGTGGGTGGGCTGATGTCCATCCCCTCCATGCTCTTTGGTGGTTCAGTCTCTGTGAGCCCCAATGGGTCCACGTTAGTAGATTCTGTAGGTCTTCTTGTAGTGTCCTAGACCTCTCCGGCTCACTCAACTCTATCCACACTCTTTCACAACACTCTTTAGCTCAGCTTGATGTTTGGCTGTGGGGCTCTGCCTGTTTCCATGCTGTTGGATGAAGCCTTTCAGGAGACAGTTATGCTAGGTTCCTATTTGTAAGCACAGCAGAGTATCATTAATTGTGTCAGGAGTTGGTTCTCTCACATGAGACTGATCTCAAGTTGGGCCAGTCATTTCTTTGATTAGCTGTTCCCTTGATCTCTGCTCCATTTTTATCACTGCACCTTGTAAGCAGGACAAATTTTAGGTTGAAGATTTCGTGGGTGGCTTGATGTCTCCCTCCCTCCATTGGAAGTTCTGCTTGGCTACAGTTGGTGGTCATTTCTCTCTCCAGATTCCCTGCTGGTAGGGATTTCAGCTAGGGTAACTTCCAGACTCCCCAAAGCCTCCCTGTCCTAGGTCTCCAGCTCGTCCCAGAGATGCCTCTCACCCATTTATATTCTCACGCCCACCCCTCTCCAGACTCCCCCTCCCCACATCTGATCTCAATCTTCTCTCCTCTCTTCACCCCGTCTCCAACCCAGTTCCCTATCTCCATCCAAAGTCCTTTTTCAGCAACATTAAAATCAAAGATAAATAGCCAATGTGTTGAAAGAAAGTAATTATTATCCTATTGTTCTATTCTTCAGAAACAGTTATATATATATATATATATATATATATATATATATATATATATATATATATATAGCAAAGCTTAGGAGATAATAAAATACTAATTTTGAGCTTTGAGAAATATATATATATATCTCACTACAATAATGGTTTGAAACAAAATACGAAAAATTGTCGTTAAAATGACTGCTCTTCCAGAGGACCAGGGTTTAATTTTCAGGTGTCACATAGTAGCTCACAATAATCTGTATCTCCATTTCCAGAGGATCTGATACCTACCATCTCTGACCTCCACAGGCAAAGGACATGTACACACAAACTAAATTTAAAACATGCTTTTGGAAAACCTAAAAATAAAACCAGACTTTCAAATTAGCATAGTAGGAATGAAGAAAAATACATCAGAGCAATGTAGAAGTAGGCGAAAAGGGTAGAGAACATACAGCCTAGGTGAGATGCATAGAACTCAGAATAGAATGATATAAATTTATGCCAAGAACAACAAAGAAAAATCTTACTGATCTTTCATCTAAAATTGAATGAGATATTTCTGTTCAAAGTCAAAGATTATATGACTTGATTTAAAAAAAATTCAAAATCAAATAAATATATGCTTGAATGCCTGATTGCTATATAAAAGCTGTATAAAAATTTAGTGACTTAAGTGATAAATGCTACCTCAAAGGGAAATAGAATAGACATTTGGGTGGGTGGAGGAAAGAACTGAGAAGAAACTGAGGAGGGGAACAGAAGGGATATAGTAGGGGGAAGACTAAGGGAAAAGTACTGGGAGAGAGAACTGGAATTATTGGTGTGTGGGGGAGGGGAGCATCTCTGCGATGAGCTAGCAACCTAGGATAACTCCAGAAATCTATGAGGGTGAACCTGGCTAAGACTCCTAGCAATGGGGGATATAGAACCTGAAAAGGTGGCCATCTACTATAACAAGGCAAGACTTCCAATGGAGGGAGACCCATGCCATAAGAGAAAGCCCATTTTGTTTAATGGTAATTTTATATACTTGTAGATATTAGCCTAGCATAACTGAGGCTTCACCCAGCAACTGATGGAAACAAGATGCAGGGAACCACAGCAAAACATTAGGAATTTTATGGAAGCAGGGGGAAGAGGATTGAAGGAGCCGGTGAGGTCAAAGACAGCACGAAAAATCCTATAGAATCAACTAATCTGTGTCTATAATGGCTCATAGAGACGGAACCACCACACAGAGAGCATGCATGGGGTGGACCTAGGCCTTCTGCATATATGTAACAGTTGTGAATCTTGGTATTCATGTGATATCCCTAGCAGCAGGAGCAGGGCCTGCCTTTGAATCCTGTTCCCTTTACTGGACTGTCTTGTCTAGCCTCAATAGGAAATATGGCCTAATCCTATTGCAACTTGATATGCCAAGGCAGGTTGATATCCATGGGAGGCCTCCCCTTTTCTGAGTAGAAATGGAGCAGGGAATGGGGAGGGGAGGAGAGATGGAGGGAATGGGAGGAGAGGAGAAGAGAGAAGCTGCAAATGGAATGTAAAGTAAGTAAATTAATGAAATAAAAGAACGCGGAGATGACTTAATAGGTAGTTCTTTGTCAGTCATTTATGAGATTCCAATTGATTTGTTTACAATGTTCATCTTAAAATTTAAATGGACTAATCTCCCTGCAAGCTCACTCATGTAGCTATTAGAAGATCAGGAGGTCTTCCAAACTTACATGCTCCTCCTCTGACAGACCTGACTTTATATACACCCACTTTACCAAGAGACAATGAGCTACTGTAAGATACCATCCAGAAACTGTTTTAGGGTGAGTAATCTAATCACTTGTGCAGTGTGGACTAGTAAGTTCTACCCACACTCAAGAGGCAATTATACAGACAAAAATATCAAGAGACAGGAAAAAATAATTGATTTTCATTTTATTTTTAATTATGTGTATGTGTATGCATCTATAACATGTGTGAGCATGACTGTGGAAGCCAAAAGAGAGCATTAACATTGGATCTCTTACTGTTCTATAGGCCACCAGAGTTTAAGACTTTGTCTTTTGGTATCTGCTATAGTACCTCACAGTACACCTTCTCATTACCTTACTTAGTTACAGTAATTATTATTATTTTTATAATTTTATAATTATTACTAAATTATAATTTATTATTAAATTATAAAATTTTAATTATTAAATTAAATTATTTTAATTAAATTAAATTATTTTATTATTTAATTAAATTAATTAAATTATTAAATCAAATTAATTATTTAATTATTAAATTAAAAATTTACTAAATTATAAGTTATAGAATATTATAATAAATAAAACATAATTTATTATAAAATTTTATAATTATTACTGACCAAATATTAGCATTCATGTGTGAATGCTAATAAGACCTATATTACTTTATTATTTTGCATTGTTTCACTAAAATACTATCCTAAAAAAATCTGTCCATTTGCAAAAAATGAAAGAATATTACTAATTAGAATATAGACTATGTAGGAGCTCCCTCCTAGAGGAAACTGATTTTTGCTCTTAGTAGCTCTTGGCCACTGGTAACCCTTCATCTAGCAGAAAGATCTTGAGAATCTGTACTATCCACATTGGCAGTGCAGATGGTGTTTTGTTATAGTGATCTTGTTCAAGCAACCATGATGAGGGGTCACGGGTAACTTTTCCCGTAGTTTTGGGGGGATTCTCTCTAACAGAAGCATTCTGATCCTCTGGCTCTTATACTCTTTCAATTTCCTTTTCTGTGATACTCATGAAATCTTGTAGGAATTCCCTCCTCCATTTTTTAGGTGATAGTGATTCTGATTTTGTGGAATGGTTTCTCATGTATTTCTTACACATTTTCATGACAGTTAATAAAGTTGAACATTTTTCATAAACTATGTTGTTGTTTTTCTTCTTTCTTTTTTCTTTTTTCTTTTTTTCCTCTTTCCTTCTCTCTCTCTCTCTCTCTCTCTCTCTCTTTCTTTTTTGATTTCAAAGTAACAATTTCTTAATAGGGGCTATTCTTCTTCAGTTTGATATTTTGTAAAATTTCAATTCCACTTGCTATCTTTTTCACTCTGCTAATGGTTTTCTTTGCTGTGTAATGGTGGAGAAGACTTAATCTCATGATTAAGTTTATTTTACATGTTTTTGTAGCTTTTGTGGGTAGATTCATTTCCTGATTTTTTTCCTCTTCAATCCTTTATTATTGCTGCATAAAAATGACACTAAATTTTATGTACTAATTTTGTGTTCTATTAATCAACTTCTGGTAACAAACATCTGTAATTATATCTGTAAAAATAGAGATATTATCAGTTGTTGGCATTATAAAAACATTTGAGGAAAAGCAGTAACAGGGACACCATTTTTAAATATATAAAATTATTTAAATGTACAAAGTCATTTTCTTATTAGACTTAAATTTACAAACAATAACCATAAAAAATTAGGAGTTCAGCTATGATAGAGAGAGAGAGAGAGAGATTAGTATGTACACATAGTATGCATACTAATGGCAAACAACAAATAATGGTTTAATGAAAATATTACAATAATACTCTACTAAGAGATGGAAAACTATGAAACTGAATATTAGCATAAGAAATAAATAATAGTCTCCAATAACACATAGATAAAAGTGGGTGAAACTGAAAACAGCAAGAATTAAATGTATATATTAGTTAGAAACATGAAATTATATAATAAGAAAAGTAAGCAAATAATTTGGAAATGACAAAATAGAATATTCATGAATATTATGTGAAGAGATTATGTGTACATACTACTCTGATAAATAACCATAGTTTGAATGGCTAGTATAATATAGCATTATTATTTTATATATAAATTTTATTTATTATGGAATATTTGAAAAATCTAGATGTGACAAAAGTATTTCTTTGTTAACATCATATTATCATAACTACTGTTTTATGCATTTTTAATACTTAAAACTATGTGACACTTTCCCTCATGACATTTTTTATATAATTTTTAAATAATGAGAAACACAAAACAATCTGGGAGAAAAAGGAAGTGACATTTGCATTGGGGCTTAAAATAGAATAATGAAACAGTTTAGTTCTCACTGTGTGTCAATTAGCTAGCTGCTTTACATGCATTATCATTTAATTTTCATAATAATATGAGAAATAGCTACCATTATAAATCATAGTTATACTGAATAGGAAACTAAACTTAGGAGGACATTTTGCTCAAGGCCATGTGCCAAATATAAATATATGCTGTAACTTGAAATACCACAATCACATGGTCTAAGATATTAATCTAGAACAGATTCAGATAGACTGCATTTCTAGCTCTAGAGATTGAGTCATTGACCTTGTCACATCCATACACAGGAGCTGATTAAACACAGAAATAGTGTGATATCGCATTCAAAAGATATACCATTATATTGTATTTAATACCTTTAAGCATATCCAAGTAGAGACTCTTCAAGTATTACCCATTGTTACCTCTTGTCTTTTGCCATTGGTTTACATCCACATTCATTCTACTACTCTCATATATACTTTATTGATTATTTTATTATTGAAAATTATATATACTTAATTCTAATTGTTTCCCACCTCCCTCCACTACGACTTATATTCCACTCTTATCAAACTTCTCTAAAATTTACCATTTTTTTCTCAGATTCATGACTTTTGGGTTTTCTTTGTCACCTATTTACCTTAACCAGGTCTATGTATTTGGTCACTAGATTGGAATTACCTATTGGAACTTAATGGAATCATCAGTGGATACAGAATAGAAGTCAATGACCCTCATTTCCCTGAATATATAGATACCAAATAGTTCATCAGTCAGAGGTAAGGTTCCCTGAGCCCTTTCTGCATTCATGCTTGATTGTTGGTGAGCCCATTCTTATGCACTGATATGACAGGCATCTATAGATGCTGTGAGTTTGTGATTATAGTGGCTGTCTTGCCCAGAATATGGACATTTCAAGACATCTGTATTATCACTTCTGTAAAGAAGGAAAAAGAGGTTTTGAGTGGAAATTCATTGAGTCTTATATTGTTTTTGGTAGGATGGTCATTTTCACAATATTAATTCTACCAATGGCAAGGGAAGCCATTTATCTTCTAGTGCCTTCCTTGATTTACTTCTTCAGAGTTTAAAAGATTTTCTTTTAGAAATTAGGTATCCTCTTGGATAGGTTTACTCTAGAGTAATATTTTTTAGTTTATTCTGAATGATATTGTTGCCTGATTTCTTTCTCAGTGTCTTTGCCATTGGTGGAGAGAAAGTCTCCTGATTATTGTGTGTTCATTTTATGTCATAACATTTGTCTGGAAATATTATTTCTAGGAATTTTGTTGTAGAGTCTTAAGGCTCTTTTATAAATAGGGTCATACCAGCTATGAAATGAGAATCTTTGATTTCTTCCTTTCATGATTACATCACTTTTATTTTCTTCTCTTGTTTTACAGCTTTGAGATTTCAAGTAGAGACAGAACAGCCTTATCTCACTTCTCATCTTAATAGGCTTATTTTGGGTTTTTCATTATTACAATAATGTTGTTTTTGGGTTTGGCAGATAGTGTTTATTACGTTATGTTTCCTCTCATTTGATACTCTCTGGGACTTTTTAACAGAAAATGATATTGGACTTTGTAGATGTCTCTTTATGGATCTATTGAGAAGAGCATGTGATTTTTGTCTGTAAATATGTTTATATGATTATAGCATTTACTATTTGATGTATGTTGAACCATTATTTTGTTTCTGAGACAAAGCCAATTTGATCATTGTGAATAAATTTTTGGTGTGTGCTAGTATTTGGTTTGCAATTATTTTGGCTGAAAAACACATAATTCTCTCTCTATATATTTTTTTTCTCATCTTTATCTGTTTTTTGGAACTAGCTTCATGGAAAATATTTGGGAGCATTTTTTTGCATTTTAATTTTTGAAAAATAGTTTGAGTAAAATTGACTTTTATTCTGCTTTAAATGTCTGACAGAATTGTCTGATAGTATTGTGCTGTCTGATAGATATATAGATATAGATATAGATACATAGATATATAGATGATACATAGATATACAGATGATATATAGATATATAGATATATAGATATGTAGATATATAGATATGTAGATATGGACTACTTTTAGTAGGGAATTATTAAAAGAGTTACTTCTTCAATTCTCTTGATTGTTATAAGTTTGTTTATAGTATTGATTCAATCTCAGCTTAACTCAGGTGGGGCAGATGTGTTTTAGACTCTTTACTTTTGTGGAACATAGGTTTAATGTATGTCATTATGATTTTCTGAATTTCACTGGTATCTGTTGTAATATCTGATTTTCTGTCTCTAATTTTATGAATTTGAGTCTTCATGTCATTCTTCAAGTTAGTTCAAATAAGGATTTGTTAATCTTTAGTTTTTCAAAGAAGTCATACATTTGAAAGAGCACAAAGTGGAGTATCTGATTGTGACTGAAGGGAGGAGAGGGAAGAAGAAAGTGAGAAAGAGCCTTGAATTCATTGGCACAAGGGGGAATTTTCTAAACAGAACTCCAGTGGTGCATGCTCTAGGATCAAAAATTGATAAATGAGACTTCATGAAACTGAAAAGCTTCTGTAAGGCAAAAGACATAGCCAAATAAGACAAATCTGCTACCTACAGATTGGGAAAAAAATCTTCACAAACCCGACATCCAATAGAGGGGGCTAATATCCAAAATATATAAAGAACTCAAGAAGTTGACCACCAAAAAAAAAAAAAAAAAAAAAAAACCAATCAATCAAAAAGAATGTGGTATAGAACTAAACCAAGAATTCACAACAGAGGAATTTCGAATGGCTGAGAAACACCTAAAAAAAAGTCCAAAGTCTTTAGTGATTAGATAAATGCAAATCAAAACAACCCTGAGATTCTTTCTTATACCAATCAGAATGACTATGATCAGAACCTCAGGTGACAGCCCATGTTGGCGAGGATGTGGAGAAAGAGAAACTCTCCTCCACTGCTGGTGGGATTGCAAACTGGAACAACCACTCTGGAAATCAATCTTGAGGTTCCTCAGAAAACTGGAAATAGATTTACCTGAAGACCTAGCAATACCACTCTTGGAATATACCCAAAAGATTCCTCACCATGCCACAGGGCACATGTTCCACTATGATCATAGCTGCCTTGTTTGTGATCGCCAAAAGCTGGAAACAACCCAGATGTCCCACAACAGAAGAATGGACACAGAAAATGTGGTTTATTTACACAACAGAATACCACTTAGCTATTAAGAATGAGGACATCTTGAGTTTTCAAGGCAAATGGATGGAACTAGAAAATATTATCCTGAGTGAGGTAACTCAGACCCAAAAGGACATGCATGGTATGCACTCACTAATAAGTGGATATTAGCAAATAAAAAAGTTTAGAGTACCCAAGATACAATCTACAGAACTCAAAAAGTCAATAAGCTGAAGGGGCCAAGTGAAGATGCCTTAGTCCCACTTGGGAGGGAGAAAAAAGCAATCATAAGGGGGGAGGGAGGGAGGAACCAGAGAAGGAAAGTGGATGGGGTGGGGAAGAGGGGAATCTGATCTGGTATTGGGTGAAGGAAAAGGACTTATTTAGTATTTCTTTTTTGTATTTGGGTATTTAAGTTAGTATTTTAGTATTTTCCCATTAACTAATTTATTTATACATTTTACATCTGAATTGCTGCACTCCATCTTAGTTCCCTCTTAAAGCATTCCTCTCCCATAACTCCTTCCTTTCTATTCTGAGAGGATGAAGGTGACCCTGGGTATCCACCACCCTGGTGCATCAAGTCTATGCAGGGTTAGGCACATCCTCCTCCACTGAGGCAGACAGGGCAGCCCACTTGAAGACTAGATTCCACAGATAGGCAACAGTTTTAGGGACATTTTAGTATTTCCTTATTGAATTCAATTTTCATTCTTCAGATTTCCCTCATTATTTTATTCAATCATTTTTATTTGTTTTATTAGACATCAATCCCAAGTTTATTTCTAGTTCATTCAGTTTTTGTCTTCTCTCTGAATTTTTATAAATCTTTGAACATGCTTATAATTTTTCTTTTAAATTCTATGTCTTCAATTTCTCTAACTTGTTCTTTTTGAGAATCATTACTATACAACTGTTGTTCTTTAGGAAAGAAATATTCTTGATTTTTTTCTGGTGTATGTGTGTGTTTGTGTGTGTGTGTGTGTGTGTGTGTATGTATGTATGTACATGTGTGTGTTTGTATGTATGTATGTATGTATGTATGTATGTATACATGTATGTATGTATGTATGTACGTATGTATGTGTTACCAATGGAGTCTGGACATCTGGAGCTGGTTGTGTATAATTCTATCAGCTTAGAGTTTCCAGGAAGAATGACTGCTCATAGTTTGAGAAACCCAGAGAGATAACAAACGGAGTGTTATTTTTACTGGGTACATAAATACCTGGAGAGAGAGTGCCCAAAATTAGAACACTGGATTGGGCAGTTAAGGGGGTCCTTAGTGGTGAAGCTAGAGAAGATACTTCTGTTGTTTGGTTAGTTCCAAAGGCTGGATGTCTGGACATGGGTTTGTGGTGGTAGATGGAGGTGAAGGCAGTTTTATGGGAACCTAGACATACAGGCCAGTTAGCACCTGAGGGATCTGTAGTGCATTCTTTGGGATGAAGCTCCAGGGAGTTGGTTGCCTGGGGAGGAAGTAGAGTGACCTAGCTGACATGAAGTTGTGAGAGAGCCAGGCAGGCTGGTTTTTGTTTTTATATTATAAATTCAAAATGTAAAGGAACTCATACCATACTTGTCTTTCTGAGTTGTGATTACTTTACTAAACAGAATATGTTTCAGTTCCATTTATGAGGTTATTTCATTTTTTTTTCAGTAGAGTCAAGGGGATAAATAGTTAAAGATCTAGACTAATTCAGACAAAATCCATAGCTGACCATTGCATCAAACAGAAATTCTATCAATATCTATAAATTGTTGTAAACTTTACCTTAAAAATTGAAGAAATAAATTATATTTAGATTTCCAAAGAACAAATAAGAGATTAAAACTGAAAGCTTCTATATACAACCTGGAATTCTGGATTGTAACATAGAACAGAAAAAGGACAGAAGTTGAAAGCTTATGTAATTCAAGTATAATTTAGAGTTTAATAAATAATGTTATTCATTTTTATTTCTCTGTTTTGGCAAATATCCATAATATAAAATTAACATAAAAAATAGATGAAAGACTTCTTGGGACTCTATGTGTTATTTTTTGTAACACTTTTGTAAGTGAAAATTAGTTCAATATAAAACAGTTGTTAAAACCTCTTTCTTCAACATTATAAGGCCAATTGTTTTGTTAATTTGATGCCAAGTCCTAAAATAGTTCGTCAAACTCACGTAAATGTTATTTAGGGTTGTTAGTTTGTCTCTTGTGGCCTAGTCTTTCAGAATGTCTATTCAGCATCAATAAGCTTGTTACAATGTTTATGAATTTGATCTAGTTCTGTCTGGGTATTTTAATTCATGTGTGCATTTAGAAAAAACTTCATCTATGCTTGGTTGTTTAAAATGCTTAAGATATAGATGTCTTCTGTAAATAATTACTCTTAGTTGTCTTTACGTTCTTATATTGAACACAATCTGGAACCCATGGAATGAAACAGACAATGAAGAATTAGAAAGCTAAGTAGACATGGCTGAAGATGTCCTTCAGATACAGTCATTTTGGAGGTTTCTCATGACTAATCCAATGACTTGGTTAGGACAGCTATTGGTTTCAGAGCCATACCACTCTAGGTCTAGATTATTGTAATTCTGTGTGTGTGTGTGTGTGTGTGTGTGTGTGTGTGTGTGTGTGTGTGTTTTGTAGGTAATTGGTTTTTTAAATAGCCTTCGTGTAATTTAGTCCTTTCTCTCATTTTCTTTATTGCTTTCCCTAACTCATTCTCATCTAAGCCTTGTGCTTCTTTTCAGTTTCCTACTTTATAGCACCTGCATCCTGCTATTCCCTCCAGTATTTCATCTTCTAATTCCCATGGTCTCCTTTTACTTAGCTGGTTTCTGTGCTTACTTCCAACATGGGAAGCTGAGGAAGCACCGAATGAGGATCTAATGTCTCAGATTCAAGGGAATAGAAAAGCCTCACTCTGCCCCTAGGGTGAGGCTCAGAGTAGAGAATAGTAGAGAATAGCAAAGCCTTTCTCTACTCAGAGTGCCAATGTTGCCAGTCTGTGCATGTGCAAGTGCTCACAATTGTTAACCAAAGTGTGCAAAAACTCACAACTGCAGCTTCCTTCTCCTAGGTATTTACATCCAAAGGCTGATCAAATATAGAGATCTCTTAGCTTGACTAGCTAATTCCTCCCCAACTAGTTGTGTATAATAAGCATGATGGCATTGTTGCATAGTTGGTGCTACTTTGTCAGAGTGGACCACTTGACCCTAGATTTACTGTACCTCTGTTTGTGTGTCAAATTTTCTTCAGGATTTTCACCACCCCAGTCAAGTTTCTGGACCTTCCCTCCAACAGATTGTAGCACTCCAAACTATATACTTACATCAAAAGATTCAGAAATAAGAACTACAAATAAGAGAGAGCACATGGCGTTTACCTTTCTAGGCTGGGGTTACCCCACTCAGTAATATCTTCCAGATCCATTAATTTACCTGCAAATTTCATGATTTCATTTTCTTTTATAGCTTAATAGAATTTTATTTTGTATATGTGCTATATTTTCATTGTTTATTCATCATTTGAAAGATAGTTGGGGTGTATCTATTTCCTTGATTTCCTCACAACTATCAATAGTATAACAATGAATGTCTCATGCTTCATATATAGATGAAAATAGTCCATGATTGAGCATGTGTATTGAGCACTTAAATACAATACAGCTCAGGAAAATGTAATAATAATAGAATTATCTGCCTTTCAACTTCTTGAATTGGGGGTTAGGGTAGGAATTCTATAAGAAGTCTTCTGTAATCTAGCTTATGAGACTATGGGACATGGGGCCAGTTGTCCAAGTATAGGAATTGTGTAATATAAACACCCATTGCTTCTTGAGACAAAGCGTGTATAATATGAAACAGTATGAGGGAAATCATTCCCTGAAGGAGTGGGCTCCATGAGCTATTAGGGATAAATAATTATCATTGGCTGATATATTCCCAAGAATATCAGGAACTGAAAGACAATAAAAGAAGGATAAGAATTACTGAAGAAACTGGGGCATGATGGAGAGTGTTTAAAACCCAATTCATCAGGATTGATAAAACTGTGCCCAGAAAAAGATGTCCATTAATTTTAGAAGGAACTTTTGGATGGGCATGGTGCTTTACCGGCTTGACTGAGTCCCATGAGAAGATATGATGGTCTTTGTAAGTTAAGGAAGTCTCTGACAGATCTCAGTGTTATTGATTAAAGTTTATAAGGTGCTAAATCATCAAATATGAGATTTTTTAAAAAGTAAAGCAGGGAAAAGTTTCTTTCTATATTATTTCATATAAATTTGGAATGATTTGTGTTCTTCTTGAATTCCTAGAGGGAGAAGGGAGTGGTAATGTTGAATGGAAAGATTAGAGCTTGTTCTGAGTTGGGTACACCATACTCCCCCTGGAGAGAATTCTGAATGCATGTTGATCCGGAAAGAAAGTATAGCAGAGGTGGAGACTACATGATGACTGAAACCGTTCATAAGCATCCATGTGTGGCTGATGGAGAGGCAATAGCCACTTCAGTGGATCAGACCCGTCAGATCTAAGTAGATGGTTCTAGTAGCGAGAGTATAAACATAAACATGCTCTCACTTTTCTTGGCCCCAAATCTCATTACACTTGGATGAGAGTAACACAACATGGTGCAGCAACAATACTCTAGAGTAAGGAAGTATAGAGCTTATAGCAACTGATTGTCTTCCGATTACTGAGAGCTATATGGGATGGCATTCTTTAATTATACACTACCTAAAATTAAACTTTTGACAAAATAATATGTCCTACAAGTAAAAGGACCATTTTAATTTTGTTTCTTACATTGTAAAAATTCTTGTTTTAGTATCCCCTTCCTTGTTTAAGACATTTTCTCTGAATTAACACACTTCTTCCTGGAAGAAAAAGGAAGAATCCTAAGACTAAAGAGTCAGCATATCTTTTAAGGCTCAGGAAATTCCCAGAATTTACAGGATGCTTAAAACTCCCACCTAGGGCTAGGTATAGAAGTGGTGAACATTTTGGAGGGGAAGATAAGACACTGTGATAAATGTGACCCCAAGTCCTAGTGGAAACTCCAGTGATAATAGCTTTCATGAGCCCATGCTGTCTTGGGCTTTTCAATGATGCAGCGGCTTGAGTCACAGATGCTTCTCTAACTTAATCAGTAAACTTACCTTTCACAAAGCTACATTTGAATGGAATCATTTCATTGATCTCTCATCAGTACCCCATCTGGAATTAAGAGTCATTTCTGTATTTCAGAAAAAGTCACACAATTTCCATTGTTATACCAGTTTGGTGAGGTGGAGGAAGAGTGAGGTTTAAAGGTAGAGAAGTAAATGCCCACTGACCTCATGAGAGATTTCAACCACAAGAAAATGCTAGGTCACTAGGGAATGGTGTAATGAGCAATGTTTTCAGAGAGCTCTCTAGATGTTTCTTTATAGGAGACTGGAGAAGTGTATGATAGAAGACATGATGTGAAACTCTTGGAAACTGTACAAATGAGAGACCTATAGAGTCAATACAAATAAGTGAAAGAGCATATTTGCGGTATATTTTAAAGATACTTTTAGTGGGTTGAATAGTGTCCCTACTTTACGTCAGTGATCCAATCTATGAAACTTGTGCGTATATTATGTTATGTGGAAAAAGGTGCTTGGCTTCTTCAATAAGTGTTTTGCATTTATAAATGGGGAGAATATCCTGAATTAACCAGGTAGTCTAAAATAATCACACAATGCTTTTAAAGAACAAAATTATCTGCAAATAAAAATGGAAGAGAATTAGGGAGATGTCATTTTGACACAGCAAATGTGTAAAGGATTTTCTACACTATTATTGGCTTCTGAGAAGGCTGTGCCTAAGTTGGGCATTCCTGTGTAGCTGATTCAATGTGGGCAAATAAAGCATGGTTACTGTGTGTTCCATGATGGCATGTACATGGTAAAGACCAAGAACATTTCTATTTCCAGTTGGAAGTAAAGTTGCTTAAAGATTCTGTGATCCACAAGGAGAAACATAAATTTGGTTGAAATAATAAGGTATTCCAAATGTCATCTCTGCCTATAAACCATTGCCTTGACTATGTGACATAATTGGAAAACAATTGGGAAAAATACAATTGGAAAGACTTCAAATCTCCTTGTGTTGAAATAAAACTTGACAATAAATTCAATTTCTGCGTGGAAAATAAAGACACATTTGTTAGATATGATAATTGTTAAACTGACACTCGACTCAGATGGTTAATCCCTGTCATCACCTTCATAGAGTATTGAGGGGAGAATCTAGGGGTACAGAGAGTAAAGTAGAGCAAGTGAGTATAACTCAGAAGAAAGGATATTTTTGTAATTCTGATTGTTAAATATCTTTTGTATACTTCAGCAGGATGAAGAGATGGGCATTTACTAATTTAGTCTTGCTCAGAGTGCAAGGGCTAAGCAATGATAATACAAAGTCTCATCTGTGTACCTAACAAGATGCATACACTATTTCCTAATTGCTCTTTGTAACTCATTCCTCAATAATTGCTTATTCATCTTTCCTCCTAATTATAATTCTTTCAATTTGTTCATCAGACATTCTGATTGCCAAATAGCATGCTATAAATTTGGCAATGATTTGACTCTGAGATGAATGATTAGTGATGTACATATTTATTTTATTCTTAAACATTTTAAAAAGCTAATTTAGTCTCAACTTCCTGCTTGAACAATGCAATCATTTAAATGGATTTGAGAGAAAGCACACTTTGTAATAACCTTTAGCTAAGAATACATTTAAGATTTAAGGATTTAAAGTGAATTAATATCTGATTTGCCTTGAAAGTACTCTGATAAACCTCTGTTACTTTATCCCCATGACTGAAAACTTAGGCTATTTTCACATTAGCCTGAGATAAAGTATTAGTGTGATTAAAGAAGTTAATAATACTTCTGCAGATCAATTGGTTTTGACTTATCTTCCAGATGAAATAGAGGATTGAAACAGCAACTAACAGAAACTTTAAAGAAGCCCAGCGAAGAATTTTTTCCTAAGAAATTCTGCTAAGCAGCTCAGATAATAATGGGCACAGCTGATAGTGTACTTTTGTCTACTCATGGATTTCATTTATATTAACAGTGAGTATTAATTTAATATTTTGTCATAAAAGATTTTCTAGTGATTATGATTTTTCTTATGTTATTTGTCCTGTCTACAATGGAAGAGTTCAAGTTCTGAGTTTTCACTACTCAAATTATTTGTTGGCTCCTTCAAACTGAATGTTCAACAAATTCCCATACTTTCACCTGCTTGATTAGCCACTTAATATCTCTTTTCAATACTTTTATTAAATATACTTATAAAACACCTAATAAAAGTTTAGCATGTTATCAGAAACTGTACAAATATGCAATATTAAGCACAAATAAGGCAGGGGTTATTTTTCTCCATTAATTTATCTATACATTTTACATCCTGATCACAGACACCCTTCTCCTCCCAGCCCCCACATTACACAGCCCCTTTCCCACTCTCTCCTCCTTTTCTCTCCTGAGAAGAAGGAGGCACTCCATGAGTAACAACCAACCCTGGCACCTCAAGTCACTGCAGGCCCTGGCATATCCTCTCTGACCAATGCCAGACAAAGCAGCCCAGTGAGAAGAACAGGATCTACAGGTCCACAGGCCCACAAGCAGGCAACATATTTAGAGACAGGCCTTGATCAAGTTGTTGGGGGACCCACATTAAGACTAAGCTGCACATCTGCTACATATTTGTTCATGCTCAGGGTGTAGGTGGGGTGTTTGTCTAGGTACAGCCAATTTACGCTCATTCATCGATGGTTCAGTCTGAGAGAACTCCCAAGGATCTAGATTAGCTCTTTTGGTCTTTCTGTGAAGTCCTTGTCCCCTGTGGTGCCCTCAGTCCTTCCCCAAAGTCTTTTGTAAGACCCCTTGAGCTCTGCCCAATGTTTCGCTGTGAGTCTCTGCATCTGTTTCAGCTACTGGGTGGGGCTTCTTAGTAGGATAGATAGTCTAGGCTCCTTTCTTTAAGTATAACAGTGTCATTGGTCTATAGAACCACAGAGGGTAGGTATGGAGTAAAGGACCTGGAGGGGAAAGCAGATACAAAAAGAAAACCAAATAAACAGTTATAGATAGATGGGCATACTGGAATAGGAGGACGAGTGAAGAGGAGAGAGAGGGAACAGGGAGTGATGGCTAAAATTAAGGGCCATTTGAAGGGGAGTATTGAAACCTGATATAGTAGAAGCTTTCTAAAATATATGCATATATGAGGGTGATCTAAATGAAATTGCCAAATAATGGGGGAGGCAGAGACTGAACCTGTCACCAAATGAAGCTTTTAGTACTGGGATTATGTTATACCAATTGAGTTGTTGGTCAAAGGGGTCCAATGGAAACCTCCAAACAACTCAGGCTGTTTTCTGGACTATTGATTGCTTTCCACAAACTGGTGGGGAGGCTTGGTTTCTGAAGCTAACACCTATACAACTCAGTGGACATGGAAAGTGGAATTGGTGTCTACATAGAGCCTTCACCCCTATGTGCTAGCTTCTTTGGTTCAGGAAGGCACTCTTTATGCTACCAACTCAGTTATAAAACCTGTGATCTATAATGATGTGCAAGATATGCTAGGGCAATGGTGGTAGAAAGCTTGTGGGAATAACCAGCCAAAAATTGATTTGACTTAGGTCCACTCTTCAAGGTGGAAACCATACCCAACATTGCTGGGATAACCAAGAACCTAAGACAAACTATCTCTGAAACCTAGGGTAAAACAAAAATAAAAATGAAATGAAATATAAATGTAGTGATAAAAAATGACTCCTAATGATATTTTGCTATACTCATAAATTTTTAAGTGCTTTCTTTAGCTGTCAGGAGAGAAGTTTCATCCTATAGCAGATGGAAATAAATAGAGAGACTCACAGGCAGACAGTATACAGAGAATCAGACCTTGGAATACTCAGATCTAAATGGGATGTCTCCATCAAATCCCTTTCCTCATGTATTTGGGAATCCTTTGGAAGAGGAGGAAAGCATGTTAGATTTAGAGAGGATGGAAGACACCAAGAGAACAAGACACAAGACCATCTAAATCACTCGTGTGAATTTAGAGACTGATGCATTATGCGTAGGGCCTCAACAGGTCTGTATCAGACAGGAACCCAGAGCTGAAAGAAGTAGACACATGCTCTCATTTCTCACCCTAAACTATCTCTACTTGATAACCACTTGCTATCGAAAATTGAGTTTTTTCCAAGGGAATCACATTGAGGACTAAGACCTCTTAAGAGTAGACTGCATGCCCAGCAGTAGGTGGCCAACAGAAAATGAACTCAGTGGCACCTTGGGAGGTTCCTTGTCTCATAATGACCTGTCAGGGAGTTTTCCACTTTTAAAAATCTATCACATTTCTTAATTTTTATTTTATTTACATTCATATTTTTTCTATTTTAACCCTTCTGGTTCTTTGCATATATATTATGGCTTCCAACTTAGTGTTTTTATGGGATTACTGAATGTTCAGTGTATCTCTACTTCTATATCTGTTTTGTCTGCCTTTTCTTGGGGTCTTTTCCTTCTGTTAGTGTGTTTTGTCATATTCTGATGAGTTGGATTTTTGGTTATATTGTACTATACCATATGTTAATATGATATAATTATATATACTATATTATAATTATATATACATACTATATAATAATATATTATATTATTATAATTTCAGTCCTAACCTTTTAAAGCCTGTTTAGTTTTTAATGACATAAAAGGGATGAATCCAGGTGGAAGAGGAGGTAGGGAGAGACTGGGAGGAATAGAATGAACAGAAACCTTAATCAGGTTTAATTATGAGAGAAAATCACTTTAAGTAATGGAAAAGTAAATAAAGAGAAAAAGCAAAAAGGAAAGAAAAAGGAAAAAGTAAAGATAGACAAGAAAAGCACAGTCCTCCTTTTCATCTGGCAATCTATTGTTGGTCTTTCTCATCCCTAAAAGGTTTTGGCCAGCATATATGGTTCTATAGCTTGACCTGTGGTGGTATAACAAGGCAATCTCTCACACTCTTGAATTCATCTCACACTTAAGATCTCTGATTTCTTCTGTCACATCACAGACATATTCTTCTTCACGGAACAGGACATGAACAATGTTCCCACTGGAGCCATTATCCCACCTACCGAAAACTTCAAGTCTATTCAGTTCCACTTGTTTCTATTTCCTAATTGTGTCTTTCCTTCCCACCATTGTCAGTTGCTACTCATTAGGTTTTTGTTTGTTTCATTGCTTGTTTTGTTTTATTTTGTTTTTGTTGTTGTTTTACCTTTGTTACTCAAATATGTCACTAACATCACCAACTCTGTAGGTTCTATGATTCAGATTACAAAAGTTTCAGCTATTATTTGACTTACTCTATCTCATCTCACAAGTCTGCAATTGCGATCAACCACCTACAGTAGCTTAGCCCAGTGCTTTGCCTGTCTGAAAATCCTTTCTAGGGATCCCGCCTCTTCTATTCTCCTGTCTCCTCCCCAAGAACAACTCTTAGATTTTTTTTATAATATTAACCTTGAAAATTTTTCTCATTGACCACTTACTAGAAAACTAGCTCCATAGCATGTCTTTATAATTAAAACAGACAATACTAAGGATAGTATTAGCTTCTTCTGAACATTGTTCTAAATTTTTAAATTTTTCTTTTTGAGATTAACATATAATCCTCTCCTTTTTCTTACCCAAAACTTTTTATGTACACCCTCCTTTTTTTATTTTAAATTTCTGGCCTCATTTATAATAGATGCTGTATGCGTGTGTGTGTGTGTGTGTGTGTGTGTGTGTGTGTGTGTGTGCGTGTGTATGTAGGTGTTCATATTTGTGTGTGTACATATTCACATATATTTGTAAACATATACAGTTCATTCTGAACAATGTCATTCACATGTATGTGCTGAGGGCTAACCATTTAGTTTTAGGCAGCCAGTTGGTATGGTGTTACCTGAAGAGGACTCTTTCTCCCACTCTGAGAAATCCACAGTTGTTTGTAGCTTTTTGTGCAGTATTGATGCCTTATAGTCTGTATATTTCCTACTTTGGCAAGCTTATTATTATCCTAGTTCATCTCATTTTTAGCAGGTTATATTGCTGAGATTTCTAAAGACTTCAGTGTGATAAATTATAGAATTTCCACCAGAATTCCATTAAAAAAAAACCCTGCTACTTGAATTTCAGAAGTGGAAAAATATCTTGCCCAAGGTGTTGAGAAATATATTGAAGAACTCATAGGTCATATCCATAGTTCATGTGTTTAACCAATATTTAAGAAATTGAGTAGTGTCTAGAATTTGTTACAACTTCATGAAATGTTTGATATTTAATATTATCATTTCAAATGCATTTAAGGAAAGGCCAATTTTCAGAACCTTGGTTATGTGTTCAGAAATAGCAAAACCAATATCAAAGTGTTTGTGAATCTTCAATGTCTTTCCTTTTTATAGTATTATGAGATGTAGGAAACCTCAATTCAAACATATAAATCTGTATGTACTTTCTTTGGTAGTTAGGTTTCTGGTTTAGAAACTTAACACTTCACATCATGGCATGACATAGAAACTTGACATTGATCACATCATTTAATTGATTTAGAGAAACAAATGCATTGTGTGCCTGTGAAGTTCTAGTGTAATTCTGGAGCTTCTAGGATACAATGGTGCACGACGAAAATGACCAGAATCAAGGGAGGAAAAGAAACAGGGACAAAATAGAAAAATAACTGTATAAGCAGACACTTGGTACTAATTAGAGATTGGTCATGTAGACCACACTGTCATTACCAAAGCCATTGAATCCTGGGCTGCTGGAGATCACCATTGATCTGAACCCTGGATATTGTAACATCCATCTCAGAAAATTTTTAATGAGGTCCTATGCCTAATCTTTTTTCAATAAAATTTCTCTGTACTAAGTTGTTGGCTTGGTATAGTTTTCAAGAATATTGCTGATGAAAGACTTGTGTCTCTCCTAAACTTTCCACTTCAAAGAAATGCTTAAAATCTTTAATTTCCAATATCTTTTGGAGATAAGGTCTTTGCAGTATTATTGAATGAAAAAGATGACATTAGTATAGGACTTAATCTAATCCATTTTCTAAAGGAAAAAGTAGTTATAGGTGTGAGTAGAGGGAATAACCTAGAAGACAAACAGATCTCAAAGTAATACATTCCTCACAGCCCTTAAAAGAGCCAGTCAACTCAGTTGATATCCTTGTCATATACTGTTCACATCTAGAGCTTCAATAATGGACATTTCTCTTGTTTATACTACCTGCTGCCTGTATTGCTTTATTTGTTACAGCAGCCCTAGCAAAGTAATACAGACTTTAAATGAATTTAGAAAGAAATTGTTACTAGGTCTGATGGTTGCTCATTAGCACTCAGGATATTGGTTCCTGTCATCATTGGAATCAGTTTTAGTACACAAACACTGCTACAAGTCTGGATTCTTCTTCAACATGTCTTAACACTCTCTCTCTCTCTCTCTCTCTCTCTCTCTCTCTCTCTCTCTCTCTCTCTCTCTCTCGCCATGGTGATGTAGAGCTTGATTCCTGTAATAACATAGTCTCTTTACAAAAGGAATGTCAATGTGCAGATTCTGCATGCTGAAACCTAATGAAGGATTTGGATCCTTCAGAATATTTTATTTCTGGAAAAATCCATTTAAAAACAACGTGTAACCTTGCACTGAAAATTCTCTGGTTAGATAACAAAATATTTCTCTTTATACCTATCCTTTTTTGGTTTTCTTTTTCTGTAAATTAAAGTTATATGAAGCTGACTCTTAGGTTCAGGAACCTGTGTGATATATTTTATTACTTTATAATTCAATTTTCCCATTTAATTAGTCTCCAACTGCAGTGGACTAAAATATCTAAAATAACTGTCTTTGTCATACTAAGTCTCCTAGGATAATATACCATCATCTCTTCATAAAATCAGCATCATAGAATGTTTTCCTTGATCCCAGAGTCTCTTGCTCTTCCTTATTCATTAGACAGAGCATTGAATCTACACTGTAGGTTGGTTCTATGGAGCAGTTAGGTGTTTATTGACTTACCATAGCCCTTGGAATAGAGCATAGGAATGCTTTTCCTAGCTTACTAAGTTCTTGACTGTATGGTCTCTATGGATGTCACATAATTTTCTTATCTCTGACCATACAAACATTTGGATTTGATTTTCTTCTTTCTTTTATGTTATCTTTGGGATTCATTCTATCTAAAAGCCATTGCTCTTTCTTATTAGTCTTGAGAATTTCTCTTTTATCCAATGTTTTTGATTCAGATATAACAGTTCAGTGTCTGACTTTGTGTATATGTATTATTTCAATTAGTTAATAATTTACCTCAGCCTCCTCATCTGTAAAAAGGAAAGGTAGTAGAACTTTTTAGTGGTGCTATTGTATGAACAGTTAAGCTTTATATAAAATGCTTGTAATAGCCAAGAGATTATGTTCAGCAATAAATAAGAGATAGTCATTACTATTCTTACTTTATTTTAGTGAGGTCTTCCTATTGTCTTGATTCTAAATTTAAAAAGAAATTTTGGCCATTTTCATAACATACACAAATTTGCACAAGGGCATATTTTGTCAGACCAGCCATATTTCTTAGGGTTCACAATTGGGTAAAACTGATAACTATTTCCTCCTTTGGTAACCTGCATAGAACTTTATAGCACTGTGAAAGATAGCCAGTAGGGATGATGCTTACAGGGCAAGTATCAACTTGATTTTTTCATGTTCAAACTCCAGTATGTAGTGTCTTCAGCAATTGAGTTTTAATGTCAAGTTCTGGAAGGTAACTATGAGCATTGGCAATAGTTTATAATATTTAGGGATCTGTGTGTCTCCACTGACCAATGACTCCTAAAGAGATAATCCATTCCTGAGTTTTTATTTTCTAGCAGAATGTATCTAGTTGGGTTGCCATCTCTTTGTTGTAAGGTAATTTCGTCAAGGAAATATTTGTCTCTCTTCTTTGTCTCTGCTGCTCTCTCTGTCTTTGTCTATCTCTGTCTCTCTGTCCCACCATTATATTAATGATTATAATGCCTTGTCAGGCATCAATAAGAGAAGAAGTCCTTGGTCCTATGAAGGCTCAATGCCCCAGTGTAAGGGAATGCCAGGGCAGGGAGGCAGGAATGGGTGGGTGGGTGGGAAACCCCCTTATAGAATCAGGGGTAAGGAGGATGGGATAGGGAGTTTCAGGGGAAACAAAGAAAGAAGATAACATTTTAAATATAAATAAAGAAAATATCCAATAACAAAAGAAAATTAATTCCTCATATTTTTTAATACCTTTTACTTCTAAATTCATTTATTAGAATTTGGTCCTCTGACATGTGACTAGGAACCATCTCCTACATGTGTCCCACACTATAATACAATCTTTTGCAATTAAATGTGTAAAATAAGCACTTTATAAATTAAACAAATTACCAGAGATGTTGCAACATGTCACATTTTGGGCAGATGTTAAATCTGTTGATGTCTAGCCTTTGATGTGTGGTTTTAAGATGTACAGAAATTCATAACCGTAAGCTGCCTTTGGTTGAACTCTCAGGGTGGACTGCTGACTTCTCCATTGTCAGTGTTCAAGTGAGAAGAACAATAAAAATAATAATAACAACCAAGTTAAAAGTTTAAAACTCAGCATAACCTTAGACTAACTTGGATTTGGGTTTAAATATTTTATTATCTCATTAAATAGAACAGTGTACGTATTAAATTTTAAATGTTAAATTTTATCATTAATTAGAATTTTTATGTAGTTGAGGTACATATCTGGCAAACACTGAATATGACATATTAGAAAACCAAGGAAGTAGATGACAATCAATTTATATAATTTAAACATTAATTGGATCAATTTTATCCTGTGAAATCTATTATGTTAATTTACTGATAACTGAGTGTGTGTGGCGGGGGCAAGCCCTAGGTATTCTTCTTTTATCTTGGTTCCTCTTGAGGTAGCAGAGAGGGAAGAGTGTTGTTGGGGGTAAGACTTGGTCACACCAAATATTAAGGGTTGCTGTATAATAAAACTTTTGCCTAGTAGCTGATCTGCCTTCTGGGTTCCTATAAGGAAAGAAACGGTTTAACCTCTTCATAAAACAGCAGGAGATTAAGTAGCCTTGGTTCTATCTCCAGGAACTGCAGGGCTCTAACTCCCAGCTTCCCATTTGAAGTCACTGAAGAAAAAGGGACATTTTGAAAAAAGTGGTTTTAGCCTTTCTTTCTTTTTCTTTTTTCCTTTTAATTTAATTTTTAAATCTTTTTTATATCCAGTTGTTATCTCCCTTCTGATATGCCCTATGATAATTCTGCATCCCACTCCTCCTCCCCTGTCTTTAAGAGGATGTCCCAACCTCCCCACACTACTCTACCCCACCCCACCCTGCTAGGCCTCTCCACTCTGGGGTTTCAAGTCTCCCTATGGTTAGGTTCCTCTTTTCTCACTGAGGCCAGACCAGGCAGTCCTCTGCTATATATGTGTCTGGGGGTTCAGACCAGCTAGTGTAGGCTGCCTGGTTGGTGGTTCAGTGTCTGAGAGATCTCAGGGGTACAGGTTAGTTGAAACTGCTGGTCTTCTTATAGGGTGTCCCTCCAAACTTTTTTCGGCCTTTCCCTAGTTCAATCACAGAAGTACCTGACTTCAGTCCATTGGTTGGGTGTAAGTATCTGCATCTACCTCAGTCAGATGCTTGTTGGACCTCTCAGAGGGTAGCCATGCTAGGCTCCTGTCTGTAAGCACACCATAGCACCAGTAACAGTGTCAGGCCTAGGAGTTTCCTCTCAAGATGGATCCAAATTGGGCTGGTCACTGAACCTCCTTTCCCTCAGGCTCTTCTCCATTTTTGTCCCTGCAATTCTTCTAGACAAGAAGAATTCTTGGTCAGTTTTTGACTGTGGGATGGCAACCTTATTCCCTCACTTGATGCCATGTCTTTCTATGAGAGGTTGACTCTACAAGTTCCCTCTCCTTACTGTTTGGCATTTTATCTAAGGTCCCTTCCTTTGAGTCCTAAAAGTCTCTCACCTCCAGCTCTATGGTACATTCTAGAGGGTTCCCCGACCTCTCACTTCTCAAGATTGCTTATTTCTATTCATTCTGCTGGCCCCCAGGACTTTATTCCTGTCCACTCCCCCTGACAATACTTGATCATGTTCCCCTGTTCACCACGCTGCCCACTCTCCTACCCATGTCCCTCCCTCTCTTTGCCCCCTGTGATTGACTTCTTCTCCTTCCCAAGTGGGATTGAGGCATCCTCACTTTGGCTCTTCGAGTTGCTCACCTTCTTGAGTTTTGTGGATTGTATCCTGGGAATTCTGAACTTTTTTGGCTAATATCTACTTACATATCATAAATGTCCTTTTGTGACTGAGTTACCTCACTCAGGATGATATTTTCTAGTTCCATTCATTTGTCTGCAAAACTCATAAAGTCCTTATTCTTAATAGCTGGATAGCATTCCATTGTGTAAATGATCCACATTTTCTGTTATCATTCTTTCATTGTATGACATCTGGGTTGTTTCCAGCTTCTGGCTATCACAAATAAGGCTGCTATGAACAGAGTGGAGCATGTGATCCTATGGCATGGTGGGGCATTTTAGGGGTATATTCCTGAAAGTGGTATTTCTGGGTCTTTTGGTAGATCTGTTTCCAATTTGTTCTTCAGTCCTCCAAACACTTTCTACAAAAGTTCTTCTCCCAAAACATACTCTCTAAAAGTTCCCTCTGTTCTCTTCTTCTATGTTTGTACTTCCATCTTTTCCTCCTCCTCCTCATCCTCCTCTTCCTCCTCCTCCTCCTCATCTTCCTCCTCCTCTTCCTCATCCTCTTCCTCTTTCTCCTCCTCCCCTTTTCCCTCCTTCTCCCCCCCTCCTCTAAAGTCACAGTAATGCTCTTACTCTCAATACAATTACTCCCAATGCTATATGTTTACTTCTAGGTTCTTCTTGAGTTCTGTCTAAAAAGTTTCCTCCTCTTTCTTTGTCCTCAGCACTTATACATCTTTCAGAATATATAATCACATGGTGAAAGTTCACCACAAGTTTACACATAAATTCAAATCACAAATTGAATAAGAAATTTACAGCAGAGAATAAAGACTAATTATCTGGCTAAACATTCATCATCTGTCACCAGCTCTACAGGTTCGTGGAGAGTTAAAAACCATGACTTTTGTGACTAAGTCATTAGTGATGTTTGTACAGATAAACACAGTCAATATTTTATCCTCTATTCTTGCACCTATAATAAAGCGTGAGTTTCTTTTTTATGATATTTGGTTAATTGTTTTACAACCTCTTGGAATGTGCTCAAAATTGTAGATGCCTGCTTGTTATCTCAGAAGCAATTAACTGGTGACAGTTGAAGAGTAGCAAGGTTCTTACTGCAATTTTGATTATCAGAGAAGACTTAATATCAGTTCTATTATAAAAGAGCTTAATAATTACTAATATAATTTTAGGAATTCTTATAGGACCATCATTAAGAATTAAGAGGTCATCTATTTGTCTATATAGTATCACTACATGACAGTACATCTTTGTTCTGCAGAAATTGCTAAAAAGTGTAAGCTAATACTTAATGATTATTATATATATTTTATAATAACAGAAAAGGCTTATTAATAGCAGTAATCTTTCTTAAAATTAAATTTCCTGGGCCTTGTCTGAAGAAGCAAATCTATCATAAATTTTAATACATGGCGGAACCATCTCAGGAAGATCACCTGCTAGTATTTAGCTTCTCCTTGGTGGTTCCTGGCAATTGATATTGTGCCACATACTAGATCAATCAGTATGCAGTACATGAGAATAAACCTTCATTTAGCCAGTAAGAGATTTTTTTCCCTGTCCTGATCTTCAATTGTTGAATGTCAAGCTGATTATCATGATGTATATAATATAGAATAAAAGCAAAATAAAAAAAGACAGAAAATCATGGTGTGTTTCATTCTGGGGACCAGCAAGTTTATGTGACACACAGTTAAGGAAACAAGATTCAAACAATAGAAAAAAAATACTTTGCAAATTCCTAAGCTCCTAGAAGTTTTTGTTTAGAATAAAGATGATTTTTTTTTTACTGGGTCAAAAAAATAAAGAGAAAGGGAAAAGGAAACATACAAAAGAAGAAAGAGAAATGATAGAGGTGATATCAAAATTAACTACATGACATCAGAATTGCAAGTAAAAATGTATCATAACTGTTATGTGGTTTGCTAGATTTTCTTGGAATGTGATCCAGAGAAAAATAAATAAATACTTTATTACTTGATAAAATTTAGGCTTTACAAAGACAGCTTGACTCTTAAATTTCAAAGCAAGAAAACAGCACAGAGGAGGAGTACCTAAATTGTGATCAATTTGGACTCTGTATCTCTGAAGGTCAAGGTTGGAACCCTACTGAGGGACCATCTGGAAGTCGTTTTGGAAAATCTAATAGAAAGACTGTTACCATGTTCATCAAGGGCTGCAAGTGTTACACACATGGAATCAATAGATCAACATCTGGGGGAAAACATTTGTAACATCTAATGATAACACCACATTACATAGTATTAAACAATGCTCTTACCCATTAATATAATCAAGTTCTTATCTCTTGCTACTGAACCTTGCAAGTATTTAAAGTTTGCATGTGCTGAAATGGCCATGATATCCAAAGCAATGAAAAATATAATAAGAATGGTTTGTATGGCTGTCTCCCAGGCTTGTGGAAATCAGATTTACACTTTTAAAGGTGGTATCTTTAAAGACGGGTTAAAGTTTATGGATTATGACTTGCAAATTTGTCTACTATATTTCAGTTTATTTCTTTTGCTTCCTATATAAGTTACATCTTTTGTTTATTGGGGAACAGCAATAGAAAGTAGTTACTAAATATCTTCTCATGGGTATTAGGCACAATATTGAAATTAGATGAGATCAAATAAAATTTCTGCATTTTTATTGCTTTAGACTTTTAAAAAAATTTCTTTCTAATTTAATAATACATTCCATTATTATACTGATGTCACTGCCAAATATGTGGTTCCCATGTTTATTTCTTTTTTATTTTAATTATTTTATTTATTACTTTTATTCTTTAAACTTTTTTACAGTCCAGACTTTATCCCCATTCTTGTCCACCTTGTGACTGTACCACATCCCACACCTCCTCCTGCCACCCTCCCATCTCATGAGCATGTCCTCACCCTAACCCCACCCCACCAGAATTCCCCAATCTCTGGGACTCCAAGTTTTTCAATGGTTAGGTGTATCTTTTCTGACTGAGTCCAGATCTGGCAATCCTCTGTTGTATATGTGTTAGGGGCCTCATGTCAGCTGGTGTATGCTGCCTGGTTGGTGGCTCAGTGTCTGAGAAACATCAGAGGTCCAGGTTAGTTGAGACTGCTTATCTTCTTATGGAGTTGCCCTTCTCTTTGGCTTCTTCCAGCTTTTCCCTAATTCAACCACAGGGTTCATCAGCTTCTGCCCATTGGTTTGATGTAAATCTCTGCATCTGATTCTATCAGCTGCTTGTTGGGTGTTTCAGAGGACAATCATTATAGGCCCCTGTTTGTAAGCACATCATAGCATCATTAATAGTGTTAGGCCTTGGGGCGTCCCGCCTGAGCTGGATTTCAGTTTGGATTGTCATTGGGCTTCCTTTTCCTCAGGCTGTTCTCCATTTCTGTTGCTGCAGTTCTTTCAGACAGGAACAATTCTGGATCAGAATTTTTGACTGTTGGATGACAACCCAAGATCATAATCTGTAAAATGGTAATAACATCTTCTTGATAGTGTCATAAATATTGAATGAATTGATATTAAGTAATAGTAAAAGCATCTGTTATGTAAAGTAACCATTCAAAAATGGAAAGTATCATTATTCCATTAACTTCATCATGCTTCATATTTAATTACTATTATCCCTCAAAGGTCTACGTTGTTTGTTTGAGACCAACTCTCAAGTAACCCAGGATGGCCACAAGTTTGCTATGTAGCCAAAGATAGCCTTTAACTCCTGATCCTTATGGCCTCCACTCTGTAGTTTAGGATTACAGGCTGAGTTGTTGTGCTAGGTTTATGTTGTGCTAGAGATTGAACACTGACATTGTGCATGCAAAGCAAACTCATCTAAATGCAAAGGACCACATTTTGTCTCAGTTTTATTACTTATATTTTATATGTGATAAAAATAAATTTTGGAATATTATATCATAGCCCAAAATTACCATGGATGGGTTTTAACCAGATGAATGATTCCAAAGTGCTTCCCTTTCTGCATCATTGTGCCAACTGTTGATACTTAAATCCTCAACTTTTTTGTCTGTCTGTTCTTTAAATCAAACGTGCCCTTCTAAGGGGAAATGCTGTGATTAAGCAGTTTTCTAAATTCTGTTTCCTGGCATACTTTGGGTACTGGGAAGTGATGACTTGTAACCTCCCTTGTTTTGTATACATTTTCCTAATGATGCTTTTAAGCTGGGATGTTGCTTGAAGGCTAATTCTCTTGGAGACTAGAAATAATCTTTTCTTTCTGATATACTATGCACATTATAATGTGCCACTTGAATGGGCATAAACAAAATTTGTTATATTTTAATGAAGAAAATGAACCAGTTTATAAGGTACAAGAATGCTACTGATGGATGTGGGGACATGTCCAACCAATAATATTCAAGTAGAAATGATGAGTATAGGCAATCCACTAAAAGTGTAGAGAGCTTGTACTTGCTTCCTATGAGGAGACATTTGTAGAACAAATTCTGTGAACAATTTTCTATTCTCTGAGATCTACTTGGCTGCATACCATCTTTGTCTTATTTCCTTTGTCCTCCTTTTTTTGTTTTGTTTGAAACATTTTTTCATAAGGAAGAACTCAAGACCTAGAAATTGAAAGATGCAATTATCTTGGTATAGCCTGGCAATTCTTTTTCTGTTCTGTTAAAGGGAATTGAAGAAGTACTGTGGCTGATAAAAAAGAAAATGTCAGGATGATACACGAAAACCAAACAGTATTTCAACAACTTATTTAAGAAAATTATGTGGTAGGGGAAGAATACACAGAAACTCAAAGCCCAATAAAAGTCAAGGATTTCCTGCAGAAGAGATAATGGAGAATCATTAAGCTATGTCAGAGCTAAGTAAATAAAAAGATATGAAAAATACGATTTCAGAGTTTATGTGCCAAGTTTGGGGTAGAGGTTTTAGAAGATAATTGAAGTACTTGTGTATAGATGTTATGCTATGAACTCAAGGGTATACACAGTCTGTTTACATTCTAAAGCCTGAAGGTGTCTCTTCTGTAAATGAAGAAGACCCTTGATTATCATTGAACTGCTAGAGAGCAACTCTAGGACATTAACACTTAAGTGTCTCAACACTCAAGCTATAGTGAGCTATAGAATTCACAATGTACTATTAGTCCTTGAATAAAAATGCTACATTTAAAAATGTTTCTTTTGAATGTTACATCTACTTCAAAATTACCCCGTTGAAATGTCTTTGCATACATCATAGCACAAAAATTATTAGTAGCCAAAATAGATCTATTCCCTTCCCCCAAATAATCCTCTGCCATTTCAAAGACATTTTTTTTAATGAAAGGTCTATGATTTGTCTCAATAGGAAGTGAGAACTTAGCCAGGTTGGGCTTTGTAACCATGGAAACAAGCTGTAGGGGAGAGTGTTGACTGAAATAAGCAAAGTAGAGGCTCTAGTTAGGTGCTATTTTAATTCAGCTCCCTACCATGAGATCTCAATATATGTTACTTTATAATATCCCAGATTATTTCTTTATAGAACTTATTAGACCCACATGGATGTGGGCAGCACAAAGCACAAGTATTTTAAAGTATTTTTAATAATATATTTATTCCAAAATTCATGAATACAACCTGCTCAGATTGTATAACAATTACAGAAAAAGAAGCCATGAATTTGTGACAGAACAGGGGAATATGGTGTATGTGAAGGAGGGTAGGAGGCAAGAAAAGAAAGGGAGAATGATGAAATTTTATCCTAATTTCAAAAATAAAAATATTTAAAGCAAACTATTTGTCATCATCATCGGCAGCAGCATTATTGTATGTATACATGTGAACATGGTATGTTTGGAGGTTAGATGAGAGCTTTATGTAGTTGATTCTCTTCTTTCTTTGTTTAGAACTAGGACTCAAACTCAGATACTCAGGCTTCTGCTACAGGTCCCTCTAACTACTGATCATCTCTATGAATGCATAGAAGAGGTTTGTTTTATTTTGTTTTGTTTCCTTTTGAGGTGTTCAGTGCTGGGAATTGAACACAGGTCTTCAAATCAGACATAAGAGACAAGCTCTACTCTTCAAAGCGCATGCTGATGTTCACAGGTTTGTTTACATGTTCTAACTTCTATATGTGCCTGCTTCTCTCTCGTAATACTCCAAATGGCCACAATTTTCTCCTTTTTTTTCCATTATGTAACTTCTCTGCTATTCTTTGAGTACAATTACATTAGTTCTGTTTTTCTTCAGTTTTCCTTTCCTGAAATATATAATTTGTAGGAGAGATATTACCTAAGTTCCAGTATATGTACTCATAGAATATCCAACTGTGTGCCTCTGTGTTCCACACAAGTTATCAATTGCCTTGAAGATAAATGTTCACTTAGTCCTTGCTACCTCCCAAAATTGAGCAAGTGTTTGCAAAGTGAAACTAGAAATTGGATTGACCAACATATCCACCAGTAATTTATGGAAAGAAAAAAAAACCAATCTTTTAAATCCATAATTATTTTTGGATAAATAAATATTTAAACGTCTATATTGAAATCTCAACTACATTGCTAAGATCACTTGATATATGTCCCCTAAATTCATTGGAACACAAATGTACTCAAATTGAAATGAATAATAATATCTATACTACATTACAAAATTGCTGTTGTAAGGTTTCTACAAAAACAATAGTTTGTAGTCCAAAAGAATCTTGCTGTAAAGGTAAAATAAAATTTCAGATTGTGGGCTATGCCAAAGGTCTAAAATTACATAAAAGAAAAATTATATTAGAATGTTCTTCAAATATAACTTTTTTTCCTTGTAAAGTGTGCTCTTTGGTACAAATATTCAATACACTAAGTTTTAACATAAAAGTCTTGTTAGGGAGATGGTTCAATGGATAAAACTCTAGTTGTATAAGTGTGTATCAACTGAAAATTCCCTTCTTTACTAAAGGCAATATAAAATGTTTTCAGGTGACTTAATGACAAAATTATGTTTCACTAATTGATATTTTCTGCATCGATAAGAAATCCGATATGCATGTGGTAAAACACCTCTTCATATCATGCCAAAAACCAAGTAAAAGTTAAATGAAATATTAATTTTAATATTTGGTGGCATTAAAAATTAAGAACAAAGTATAGGAATAACAGAGCAGACCAAACAAATAAGAACATTATAGGGATAAATCCACTAATATTAACAGTTACATTAAAAAAAAATCATTGTTTCACATTCTAATTAACACAAAAGACTAAACTTTTAGGATAAAAGGTAGAGAAAAATCATTCAGACACACTTAAAATATAAAAAAGAAGATTAAAATAGTGTATGGAATAAAAAGATAGAAAGTGAATGAAATAAGAAGAAGGCTGGTATACTTTTATAAATATCATCTAAACTTAAAAGAAAGATTATTACTGTGCAATGGTGGTAAACAACTCATTAGAAGAAAACCACAAATGTAAGGTCTATGTACTTTATAAAACAGCCTTAAGGTATGTAAGTCAAAACCTCCAAAATCAGAGAGCTACGTTTTTGTTTTTTTTTTTTATAGGGAATTTTTAACAACTGTCTTTCAGTAATTTATAAAGCAACAGGAAAAACCTGGTAAGGACATAGATAAACTTTTATTCCATTTAGACAATGATCTATGATAACTGTGCTTTTGGTTTTGAATAAGTTTATTCCTCTCATCCAAGCCAGAAGTGACAATGCCATTAAGGAAGTATTTGGTTTATATGGCTTAAGGAGTGAGTTGTTTTTGTGTGTAGAGGAAGAGATATCAGAGTTCCCTCTATTTCTACCTGATGAAAACACTTTGAGATGTTGCCTTCTGAAAACAGAAATTCTGTCTTACTAAGGAACAAATCAGGTGGCACCCTAACTGTGCTTAGAAGAGGTTTGAATCCTTCAGGGAATAGTAGTTAGTGCAAATCACCATGAATACATTTCTGATCAAATACTAGGCTAGGATTTAGTCTTTTCTTTCAGAAAAAAAATTATTAACTCTTCTTAGAGATCATGTAAATGCAAACCAAAACTACTTTGAGAGTACATGTTACACATGTCAGAATGGCTAAAATTAATAATACAAGTGACAGCTTGTGCTGACAAGGATGTGGAAAGAGAAGAATACTCCAACATTGCTGTGGAAACTTGTGTAACCATTATAGAAACCACTATGGCAGTTCCTCAGAAAGAAGAAAATAGATCTACCTCAATATCCAGCAATACCACAGTTGAGCAGATACTCAAAGGATGTTTAAATCTACTATAAAAACATTTGCTCAACCATGTTCATTGCTGCTCTATTTATCATAGCCAGAAACTGGAAACAATATTCATATTTTTCAAGAGAAGAATGGATATAGAAAATGTGGTACATTTAACCAACAGAGTATTACTCTGCTCTTAAAACAATGACATGATGAAAATTTCAGGCATATGGATGAAACAAGAAAAATTCATCTTGAATGAGGTAACCCAGACCCCAAAAGATAAATGTTGTGTGATAGTTTGTATTTGCTTATATCTGGATTTTATCCATTAAATAAATGATAACCACACTACAATCAGTAGACTCAGAGAAGTTATGCATAAAGGAATGGACCAGAAGGAACACACAGAACTCACTGAAGGGAGGAAATAGAATACATTTTATGGGTGGACTGGAGCCAGGAAAGGAGGAATGAGAACAAACATATCAAGTGAGAAGGGAGAAAGAAGATAGGATTAAGGAAGGGAATAAAGGAAGGGGCAGCCAGAATAGAAGAGCATTGGAGGGGCAGTATGGAAAACAAATGCAATGTATTTTCCTATAACACATGAAATGATCCTAATGAAGTCTCCAAATAATGAGAGAGACAAAATCCCTACTGGCTATCTCTTGTCACTAATTGAAACTTCCAGTAATGGGACTAGGTTTTATCAAATGAGTTGTTGGCTGAAGGAGTTCCATAGAAATCTTCAAATAATTTAAACTACTGTCAAAGCAATAGGTTTCTCTCCCCAAACTGATAGCAATGCCTCATTTCTGAAAACAACATCCACTCAACTCATTAAACATAGAAAGGTAAAGCTGATGCCTATGTAGAAACTTCACCCCAATATTCTAGTGTCTATGACATGACTAGATAGTCTTCAGAGAAGTAAACACCAGCCCTACCACAAACCTTTGATCTACAATCTGTCTCATCTGCAACATTTGATAGGGCAATGATCACACAAACTTTATGTAATGAACTCGTGTCTGATTTGACATAGGTCTACTGCATGTGACAGAAACCATATCTGATACTGCTTGAATGGCTAATAACCAGAGTCTAAATCTCCTAGACACCTAGAGTAAAACCACATATTACTTGTCTGAAACAATAATAACCACAAAACCAAACAAGAGTAGTGTGACAAAATGACTCCTGTGGATATTCTGCAATACTTATGGATCAGAGACTTTATTCAGCCATCATCAGAGAGAGGTTTTCTCCTGCAACAGATGAGAACAAACATAGAAACTTGCAGCTAGACTTTATGCTTCTAATTAATTTTTACCTTGACTTGCAGATACATATAAATAATTTTGACAGTTCTAGCAGTGAATTTGCATAAATACAGCATACTTTTAAAATTGTATCTTTACATAGTTTACACTTTCTATGCTTCCTGGAAAGAAATATCTAATCTGGCAGTCTAACACTCACAAACATTTTCAGAATTTACTTAGGTTCTCTTTAATCTTACTTAAACAAATCAACTCCTTAAAAGCTACAATATTTTTTGAAAGGCATCATGACATGCTTGATAGTAAATGCAAAATAAATAATACACATATCATGCTAAATAAGAAATCACTCATAATAAATAATGTGCCATAAATTTATCCAGTTTCTTTTATATCACTATTTGACAAATAAATTGTTATATTCTCTAAACTTTGAAGTAAAAAAGTAAAACTTTGGAGTCAAAAAGTGCATATGAGCATCAAATTTGAATAGAAGTGATATGTACCACCCCCTGATTGGCACATATATAATGCTATGAATCCACATATTCTTGTCTTATCTGATTAAAATATTGTGTTAAATATAGGGCTTGAGATGTGGTTCAGCATCCAGAAAGCTCAAGATTTGCCCCCTAGGACCACATTAACTGGACACTATAAGACTTTGAATTACAAGCAGGGGGATCAGAAACTCAATGTAATTTTCAGAGACACAGTGAATTGGAGGCCAGCATGAGCCACCACCAAAACAAAAGAAAGTTATAGATGTAGGTGATGCAAGATGGGGAAGACTATAGGTCTCTGAATAGTACAATTCTTTTTAGTTGTTCTCTTAATAAATATGCTCATATCACATTGTACTGTGATATGAGGAAAAGACAAATTCTTGCCATTTTAAATCACTAAGATGTTGAGGGGTTGGTTGCAGCAAGCAGCTATACTTCCACTGATATACTTCATATAGACTACAGTATAAAACAAAATAAAATATACCAATAAGCTTAGATAAATGTATTATTAAGTAATATTTTACCAAAGCTTGGAGTGATGGAAATATTTCAAGAATGTCTTGGTCTGCTAGAGCATAGCCTGAGAGCCACTGCTTATGAATGAAATAAGGATTGAGTTCTGTGATAAAACCTTGTCATGTTTGATAAAACCAAGTACAGATTTATCTGTACTTGATTTGAACCCATATGTAGTCAGGAAGATAAATATTTCATTTGACAAGAAAAGGATATAATTCACTTTCAAAGGAGGAATGAAGAAACCTAGTAATGGCACCAGATAACTAAAGCATGCATAGACATGCTTATGTAAGATGAGGGGGTCACATTTTACCACACACTATCAACATTTTATAAAGCTTGAGTAATTGGAAAAATGTGGTATTGGTTTAGGAATACATTTATCAATGCTAAGTAATAGAGAATCCATATGTGGATATATATGTGTGAAGTCTGTTGTATAAATGAGATTGTGGCAAAAGATTAGTCATGTGACTGGAAACTAAATTGCTAAATTTATATAAAAATGGATACTACTTTAATTATTTAGAAATATAAACTCTAGAACAAAATTCAGCAAAGGATTCACAGGCAAAATCTAGGCTAATGCTTGTTTAGCATTTTATTGAAATAAAGCCATATATTTGTATATCTTCTTAGCTTCTTCCATGTGACAATGGTAGAAATGAATAGTCAGAACAAAAATAACAACAGTTTCAAAGCCAAAAGTATTTGTTATCTAGATCTTTACAAAAAAGTTTAATATCTCTGTTGTAGATGAATTCACAGATTAAATACTAAACCTAAAGTATAAAACATTTAATGTCAAACATGTAAATACTTTTTAATATTTCTTAAGAAAAAGCAAAATTTCTCATAAAAAGATGCAATATTACCTTTATTAACTTTTAAGTTACAATTATTCACTTATTGTGCATGTGAGTGTGTGTATTTGCAAGTATGTGTGAATGTTTATGAACATCAGAGGACAATCTGAGTGAGTCAGTTCTCTCTTTCACCATTTGAGCCCTTGGATTTGAACTCAAGTCATGATGTTTCCAGAAGGATCTTTAACCACCAAGCCATTTATATTAAAATAAATTATTAAGTTTCAAAAATGAAGACAAAGGACTAGTTAAAAATGAAGATATTTGTACTGCAGAGTATTGAGAATGGATCAATATGAATAAGACACAGAAGATATAAGCATACACATATCACTAATAAAATAATCTAACAGATATCCCCAAGATATAAAGTGATGGTGTACAAGTGAGCTCTTATATGAAGCACAGGAAATTACAGTTAAGACATCATTAATCAGGGAGCTATCAATCAAAGCTATATCAAACTGTATTTTGTACCTTATTGACAAAAATGTAGACTTCTGACATTACCAAGGTTAAAGAATTTGTATACACAGGATATCGTGCTTGAAAAATATAATCTTATAACTTCTCTGTTATTGGAGATCTGATATCTCCAAATGATGAACATATAATTTATTTATTTGTAGCAATATTTTCAAGAAAAACATCACACATTATTACTGCTCTGAGATCTATGCAAGATATTCCTGTACTTCAGCTCTTTTCCATTCCTCAGAGCTACTATGTACCACCAGACTATCCAGTATAGTGTACTGATTTCTATTCTTTGGGGTATTCGCTAGTCCTTTGTTTCTTGGAAGGCCAGACTGAATGCTCTGAGACGCTTCAAGACCATGCCTTAGAGTATTTTCAAAGCAACAGTGAAGGCCTTTTTCAGGAAGGCCAACTGTCATGCTGATATTTTTTATAGGTATTAAAAATGTTCACATAAATTGGGAAAACACTGAGGTGCTGACATAAACTTTGTGATTATTCAAATTATTTATAAATTGGGGTTCCACAAAAAAAATATTTTAGGCTCTGAAAACTCTTAGGACACCTGACATAACATTAAATTTAAGTAAATGAAGTAAAATAAAACACAATGTTTTAGGAATACATGCAGAATTTATAAAGTACATGCAGAGTTTACAAAGAAAATAACAAAATGATGGATTGGATGAAAACGATTTGGAGAAAGGATGCATTTAGATGTAGGTCATTGTCAAGGTCCTAACTTCTACTCTCAGTGATGGATTTGCAGAGTCTTATTAGATTGTCAAACCAAAGCAAATAAATTAAGCCAAGTAATTCATAAACCAAAAGTTCCTGTATATGTATCATAAAATAAGAAATGTAATAATAAAATTATCTGCACCTGAATCTAAAGAATAAAAACTTAAACAACTGATGTGTGTCAGGGTAAGAAAATAAAATCAAGCAACAGATTTAGTTACATGAAGCATATAACAAATGAAAAATGACATTTTCAGTTTTTGGAAGAGAATATGCTATTTAACAAGATAACTATTTTTATAAGTTAGCTTTACGTATGTTAATTCTATATTCTTTAAAAAGCAAATAGAAAAAAAATAAACTTTAAGAATTAAAGACAAGATAAAATATATATCCTCCAAGAAAGATTTGTAATAAGAAATGTACTATCTACAGAGAAAATATTTGAAATATGTCAGTAGTAAAAATGTCTAAAACTGTTTTATGAAATTATCCTAAAGATTTTAAGAAAAAAATCTACTGTAAAAGATTTTATGGTTATGCACCCAGTGTAATAAACAAAAAAAGTTAATTTCTAATGTTGTGAAAGTTACATCAAATTATGCAAATAAACTGCTTCATAGACAGAAATGGGATGAAAGCAGAGGTATTATTGCTTAGATTAATGGGTGTTGTTCTTCTTGGTACTTATATTTATTTTAAGGTAGTAGTTTAGGGAAGAACAATTTAATTTTAACTATAGATATTCTTAAATGGCCTGGAAACTATACTTCTACATTTCTATTGGAGAGGCTAACAATTTGCCATAGTCATTAAAAGAGAATTTATTGACTTATATAATAATATGGTGACTTTATTTCTGCATCAGAAATGTTAACAATGACGAACAATGAACCAGTACTGTTAATTTTTCATCTCCAACTCCTCTATTTTGGCTCTGTTTGTAAGTTCACTCACCTAAGAAGAGACATATCTATTGTGAGAGAGCCAACCCCTGATGCTATTAATGATATTCTGCCTGGCTTACAGACAGGAACCTGGCATGACTTGACTGTCTCCTGAGAGGCTTCACCCAGTCACAGATGAAAACATATGCAGAGACCCAGAGCTAAACATAAAGTGGAGCTCAGGTAGTCTTTTGGAAGAGTAGGGGATAGAATTGAGCAATACAGAAGGGTCAAGAACAACACAAAAAGACCTGCAGGTACTAGGCCCCTGGGGGATCACAGAGACTGAACCACCCACCAAAGATCGTGCAAGGCCTGGATCCTATACTTTTGTACAGCTTGATCTTCATATCAGTCCCTTAACAACTGTAGCAGGGGCTGTTTCTGACTGTTGTCTTCCATAGGCTTCTCACCTTATATGTACTGCCTGGCTGGACCTCAGTGGGAAAGGATATACTTAGTCCTGCTGTGACTAGATGTCCCAGGTTGTGATGGTAGCCAATAAGGGCTTCTAATTCTCAGAGGAGGAAAGGAGAGTGTGAGGCAGTGAGAGATTTGTTAGGGCAGGACTATGAGGAGAGGAAGAAGGAGGTTGTGGTATGTTCTAGACATAAAGTGAAAAAAATATAAATTAATGAAGAAAAGAAAGGTAGAGAGATAGGAGGGAGGGAAGGAGAGAGGGAGGGAGAGAGAGAAAGAGGGAGAGAGATCTTACTGTTTTCATCACTGTGTTATTTAAGACCTAGATTCCATAATATGTGAAAGCCTTGTCATTTGTGTACCAGCTGAGTGATCCACTCATCACTAAAGGGAATTGTTTGTTCTTGCTGCAGAATACCCTACCATCAGGACGGGCCATACACTCTATCCACACTTACTTGCATAGAATTATCATTGAATTACTTGAAAAGGAAGAGATTCCAATAAATGTCATTTAAATTCTATTATTTACAAACACACACACACACACACACACACACACACACACAAACACACACATGTAGATGTAGTTGCTGAACAGTTGAGAGCCTTATAAGAAGCGCTCACTATATAGCAATAAAGAAAACAATTACAAGTATGTTCATCCCCAAATTACAGGAGAAATAAAACAGAAAAATGTTAACTATATATCTATCAGTGTAATTGAATAATTAGATATTTGATTCTCTTACAATGGAATAAAATCTAACGAAATCACCAACACATATAGTATTTTGGAAAGAACATATTAAAAAGGTACACATATAGCATGGCTGTATTACTGTGAAGATTTCATTATAATTTAAAAGTTATGTCTATACTTATCATGCTTAAAGTTTAGAAATGACAAGCCAAATTGACAAAAGTAAATGTAGAGAAGAGACTCTAGAACAGAGATACAGTGCTATGCCTGCTTAAAGGCAGACAGAAAATTAAGTTATACATTTGATAAGGGTTTTGTATCCTGAATATATAAAGTATTCACAAAAGCTAGGCATGGTAGTACACGCTTGCAATCACAGCATTCTAGATGCTGAGCATGTAATAGTGTGAGTTTGAGAAGTACTTGGATAAACAGAGAGTTCAAAGTCAATTTGAACTGGATTAACAAGGCCCTGTCTTAAAATCCAAGCGTAAGATGTATCTCTGTCGTAAAGTACTTGACTACCATATAAGTACTTTATATTTGCCATACAAGTACGCTGACCATACACTTGAGTTTGATCTCAAACACAGCAACAACAACAAAAAAACAATAACAAAACCCAATAAACCACAGTAAAATGTGAAACACTTTTAAGAACATTGCAATTGTTCATTTGTGTTTTCTTGCTTTCATTTGTGTTTTCTTGAGTAGGAGATGATGTGAAAACCACATCTCCACTAACTGCCTCATACCAGGGTATCTCTCCTTGGTGTTTACATCCCAGGGTATCTCTCCTTGGTGTTTACATTCCAGGTTGTCTCTCTTCGGTGTTTATCTATGAAGTCTTGTGCAGATAATTTCTGCTATGAAAGTCACAAAAGCTTGTAACTCTTACTTATATAAACTAATAATTTGAAAACCAGTAAGTAATTGCATTAAAAAGCATAAAGTTCTACCTATTACAATTTTAATAATAAATGATGGTTTTGGTAATCTATTTGAAAGAATATAATACAGATAATCTTAATATTACCTTGGAATAGAAGTCCAAAAAAAATCAGACCATTTAAACATTAATAAAACTTGGTATAGATTAGCTATAGCTTTATTTGGCTTTTAAAAATAAATACTTATTTGAGGATGATTTTATTATCCACATTTTCTGAATAAATGTTTCTGTGAGTGAGTATCTTATTAAATCATTTCTGTGCAGTTGTATACTGTATTTCCTTGCAAAATCTTACAGCATTGTGAAAAAAATCTAAATAAATCCAAAATATCCAGCATAGGAACATAATCTACTATGAGTGATAATGAAAATGTCTGAGATTAATGGCCAGTCACAGGTACGTAAAAAGCCACAGATGAAGTAGCCTGCTGTTACGATACAGCTAGCTATGGCTACAATTATTCTTAACTCAGCTTCATGTATTTTAATAAATAGCAGTGTCTATATTCTTGCATAATTTGAGCTCCATCACTTTTATATATTGTGCCCTTGTGTGATTTGTAACCATGCTTAATGTATTGTTTCTTAGAGTTTAAATTAAATTATTTGCTTACTGGTGCATAAAAACACAGACTGCTCATGAATATCGGTGATGCATTGTGATGTTTTTGATACATACATACATACATACATACATACATACATACATACATACACACACAGTGGATGCAGTGTTTGAATCAGCCTATCTTGTTATTTATCACTTACAGTGACATAGTAAAAGTCTCTTCTAGATTTTTTTTTAAATGTAGAGTATGTTGTTACGATCTGCTCATTCTATGAAGAAATACCAGAACAACTTGTTAATCTTATATACAATTTTGACTCATTGTTAACCTTCTTTGATTGTTTTTGTTCCTTGTTTTTGGTTTTGAGACAAGGTCTCAATTTATCACCAGGTTGGCATTGGATTCTTTTTTTCTTAAACATTTATTTATTTTCTATGTATGAGTATCTTGCTCACATGTATGTCAGTCTGGCCAACACATGCATGCCAGGTGCCCTCTGAGGTCAGAAGAAGAAACTGGATTCCTTGGAAATAGAGTTATTTGTGAGCCACCATGCATGTTATAGAAACCAAATTGAGGTCCTTTGTAAGAACAAGTGATCTTAACCACTGAGCCATCTCTTCAGCCCTGGCTTTGAATTCTTTTACCCTCCTGTGCAGCCTCCTGAGTTCTGAGATTATAAGCATAAACCACTTTGCTTGGCAACTTCTTTAATTTTAAAGTATTTTTTCTGCATTAACAGCTCCTTATTTGTGTTTTATAATATTGCATGACATTTTAAAATGACTACATAAATCATAACCCGGAAATGATAAGATAAGCAAGTAGACATATAAAATAATGTTCCTTGTTCTCTTTTTGTTCCAGTTCTTAAATGGAGATAGACTCAAATTCTGAAGCTGACAGTGGAGATAAAAATTCTGTACGCTGTATAATGTTCTATTTGTATAAACCAGAAATAGATACCAAGACTCCTTAGATGACAGTACCACTTACTCCGTGGAAATGAGGTATCTTTCCCAGGAGACTCATGGAGGTTGACAGTGGGAAGGGAATTTGAAAAATGGTAGACTTATAATCATGTGTCCTTTTTTCACGCTGATGTTTGTGGATAGAATAGCCATTGTAGTCTATTGAATTTGAGCAATTGGATTTTTATATAATTTACAGCATTATGTTGTGTTTTACTCATTTCACACAAAATCCTAAAATGTTTGTAAAACAATATTTTATGTACAAACTATGCCATTTGTCCCAAACTTTAATCTGGATCCAAACAGTGGGTTTAACATATAATACATACAAACTGAACCAAACAATTCTGAGAAACTCATATTCATGTTTAGTTGTTATTACCTAAGGATCCAGACATGCTCCAAGTTTGTTGGTGGTCTGTTGTCAAATCACGTCAGTGCATATTCTGATTGCCTCAGGGACAAGTGGCAAAACAGCTAGCTTCCAGAACAGCAGACTGCTCTCCATTCTCAACAAACCCTCCCCACCGTCTGCCACCAGTTTACACAGAGCAATGATTAGAACCAGGCTGGTGCAGCGTAGGTAAGACAGAGTCTTTTTGTGATTAAAAAAATACTGCATCTAAAAAGCAAGTCTCCAAACCAATAATACCTGCCAAGATTTAAAATCTGATCCAGAGAACTGAGTTGTGCACACACCTATACTTGCAGAATCTCACACACCTTATAAGTTCCTTCTCTGTGGACCAATTAAATACAATATTATGTTTATAAAAAGCTTTCACATTTTGAAACATGTTTTTGAAGCAATGTAATATACAAAATGGACAAATATTTTAAAATATATTTCAATGATTTCCATATAGTAAACATGTATTTAAATAACACCTATATTCAGAAAAAGAACCAGGAGTCTCCTGGGAAAGATACCACATTCCCTCTGTGTAAGTGGTGTCATATAAGGTGTCTTGGTATCTGTTTCTGGTTTACATAAATAGAACAGTACAGCACATACAGAATTCTTATCTCTATGAATTTTCCCAGAATTTGCTCATTTTCACTGGATTGTATTTAACAAATACACTCCTTTTTAACTATTGTATTGTTTACAATTCCATGATTACTTCTGCCTTTGCCTGTTATCACTAAAGTAGATTCCGCCATGGGCTATCATAGGTAGTGCTGCATGACATCTTTTTGGTGAGTATTATGTGTATATTTTGTAGGATGTAAGCCAAATAAAAACATACAACCATTGGTAAGGCTTTGTGATAGACTGCTAAGTGATGCAGCTGACTACATCAAATTACATTTCCACAAATGGTATGTGAAAGTCTAGAAACTTCATCTCCTCCCTGATAATGGTTTGTCCTTGGTTTATACCATTCTGGTGGACTTTAGTTAATAATAGATCGACCCTCTGTTTAAGTGCTTAATGACTAATTAAATATTGTTGTTTTCCTCGAGAGACAGCTCAAATACTTGTCCATTTACAAGATATTTTTACTGAATAGATATTATTCATTTTTTGAGTAGTTTTAGGTTCATGGCAAAGCAGAACATAACATGTCATTTCTGTATGATTCTTCCTCAAAATATGAGAGCCTCATCCGCCATCCACCCCTATTTCTGAGTGACAGATTCATTATAATCAATAACAGTTTGTTCTGATGCTGCACTGGTAGAGTGAAAAATGTACAGTGATGCTGTGTGCACCTCAGAATTGTTCATTCCCCTGTGAGTCCCCCATGCTCTGATTCTCATCACTTCCTCTCAATCTAAATAGGCTCATCTTGTTTCAATCATCACTATGGTTTCCTCTTCCAGAATATCCTATGATTACACTCTTTTATTTCATGTTCTTACTAGTAGATTTTTTTCCCTGTTAAAATTGTTTTCTTTTAGTTAGTGATATATTTTTAATATTCCTTGATGCCTTTTTGAAATGGGATAGTTCTAATCTTAGGATTTAGAATAGGGTCAATGAGATGGCTTAGCTCACCAAGCCTGACAACTTCCATGTCAGAACCTATATAACCTATATAATAGCAGAACACTAACTCCTGAAAGTTGTTCTCTGGCTTCCATGTGTGCTGCACACACACACACACACACACACACACACACACACACACACACACACGACCCAGTGGTCATGGTTAATTGACTCTGTCGGTCCTCCTGTGGGGTTCCCATCTCCTTCAGTGTCCTCAATCCTTCTATCTACTCTTCATTATGATACCCAAGCTCTTTCTAATATTTGGCTGTGGCTATCTGTATCCGTTTCAGTCAGCCACTGGGAGAGGCTCTCCGAGGATAGTTATGCTAGTCTCCTGTCTGCAAGCATAACAAAGTATCATTAATAATGTCAGGGATTGATATTTGCCCATTCTTCAGATGGATTTCAAGTTGAGCCAGTTATTGATTGGTCATTCTTTCAGTCTCTGCTTCATCTTTGTCTCTGCATTTTTTTTTAGACAGAACAAATTTTGGGTGGAAAGATTTGTGAGTGGGTTGATGTTCTTATCCCACCACTCTGGGGTCCTGCCTGGCTACAGAAGTTGACCGTTTCACTCTGTATGCTGGTGTCTCAGTATTGGTTTCATTTTCAACCTCAAATAACATTGTATTGAGTATTGTTATCTGTGCATCTTCTTTGTTGCAGTATCTGTTTAAATTACTTGTATACATTTTAATATGATTTGTTTGTATATTATAAAGTTCTAAGAATTCTAGGACTTTTATTCCTTTCTCAAGTATGTTCTTCACAAGTGACATATTATTCAGGTGGGCTTTTGTTTATAATACATTGAACTCTCTAGGTTCAATGTTTACTTCATAGGTTTACTGGTTACTTATTGCTTCTCTGAGAAGACAGCTCAATTGTTTTGTCCATTTAAAATATACGTCCCTACTGTTGATATTACTTATTTTAGATTCATAGCAAGGCCTATACAGAACATATATTTTCTATATGATCATATACTGTGGCTTATCTTTAATTCTATTTGTAGTACTTGTTTCAAAGAAGAATTTGTTAGTGTTAATGAATTGAACTTTTAAATGCCTTATTTAATTAGTTGTGTCACTGACATTACATTCAAAACAGTCAAAAAAAGTTATCTAAACCTTTATGTATATTATGGTCTCTTAGCTTTATTCTTTTGCATTTATATTTATATCTATGCTCCATTTTGAACATATTTTTGTCAAGAGTTGCATTTGTGTCAAGATATTTTATGAGTTATAAAGTCCATATTTAGAACTTTATTCATTGAAAAAGAATTAGTCTTTCACCACTGAATTGGCTTAACTTACATGTCAAAAACATGTCAAAGATATTTGTGTAGATCTCTGGGTTTCTTTTTATAATCGTAATTTTTAATTAAACATTTTATTAATGGAATCTACTTGGGAGATACTGTGCCCTTTGGTAGATAATAGTGGGTTTTTTTTGTTTTTGTTTTTATGAATGATATCTTTGCTCAATCTATGTTTTTAACTTCCATTTTCATTTTTTGTAAAAATGTTTAACTTTTGGAGAATATCATACACAAGTACTGTTTTTTCATAATCGATTCTGTTCCTCTACCTTGCTGTGTCTTTCGTTAATGATATCTTTGATAAGCAAAAATTATAAGCACAATAAAATCTAATTTACATTCTTTATTGTTACTGTATCACATATTTTCCTGTAACAAATTTTTGTATTCAATTAATTCAATGAGTTTATCAAAATTTTCTCTTACTGTAATCTATTTTTTCTTTTAAATTTTTTATTGTTTACAAAATTAACAACACAGTAAATGAGTTTGGTTACCACACTTAAATGCATCCATCCTATTTGCTGCCTCAACTCCCCCTTGTCACTTCCTAGCCCCTTCCTGCTGACCACATCCTCACCTCCTGCTGTCATGTCACAAGTGAGCACATATTTTATTTTTGGTATTTTTGTTTTTGTATCTTATCCATGACCTTCCTTAGGATATTTTTTCCCCTCTCATGGTCTCTTTTCTAGTTAGATGACCTAAACTCCCTATATAAATACATTAAAATTAATAATAAACTAATAAAATTAATAATAAACTAATAAAAATTAATAGCAAACAAAAATTAAATCTGGGATCTAAGTATGAAAAAAAGAAGTGGTATTTTTCTGAGTTACAATATTTTGCTTAACACCATTTCTTTTTATTTTATTTATTCACTTAATAATTTGCTCACTACCCTCCAACACCCTCTCTCACAATCCTTTCCCCCATCCTCCTCCCATTCTCCTGTGAGAGAGTGGAAGCCTCCCCCAATTACCCCTGACCCTGAAAAATTAATTCTCTGCCGTGATAAGCACATACTCTCAAACTGAGGCCAGACACGACAGCCCAGGTGGAAGAACATATCCTATAGACAGGCAACAGTTTTTGAGATAGCTCCTGCTTCAGTTGTTTGGGACCCACATGAAGTCCAAGCTACACATCTGCCACATAAGTGCTATTGGGTGGTGTGGGGGTTAGGTCTACTACATGTGTGCTCTTTGGTTGATCGTTCAGCCTCTGAGAACCCCAAGGATCCAGGTTAGTTGACTCTGTTTTTCCTATGGAGTTCCTATCCCCATCGGGCCTGCAATCCTCCCCCAACTCTTCCATAAGAGTCCCCAAGCTCCATCCACTGTTGGACCATGGGCTCTGAGTCAGCTGCTGTGTGGAGCCTCTCAGAGGATAACCATGCTAGACTCCTGTCTGCAAGCATACCAGAGTTTCATTAACAGTGTCAGGAATTGGTGCTTGCCCATAGAATGGGTCTTTCAAGTTGGGCCAGTAATTGGTTGGCCATTCAACCAGTCTCTCTCCATCTCCCCATCCTTTCATTTCTTGTAGACAGGATAAATTTTGGGTCAAAAGTTTTGTGGGTGAGTTGGTAGCCCTATTGCTCCATGGGGTTCCTGCCTGATTATAGGAGGTGGCCTCTTCAACTTTCATAACCTCAATTCTGTGAGTTATAGATAAAGTCACCCCTGCTGATTCTTAGGTGTCTCCCTTATCCTAAGTCCTGTCACATTCTCAAGGAATGTGCCTCCTACCTCCCCACACCCATCAGATGCAAATTTCCATTTATTGTCATGGCAAACCAGCCATCTCTACTGTCCCTCCCCACATTGGACCATAATCCCTTTTGATCCCCCTCCCCATTCCCTCTCAACCCAGTTTCTGCCTCCTATGACTATTTTTTTCCCACTTCAAAGTGAGGTTCAAATATCCTTGCTTGTACCTTCCATCTAGTTTAGTTTATTTGGGTCTCTGGGGTGTAATAGTATACTTGTATTTTATGGCTAATATCCACTTACAAGTGAGTACATACCATGCAAGTCATTTGGGACTGAGTTACCTCATTCAGGGTGATATTCTCCAAGTTCCATACATTTCCCTGAAAAATTTGTAATGTTTTTGTTTTTAATAGCTGAATACTATTTCAATGTGTAGATGTACCACATTGTTTTTATCTATTCTTCAGTTGAGGGACATCTAGGTTGTTTCCAGTTGCTGGATATTACAAATAAAGCTGTTATGAGCATAGTTGAGCAAGTGTTCCTGTGGTATAGAGAGGCATCTTTAGGGTATATGTCCAGGAGTGGTATTTATGGGTCTTGATGTAGAACTATTCCAAGTTTTCTGAGAAATCACCAAACTGATTTCCAAAGTGGTTGTACAAATTAGCAGTAGAGGAGTATTTCCCTTGCTCCACATCCTTGCCTACATGTACTGTCTCTTGAGTTTTTAAATCTTAGTCATTCTGGCTGGAATCTCAGAGTTACTTTGATTTGTATTTCCGTAAGGACTTTGACCATGTCTTTAAGTGCTTACTGGCCACTCAAGGTTCCTCTGCTGAGACTTGTCTGTTTAGCTCTGAACGCCATTTTAACTGGGTTACTTGAGTTGCTTGTGACTATCTTCCTGAGTTCTTCATGAATTTTGTATACTAGCCTTCTGTTAGATGTAGGGTTGGCGACGATCCTTTTTTAATCTGTAGCCTGTGGTTTTGACCATTGGCAGTGTCCCTTGCCTCACAGAAGCTTTTTAGTTCCAAGAGGCCCCATTTATCAATTGTTGATCTTAGAGTCTGAACCATTGTCGTTCTGTTCAGGAAGTTGTCTCCTGTACCAAGGAGTTCAAGGCTATTTTCTACTTTCTTTTACATTAGATTTAGTGTATTTAGTGATTGATGTTGAGAACTTTGATCCATTTAGACTGGAGTTTTGTGCAGAGTAAAAAATATGGACCTATTTGCATTTTCTACTTGCAGACAGTATCTACAACAAATGATAAATACCTTCAGCTTAACATAATTTCTGTCTCCATCCATTTTATTAAAAATAGAATGATTTCATTGTTCTTTAATATTCTATTATGTATCTCTGAGGATACTTAAACCTTCTATAAAAGTAAATTGTTGGGATCTCTAGCTTCAGGTAACATAAACAAATGATGGGTTCAGCTGATGTAGTTCTGATTTACTCGTAACAGTGACTGTGTGTTGGGCCCCTCATCTCTCCTCCCCATTCATGTTGGCTGTGCATGGAAGGCAGGAGCGTGGCTGGCCAGCCCTAACGCTAACCGTCGCACACTCTACCTCGCCCTCTGCCACTATGATGCCACTGGGAGACAGGAAGGAGACATGGGACTGGGTTCCAGGGATGGGAAGCAAAAGGGCCAGCAGAGGACAAGTGGACCAGAGCCCTGGACAGCCACTAGGGAGTGCCTTGGCCCAGGACAGCAAGGGACTCTGGCAAGATACTCTGGGTGCACAACTGTCCTGTTGCTTAGGCGCGGTTGCTAGACCAGGGTGGCAATTTGAGTGCTGGGGGCCAAGCCAGGCACCCGGTATAGGACTGTCACCTGAGGGCTCTGCTTTTGCGATTAGTCTCTCCTTATTCCATGAGGCTCCTTGTTAGGCCCCATTTTGGCCCTGGCTTGGGCCTTAAGGACAAACCCAAGCCTGGCTAGAATTTGAGACCTGTCTTAGTCACTTCTGTACTGGAGTGACTCAACAGGGCCTGTTTAGCTCTGCCTCTGCTCCGCTGTTGCTGATATAGAGCTTTGCCATTGGCCCTGTCAGTCACCCCATACACTCCAGTCATCCTTCCCTGCCTCCTAAGTCATGTCCCCCCTCCAAAACCCCTCCTCCTATGTTTATATAAACAATTTTATATAAACAAAAGGTTGTTAAATTAAAGTTGAGTTCCTGCCTTGACAAGACTCCCCGGCTGGGTGTGTTTCTTTGGGCTGCAGACACTCACCATCCCGCTCAACCCTGGAGAGAGACCTGGCTGGACCAGGACCTCTCTTCTCTTGGCATAAAGCTGTCAACTGTGGTCAAATAGATCCATTCTGGAGTATCAGGGCAGTTCTTCACTGTGTAACATTGCCATCTAAAAATATTTTTCTGCTATCTTTCTACCTCATCCCCCTTTCCTTCCTTTGTAGTTAAATCAGCATACTAGTCCAAAATCTACTTCCTTTGGCTTCCTTCCGCAATGTATAGTTCATATTGATATTTCAATCTTGTCCTCTTTTTCCACCACATCCAAGGAAACCACAGTACCCATTATACTGTTCTTAATAATCTAGTATCCTCAACACTGATATGTAGTCAAGGAGATACTTAATTTGAAGTGAACTTGGCCTCTTGCTTTTAAGTGTGTTGGTCATTCAGCTCAGTAAACAGTAGAGGGCAGTGTAACTACTTCCCCATAGGAAGCAGACACTAAAAGACTACAAAACTGCCAAATAGAGAGGAGTGTTCGATAGTTTTGAAGAATTCATCCCAAGGTAATGTCAAGTGTGTCCAAGGACATTTTTATCAAGGACACTCTGGTTTAGAAAGGCAATTCACAGTGCCTGCTGGATGCTGGGCTAATAAAACCGTGTTTCCTACTCTCTACTTCCTACTCCTCTGTATTTTGTGCAGTACCTCATGTGGGTAAGCAAGTCACAGCAGTTAAAGACAACTGTGCAACACTTACATCTGCAAACAGAGTGTGTTCACCAGGTGGGTTTCCTGCTCAGCTCTTCTCTTCAATCCATCCTGTGGAGAGAAAAATGTGATTTTGGCTCAAGGATAAAGTTGTTACTCAAGTTCATCACACCATTCTCATTAAATCAGTTATTTCTGCATTGTTACAAAAGAAAATATCCAAATTAAGTGCCCAGTCCTTGATATTCTCTCATTTGCAAAGCAATTATTGAAAGATTTCCCCTTACTGAGAAAATTATATTGCCTAGAAATTTGATTTTTGGCAGATGGGTTGAGGGGAGGGCAGGTCATGTTGAAGTTAGAATTCTGGTCCTTTTGTTTTGTTTTGTTTTGTTTTATTGTGGAAAGCCATTGGCTTTCACATTGGAATTCTCAGAAACATAAATTGTGTTGTCAACTAATCCAAAAACAATCTCAAAACTATAAATTACTTAAGCTAAGTACAAAATTTCTCATTTGCTTGGATAGGTATTATATTTGCTCATAAATAATGTGTTATGTGTTTACATGAATGGATAACTAGGCTGTGTTACTAGTCACAACACATTCTAGCATAAGGGACACATTTGAAAGAAGAACAGACACACATACACGCACACGCACACGCACACGCACACGCACACGCACACGCACACATACACCTACTGAATTCATAGCAGCGACCATAACATTGGTACTACAAAAAGAATAAAGAATTTCTTTAGAGAGGTAAGATCCATGCTATGGGTGAGAATGTTGATGTCTGTGCATCTTACTGAGGGCATACGCTGTACTTCTGCTCCTGCTCTCTCTACTGCAACCTCTACTAAGCTTTCTAGGCCTTGTGAGATCCATTACATGCTTATAAGACTATTCTATTTTCATCTCACTAGGACTTTCTTCTAGGGACTTTACCCCATTGTCATCACCCACAATCTAGTCTTGTATAAAACCAGTTTTGGAAATTTTTATTTCTAAAATCACCACTAACTACTCAATTCCTCAAAGCAGGTTCACTACTATGGACATAGCTGCCCTCTACAAGCCTCTGTTTACCCATCAGATAACAATAGCTTGTGATGTTCTGGCATTGTCAGAAATAAATGGAACAAGACCTGGAAATGTGTCTGATATTGATGAAAGTTCACGAGAGTAGCAGTCACTATTCCAAGTGTTCTTGCTGACCTTGCATAACATGCTGAGCGTTTCCTGTCAGAACAACAAACGTACCTCAGCATGGTTTTAATTTTGTCTCCCCTTTCTACCTGGAGGATATATAAAAAAAAGAGTAGTATGTCATAATAATTTCAATTGAATAAATAATATATAACAATTGTATGTCTATTAAAGAATTTTATTGCAATATTTTCTATTCTATCTTTATTTTCTACACCTATAGCAGACTAAACATACTATAGTTTATTATTATTATTATTATTATTATTATTATTATTATTATTACTTAGTTTTATTGTTTTATTATCTTTGGAACTCAACTTTTTTCCTTTGGCCCACAGTGTTTGTATGTTCTAGCTCTCTCATACTCCAATGGGATCATGCAGTGTGAGTGGAATGTGTATTATTTAAAATCCTGGCTGTCCAAATCCACTCATAGCTGCTTTTCTCTTCTCTCCTCCGCACCCTGGATTGAAAACAGTATTTTTTTCCATTCAATATATTCTGATTCTGTTTTTTTTTCTCAACCCAGCTTCTCCAAGATCCTTCTAATTTCCCCTCCCACCTAAATCCACATCCTTTTTGTCTCTCCTTAGAAGCAAGCAAGCATCTAAAGAATAAAAATAAAATAAAAAAAAATAAAATGCAACAAAAATAAACAAAGCAGAATAGGACAAAACAAGCACACAGGAAAAAAAAATGAGCCAAGGTAAAAATATTAGAAGTGAATATAGATACAAAGACACACATGTTCATATACAGAAGAAACCTATTAAAACACAAAACTGGAAGCCACAGTATATACACAAAGAAACTGTAAGGTTAAAAAATACTCAAGGGAGCAAATATGGAGACAAAGTGTGGGACAGAAACTGAAGGAGGGGCCATCTGGAAACCATTCCACCTGGGTATCCATCCCCTGTGCAGTCACCAAAGGTAGACGCTGATGTGAATGTCAGGAAGTACATGCTGACAAGAGCCTGATATAGCTGTCTCCTTTGAAGTCTGCCAGATCTGACATATTCAGAGGCAGATGCTCACAGCAAACCACTGATCTGATCAAGGGTTTCCCAATGGAGAAGTTAGAGAGAAGACTGAAGGAGCTGAAAGGATTTGTGGCCCCATGAGGAAAGCAACAACACCAACCATTCAGAGCTCCCCAGGGTCTAAACCACAAGCCTGGAAGCACATAGGGAGGGACCCATGACTCCATCTGTATATGTAGGGGAGGATGGATGGCCTTGTTGGGCATAGGTAGGAGAGGAGATCCTTGGTCCCATGAAAGCTGAACACCGAGTGGGGGAGGAATTCGAGGATGGGGAGGTAGGAGTGGGGAGGGTAGGTGGGGGCACATCCTCAAGGAAGCAGGAGGAGGGGGGATGGGATAGGACGTTCCTGGCCGGGGGCGGGGGGGGGGATGGGATAAGGGGATAAAATCTGAAATGTAGATATCCAATAAAAAAAGATAAAAGAAAAAAGAAGAAAAAAAATGTCCTGACAAAAAATTTATGAAGCAAAATACTTCCAAAGATGCCATTGAGATTGTTTTGTGTTACCCATCTACTGCTAGACATGGGACTTTTCCAGGGAGTCTGAAAGGAAAGATTTAGGAATAATAAATCTATAAGATAGAAAGAGCTTTCTAAGTTACAACAGATAACAGACCCTCTCAATGAAAAACAAAATCATATTCTCTTGAGCGAAGTGTAAGCATAGACCCAACCTAGCTAGTAGGTAGGAGATAGAATGGAATACTGTAGGTTGTCCAGTGAAAATGTTCCCATTGTTTTGGAGCTCAAGACATTTGCATAATCACACTTTACTTGTCTGCTATTGACTTAAGGAAATAATTTTGGCAGGAAATTAGGATATTTAATGCTTACACAGTTGATAATAAGGCAATCCTGGTACTTCCCGTGGTTTTTTTTTTTCTTTTTTCTGTTTAAATTCTTCACACAGTGTTTTTATTATTATTCATATTATTATGGTTGGCCATCTGACACATTTATAGACTTCTTTAGTTTGCTTATTATTCTATCTCTTTTCCTCAGTTTTGCCTCTTATACTCCTAGTTTCAATACAGCAAATGTCTTCTTGCCCCACTTCACTCTTCTATGAGTAGAGATAGGATCATTACAACAACAGCAGCCTTCAGGGTTGGGAATATAGCTCCATGGTAGAGCACTTGCCTTGTAAGCACAGGGCCCTGGGTTCAGTCTTCAGCTCTGGAAAAAAAAAAGACAAAATAACAACAAAAGCTGCCTTCTCTAGTTCCAGATACCTAGGAACTGCAATAGAAAACAACTACTTGTTCTCTTGAGCCTTTCATGCTATTTACTCCAGCACCCTAATGTACCTTTGAAATTTGTGATGACTTTCCTGTCATCTCAATGCTAACCCCGTGCTCTTGCTGTTGACAGAAGCACAACATCAAACCCTGTGAACTGTATACTGATTCTATGCTGCACTCTCTGATGCTCAATGTGCAAAGGGTTAGCTGGTGTCTGACAGAAAGCATAAACTTCAGTAGAAATCAGATTTAATCTGTCTAAATTTCCTACCATTGTTTTCTCTTTTCTTGTGAGTCAAATGAATGCACTTCAAATATGTAGACTGCATTATTTTGGAGAATCACTCTACCTGGGTTCTATAATAATCGTTTTTAATTTTTATGAATCATTTACTTAGTATTAAATGACAGGCTGGATGAAGTTAGATACAAGGTAAATACGTTTCAGTCCTGAAAATACACTGGGAAATCATCAACAAAATTCAATGAACAATTAGAATAGGGTGTAACAGTAAAACAAAGAGTTTCTCTGGTGTTACCTATAGCTACACTCATGTTGCTCTTTCAGTCCCTGTCATTTTTGGCTGTCAGCAGTAGAATTCTGGCATTGGGTACCATTCCCATGGAAACTGAGTTAACCTATTTTCTCAAGGAGAATTTCAGTTATTTTCAATGTAGTGGCATTATGAGGGATGCTCTTTGCAAGCTTTTCTTTTCTCCCCTAGACAACTAATGCCTTACAGACATTAAAGTGTAATTTACTTTCTACCCTCCATTCACCTTTCCTTTTTGTTCTGAAAGCTGTTTTGAGTTTAAATACAATTCTATTTGGAGAGAATTCATCTGATATTCACTATTCATTTTTATATTTAAAGAAAATCTTGTGTGTTACTGTGATGCACATAGTTTGAAGGAACCAGGCAGGCTAATGTTTGGGAAGACTCGTATTGGGTTTTTGTTTGGTTACTGCAGAATGATCACTGCTGATGGGACATGCCATGCAGGGCGATTTTTATTTTCACCATCAACTCCACATATCTCTGAGACTAAAATCCTTTCTACCAGCTCAGCAGCAATCCAGTGGTTGCCATGGAAATTCCCTGTTAAACAACGGAATTGCTTTACTGGATTCTGGCAGCTGGAAGAACTGGATAAGAACACATATTTGGGGCTTTGACTCTTCCTACTTAAATTGTTTTTTTTTTTTTCAATATCATTTTACAGAGCTAAAGCATCCCCTGACTTCAAAATGTAGATGTGTGTCTAACATGGTGTGCTTGGGATAATGTGTGAGACAAAAATGTATAATTGGTGATGGCTATTTGTGATAGGCATAAAAAAAGTTTTCAGCTATATCCACAGCCTAGTTCTTGTTATATGTGACTACATTATCTTCCATGTTTTCTGTAGAGAAACCTTCTGAAAGTGAATCATCTTGAGGTTCTTGAAAATGAATTTAAACATGGAGTTTATAGGTGTACCAATCTGATTATCTATATTCTTATAAACAGAGATCCTTCATAGGCTATGATACAGAAGAAAGCAGTTTCAGTGAAACACAGGTCAGAAAGGCACCACATTTCTGTCATTGAGTCTGGCAGAAAGGACCATGAGCGAAGAAATGCTAGTGGCCTGTGGAAACTAAGAAAAATAAGGTATTCCTTTACTTGTTCTTACTGAAAAAAAATTTACTCTTACTAACCTTGATTTTAGTACAATATGTCCACTTGGGAGTATTAAGATCCAGAAATGTAGTAAATTGTAGTAATCTTGTATGACAGAAGTATAAATGTCATATATCAATATGTTATTATTGTATCTATCGTGGTTGCCAAGCTTGAAATGTTCTGCTTTATAATTCTGAATGGTGTTGTTCATGTTGATTTCTATGAATTTCTGATATTGTTGTTCTTCATAGACTTTATTATATGACTTTATCTTCAGATTGACACCTGAAGTTCATGTGTAAGCAAAATGGTGTGACTACATGAATATTGGCTCTGTAACATTCATATTGATTCTGCTACGAGTAGTGAGGACACACATCATGACAGACAGAAAAGGACCCCTTAAATAAAGTCAGGACTCTTGGCATGGGGCTTGGGAAAAACCCAATAGTGAATTCCTTGAAACAAATAACCTTAAGAGGGGAAGAGCACACAACAATCTTTTACATAGTATCATTTAGCAACCTGGAGGTAGATGGGGAATTTGTGCGGTGGCCTCCACGATTAGTCTGGGACTTGCTTCCTAAGAAAAAAGTAATCCCATTTACACTCGTGTAATATAGTGAGTTTAGACCATTATTTAGAATTCTGGATACAGAAAGTAAGAAAAGCTAAAAGTACTTTCTCAAGCACTTGTAATTTCAGTCCCCTCTTACTAGACAAACAGAAGAAAGATTATCAGAAGCTGTGGAAGAACTTATTTTTTACCTCTTGCTAGGAGAAATAAAACATGTTTGTGCCACAATCAAAATGATTGGTACAAACAAGTATTTTGAACAGAATTTTATTCAAATCTTCAACAAATGATGGGCGTAGTTAATATGACTTAAAATTAAATAACAATGTTAGTGTCTATGTATGTACAAATGGTAGAGTGTTTATCGATCAAGTATAAGAGTGTGTCATTCAGCTCAATGCACACACACACACACACACACACACACACACACACACTGCTTACTTAAACATTAAGGACTGGACCTAGTCTCTAATGTGAGGAAAATTAGAATATTCATTTGCAATTATATATAAATATTATATATTATATATTTATATGTGATTATATATTTATGTATAATAGGTAAATATATTATAAATAATATATAAATAAATACATATTTGTATATTATCTGTATATCTACTATATCTAACATATATTTACTTTATGTTGTACATATTATATATGTTTATATGTAAATATATATTTTATATTTATGTACATTATATATATAGTATATAAATGTTAATATATAATATATTTATATATATTTGTAATTTTATATAAATATATATTTTTATATTTAATATGCATAATTATTTCTATATAGATACTCTAATATATATACACACACACATATATATATATATATTGTATTGTCTAATATATATATTAGACAAAGAATTAAACTTAGAGTAACAACAATAATGACAAAAATGCTTTAAAGTATTTACCTCCCCCCACATACTTCCAAAATTTGGAAATAAATTACAGTTTTCCTAACAACAAAAAATACCATAAATATCATGGTAAACTTTATTTTCTTTCTGGAATGAAGATTGCCTGTCCTGAAAGAAGAAGGAGGAGGAAGGCAGAGAGAGAGAGAGAGAGAGAGAGAGAGAGAGAGAGAGAGAGAGACTACATCTGCCTTCCTGTGGACTATAACCAGTATCTTCTCTCATGAGTCTGAATGTTTGAAGCAGAATAACAGAAACAGCTGTCCTGGTGTGCTAAAGATTACATTTCTGGAAGGATTTATATTATGAAAAATCACTAGAAACTGCAACAAAGAACTTTTTTTTTCAATTGAGATTGGTTAAATTTTTTTTTCAAAACATTACTAGCCTTGTGCAGTACCAGTGAAGCAGCCTGGCCCTACCTAAGTCCATGAAGGTCAGGGAAAGAGCTACCATACTAAATTCTCTGTAGTATAAAATTTGCAAATGTCATACACTCATGTCTCATGCACAGTGTCATGCTCTGAAGAGATGAACTTTGAACAAATATTCCAAGGTAAAGATGCTGCATGTTGATATTTTACACCTGTGCTGCCAGAATGTCCCATGTACCACTTGCTCATTGATGTCTTAACAAGTAAGAGCTTACATGTGTCCATCAATTATGGAACAGGAGGAAAAGAAAACAAGCCCCAACAACAACAGTTGGTAGCTACAGTTATCTGTGAATAAAGATATTGTTTAGAATATAGTAAGGAAGAAATTATGCTCATCTAGAAAAGTGGTTGTAGTATATTTTTTATAATGTTTATGAACTTTCTATCTTTGGGAAACTAATACCAGGCATGATTCACCTCTTATGGAGTGGACCTTCAGATAGATGTTGGTTGCCATCAAGTTGTGAGTGTCATATAGTGGAACTTTATAAATATCTTCTTATGCCAGTTATTGTCATTGTTCATAGGTGTTACTGTTACACAGGGCTATTTTATTGCTTCCCTTTCTTCTTAGATTGTATAGTATTTTCTAGAACCATGGAAACTAGACCATAGAAGAGGCTTTTGGGTCATACCCAGTTCAAGCCATCTGGATCATGTGTCCCAAGTATGTGGTGTCTTCAGAAACAGGTGTATACATCTGACCTCTGAGAAATATTGGCCATTAATATTGTTTCAGAAATCACTTGGACTATGTCAACCAATCCTTTAAAAGAGTTTTTTCAGGTTTAGGACTAGGGTTTATATTAGTCTATGGTTCTTTGGGAGAATATTATCAACTCAAGTGTCAGTCTCCTTTCCTATATAGCCTAGGACTACATGCCCAGGAGTGGCAGTGCCAGAATGGACAGGGACCTCTCACATTAAACATTAATAAAAATGTTTCAAAAACTTGCCTTCAAGTCAATCTGATGTGATACTTTTCTCATTAAGATTTTTTCCTTCCAGATTTGTTTAGAGTTGTGTGAAGTTGACAAAAGCCAACCAAGACACCTTCCAAGCCCCTTACCACTCATTAAGGGAGAATGTCAAGAAGACTGCTGCTAGACATACGACCTTTCTTATTATGCTGCTTAAATAGTTTGTTGACAGAATAAGCGTCAAATATTGCTTCTAAGAATAACGCTCAAGTTTGTTGTTGACACAGATGGACAGTGACAAATAACATTGGTCTTTTCTTGGCTAATAGCCATTGTAGCACATTACTTATTTCCATTTAAGATATTGTTGTGACATAGACATGTAATCCTGTAATTGATGGGATTCAATTTAAACAACCAGCAAATGTGAAAGTAAAGAGAAAATGAAATGTGAACCTATGACAGAAGTAGAAAAACATGAGTCATACATCCCAGAGTCATACATTTCTGTAAAGACTTAACATGTATTACTGTGTCTCTCTAAACTTCAGTTCCTTCCATGTAGTATATGGATAATAGCTTGTAACTTGAAAGGGTGATATGAAGATGCATCAGATGGAATACAAAAATGCCTTGCTTACATAGTATTCTTTACCTTTCCATCCTCTGATAAGCATTCAGAATGATGTAAAGATGAGAAGGACCTTCCTGCTGCTCTTTTCATCACTCTAGACCTCATGATAGGACCCAGGATCAGTACTGCCATAGGGTGAGAAAGAGAAGCGAGGCTTGGGTTTTATCATAGATAACCTTCATATTGATGCAGTATATTTGAAGCAATTCCTCTGGTAGACAGTCCTTTATATTTGTAATCTGGAAGATAGAATTAAATTTACAAAACAGGTGTTAGAAAACCTAAAGCACCATGCAAGCTTCAAAATGAGGGAAGCAATCAACAGTCCTACTCAGCTATGATGACTATTAATCACAACAATGACCAGCGTGACACTATAGCCCTAACTCATACATACCTTTGTGGTAACCTACAAGTCTCACATTGGATTTAAGACCCACTTAATAAGAAGAAACTCATGAATGGTACTGGAAACTCAGCCAAGCAATAAAGTCACAGATCTCAGGGAAGAACCTTCAACAACCACTTCACAAAACTGATATCACCCCTAACCACATTCTAAATATTTGTATAGTCCTCACCCCTCTTCTAGAAAACTTCTCTTTGAAACAGATGAAGGCCATCACAGAAAACAACTCATCAAAATGCAGAGTTGTTAGAACCCAGCCTTGATGGATACATTCACAAAGCAATGGCTACAGCCAAGGCTCTGTAATTATGACTGAAGAGGTAGCAGAAAAGTGCAGAAAGCTGGAGAATCAGGGAGTCTGCTGTAACAGAGTGTTTCTTAGCAATGTCAGAAGCTATACCTATAAAATATGAACAACATGATTGCCTAATGATTGCCTAAACATGAGCTTAACAAAAATAATATACATTTTAAAAAGGACAGAGGAACACCCATGAGGCTTCTATCCTACAAAATAAACTACAGAAAAATAGAAATGTTGAGAGTGGGAGAAGTAGACTAGGGAAGAGGACATTAGTTAATTATCCAATAACAAATGGTCCATGTGGAAGACTTATATTTAAATAGTATTCTGAGGATTGGGCAGATTATATTTATGATTACATATGAATATAGGTTACACTTAGGAGTATTTATGTTCATAAATATACATGTATGCATTGGACAATAATCAAGGAAAGAAGAAAAATAATTCCTCTATAAGTTTGAAAGAGATCAAAGAGAGAGATATGGGAGGGTCTGACGAGAGGGGGAGGAAGAAGGAAATGTGCAGTAATTATATTATAATTTCAAAAATAAAATAAAACACAAAACAAAACAAGAAAACAAAAGGACTTTGGAAGCATAAGCTACTGCCAATTAGTTCTGTGTAAAACTTTAGGGCCGCAGTGATCAGACAAAGCTGCACCACTTTAGGAAAATAATTCTCTCTAATTAGCTCTCATGTAACTCTAAAGGGAAAAGAACGCGGAAGGGAACACTCAGCAAGCGCTTTATCAGTAATAGTTTTCAGGGCCTGAAATTATTGGTGTGAAAAAGATTATGACCCCATATTTTCCCTCAAATAAAAAAAAGTCCTTGCTTATTAGGTCAAAGGACCACTTATGTACCATCTTTGCAGTTAACAGATGGAAGAGAAAAGAGAGCCAAGCAGAACACTCTCCCTTACTTTGATGGGGCCACACAAGACCGCTCACAGGGGATACCCCTGGCACATATGCTGTGCCCTCTGTGCCTTCTGAATATAACAGAAAAATAAAATTAAATCAAAAGTAGACATGAAGTGGGGAAAAAGGTGAGGTGCAGAGGCACAAGGAAAGCTGGAAGGAGGTAATGATCAGTGGTTTTGATCAATATACATTGAGCAAATTTATGTAACTTTCAAAGAATGAAAATATCCTTGCGAAGAGTTTAATGTATTGTAACCAGGCAACAACGATTCTAAAATAAGTCAAGAAGTATGGTTCTTGAATTCTTAGAGCTTAAAATCTCTGTGATCAAATATTTTTTAATCTCTAAAGCCCTTATGACACAATGTTATATTTAGTTCATCTGTTTTACTTTTGTATCCGAAAGACCCCTCTGTCATGTGATATGCCAATTGTTTGTCTACCTATTTGACTTTCTTGAGCTTTTTAATCACGAAAACCATCACTTTACGTAAACATTTTTCATGCTCTGTGCCTAGGTAAATAGCATTATAACATTTTTAACAAGTAATATTTTAATGACAGTAAAACAATACAAATGGATGTTCAAGAGAAGCTAAAATTTCCCTGAATAGTCCTACAATCCTGAGAAGTAGTAGGTTGGGTTAAAGAAGACCTACATACTGATCCTAGCTCAGTGAGGACATAGAATCTTGGCTCCTCAGAGGGATCTAGGAAACCAGGAGAACACAGGCGTGAGGACTAGAAGGAGTGAAGGGAGGGGAAACTGAGGTTGTGGTGTATTGTATGAGAGAAGAATAGAAAAGAAAAGTAAAAAAAAATACTGGATCCTTTTCTATAAGTCACAGAATCTCCATTTGTAAAATGTCCTCACTAGTGTACCACACATCTAACAACCTACTAAGGTAAGACCTGATATGTGTAAGTCCTATCAGTTTCCATGGTCACTGTGTTGCATGTAGAACTGTTATTCATCTTTTTCTTGAACAGCGAGATTTCACTCACCTCTGTCTCACCCAGACTATCCCTTTACAAAGACATTAGGGTATTTTATTATAACACAACTGCAAAATCTTATACTTCTGTCATTGTGCATTTTATATCTTGTTATTATTTTTGACGATAATTATCCCTACGATGGCCAATCAGATAAATAGATAGCCTACTTCTTCTTGACCTCATTTTCTGCCACCACTGCTGTACCCTGAAACCTCTGTATTGAGACCATTCCAGGAGGTTTTTGTTGTCATTGTTGTTTGTTTGTTTGCTTGTTTTGAGATCTTACATTATCTAATGGCATAATACCTCAATTGTTTTATCAGGTCAGTTCTACCCATTTTCTCAGGTTTATATCAAGTATCTTTTCTTTCAAAGATTCTCTGTTCATTTTTTCTTTTGTATTCACCCAATATTTCTTTCTTCTTTTTTATTATTGCATATCTTTCATTTATATTATCAAAAATATTCATATATAATTTATTATTATGTTTTTAAGTTTTTCATCTTATTCAGACTTTTGAAATTCCCTATTGACAATTCAATCATGTCAGCAGAGTAAAAGCTCATGGACGTTATAAACTATGCTTTAAGAATTGTAATCCTGTTGCATGAGTCTATGAGTATAAACTATTTATTATGGTGCTTGCAAGTTATTTTTTATGAGTACACTATGTAATTTTGATGGCAGTGCCTGCACCAGCTTTGTAACAAGCCTCCAGAAGATAAACTACTATTGTTCCTCTTTTCCTTGTGCTTTCCTCTACTTGCACAATGAGGACCAGTCCTCTAATAAGGCAGGAAATACTACACCAGTGGTATCTGAAGTTCAAAAACTGATTCTTAGTTTTCAAGGTTGATGGGGTCCTTTGTCTGATTATTACTAAAAGCAAAACTCTGAAAAAGCTTTGACAACTTACATTACATCAAAAATATCAATACTGACCAATCACTCTTGTCAAGAAGTAGAGGAGGAAGAAGAGGAGGAAGAAGAGGTGGAGAAGGTCCAATTTATGTTGTTCATTTACTCACTCGAGCATGGTGAAACTAATGTGGTTAACTCCTTAAAGAAAACTGAGTCCTTCCCTACCTGCACCCTTGCCAGAAGCTATCGATTGTGGATAGCTACACTTTAGCATCTATACCACAATTTTTAAGTGTTCTCTTGTATGGCTTTCTGTCTAAGCTATTGTATTTTGGGAGTGGGTATGAGGAGATGTGGGTTGTCATAGAAGCCTTCTACATCTTCTTTCACAGCTGTTATTCTGCAGTCATCAATTCTATGACAAATGTAGCCTCCTTGCTCTGTACAGTCTGTAGGAGCAAGGATCATGGACCTGCACTGGGTTTCTGATGACAGCATGAACCACAAACAGCCTCATGCTCTTCTGCATCAGCACCTGTCATGATCTCAGCATGGGTTCTGGTAGCATCACAGACCATAAACATCAATACAGCCCTCCACTGCACCATGGGCCATGGACGCCATCATAATCTTCAGCAGCCCAGGCCAAGGACATTAACATGGCCTTTGGGTTCTGCACAGGCTACACACATCAGCGTGGTATTTGGAAGCAGCATTCCCCAAGAATATCCACACATGGTAACATGGGCCATAGATATCATCATGGTCTCCAGCTGCAGCAGGACCATACACCCAAAAATGGCCCTTAGAAGCTTTTTCTTGACTTTACTTATTAGACTGAATTTTATATCTAAGACGTCTTCATCATATCTAATGTTTGGAAATTTTTCTTCTATATTTTAAGAGTTTTGTAGTCTGACATATTATACCTAGGCCTTTAACTTATAAGTTAAGCTTTGTATGTGATATGTGGTAAATATTAAACTTTATTCTTTTATATTTGAGTAGGCAGTTTTCATGATTCCATTTATTAAAAATATATCTTTTTCTCTCTTTATAGTCTCAGTCCTTTTATTAAAAATCACCTGGCTATCTAAGCTGACTTAGGGGCTCTTTTGTACTGTGTCCTATTGGTCTGTATATCGGTTTCATATCAGTATCATACTATCTTTAGTACTGTGGTTTTATTCTATATTTTAAAAACTAAAATTTTATGACTTCCAAGTTTGTTCATTTTAATAGGTTGTCATCAATAGTCAGGGTTACCTGAAAGCTTCACATGAGTCTTATTATTTTTTCTAATTATCAAAAGAATAGTATTTAGTTTGTGTGAAGAATGTAACTAAATCTGCAGATTACTTGAAATACATGGATTGACATTATCTGGAAACATAGAATGCTTTCAAGTCATCTATATTTTTTATTTTTTTTAACTTTTTTGGTCACTTTTAGCATACAGAGCCTTCACATATTTGGTAAGTTTTTTTATTGCTATTTCATCCTATTTGATGTTACAGTGCATAAGATTCTTGTTCTCAGAATGTAGATATTAGTTAACAACCTGTGCTGCTAATAAAGAATAGTTCCAGCTGGTGGAGAAGGGATGATGTGTATGGGAGAAAGAACTAGTTTTTCAGAGAAAGATATGAAATTACTAGAGTAGAAAAGTTTGGGTGGCCAAAAGTAGTAAATATTTATTATAGCAGCCTTTTATGAATATGACTATATTCACAATCACTGCAATATGTATTATAAATTTTGAGAAGCTGATGCAACTTCCAAAGAACTGATGGAAAATTTATTCCATGTTTCATAACAAGTGAATCACTTTGGATATTGTCTCAGGGTTTCTGTCTTTATGATGAAACACCATGACCAAAAGCAGGAAGAAAGGGTTTTTTTTTTTTTTTTTTTGGCTCATTCTGCCACATCTTAGTCCATCCCTAAAAGAAATCAAGACAGGAACTCAAGCAACACTGGTACCTGGAGGCAAAATTGATGCAGAGGTCTTGAAGAAGTACTGCTTACTACTGGCTTTGTCCATATGATTTGCTCAGCCTGCTTTCTTATAGAACTCAGGACAACCAGCTCAGGTGTAGCATAACCCATAGAGACTGAGTCCTTCTGCATCAATCACTAATTAAGAAAAATGTCCTATAGACTTGCCTATAGCCTTATTTTATGATGGAATTTTTCTTAATTGAGGCTTCCTCTTGTTAGATGACTTTAGCTTGTGTCAAGTTGACATAAAACTATCTAACACAGGTGTTATAGTTGTGTAAACTTATTATGCCAGTGATTTGGGTTAAAGATAGATACCATGAATGATTCTTTCTGAAAGTGATAATATCTAAATTTAAATCTAGGACAGTAGTTTTACAAAAACATCAATCTTGTTATTTACCATGTGGGAAATAGAATGGAATTTATATATGAAATATAAAGACACACACACACACACACACACACACACACACACACACACAGAGAGAGAGAGAGAGAGAGTGAGAGAGAGAGAGAGAGAGGATAATGCAGATAAAATATGAGTACTGTAGAGTAAATAGAATCATAAGAACATAGAAGTTCATTAAAAACAAGAAGAAATTAATAGGATAGATAATAAATAAGACTTCTGGAACAGTCACCAGTTTTCAATGTATTACAATGTTTTGATGTCTATAGAAGAAATGTGTTCTTTCCCATATACTCTGTGACTCACTTTGAGAGTTGATAAAATTCAACACAAATGCTTACTAAGAGACCAGTCTGGATTTGTTTAAAAGAAAGGAAAAACACACCTCCAGGTCAGAAATGGGCTTGAAAAGCTGCAGTGGGAACTCTGGAAAGAAAACAGTTTGACTGATGTATGACAGTGATTGCTAAGTTGAAGATCATGAAACATTTTTTTTTTTCCAGATCAGATGTGAATCAAGCACAGTATAGATGATAGAGGAAAACAGTGCTTTAGATTAGCTCTGTTGTTGCTGTCAAACACAAATGTAAATCAAAAGACAGAGGACTTACAGGAAAACAAGCTCTTTCCATGAGTTGCTGAGGAAGAACACTTTGGCTCAGTAACAGTCAAAGTCCACAAGAGAACAAGAGAAGCATGGAGGAGACCCTTAAAAGTCACTTCAGCGATGAAACTTAGCTACGTTTCATTTAATTTCCCACCTCTTTAGTACCACTAAATAGATGATCAACGTAGGAGCACAGCTACACAGTCAGGCCTCATCAATATACTTGTGACTGTAGTTTGGTCCAAACTCATATTCTTCCAATTTCCCTGTAAACATCAAGTGAAAAGACTCTATATCATCCTTGCTTTTTATTGTTGTTGTTTGTACTTTTTAAAATGGAAAATAGATTCTCTCTTACCCAGTCCACAGTTTCCCATCTCCTCTAACTACCTCCGATCTCCACCAGATACACTGCCCATATATTTTCCTTGAGATAGGAGCAGGTCTCCAAGAGGCAACAACAACACAGGACAAAATACATACAAAAAGACAAAAGCTCATATTGAGGCTGCACAAGACAACTGGTGAGAGGAAAAGATTCCAAAGGGAAGGCAAAAGTATGAGAAATACTCCCACTTCCATTGTTAGGAGGGCCACAAAAACATCAAGCTTACAGCCATTACATTGATGTAGAGGACCTGGTAGAGATCCATTCAGGGCATGAACTTACTGCTTCAGTCTCAGGGAGCCCATATGAATCCTCCTTATTTGATTTAATGGTCCATGTTCTTCTGGTATTATCAATCCCCTCTGACTCCTACAACCTTTCAGCTCTCTCTTTTACAGCAGAGGAACTTGATGAAGACTTCCAATTTAGACTCTTTACACATAATGTATATCTCTATACCAACTCCAATATGTTGCTAGAGAAAAATTTTCTGATGACAACTGGACAAGCCATAGATCTACTAATAAAGCAGAATATCATTGTGGGTCATCTGTTTGATTTTAGGGGGCATGGGCAGTCTTGTTCTGTTCTAACCTATGTCTGTGGACTGGGTATCCAGTCTCGGGATTCTGGCCATTGTAGCAATGAAGGGCATGGGCTTCCCCCTCTTCTGGAGTGGCCCTCAGATTAAGCCACACATTGGTCAGCCAATTCTACAAGTTCTGAACCACCATTGCCTACAGCTCATCTTGAAGTAGAATTTTGTGGCTGAACTGATGTCCAGATTTCTTTTTCAGTACCTTGCAAAGTACCTTCCTGAACTACAGAGACTAGTACATAGTGGTGTAGGCTCCATGAAAGACACAAAATTGACCTCTCTATGTTTAATGAACTGTATAGATGTTGTAGTTGGCAATGTGGCTCAGCTGTCAGATCTTTAAGAGTGACCTTGTATTCAGACATCAGTCTGTGTTTTTGGGGGATCTCCATGACACTGCTTTGCCAACAATTCAAACAACCCTAGCCCATCACTGGAAGCCTTGTCTGGCTATAAAAGATGACCAGTTCAGACTACATGCCCTACCTTACTAGTAGTCCTCCCTAGGGTCACCCTCAGAGATTACAAAAAGCTCCCACTGCACTAGGTGTCCACTCCCTCTCTTCTCTATTCCAGTCATCTCTTCCCAGACAGTATTAGTTATACCTCACTCTGCTTCTGCTTTGGAGACTTTATGTAGTTGAGGAGATAATTTTATTATTATTCTAATGAAAAGAAGACTCCAAGGAGGACAGCTGAACTCTTCAATGGTATCCAGACACACTATTTTCTAACACATCCTTTCAGTTCTGTAATTTTCTTCTCTCATTTCTCCTAAATGATTTAAACAGGATTACTCTTTAGAAACTCTCTAAGAATTCATGTTGTTTAAAATAACTTCATTTTGTGTATGTGTGTCTAAATTTCATGTAATCAAACTTGTTCTGAATCCTAAGAAAGATACAACAAAATTAAAGATTGGCCATTACTCATTACTAACTGATGATAGGCCTGAATTCACTTATTCATTAGCTGACTCACTCCAGCCAAGTCACAGGCTCCCTAATTGTTACCAATAAATAGTTAAAAGGAAACTGCAAAGAGACCGCTGAACCCTGTTCCAACACTGTGTTAAAAATAATCTCATATTCTAGACCACAAGATATACTTCTCAAGATAGATATATTGGGGAAAAAAACAACACAAGATGACTAGAAATCAGAAGAGAGTATCTGCAATCTAGGCCAACACACTAATGAGATAGATGTCTTTTAACTGGTTGTAGTCACATTATATCAAACACATTATTCCCTAGCATTAGTTACTACAGAAGAGTAAGAAACTTTAACTTTCTATTATTCCAAGAACATGGATACTAAAAACAGTTCAAATTAATCATCTTCTGCAGTTATTGAACATATAAAGTAGAAAGAATTTATTTGATTACCTTTTCTACCAATATTTGTAGGCAGAATACTATAGGGCCTTCAGAGTCTGTCAAATATGATTTTTAATTCCAAATGTGTATGCTGTGGGAGTTAAAAAAGCAGTCTTCAGTATTTCTAATATTAAAATGTTTTGGGAATATTCAAAAGCTTTATCTGTGTAGCAAAGATCACAGAATATTTTACTAGGCATTCTGTAGGAAAAGGACTTCCTTTTTCCATGTATATTAATTTTACCCTATTCTAAAGCTTTATTCACTCCAGTGATTCCTAAGTAATTTGCATCCTTAGTCAAGGGCAGCTTATACATCCTTTACTTTTAAATGTGAACACCTGGAAACTCTATAGCATAATAGCTTTATTTGTAATATAAAATTGGGAGTCAAGTCACTTTTAAGTAAATAGAATGATCCTTTACATGTTTGCCCCAGCAAACCATCATCCAACTGATTTTCCAAAGTTTCCATTTCAGGAATGTTTTGTTAAAGTGGACACAGGCATGAGGGGCTAAGACAAATTCATAAAGGAACTTTTCTCTGAAGCAGACACAGTAGAAAGGATGTTCTGCCTCGTGGAGACAGGGGGGCAAGAAGGAGGTATGGGACATGGAACAGTCAGAGGGTGGTCTGGGAGGGGAATAAAATCAGGAGTGTAAAAGAAAATAAAATAAAAAGTATATAAAAAGAAAGGATGTTCTGCTATAGCAAGCACGTGAAAGGACATGTGATGAAGGATTCTTTGTTAATAACACCCAGGTATTGGTCCACCTTACACTGCACAGTTGAGCTACATTTGTTGGGACTACATAGAGAGAAACACCAAAAAACTTCTGGTGGTGTGCTGCTGTTTCTTGCCACTTTCGAGGACTCTGACTGATTAGATGCATGTGCTGAGGCAAGACCTGTGCTAAGGCAAAATCTGTGCTAAGACAAGGCACATGGAGGATACATGATGTTTGGAGGGTATAAACGAAGACAGAACTTGGCTTGCTGGTACAGATATCTCTACAATGCTTGTGGGTCTTGAGTCTTTGCTGTTCTTTGCTTCCCTGAGGGAGGCATGCCTGAGAACTTCTCCTGGTGTTCCTGGTGGTCCCACCTGCTGACTTGAGCCAAGGCTAAAGTCTGGTTTTCTCTGCTAGGTGCTGTCTCCACTGTTGGTAACTGGACTCTACTGAACTGAACTGCTGGTGTAACCGTGAAGTATCTGTGAGTGGACTGAGCTGCTGCTGCTAACCTATGAAATAAACTGCCAATTTCCAGACAAAATAGATGAGAGTTGCTCCTAAGTACCTTTTTAAACAGGTCCACTTCCCTGCTTCTGAATCCTTTCCTTTCCACTACCTCTGGTGAGTAGTAGGCTACAGGATACATTAAAGTGTTTAAGAACCATCATTGAAAATAAGAATTTTAAAAAAATCAAAGTTATAATCTCATGTATCTCAAACCTAGAGATTTGTGCTTATGGAAATTTCTCCAAAGTCTCACTGCTGGTATCTTTACTGATATTCTATTTAGGAAGTTTGTAAATATTCTGACATTGTAGATTTTACAAAAACTTGTGTTTTCTGGTAATTCTTAGCTTGTAAATATTTAATCCTCTTGGGTAGAATACAATATTCAAAGTGGATGTCTCTAACCAGGTTTTCTTTGTTCCCCACAAGGGTGAAATAGTAGCACTTATATTTTGGGTTTAAAAAAATCAACCATCTAATTGGACTTAAGGCCTATTTAACAGGAGAGAGTCTATGTCTAGTACTGTAAACCAAGCTAATTACCCATAGCTAGTGAACTCATGGCCCCTAGAGAAGAACCTACTTCTGCCACTTTCCTAAATAAGAATATTTCTAACTGAACTCAACAATACATTCTTTTTTACTCACTTTATATCCTTCTCACTGCCCCCTCCCAGTCACCCCTCCTACAATATTCCCTCATCCCTTTTCCCCTTTTCTACTGAGTTAGTGAGCCCCACCTGGGTACCACCCTACCTTAGCACATCTAGCTAGGTACATCCTCTCCCACTGACACTAGACAAGGTAGCCCAACTCAAAGAACATATCCCACAGATAGACCACATTTAATTGGGACTGGCTTACAGTTTCTGAGGCTGTAATAATAATGGATAATGGATAATGGATAATGGACTCACTATCATCATGATGAGAAGCATGACAGTGCTTGCCAGGCAGGCACGGCACTGGAGGAACTGAGAATTCTACAACTTGTTCCAAAGGCAACAGCTAGAACTAGGGTCTTAAAGCCCATGCCCACAGTGACACACTTTCTCCAACAAGGCCACACCTACTCAAACAAGGGGAGACCTCCTAATAGTGCCTCCTCCTGGGCCAAACATATTCAAACCACTATACCAAGTAAGTGTTTTGTTGTCTGTAGGACATTTTCTATACAAATACTGTCAAAGAAGTGTTGCTATCAACAAGATTTAAACAAAGTTCTAATGATCCAGGTACATTTGCTAATACCAGACACGGAAATGGAGACAAATAGTAACTAGAGCCCAGCCTTAGTGAAGTGTTCCATTTGAAGAATAATAGAGTGCACAGTCTGTGGATAAACCAGGAAAGCTGAAAACTTACTTGTGAAGGATGCAGAAGAGAGATGGGTGCATTGGATATAATGATGCAAGGGTCGCTTCCAAATATAAGACTGTGAGCCTCTGGGTCGTCTCCAGAGAACTGGAAAGAAAACACCTCTCAAAGGGAAATGAGACCCATGGGAGTGGTGCTGTCTGGTACAAGTCTGGAAAATGCCACTTACTACCTATAACTTTAGCAAGGTTTAACTTCTCTAAGTCTTTCTCATTTCTTAATAATAGGCATTTCAAGGACTTGGGGATTGCCAAAGCAAGAAGGAGCTCTTTATTTCTATGTAAATATTAGGATACTGTTGACTTCATGCTCAGTTTATACAACGACAGTCTATGGAATACTTTTTACATTTTTGTTGTTTTGTAGATTCTGTGGATTTGACTGAAAGTTCCTTTACATAGTGCACTAGAGCAGAGGCACCGTTACTGTTTTCTACTCCAGTGTAGAATCTTCCAGGGTACATGAGTTCTCCCACAAGTTCAGCTCTGGCTATTTTGTGGAACTTCAACACATATTCTTTCTAGTAAAACTTGTAGGAAAAAAAACCAGTGAGAGTAGGCTGCAATTAAGAATTTTGGAGAAAAAAAAGAATCTTGGAATTGGCTGTGTTGTTGTTTCAGATCCCTTCTTACAAACAATTCTTTCTTAGCAATAGTAACAAAGCAGAAAGGTTTTGTCACTGGGCAAGACCTCACTTGTATTAGGTCCTTAGCAGAGAGTCAGGAGCTTTTTCCATCATTTCTGATTTCTTACTGCTCTCATCCTTTCATTCATTCACTTATTTGTAAATCTATCTACCGTCTCATATTCTTACTTTAAACATGAAGTTATTAAAACAGAGAAGACTAGGATATGGGGAAGATGAACTATAGATTTGTTTAAGTCCTGATGCCTATGGTCGTATCTTCATTCTCAGCAAATTCTCATATGGAAACTGATAGAGATAAGATGAAATACAACCAGCTTCCCAAGAGCTGTAGGCTGTTGAAAAATTCAAGCCCTGTGATGGTTTGGAGAGGTCATTATGCTTAACATTCTAAGTTGTTCAGAAAACATGAACAAAAAGTAACAAGTAAGCAAGTGTCTGAAATTGGAAATACTTGTCTTCATTAACTGAGAAACTTATTCTAACATTACCTTTTGTCTGACATACCAGTCAGTTCATCATTTTTCAACATAATTTTAAATTGTGCTATGTTTTGTAATGGAGAAGAGGGTTGGAGGATGGGAAGAAAAGAGGGTTTAAATTTTCCCCTTTCGTTCTCTCATCTTGTTCTTTCATGATCATTTTGCTTCTAATTACTTTATTTGTACATATTCAAAGCCTTCATGCTATGTTTTTACTCCTTGTAACTTTCATAATATTTTTACTAATGCCAAATTCTCAAACTTAATACAGAATATTTGTCCTTCTCTAATACCAACTAAATTATAGTGTTCTTAGAAAATCCCTGTCTCTGCTTCCCCTGGCTGAACCTTAGAATTGACAGAGGTGATTTAAAAATTATAAACACTTGATTCTTATTCCAGAAATGACTTGGAATACATATCCTCATGAATTATGCATTTAACGTTCCCCAAGTGATTAAGGTTCTGAAAACCACAGCAGACTGAATCCAAAGCAAATTTTTTAAAATAAATATTTTAATATATGTTTTGTGATCCTTAAAGGCCTGATACATATTGTGTTTTAAATAAATATTAACTAAAGTAAACATTGCAGTGAATATATTTACATTTTGACTTGACAAAACTCCATGTAGCTTTCATATTATTTTTTCCAGAATTGTTTTGGAAAATTTGGAAGTGAACATTACATTAAGACATATAAGTATTTTTCTCTAAAGATTTTCATCCTTCCACTCTCATCATTCTAGTTTATTAATAACAATGCTACAAATGTCAGCCCGAGAGTATAGAGTAGTATATTTCCCGAGACTGCTGAAAAATCCATCTCCCTGGATCCAGCAGAACCTCAGACACACTGTCTTAGATTGAGGTTACTAGCCACACCAGAGAGGTCAGAATCTCTAATGGAGGAATAAATCCCACGTATCCAACTTAAACAGTAAATAATTTCAGAAAAATATAATGACTAGAGTTATACTTCTCTGTGGGATAAAGACATGCTATTCTATAACGCAGTGACTTTAGTAGCAATAATCATCACAATTAGTTAGGCAAGCCATTCCATTCACGGTCCAACTTGAACTGTCTTCATGTCACAGAATTTGACATCAGATCTTTAGCTAGAAGCACTTTTTACACTCAATATCTTAGCATGTTTGGCTGATATTTTCCTGTGTATCACAGGCAGGCTGGGAAAACCCAAGCAAAGGAAGATGATGCAGTAAAGGCAACATTGGACGTGGATCAGAAAACCAAATGTAAGGAGATATATGTACAGGTTACTTCCTTTGTTGCAATGCGTACATTATACCTGAATTTGATCAGCTTTGTAATTGTGTTAAGGTTGGGAAAAGTATGAGTACAAATGTCTGCATTCTGCAGGGGAAAGGAATTTAACTTCAGAAATTCAGAGCCTTTCTGTCAATTATAATTGCAGAGTGCAAGGCCAAAATGCTTTTATTTGAACTGGATGCTTTCCCCAAACTTCTGTTATGTATGAGCTTCAAACTTTACCTCAAAACATGTTGAGAATTAACAAAAGATTAATAGTTGAGCTAGAGGTTTTTCTGGGATGCTAGCTTTTTTGGGTGTCACTTAGCTATCTAGGGTCTATAGAAACACTCTCTCATCAGCAAGAATAGAACAAACCCCTCCCATAATTACATTAGCTTTGGAATCTACACTGAGTTCTCCTCAGCATCCCAGGCTTGTCTATTGCCCAGCATTTCGAAGTCCAGCATTTCAGTCTCACTGTCTGCATTCAGAGCTTCATTTTTAACAAGAATCTAATGGAAGGTCTATGCAGTAATCTATAGTTACTGTTAGCACAGCAGTTTGGGCTACCACACTCCTCTGCAATTCCCCTGTGCTATAAATTTATGCATGCTTTTATATCCTCCTCTTAGCTATATATCTGAGCTGGTCTTGGTCTGTAGCTCCAAATTTCATGGTTAGCAATTTATCATTTAGCTGACAATTGTGAGACTTATGATTCCCACTCTTTTCACAGTAAGTTCCATTTCACCTGCTATAAAAGAGCTTCAACACTTATTACTTTTTTATATTTTTTTAAGTTTCATTATTGTTTAGAAAGAGGACTGTCTAGTATTAGGATCTCTCTAGCTATAGTACCCCAGAATCTAGAGACCTTCTCTCTGAGCATATACAGAAGTCATATGACAATGATGACTTGTCATTGTGATGGCAAATTCTTCTCATTTTTTGCCTAAGTACTAGACTTTGACTTTAGTCCAGGAAAGCTTATACAACTAACACCTTTGGTTAATGTGTCTTTTGAATTGGATAAACTTAACATTTATCAACTTTAAGGTTCACAAGTCATTTAGTGTCTCTGGCCTTTTGCTTTCTTACACTTAATGAAAAAATAAGAATAACTTTGCACTTATTGTAAGCTTTAGAAATCATATTTATAAAAGCCATTATGTAGGATGCGTGCATATTACAGTGTCAAGTAATAGGGAGTGTTAGCAAAAGTCAACAGTTAAAATTTTTATTGTAATGATGCTCTTTTGTTATTTTTATTGTTATTAAAACAAGATGAATGTAGCACAAATAATTCTTGGTCCTCCAGATCTTATAATCTCTTGCCCCCTCTTTTATAATGTTCTTTGAGCCTTAGTTATAGGTAGTATGTTACAGATGTTTCAGTTAATATTAGGTATCCCATGGCCAATTGCTCTCTGCATATTCACCAGTTGTGGATTTCTGTAACGGTCAACATATAAAAGAAAAAAAAAGTATATCAAAGAGAAAGTGATGAGAGCTATATCTGTATCTTGGTGTCAGAATAATTCTTTAGAATACAGTTAGGAATCATGCTGGTTTAGGAGATGGCAGTAGTGAGTTCTCCTGTTTGGTCCATAGCCTTTCCAGCCATGAGTTCTTGGCTAGTTTTACAGTACTTGGCATGAATTCCTACATATTTATCAAAAGTGTTACTTGGCAGCTGTTGGCTAATGCCAGAATATAAGTAATACTGTTGTTTTGGGGGGATATCTTGACTTTCTGGTCATAGTTGTAGTTCACAAACATTAGAGCTTGCTAGGAATACTCATCGATTGCTTTCCTCCTTTGGCAGCTTGCACAGCTCCTCCCAGTGTATGAGAGCCTGTCTTCTGGATGGTGGCTATGTATTTTGAATTTTTGCTCATTTCTTTTATTTATATCTAGTTTGTTGCTTTTGTTTTGAATTTTTAAACATTATATAAGCATCATTTGATATCACTCCATTTTTTTCTTCTTCCCTTCCTTCTGTCCTTCATTTCATTACTTTTCTTCTCTCCTCTACTTTCCTTTTCCCTGTTTAAAACTTAAAAACAAAAACAAAAGAAATCTAATAAGTGAGCATTGTGTCATTGTGGAAATTTTAAACAAAATATTTTATAATTGGATTCTCTTCCTTGTTCTTCCACCCCATCCCTGTTCTCCTTGTATGTTCTCTCAAGTATTCTTTTCACATTCATGCTTCACATATCATTTTGCCTCCATTCCTTTTTCTCAGAATCTCTTTTCACACTTTCATGATCTAATTTTCAACCCTTTACACATATTTATATACATGAATATGTACCTTACAAGCTAAGATCTGCATATGAGAAAGAACATGTATTTTCTTACTTTCTGACTTAAATTACCTCACTTAATGTAATACTGTCCAAATTTATATATTTTCCTAAATGTGTCATTATTTTATCTCCTTATATTGATGAGTACAATTTCATTGTGTATTTGTACCATTATCCTTTGATATTCTGATGAATATCTCAGCCAGCTGCACATTTTTTTCTATGGTGAATAAAGAAGTAATAAACTTGAATGTGCAAGTATCTTTGTGGTAGGATATGAAGTCATATATATATATATATATATATATATATATATATATATATACACATATATATATACACATATATATATGTCATTATATATATGTATATATATGCATATATATATGTATGTATATATATGTGTGTGTCATTGTATATATATATGCCTGTGAGTGGTACAACAGTCATAAATGCCATAAATGACAAACTGATAGCCAACAGTATACTAAATGTGGGCTAATAAATATGTTTCTTTTAAAATTAAGGAGATTAGAATGCTTGCTCTTTCATCACTTATTTAATATAGTTCTTAACATTTTAGTAACCTGACAAGAGAATAGAATTAAAAATGGGAAAGGAAGAAGTCAAACTATGCCTAGCAGTAGATAACATGATTCCATGCTTAAAAGCGCCTACTGACTCAATAGAAAACTCTTAGATTTAACAGATAGCAAAGTTTCACGCTTTAAAACCCACAAATGAAAATAAATCCTTTATTATATACCAATAATGAAATCAGAGAAAAAAATTAGAAAAATTATACCAGGCAAATGGCACCTTGTATTTTTGAAAAAGGATCTTGAGTGTCATCCAGGTTAACCTCAGACTGTGATTGTCTTACCTTAGTCTCTTGAAACTTGAAACTAAAGACCTGTGCTACCTACTTCTTTAGGTTAATTTTCACTATATATATTCTAATTTTTCATAATTTGTGTGTTTATTTCCTGTTTCTATTAGAAACATCCCTTGAGATATTTTTTTGGTCTAGCTATCCTTTAATTTTTCTAACATTTATATTTTTCACAGATAAAAATAAATAAGTTTTATTTGTTTTCTAAATAAGGGCTGAAGTAATAATCTATTATTTGCATCAACAGAAGTATTGTATTGTTTACACTTTGTAAATAATATCCTGTTCTTTATAATCCCTTACCCACTGCCATGTTGCTTCTAGTTTCCATTCAAGTGCTATGCATGCTTCCATTTTGGCATAATTCTGGAATTCTTTTATTAACAGTGGCTAGAATTTATAAACATAAACTTTCTGACATCTAAAATTATTTTTAACAATGCATCTTAATAATGTGGGACATTGCATGAAATCTTTCAGAGAGAGTTCTTGCTTGCAAATGTGTCAATTCAGAGGGATTCCTTTTTCACAAGAGGGCCTGGGTTCGTGGTGCTTAAGAGCAAGTGTGATTGGATTTAGAGATTAGCAAGATGAGAATGATCAAAGCCTTATCATTACATAGATTACAAAGCCTAGGGTTTGCTCTTGTAAGAAAAATTGTTCGTGGCCCCTAATCTTTCTAATCTTGACCTCACAGGAGGATTTTGTACCTAAGGCAATATTATCAGGATGCAAAACTCAATCTCAGGCTAAATTCCACTTTCTCATAACATGGTTGAGTGCTTCTTTAGTGAATAAATTGGTAGCTTGATGGAAATTCCAGGATTCAAACAGAATTTCTAATTCCATTAAGTTGGTGTTCAGTGAAACACAGTGAGTCTGTGGAAACCAAATAGAAGACCAGCCACCCATGCTTACTCTTTAGGCACATCTAGTTTTTCCAAAGCAGTATTTTTGTTCTTACATTTATAAGTTCATTGTTTAGCACTGTGATTGCCACAGAGAAATTTGCATATTCTGTTAGACTCAGAAGCATATTTGAAGGTTTTAAATTTTTTAAATCTAGACTCACACCCAAAGATTGATTCAGAGTTAAACACTATTGTTTTTGTAAGTTTGAAGTAGGCAGTCTGTGGGCAGATAATGAGTTTTTCACCTTACCAACCCTTGTTCAAGAACAACATGGGTTTGATTGAGGTGGTGAGATTTTTCTTTACTAGAATGTTAAGAAGATCAAACATTTGAAATGTTTGTTTGTAAGAAAATACATTGCATATAAATTGTTATCTGGAATAAGACAAATGCACCAAACACTGCTCACAATCGAATGCATGATACATAGTATTTATATTGCAGGAGATGCTTTACTGCTGTATCTGAGGACTATGATGCTGTTACTCACTGATGTACTTACACATTGGCTCAGCCATTGTTCCACCTGTCATTTGGGCAAACTGCAGGCTTCTTTTCCACTTTTTGCATAGCTATACCTACTAACATTTAAGAGTTAAGACAAGGATACAAAGCATCTAAGATGATATCTCGAGTTTTCTTTTTTTATTGGCTATTTTATTTATTTACATTTCAAATGTTATCCCCTTTCACGGCTTCCCCTCTGCAAACTTCCTATCCCACCTCTGCTCCCTGCTTCTATGGGGATGCTCCCCCACCCACCCACCCACTCCAGCCTCACCATATCTTGACTTTTCGAGTGCTTGGTTGTATGCCTTTCTGTGTGCTAAATGCTCCGTGGCATGTTTTTACTTCTCCTAGTCTACAAGAATACCAATTTTTTTTTTATCTGTGAAGTATATTTTTACATAACCATAAAAGGAGGTTAGAATTCTCTTTCTTCCTCTGTTTTATTCTCCTCATTCTTCTCTTTCTCCTCCTTTTACTCTTTCTTCTTTTCAGTACTTCTCTTCATACTTTTGTGCTTTTCTGACTTACTAATTTCTCTAATTCCCTTTCAAGCTAATTGAAGTATAGTTGGCATAAGATATGCATGGCATATATCTCTGTTTAAAGTACAGACTTTGTGGTATTTCACATATGCATTCACTCATAAGAGTACTCATCAAAATTAAGATAAAAAACCTCATTGAACAGAAGTATTTCCTTATACTTTGCTGTAGTTGTTTCCTCTTGAGCCCTCTGGTCCCTCTTCCAAACTCCAGTCATACAGTATATGCTGTGTTTTCTTCTGACCTCCTTTAGGCAGAGCAAGTTTTAGAATGTAATGCACTCTTCTGTGTAAGCAATTGGTCATTTGTTTTTATTGCTGTTATACTCCTGTATCCATAAAATGTGCTTTAAATACTAGTAACCTTCTATTAGTTAGCTCACATTTTGTGGTTCAAACATTGTCCATCAAAGTCACTGTAGTGCCTCTAATTCTTCATTATGACCCTCTGGAAATGACCTGATGTTTAATTTAATTGTTCAATCACCCCATAAAATGTATAAGGAACTCAAATCAATATAAAGAAAATAAATAGTCTGACTCTACATATAAGTGAAAACCTGAATATACATTTCTTTTCTTAAAAATATGGGAAAATCTTGAACGACCATTTCTCAATAGAATACATGCAAAGCACTTCTCAATAGAAGACATGCAAATACCCAATAATTATATAAAAATGCTGAAATGATCAATGATTGGGGAGATGATCAAGTCCTAGAGAGTTTTATCCATTCATAGCCTTCACTGATCTCACTGATCATTGTGCTTATAGACTAAAAAAGCATTTCTTTCTGTTTGTTTGTTTTGGACAGCTGAAAATGTGATCTGAACAAGATCAAAATATCCTGTCCCATTGAGGATGAGGACAAGGTCTGGCTGGTCTGAATGGTTCTTCCTTACCTCAGGAGACTGTGGTAACAGCACATTCCAAACCTTCATGCTATCAGTGTTTTGCCTCACATAGCTTTTACATCTTCTCTGATATTTTCTCTTATAGATTCTTTTTAGCCTCATTTTTCTAGACTCAACCCTACATTTCCATCATTTTTTAATATTTTGTCAGGTTTTTTCTTCTTAGTTTTCATGGAGAGGGCATATAAAGCACATTACCTTGCTTAGAAAGCTAATCTCTAGAAATGGCAGACTTATTATACTATATTACAGTGTAGATACTAACTAAAGCTGAGACAGAAAATAAGCCTGTTCTCCCCATTATATTCTCTTCATGTCTCAGTACAGCCATCATTTTCCATGATCATCTATACTGCAAGACAAGGATAAGAGTCCCTCTTGCTCATTATTGTGATACCTTCCTTACATGTAATGTAATACATCATTGATGGAGAAAGTGATAAGTTAGATAGATGGATAGGTCTACAGGTGTTTCCTGACACACAATAACTTGACTTACTTTTTAAAAATGTTATTATGCTGTGAATCTAGAACTGGTAGTGGAAATCTTTAAGCTCAGCTACTTGGTAAGCTGACATAAGAAGACTCTAAAGTTCAAAGCCTGTTTGTTTTACAGAGCAGTCAGGAAAAACCCAGGCAAGTTAACAAAACCTGCCTCCTGCCTCAAAATAAACTTCAAATCACGAGAGAAGGAGTTGAGGATTTGACTCAGTGTTAGAATGTTCATGTATCATTTGCACAGCCTTAGATTGAATTCTACTAACACACACAAATGCACAAATACACAAATACACAAATACACACACACACACACACACACACACACACACACAGAGAGAGAGAGAGAGAGAGAGAGAGAGAGAGAGAGAGACTAAGATATAGGCTTTTTATATTAAAGATTTGTCTTTGTTTGCTTTTATGTTTTATTATATTTATTTAAAATTTTTTGAAGAAAGAGACATGAATGTTAAGAAAAGGGACACTGCCAGGGAAGAGGGAAGAGGACGTAGAGGATGGGTAGGTCAGGGTAACCAAGTAGAGTCCATATAACAAGAGTACATTGCATGCATGTATGAAGATTTGCACTGGGATCCAAAGGAAAGAACGTTATTGAACACTCCTTACCTACGTTTTTCTTCTTCCTTAAAGGGAGACACTCTCTGGAAGTTGGGATTCTTTTTTCCTGTCTGGAAGGCCTGTCCCAGATGTTTCTATTAGGAAAGGCCCAAGCTATTCAGAGTAGAAGAGGCTGAGCAAGCAATGCAGATAAGACTATATACATGTCCAGTAGGCTGTAGGAAGGAACATCTCTGGACTACAATTACCATATAGAAGTGGCGGCTCTTTACCACCTGCAAAGTCTGCCAGGTAAAGTCTTATAACTGTCATGGGTCCTTCCTGAAAGATTGTAGGTGGGACCTTGGCTGCCACACTGTCTTCCAAAGTGGTTACACCATTTGACTTTTGCCAGCAATGTATGAAGGCTCCAATTCCCCACTTTTCAAGCCTGCTGTTGTCATCAGTCCTTTAGTGTAGTGACAGGAGTAGTTATGAGGTAACTGACTTTTAGCTGACTTTCCCCTATGACTACTGAAGTTGACTGTCTCCCTGTTAGTGTTTCCTGTGTATAATTATTATTGAGACATACATAAGAGGTTTTTTGTTTGTTTTTTCTGGATAACAGACACATATCAGTTATGGACAGGGCATGACATTTTTGTAGGAGTTCTGACCAGGGAAGGAGGAGGAAGAAGAGGAGGAGGAGGAAAGGGAAGGGGAGGGAAGGGGGGACAAAGAGGAGGAAGATGAGGAAAAGGGGAATGAAGAAGAGGAAGAGGAGGAAAGGAGGATGAGGAAGAGGAGAGGGACAAGGAGGAGGAGAAAAAGATGAAGGAGTAGGACAAGGAGGAGAAAGCTGGAGAAGGAGAAAGGAGAAGGAGAAGAAAGAAGGAGGAGGAGAAGAAAAAAGAATACATGTCCTTGTTGTAGGTGGCTTACCCTCTTTGTAGGAGGTAGGAGGCATGTGCTTGTTGCAGGAGGCCTGTCATTATTTCAAGATGTGTCTTTGTTGTAGAAGGCATGTCATTGTTCATGGAGTCTTCATGCCTTACAAGTAACAACACCCTAGTAAAGTTCTTAAATGAATAACTATAGAAAAAAGTATTGGGTTGAAGATAAAATTTTTCTCAGATGAGAAATTTTATTATACCACCACAATGCATCCATTTTTGAAGCAGCAATTTCAGTAGCTATTAAACAGATGCAGTCTTCAGACCACTAAAGAGAATGAGCATAGATCTGCTCTGAAACAAAACTCTGAATGATGACAGCCACAAGAAAGGAACTGGCTACCAGGTAAACAAAAAGTTCTTACTCCTGAATGTTTTACACAATCTATGTGAGAATTTTAAGCAGTGTTGCAGACTGGTATTATGACAGCAGCTAACTTATAGACTGTAAATATTTCCAGAACACAATAAACTACTGTGCCAGGATGCTTCATAGCATGTGTCACGTTAGATGGTAATTATATGATATTAGGGAGACAGATTGTGCAGTCTCAAAAGTGGAAAAATATATTGATAAATCTAGCACCTACTGGCACAGAGCACACCCTCTCAAGAATATAATTCTATTATTTCTGGGACTGTTTTTATTTTGCATTTATTATGTTTTTAAGAACCCAAGAAACTCCCTTTAAATACTGAGTATCAGTATAACTCCTCTGAAGAAGGACCTTTTGCTTTGTTCTGTGGATTATTTTTAAATACAGAATTTTTTCCATTCACTTCCTTTCCTTCTTGATAAAGGGCAAGGCTTAATTACCTGTCATATTCTGATTAGATAAGTCATTCAAGTTTGCTGAGCCTCAGGTTTTTCATTTGACACTTAAAACATAGTTGAACCATTCTAAAAAAGATTTCATTTATTCTTGAGGATTTTTTTTTAAGTAATTGGTGTGGGTAAGTGAAATCTAGTGTTTACTGATATTTTTTGTGTGGATAGTCTTATTTAGTGGTGTACCATGTTCACCCTCAGTACATACTAGACAGAAATAAAACATAGAGAAAAAACATAAAACAATGGGAGGTGAAATTGAGGCCAGAGAGAAAAAATGAAATAAAAGAAGGAAATAAAAGGGAATAAGACAGATATAGAGAGAAAAATGAATAGGAATAGAGAAGGAAAAGGAAGAATCACAATTATTATCTAATTGACTAAATTTAACTTGAATTATGCTACTTGTTTTATCTCTCCATCTGTCCATCGAATAAAATAAGAGATTTATTTTGCATAAATTTTAGACATGGTAACCTTATGCTGCAGTTTTAGAAGTATCAATATTACCTATTTTATCAGAGGTAAAATTAATATATCTGGGACTGGGGATAAAACTAGGAGATTGTGATATTCTCAAATGTTGTAGCAGAGTGAAAACCCTACAAGAGATTTCATGTCCAAGAGGATACCCTTTATTTTATAGTTTTTAGAGGTTTTATTCAGTTAGCATGTTAATTTCTAGACTGTCTTAGATTCTCCTTATTCAATTGGAAATTATGTTTTATTCAGAATAAAGACAATAAGTAACATGATTGCATGAAGGCTTGCATCTGAAAGCCAAAGAACAGTCAAGATACATTAGTTTCAACATTTATTCTTCATTCTGTTACCAGAATGACTTTAGCTAGTTGACCAAACTGAGTCTTCCCACCAATGGCCAATAATGCTTATGTAGTTATAGTCCTGCATTCTAGCACTTAGAAGGCAATGGCAACAGAGCTAATGCTTGATGTGTATTTGGGAAACAAATGGAGGTTTGACAATATTGTTTAATTTAACATTGTTGAACTATAAGTGTATATTGATTATTCTGACTATTCAAAGGTATTTTAAGTATTTTACTTTTAATTTTATTCTTTAGACTGTTCTGTAATTATTTCCCCTTCCATTCTCCCCTCCAAACCCTCTCATATAGTGAACTCTATTTCAAATTTATAGCCTCATTTTTTAACTGCTGCTCTATGCATACATGTTTATATGTGTACATGCATTTTTCTAAATACATATACCCAGCCTGCTCAGGCTGTATAATGTTGCTCATATAAATGTTGTCAGGGGGATTATTTGGTATTTGAAAACCAATTGGTCTACTCTTCTCTAAGGAAGACTATTTTTCTTGCTCTAAGAATTCCTTAGTCACCTATAGTTCTTTCTGTAGGGTTGAGTCCTCAAGGGGTTTTCAGTTTTGTAGTTTGTTTATATCAATAACAATGGTTCTAATGGTTCTTCCTAATGCAGTGACATCTTAATACAGTTCCTCACCTTGTTCTGACCCTGACCTAAAATTACTTGGCTGCTACTTTATAACTGCAACTTTGTTATTGTTATGAATTTTAATCTATATATCTGACATGTAGGTTATCTGGTATGTGACCTTCAAAGGGGTTTTGACCAGGAGATTGAGAACCACTTATCTAGAGTGTATTGGAATTGCATTTGCTTTATTTCTTTAAACAAAACCCCTTCTTTGCCTAAATAATGAAACCATTTGCTCATCCTTTAAATCAAGCAACACTTATAGCATGATAGAACACAGCAACTAGTCTAAAGGGGGCTCCTGATAAAAAATAGTCTTAGAGAGATTTTCCATTCTTTACTTTCTATATAGAAAGGTACACAAATTCATACACAGCCTCATTGTCTTTAGATATATTCTGCTATTCTCTTACTTTTGGTCTTACTAATGTTTCTTAAGTTTTCTATGTCAATTTTCTGATATCAGCATGGGGATCAATCTAGAAATACCATTTGTAATGGTCATTCTTTCATCTGAATATGTACATCCTAATCTAATTAAATATCTTGTATGTTTTCTTCATATGAATACAATCCAATTACTTAAGCTGGTCAGATTTAAAGTTAAACTTTAGGTGGTCTAGATTATATTTCAAATAATTCTTTGGAAAATTGTTTTACCTAGTTAAAATTTAAGAGCATTAGATCAATAATAAATGCAATATATCTTTAAAGATAGGAATAATATTCAAAACCCATAAAAGATCATTCTCCAAAGAGAATTTAACATGTGTTGCTATGGAGAGAAAGGGCAGAAAGAGAGTTGTAAGGCAGTTTGAGTTGTCTATTTTTGTCTGAATCTCTTTCATCCTATCTGTCATCCTTATTTTAAGTATGAGCAGAAGAGTTCCTTGGGAGACAAGAGGGCGTAGACAGCTCTTTTATGGCTAATCCTTTGGCTGGGTGAAGTAAGTCTGTATATATCTGGGAGGAATCCAGAACATAGAGGCATTTAGCAGGAAGAAAAGAAGGGAATCAGTTGTTTCTTCAGGGACCTTTGAACACCAGCTGCTGTATGACTGCTTCTAGACTGTGAATTCCCTGATAACCAGACACACTAGATTCAAATGTCAAAACAGAACAGTTTTCATCACCAAACATAATATATTTGGATCAACCATAGGATCCGTGTCTTTTGCTAGCCTTGCTGATTCAAAGAGAGTATAATTACTAAATTAATGAGAATATTAAGATCTTTTGAAATTTGTAGCCTTTCCCTAGCCAATAATACACCTCTCTTCTGTCATTCTATAAATGAAAGTGGAAACATCTGCTTTGTGTTTCTATACCAACCAGGAACTGAGCAGGAAGATCTGTTTCCACTCGCTCTATTAGCTTGGTTTTATAAGGATAATTTGGTCACTTTCTTTGTGTCCCAACTCAAAGTACCTAAGATTAAATCCAGTGTTAACCTAAATTCTATCAGCCTTAACAATCACCCAAGAAGATTCACTAAAAATTTGGATGTAGACTGGCAGACAGTAGCCTAATGTTTCTGAGAATAGGAGGTAGTAAGGAAATCAAACCAAACCAAACCAAAATAAAATGAAACAAAGAAAACACAGAATATGGAAGAAGCTGTCTTAGAGATAACTATACGAAGGTTTCTCTTCTATCTGCATAAGAAAATGGTTCAGCCTGTTTTCTCCCTGCCAATCAAATTTGTTTCCTTTCATTTCATTAAACCTTATCTGAATTTTGCTTAGAATCCTCTAATGGAGTTTTGTCAAAAAAAAAAAAAACACATCACAATTGGATCTTGGTGTCCACTCACTGTAAAACCCCATTAGACAGTCTTATCTAACACTTGTGCTCCTGTCTATCATCAGGTCAGACTTTACATAGCATTTATGTGTGCCCTCCTCCTCCTCCTTCTGTCCTTCTGTATCACTAGAAGTGTGCCTAATTTACAATGTGGAGATAGAAACAGCTTGACTCATTTTGTACCTTAAGGACCACTGTGCCTCAAGCTTCAAACTGAGCTCATTGCTAAGATCTACTAAATTGGATATTCCTAATTCTAGAGTCAGCAGCCAAGAGACCTAGGGATGGGTAATCTCATTGAATTTTTATATTCTTCATTTGGAGTCTAGGCATCTTGGTTGCAATTATGGCAACACTGACTCTACAGTCTGATCAATTATGTTTTCTCAGGAGCCCCGTTGATGCCCTTAGAAAGGCAAGAACACATTCTGTTTTACACCACCCACTGTATTGCATGTGGAAGTTCATCTTAGAACAAAGATGGTTCCTTAGAGGCAAAAAGAAGAAAGAAGCTGACTCAAACTTCAAGTTAACCCAGCAGCTGCTGAACATCTTAATAGCAAAGATGCCAGAGCAGAGATTTGAAAATAAAATTAAAATAATACTCAGGTAGAGGTGTTTCAGCATGATATTTTAGAAAAAAAAAGATACTGTGATATTTCTATTATCCCAAATGCATTCTTCCTTTTTGTGACACTAACACATTGTTTCTTTGGAGAGTGCCCATTGTCCTCTCCCAGTGTACACCATCACTAGTACACCAGTACCATCCTTGGAAGTTTTACCAAAATTGAAAACTTTAAATTATTTTACAAAACACAATGTATTTCCCCCCCCCCCACCCTCGCCAAGATACCATCACTATCTTGTCTTATCCTGCTTTATTCAGCACTGTTTAGAAGTGGGTACATAAACTCTGGAGCCAGTGGCAGTTGGAACTCTGAGTTTGAGGCCACCCTGGTGATAGAAGGAGTTCCAGGCCATCTAGAGAAACCCCTTTAACTCTTTATATTTCCTATTTTCTTTTAAGAATTTCTGTTTCTTAACCAAGATATTCTAGGTTTTTAAAGAATTTTTTACATGCATAATTGCTCGATAACACATTTGTTGTGGTTGATGATGGTGTTGTTGTTGTTAATGTTTTACAATCTTGCCATATTTTTTTTAACATTTCTGGCATTTTGGTGTTCTGTTTTACATGAGGTTATCTATTATTCAGTTGAAGTTATTTCCAATTATTTTTGTGATAAGAGACTGCATTGAAAACTGGACATTTCACATCATATCTTGAGATTCTGAACCTTATTTAAACCTCTTCTAGCTGACTATCTTTGAAATTTTGAAACAGAAATTAGAGCTTTTTTGTCCTCTGAAAGTGGAGGTTAAAATCCCAATTATCTGTGAAATATCTTTGACACTTAAGGTGGGCACTATTGCTGCTTGTAGATGAGTGTCCTTGCTTTTCACATGATTTTTCTTTAGTAATCTTGAGATAGGAGAGATTCTTGTGATTTCCTTGTCTGGACATACTGGAATGGAGATTGGATAACACATATCTTCATATTCCTTACTAAACAAATGCTCAAGTGTAGGTCTTGCACAAGATGGTTCTACACAATTCCACAGAGCAATAATGCTGAATCTAGTTTGGACTCTCCATGTTTGACATAAAAGAAAAAATATTTCCTGAAAGTTCTAGCTGTATACTCAATAAATAGGATTTTTTTAATGGTGACAGCTGATTTGATCAGAAGATACAGCTTATTGTTTGCTGTATTTGTTCCTCTTACAGTGAACATGGAGTAAAACACTCATGCTCTTAGACAACCCCAGAGTTTAAATATGGAGATACACTCCATCAATTATTTGCTGAAAGAGATCCATTTCTATTACTATGACATATTCTTTATGCCATGGATTTTGTCCCCATTGTTTTTCCACTCCAAACACTGAAAATCTAGTGACCTTCACTGGGACAGATACGCTCATCCATGGCCACAGTTGTGACTGTGGGACTTGGACTCATGTCTGTTTTTATCTGGGTTTTATTTAGCCAGAACTAACTGAACATTCTTTTTATTTTTGGCTAGAAAATATGAAATTTTCTTCTAGAAAAATCAACTCTTCCTTGCCATAAAATAAGAAATGACTGTTTATTAAAATTATTTCTCTACTTCATTTTCTTTCCCCATCACATCATAATGACAAAATCAATTTTTTTCATTTTTATAGCCCAAGGATTACAGAATAAATACTCAGAAAATTATTATGGAATGATAGAAGAAACAAATAAAAGGAGACATCTTTTGCTAAATCATAACTTTTGGGGAAAGATGTAAGATCAAGAGGAAAGATACAAAGTGTTTTCTTCTTTAAAATTGATGTCTGAATGTAGAAGAATGCAAATAGATCTACATGTATCATCCTGCACAGAATTCAAGTCCAAGTGGATAAAAGACCACAACACAAAACAAGTTACACGGAACCTCTTAAAAGAGAAGGTGAAACATAACCTCAAAAGCATTGACACAAGAGACAACTTCTTGAACAGAACATCAATAGCCCTAAGAGCAACAATGAATAAATGGACCTCATGAAACTAAAAAACTTCTGTAAGGCAAAGGACGCCATCAATAGAACAAAACGGCATCCCACTGAATAGGGAAAAGATCACCACCAACTCTATATCTGACAGAGGGGTGATATCTAAAATATACTAAGAATGTAAGAAATTATTCATCAGCAAAACAAATAGTCCAATTTAAAAATGGGTTATAGGTCTAAACAGAATTTCCAAAAGAGGAATCTCAGATGGCTGAGAGACACTTAAAGAGGTGTTCAAGATGTTTAGTGATCAGGGATACACAAATCAAAAGGACAAATTGTAGATTGAAAGTTTTGAGACTGGGTTAATGTTCTATTCCCACCACTAGAACACTTGCTTGGTTATAAGACAGGATCCCACATGGTTGGCTTATCATCTGTGTTTAACATAAGCAGGCAGATCTTTGAATTCTTTTGTAATGTCAAAAGAAAATGTGTGCTTACTGTCACCTAAGAATTAAGGAGCTGGTGTCTCAGAATACTGATTCATAGGACAATGAAAAGAGAACATGGAGTAAATGAATTGACTTATATGTAAAATAAAAGACTTGGCTTGTGATCTGCAAGAGATGAGCTGTCCAGAAAATCAAGAGAGAACTGATTGGAAAACTATCACAAACAGAATACAGAGAGAGAGAGAGAGAGAGAGAGAGAGAGAGAGAGAGAGAGAGAGAGAGAGAAGTCTGGAGATCATCAAAGAAAACAGATCAGAGAGAAAAAAAGCAGAACAGAGAGAATTCAGGCTGGAAAGCTGTCTTGAGTAGAGCATAAGCCACCAGCTTCAACCCATGTTTGCTTTTGAGTCATTTTTTTCATCACTCCAAGACAACCCTTCTCTCAGACCTCTGTGCAAGTCAAGGCTGGTCCTTGGCACATAAGATCAATAATACAAATGAACATTTATGCTGAAGAGTTTATGAAGCAAAAGAAACACTCCTCCATTCTGGTGGATGTGCAAACTTGTACAGCCAATATGAAAATCTGCCCCATCCAGCAGGGTAGTGAACAGGGTCCAGGGAGATCACCTGAAAGAGAGAATGGGGGAAAGAGGCAAACACAAAGAACCACGGCTTGTCTATAGGTGGATCAAACTGTAATTTTTACTTTTTCACACAGAAGTTATAAACACAAAAAGGCAGGATGTGAGGAAGGGGATGACACAGGAGCATAAGTATTCAGGGGGAGTACAGATATCTTCCAGAAGGTTCAGGGACCAGGTCACTATGACTCTGCCTATGATTCACTTGTCCTTATCTAAGTTTGTACTATCCATCAAGGCTATCTATCCACAAGGTCTATGACTATCCAAGCTGGTAAATTTCCACCAAGCCTGCTTGTTTACAAGATCTTATAGCCATCTGTTCAGTGTTTTTCCACAGAGACCAAGAGTATGTGTCAGCAGGCTGACTTAGGCCTATGGCTGATTTTAGGCCTTCAGTTTATAAGCAAGGCTGTCCCTGACATCTCCTTCCTTCTCCAAGTATAGAAGGACCATGGTGATCCCAGTCTTGCAAAGGCAGGGATACAGGCCTGATCTCCAGGATTTAAAGGGGACCTTGTAATGGCTCTGTTCCTCCTGTCATTGTTCAGTGAGGCATGAGGGCCATATCCATCCTGATGTCTTTTTCCTGGAGAGGGGATACTTTTGACATCAATCCCTATGCAGTCAGGCTTGTCCCTCAGGGAACCCAGAAGGATATTTTTAATTTTTATTTATATTCCGTTGCAGTGTTTAGCCTCAAAGCCTAAGCAAGAATTCAGATCACCAGTTAAACGGGATTCTTGGTGGCCCCTCTCTGTTTGTTATAGGGGCAGAAGTCTCCTCTTTTAGGTTGGGTGGAGATGGATTTTGGAAACATCTTTGATAGAGTAACAACCTCATCGTCAGTCTCGTGGTCCTCCATAGCTAACTTATGATAATGTATCTGAATAGATTTTGTTGCCAAATTACCTATCTGTTGTTTCACAAAGTTAGTCAGCCTATTTAAGGCCCAGGGACCAAAAGAAATAAGCAAAATAACCCAATTAATGGTCTCAAAAATGAAAGGAAGTAGGGTTGACAACCATGGAGAAGTTGAAAACCAATTCTTGTACTAGCTCTCATCTTTCTCTCTCATGCTCTCTTTAACCATCCCTGTAAAACCAACATTCTTTAAGAGTTGCATGTTGTCTAGAGCTGTACAGTCTTTTCTATTGTAAAAGAGTAAATCAAGTCCAATAAAGTCCTTTGCAATTTTTTAGAGATCACTTCAGACAGCAAAACGAGGGATTTCTTCAAGTTAGTGATGTCAATCTCTAGCTGTTTGATGTCCTTGTCAATGGACCATCGAAGGTCTGAGTAGTGTAAGTCCAGAGGCCAGCATCAGGATTAGAACTTCCAACAGCAAACACCATAGGTGATTCATTTTTATCTGGAAAGGAAGAAGAAGGGAATTCTCAGGGAGATTTCTCTTCCCTGGATGACAATTGTTATTCATCTTATTTATAATTGGGCCTGGCTTTTTGGGGGTATCTATTTATTTCATTAATCTTTTTGGCAGCCATTTAGCTGTGCCTTCTTTGGTATCAAACAGGCATATCAATCCTCAGCCCCATATGAGAACTGGGTCTGGGCCATTCCATTTAAAAGTAAGAGGGTCCTTCCACATAACTGTGGAATAGTTTTTATTGGTCTCAGCATGCCAAAGGCAATCAGAAGCAGATTTGTCATGAGCTTTCAGATTTAGAAAATTGAAAATGAACAAGGAATGGTGGAGAGTATTTCTGGGAGACTCCTGGGGTTGTTGCTCCCCCTCTTTTGTTTTAAAAGCCAATTTTTTAGAGTTTTTGTAAAACCAGGGCAGAAGCTCCAGTAGTTGTTTCTCCCATACTCAGAGAGTTATGAGAATATTATTTTAAAGTTTTATAATACCTTGTCTTTGAGGATTATAAAGATTTTTAGTAATATGGGTAATATTAAATTGTTAACAAAACATGTCATATTTTTGACTATAATAGCCAGTTTTATCTATCTGAATCTGATATGGAACACCAAGTATAAAAAGATAATATAGACAATAACTAATTATATTTTTAACTTAAAGTAATTGAGACTAGAAAGACAAAAAGGTGTCAAATAGCATATACATATTTTAAATTTTTAAAATAAAAAACGAGTAACATCTACTTATCATAATTGATTAGGTATAAGTCCTCAAGTATTAACACCATTATGAAAAAATTGAGGACACTGAAAACAAATTTTGTAATTTGACTTATACACTCTCTAATAATATCAAATAGTTGTCTCAAGCTAGTATTATTAAACATGTCTATAATAATGTACTATTTTGTGATGATGTTATATAATAGATGACATTTTAAAACTTAATGGTGATCTTATAGAATTTTTTAAAAATTATATCTATGATTATTAAGCTTTTTTATAATGGGACTGTTCCTAGGTCACTTTATTTTTTTGATAGTCAAAACTGTAATAAGAATTTTGTCAGTCTCTCAAATAACATCAGCTAATTGTTCTAAGATAATAACCTGACTTTTTTCTACTCAGAGCACATTCCAGGAGGTTATAAAACAATTTGTCAAAGATCATTAAAAGGAAACCAACATTTTATTATAGGTGTTAGGATAGAAAATAAAATATTGTCTGGGCTTATTTACACAAATTTTCACTGATAGCTCAGTTATAGTTTTAAACTTTCAATGAACTTGTGGAGCCACACAGGTAATGGATATTTAACCAAATAATCATTATATATATATATATATATATATATATATATATATGTATATATATATAACATTTTTTATTATAAACCTTTATTTAAATTTAATTTTTGTTATAAACTTGTAGTGAACTTTGTAACATGTGATCATATATTAAATATATATATATGTAGATAGATAGATATAGATATAGATATAAATATATATAGATAGATACTGAAAACAAAAAGATAAGAGACAAATAAATATAATGGAGA
>JANHMN010000003.1:80461926-80515846 GCA_030674055.1 Rhabdomys pumilio | reverse complement strand
AGAGAGAGAGAGAGAGAGAGAGAGAGAGAGAGAGAGAGAGAGAGAGAATGGGGTACAGATGTAAATGGAGAATCTCAACAGAGGAATTACAAGTGTCCAAGAAGCATTTAAAGAAATGTCCAGCTCTCTCCTCCAGCCCAGCAAGATGCCCAAAGGAAAGAAGTCCAAGGGGAAGAAGGTGGCCCTGGTACCCCCCATCATCAAGAAACAGAAGGCTAAAAAGGTGGTCAATCCTTTGTTCAAGCAAAGGCCAAAGAACTTCAGCATTGGGCAGGACATCCAGTCCAAAAGAGATCTAACACTCATTGTCAAATGACCCTGCTACATCAGGCTGAAACAGTAAAGAGCCATTTTCTATAAGCAGCTCAAAGTACCTCCTGCCAGTTCACCCAGGCCCTGGACAGGCAAAAAGCCTCTCAGCTGCTCAAACTTGCCCACAAGTACAGGCCAGAGACAAACCAAGAGAAGAAGCGAAGGCTACTGTCCTGTACTGAAAAGAAAGTCCTGCTGGCAAAGGGGACATCCCAACTAAGAGATCACCTGTCCTCTGAGCAGGAGTCAATACAATCACCACCTTGGTGGAGAACAAGGTGCCCATGATGTAGACCCCATTGAGCTAGTGGTTTTCCTGCCTGCCCTATGTCGAAAGATGGGGGTGCCCTACTGCATCATTAAGGGAAAGGCCAGGCTGGGGCGGCTGGTACGCATGAAAGTATGTATCACTCTTGCCTTCACAGAGGTTAACTCTGAAGTCAAGGGTGCTATGGCTAAACTGTTGGAAGCTATTAGGACCAATTACAATGACAGATATGACAAGATCCACCACCACTGGAAAGGCAATATCTTGAATCCTAAGTCTGTGGCTTGCATTGCCAAGCTGGAAAAGGCAAAGGCTAAAGAACTCACCACGAAAATGGGTTAAAAGTACACTTAAGTTTTCTGTACATAAATATAATTACAAAATTAAAAAAGAAATGTCCAACATTCTTAGCCATCAATAAAATGCAAATCAAAACAGCTATGAGATTCCATCTTATACCTGTCAAGATAGCTACTCTCAAAAACAGAAATGACAGCTCATGATGCCAAGAATGTGGAGCAAGAACACTTCTCCATTGTTGATAGGACTGCAAACATGTACAGCTACTTTGGAAATAAATATAGCATTTTCTCAGTAAACTGGAAATAAGTCTTCTTCAAGACCTCAGTATGCCACTTTTGGGCATATACTCAAAGGATGTTCCACCATACTACAAGGACACTTATTCAACTATGCTCATAGCAGCTTTATCTGTAATAGCCAGAAACTGGAAACAACCTAGATGTCCCTCACCCGAAGAAAGGATAAAACAAAATGTGGTACATTTACACAGTGGAAATTAAAACCAAGCTATTTAAAACAAGGACATCATGAAATTTGCTGGCAAATGGAACTTGAAAAGACCATCCTAAGAGACATAATCTAGAACCAGAAAGATAAACCTGATATATACTCCATTAAATGTCAATATTATCCATTAAGTAAAGGACAACCATGCTACAACCCACAGACTCAAAGAAGCTAAGTAACAATGAGGGCTCAAGGTGGGATGCATAAATCTCACTGTGAATGGAAAATAAGCTACACATTGTGGATGAATGAAGGAGGCTGGATGAGGGGGAGTGAATGGGAACAAGAGGAGTCAAGTTGGAAGAAGACGGCAGGGAAGAGTATTGGGAATTACATCTGGAGTTGGAGACATCTCTGGGTCTAGTTAGAAAGCTAGTGTAATGGAAACTCCCCACAATCTATGAGGGTGACCCTAGACTCCTGACAATCTGAATAACCATCTCCTGTATCTATGCAAGAGTTCCAGTGGAGGGATTGAGATACCAACTCAACCACAAAACCTCTGACCTCAATTTCTCCTGCCTACAAGATGAACTATGGCAAAGGTGGTACAGAACTTGTAGAATGGCCAACCATTGACTGGTCCAGCTTGAGACCCATGCAATAATAGGGGACCATCCTTGACACTGCCTTCAGAGACAAGACTCAGAGACCTAGAATAAAACCAAACACAACTGTCAAAATAAAATAAAATAAAATAAAATAATAAAAATCAATGAAATGATTCAAAATGATATTCTTCTATAGTCACAGATTAGTGCCTAGTCCAATTGCCATAAGAGGGCTTCATCCTGCAACAGATTCAAATAGACTCAAACATTTAGTGGAGCTTTGGGAATCCTGGGGAAGAGGGTGAAGAAGGATTGTAAGACCCAGAGGGGACAAGGATACAACAAGAAAACCCACACAGTCAGCTAATTAACTGCCAACCAGGGAAACTGCATGAGACTGACCTAGGCTCTCTGCACATATGTTAAAGTTATGTATCTTTCTCTTCTTATGGGAATCCTAACAGTGGGAACAAGGGCTCCCTCTGACTCTGTTGCCTGCTTTTGGGACCTTTTCATCCTTCTGGTTGCCTCATCTAACCTTAATGTGAGAGAAGGTGCCTAGTGTTACTGAAACTTGATATGCTACAACTGGCTATCCTTTGAAGTCCATCTGCCATTTTCTGAAAAGAAGAGGGAGTGGAGAGGGGAGGCAGAGGGGAGGGGGGCACAAAGGAGGGAGGGAGGGAAGAAAAGGAATGAAAGAAAGGGAAAGAAAAGGCACATGGAAGCCATTGAGATGACTGAATTTGATTTCCAGAACTGACAGTGTAGAATGAAAGAACCAATTCATACAAGATACCCTTTGGATTCTATGTGTACATACAAGCACACACATGCACACACACACACACACACACACACACAAAAAAAACACACACACACACTTGTTTAAAGGAAGATACATAATAAAGCTTTGATAATCTTTTCTGTCTACAGATTTGAATGATTGAGTTCAGCAAAATATGATACCTATTATGAATTATTATGGTCCTATTAAACATGTGGTTTAACATTTTCATGCTGAGTCAAAATGAACTAATCACATGTCAGAGACTAGAAGAAAAGATAGAAAACTAGAGGCTGGAGACCACCTGCTGCCTTCCAGAGGAACCAAATTTGGTTCCCAGCTCACAAATACCAGCTACAAGGGCTCTGACACTCATCTGGCATTCAAGGACACTGCACAAATATGCCTTTAACTTAAACACACATACACACACACAATAATATAAAATTTTAAAATATATAAACATATTTTTAAAACATACAAAAAATAGTATACCTGGTGATTTTTATTTTAGGTATAAAATAAAAGAAAACAGAAATAATATGTACTACTCTGAAATTCATCAGTTCTAAGGAAATACATTAGAAATATAGACAGAGGCTGACTCAGCAAGATTTTGAATGCCCTATTAACAAACAAGTGGCAAAAGTTAATTGAGTTTCTAAACAGGTCAGTACAATTTTTAAAGTTAGAAAATTCAAACATTCACTATGTTCTTATCTTGACAAGGATGTTCAGTGGAATTGAGGCATTAAAAATGTGGTGTGTAGGGGTTGAAATTAGAGTAGTAACTAAGAAACAGTGAAGACCATGATTAAGGCAAAGCCAGCACAGATATGACAGAAAGAAAGAGTGGGTTGAGGAAGACTCCTCCTGAAACCTGTGGCAATGGATTATTAACTTAATAGTGAGAAAGGTAGATTAGAGCCAGAAGCTTAGAAGTTGGTCAAATAAAACTTCTGATAGTTCAAATGAAGCAAAGGTGGCAAAAAGAAGTATTTAGTGTCTAAGGCTGTAAAGACACTAAATAGTGTCTTAGAAAATGAGCAGTGCTGAATCCAGCCCAGGATCCTGCTACCAGGTCAACAGCTGCCTTTTGTATTCTGCCTGACCTGATGGGTTAACACAAGGCAAAAATACTTGGTGAACTTTTGTTGAAAATCCTTGATGTGATGCCAGGCAGGCCCTGTGTATTTATTGTTTCTAAGACTCACAAGTACATAGCAGGGAAAAGTTAGATACGATCTATTTCACAGATGGTGAACTGGAGGCACAGGTATATGAACGTGTTCAAGGTCACACAGGAATCAGATCACAGAGACTGAATATAAACTTAGATATGTCTGAATTTGTTAGTAATCAAACCTGAGTAGCAAATGTAGTCCTACCAATCATGTAGATGTTATATCTTAAAGGGCCTCATCTCATCTTAGAGCAGTGGCACCCTTACAGTTGAAAGTTAAGGCAGAGAACATTTCGATGCTTCTCAGAGCCGTAGTCACTATTTTAGCTATTTGATGGTATATTATCTCTTCTATGATTTAGATGCTGTGTGGGAGATGTGGTTCCTGGGAATATATCACTGGGAGATGGTGGGGACCTTTGTCCAGTGTGATTTAGTTGGAGGTCACTTGAGACTCCCCTTTCAGAAAGGATTTAGGTAGTGATCTCAAGTCAGAAGTTTAAAAGGAACAAGCCCAGGGCCATGGTGGTATCTGAGGGTTGTGCAGCACTGGCCCCACCCCTGGCCTAGGCATCATGAGAGAGTGGAACCTGAAGGCATTAGACCAGAAGAGCTGTCCTTCTCTCTTGCCAGCTGCAGTACTCAGGAGAGCAAGCTTTGCACCTCATCAGGACAGCACAGTAGAGTTAATCTTGGTAATGGTTATGGGGGAGAGCTGGCCCCTCAGCTTGTCTGCTGTGCATTGTCATGGGTGAGGGAAAGATGACCTTGACTGCCTTGCTCCTATCACCTACAGCTGGTATAGTTGGTCTTTGTCATGAGAGTGGGAGAGTTGGCTCCAAGCCGTGTGTGTTTGCAAAACGTGGGAGACTGGGCCTTGTACCTCTCCTGAGGATCACAGTAAAGCTGATCCTGATGTTGTGGGCTTGGATGAGCCAGCCCAAGGGCATGAGAGTGGGAGAGCTGGCTCTGGTCCTTGCCAGCTGCAACATTAGATGAGCTCTCCCTAGTAGTGTGGGTATAGAACATCTCATGGTCTGGCCAGCTCAGCTACCACCCAGGCCCAAATCGAGAGCTTTGAATTGGATGACACCAGTATCTACTCAGTCTATGAATTCCTGGAGCACCGGAAGGTGCTAGTCCTGCAGATCCAAAGCTTCAGAATCTCCATGACGTAAGGCAACAACAAGATATCCTAAAGGATTCCCAATGAGGATTATTATTGAGAACGTAGCAGAAATCATAGACCTGGAACTAGACCAATAACTCATTGCACTAAACATTTCAAGCAAAGCAGTATAAACAAAGATTATACTGTGGAGCACACTGTGACACACTATAGATTCCACAAGATTTTTTTCTTTGTGGGAGGGTTCCAAGGGTGGAACGTGGGCCCAAAGGGTTGGGGATGGGGATGTGGAGATGAGTGGGATTAGGATGCATGATGTGAAATTCACAAAGAAGCAATAAAAATTAAATTAAAAAAACCAAATATCTTTATATGTATATGTATGTATATATGCTGTATAGTCATATATACCTACAGATATATATGTACATATTTGTATATAGAAGCCTCCATGTGTATGCTTATGCATGTCTAAGCACATATGTGCATATATGTATGTATATGAATATATATGTGTGTATATGATGTGTATATGTATGTATATGATGTATGTATATGTTCATGTGTATATATATGTATGACTTTTTGAATGTGCACTTTTTTCTGTTGACCACTCTACATTGCACATCATGCATTTCTCTGATGGACAATAGAAGTGAACAAGTTTTTGGTATATTTTATGTTCATTTGTTTTTCTTCTCCTGAGACCTATCTCTTCAGTTTAGTAGCACATATACTGTTTGAGTTGTCTGCTTTCTTATTTAGTTTTGGCTGTTCTTTGTATTTATAGATATTATAGATTTTAATCATCTGTCAGTTGTACAGTAAGCAAATACTTTCTCCTAATCTGTGGGCCTATTTCCTTTGCTTTATGGCAGTTTTTTTTTCATGACTGCAGTTTTTAATTTTATGAAATTATATCAGTTATCAGTTTTCAGAGTTTTTTTTTTTCTATACCTGCATCTTGAAGTGGTCTGGTTTTTCTTGTAACAATTTTAGAATTTCAGGTCTTACATTGGCCCATTTTGAATTTTATTTTAATGTAAGAGAAAGATAGGGATTTTTTCCATACTTTTATGTCCAAATTTTTCACCACCATTATGAATGGTTGAAGAATATGCTATTTATGTTATTTTTCCCAATGTATATTTTTAGACTCTTTATTAAGAATTGGGTGAGTATAGGTGCTTGAGTTTGTACATTTATGCTTGATCCTAGGGATCTACATATTTTCTGATGCCTGTAGCATATCTTTGTTAGCAAGGTTCCATAATATAGTTTGAAGTCAGGTATGGTGATACCACTAGCGTGTATTTTGCTAAGAATTGTTTGTCTGCTCGTATTTCATATGAATTTTAAAAATGATTTCTCTATGCAAAGAATGACATTGGAATTTTGATGAATATTACATTAATTAAATTCTTAGACTGATTTTGATTAAAATAACCAGTTTTTACAATATTATTTCTGCTAATCCCCAAGCATGAGGATCCTTTGCCTTTTGTTTTGTCTTCTATAATTTCTTTATTCAGTATTTTAAATTTTTCTTTCTAGAGATCTTTTACTTTGTTGATTAAATTTTTCTAAAAAAAAAAAACCCAAGTATTTTGAGACAATGATTAATTCTCATTTAACATTGTTGTCTTCTTTTTTTCTACTGTTTGTTATTAAAATACAGGAATGCTACTGATTTTTGTATCTATCATTCCTCTTCACTGAAAATTTCTAAGAGTTTCTTGCCTGACCTTTTGGATCTCTTATTGACAGAATATATAATTTGCAAATAAGGACACTATCCCTGTTTGTAACCCCTTTATTTCATACATTATCTAATTGCTCTAGTCAACAAGACTTTACACATTGTATCCAATAGCAGAGAAAGTAGAAAACTGTTTCATTATGATTTTACTAGGACTGCTTTGAACTTAGTGGAAATCTTATAGGTTTCTTATATGTATCTTTTTGTGTGGAGTGGAGGAAATTTTGGCTGGTTGTAGTAGAAACAAATGAAGTTTGGAATGGGTGTCTATTATTGACATGAACATAGCCATGCAAAGGACTCTAATGCCTCAGACCCAAGGGAATTGGGCATAGCCTTTGTTTTAGTTAGGATTTTACTGCTGTGGGCAAACACCATGACCAACGCAATTCTTATAAGTACAACATTTAATTGGGGCTGGCTTTCAGGCTTAGAGGTTGAGTCCATCATCATCACGCAGCAGTCTGACAGAGTCCAGGCAGGTATGATGTAGCAGGAGCTGAAAGTTTTATATTTTCATCTGAAGGCTGTTAGGAAAATACTGGCTTCCAAGAAGCTAAGACTAGGGTCTTAAAGCCAATACCCACAGTGACACACCTACCCCCAAAAAGCCACACCCACTCCAACAAGGTCACACCTCCTAATAGTGCTGCTCCCTAGCTAAGCATCTACAAACCTTCACAAACTTCCTCTTCCTTATGCAAATGTTTACAGGCTGAACTGAAAGAATTGAGAAGAGCTTCCTCCTTTTGGATGTTACAGGATGAGACTGCTCCTTACAGAGATCTCACGCTGAGACTGATTCACCCCTTGTCTCAGGGTTTTATTGCTGTGAAGAAACACCACGAGCATTACAGCTCACAGAGGAAAACATTTACTTGGGGCTAGCTTACAGATTAGAGGTTTAGTGCAGTATTGTCATGGAGGGAAGCATGATGGTTTGTAGAAAGACATAATGCTAGAGAAAGCTAAGAGTTCTACATCCTGACTAGCTGCAGCAGAAAATGAGTGCCACACTGGACCTAGCTTGAACATTAGAAACCTCAAAGCCTGCCCACTAGTGAAGAACTTCCTTCTTCAAAGTCACACCTATTCAAACAAAGCCACACCTCCTAATAGAACCACTCCCTATGAGCCTATGGGAGCCATTTTTATTCAAGCTATCACATTCCACTCCCTAGCCCCCATAAGTTTGTAGCTATATCATAATGCAAAACGCTTTTAGTTCAACTTCAAAAGTCCCCAGAGTCTATAACAGTGTCAAACTTGTTTAAAATTCAAAGTTCAATGTCTCTTCTGAGATTTATGCAATTTCTTAACTGTATAATTGAGATGAAAAAGCAGATCACATACTTACAACATACAATTGCACCAGATATATATTATTAACCCAAATTAGAGGAAAGGGAGCATGTTGAAGAAATACTGGACGAAAGGCAACTCTTTTAAGGACAACATTTAATTGGGGCTGGTTTACGGGTTCAGAGGTTCAGTCCAGTATCTTCAAGGTAGGTGCGTGGCAGCATCAAGGCAGACATGGTGCAGGAGGAGCTGAGAGTTTTACATCTTCATCTGAAGACTACTAAAAGACTAACTTTCGGTCAGGTAGGATGAGGGTATTAAAGTACCTGCCCATAGTGACACACCCACTCCAACAAGGCCACACCTCCTAATAGTGCCATTCCCTGGGCCAAATATATACAAACTATCAGAAAAAGCAAGTCTGAAAATTAACCATGCAAACTTCAAACTCTGCATATCCATATCTGATGTCAAGTGCTCTTCAGATCTCCAACTCCTTTTAGCTTTATTGACTATAATATACTTGTCTCTTTGTTTCTTCTTTTTGTCTGTTAGCAGCTTTTCTCAGCACATATTCCAGGACTCTAGGATATCCAACATCTTGAGGTCTCTATAACCCAATCCAGGCTTCTCATTCACAGCTTCATTCAGTACCCTCTCTAGCACTCTATGCATGGATACTGCTGACACATGCCTGTTCTCAGCCACTTTCCTTAGTTTCTAAGGGAGATTCCATACTCCCTTTCATAGATCCTTGACTCTAAAGCCAGAACCACGTGGCTAAAGCTGCCAAGTTCTGGTGCTTTGTGGGGGATGGAACTTTGTCCCCTTATTCAATTACATCTTTTATGTATTCAACTCCATTCCAATAAATCACTGCTTTAGAATTTTTTTCAAAGGACAAAGGGACATCCTGGTGGTAAAGTTATTATTTCTTGCATTTGAAGCAGTAAATCTAGGTGTCTCTACTTACTTTGTTTTTGTCTCTGAGGTATATGTGTTCAGTCACCTGAGATCTATGAAGTCTTATCTATTAGTAACACCACAGGGCCACCTGCAGAGGAGACTTCTTCCACTCGTTATTCCATATGCTGTGATGTTAACATGTGTGAGCTTCTAATGGACCTGCTACTGATCCCCAGATACCTTAAGAAAAGGTACTAAGCACAAATAATTTTTTACAATATAAAATGTATTTTAAGGTTAACTCTCTCCTAACTATATGTATTCTTACTGTTTGTTGTTAAAAGATCTTTTTTCTTTGCATAGTGAAGGTCATAGTCAATGGCTATTTTACCTAAAACACTCCTATACTGAAAGGCAAAGAGAAAACACTTTCTTAGAAAACCATTAAAATAATATTAGTGGTCTACAGAATTCAGATATTTTGAACCAGAGGCTGAGGTACCCATGTGGAATTGGGGGGGAGGGGGAAGAAGAGCGAGAAATAGCTTGGAGATCTTACTTCAGCAGGTGATGTGTGGAAAAAAGGTTAGAGAAATGATTAGAGAAGTGTCAGGCATTGCTAGAGAAGAGGCCACTTTTGTGTTTATATTATGGTACATGCATATTAATTGATTTTTAATAGAAACTTCTTTAAAAAGTAGTGCTACGTCTATTTTGCAAGTAAGTAAACTAACATGAAAGGTTTTAAACAAATTGCCCAATCTGATACATCTGAGCTTGAGAAAGCTGAAACTTACATCTATAGACAAGTTTTGGGTTTCCTTCCTTAAAATTGTAAGCAATTGTAGTATAGTCTATTAATTTTCAACAGCCTAGCCAAGTGAAGGCTTCAGAGTCCATATATTGCTACAATGTCACAAATTGCTGTGATATGACTTCTCTGTGATGCCTTTATTTATTCATGTTTGAGTCACTTTGGACTAACTATAGTCAACAGCTTTTCAACTTCCCTTCAACAGTAATTTATCTTGCTGTTTTTCACAATGGCATTGGTTATTTTTAATTCTAAGGAATGAGTCCTTAATTGGATCTGTCTTTTCTGATGTTAAAGCCAATTAAAGAAAATACTTCAGAGAAAAATCACCAATTAGAATGCATATGAACAAGAGCTATTTCTAAGTGATAAAAGCCATAAATAAATTCCATGATAATTGTTGATAATCACTTTAGAGATCTCCTGAGGATAAGATCCCCAAGCATTTAGAATCCTTAAATATAGGTTCGAACATTAATGTCTTTTACATAGTTTGTAACATAATGGAATGACTGCATTTGTATTATGCTGTTTTAATAAAAAATAAACTATAATAGCTTAACGTAAGATTTGTTTTGTTTATTGACATAAAATGTTTCTTAAAAATGGGTAAGAACTACTCATATAGGGTATGAAGGAACATATAAATATTCACTCAGCCCCTCATTCAGTTATTGTTCTTCAAATGTATAAGAAATATCACTCAGATGTTATGATGTCATGTTATTTGATAGCCTGTATAATGAGTTCTGAATGAAATGTTGAGGTGGGGAATAGTTATTGGGGTTTGCCTGGGAGAGGCCATGCCTAATATGAATACTAAATAATAATAGGTCACTTTAGATGTGGAAAGGCACATATATTAAATGTAATATACCAAACAAATATGAAGAACTGGGGAGTGGCTGTAGGAACTCTAAGAAACTCAATAGAACAAAATTCCAATTTTACATGAGGAAATGTCTAGGCGACATCTGGAAAACATAGGTTAAAAAGGCATTTTCTTTATTGATTTGTTGTTTTAGAGGAATTTAATGAGTAGTACATATCCATATTTATATTAAAAACAAGAAAATTACACATATGGATCTATAATAATTTAATTCATATAAACTCTACCAAAACTATCATTTGTCTTGATTCAATCATATTATGCAGTTTAACATGAGCAATACCAATATTTTTCTCCAGAACATATGGGCTGACAAGAACATAGATTTATTGGTACTATATTTTCTCATTTGTTTTAGTTATGTTTTTGTAACTGGTTAGTTATGTCCTTTATGTATTGATGATATGCTCAGAATCAATGAGTCATTTTCTCCTTGATTATAGTATACACTTTGGCAAGATCACTTTTCTTTTTTAATTAGAACTATTGCAGAACATTCTTTTTTTAGGACTTACCTGCAGGCATCGAGAGGCAATGAAATGTAGCAGTCACTAAATTCTAGCTCTTCTGATTATGAACAGGACTTTCTGAATAAACAAAATTTATTTTTTTGTTCTATGAAATACAAAATCTGATAAGATTTTTTTAAGGTTCTTTGGGGTTAGCTGAAAAAATTTGAAAATACTTCCAGAATCTCAGAGTGAACATGTCAGATCTCTTCTTCATACATTTAGCAAAACATTTGTCATTCATAATTTCCTTTTAATAGGCAAAAAATGTGTGATTGGATTCACCAGATTTTTTTTCCAAGATACTAATTTTATGTACATAGAAAATAATATACTATTGGCTAAGAGAAATAATTCAAAGAATCTTTTAAAACTTGTACAGTGCACAAATATTGTGTTCTAAGTTTGAACCCTGAGATCTATACTGAAGGCTAATTTCCCCCTGGGTAATTTATCTAGGCACATGCTTGGAAACACCATAAGACATTTATGCCAACAGGTCGTTTCAGTTCTCAGTGACACCCAATTTTATAGACAGAAAAAAAGGTGAATCAGGGGGTAACAGAACAGGCCCAAGAGAACAGAAATTTCCTTCCCTGTTCCACCATGATTCATGGCACACTTCTTTTTCTGTGTCACTTTAGAATATCTCAGTCTTGAACCATGATTCTTGGTTCATGATATTATTTGCTTATTAAACAGCTTCAGTGAGTTCCAACTCAGCAGAAAACATTAAGAGTGCCCTGTAGCTACAGCTAAGTGGTAGAGCTTTTGTCTAACACCTACAATGCTCTGGGGTAGAGAACAAAGAATTGATAAGAGATGGCTTGATATAGTGTTTTTATTAGCATATATTAATTATACATTATAGTGTTTCATTATGAGAATAATTTTGTACGTGCACATAATGTATTTCCCCCATTACCCTACCATGTCACCTGCCAGTCTTCTTCCTCTTCTCAACTAGTTCCTTTCTACTTTTATGTATTTTTATTTTTGTGTTGTTTTGTTTTGTCTGATAATGTTTCATTAGGGTCGTTTACTAGAAGTGCTGGTAAGCATTTGTTAGGAGCCTTGGCACTTTACCCATGGTGTTTATTGGCTTAATTCACTAAAGACAAATGTTTCTTCTTCCACATAAATAATTTTTTTTGTATGCCAACTGATCCAACCTAATGCAGGCAATAATAATAGCTGCTGTAAGTTCAAGAGAGATACAACCATGTCTGGCTGGAAAGCCAGTCTCTCTCTCTCTCTCTCTCTCTCTCTCTCTCTCTCTCTCTCTCTCTCCTCTCTCTCTCCTCAGCTCTTAATATTCTTTCTTTCATAATTTTCTGATGGTATGCCTGAGCCTTGGAGAAAAGAATTAGCTGTGTAACTTTTGTTGAGCATTCCACAGCCATTTATATAAGCATTTTGATGAGTGATGAGTATCTGCAGATACCAACCACCATGTAAACGGAAGCATCTCTGACCAAAGCTGAGAGCAATGACTTCTTTGAGGGCATAAGCGATCATTTACAGGGTCTAATGGTTTTCTTTCAAGGTGAAAATAGTGTTGCAGTCAAATGAAAACTTACATTCCTTTTTAGGAACCAGATAGGATCTTATTTCCAATTTTCTGCTGTTTCCTTTGGTAGCCTGTTACAGCTACATTTTCTTTATCTCTTTTCCTCTCCTTGGCCTTCCCATTGCTATGTCTTTATCTTGAGAGAACTGTGTACTGGAGTTTTGTTTTCTTTTGTTTTAATTTCTGGGTAAGAAATAAATGGCAGGGGATATCAGCCCAAAAGGAATTCAGGTTAATGATACAAAAGATATCTATGCCTGCAAATCAAAAATCACAGGTAGATATCATAGCACAGACGACGAAGGAGACAAAGGTCATCCATCACTAGAAGGTTTAGACAAATGTTTCATGAAATCTGCTGACTTTGAGGTGTACCTCCAGGAGTATTTTGCCTTTTGTATTTGTTTCATAGGTATCACTTGTTAGTTAATATGTCTTTAGGAAATGCAGATGAACACTAGGGGAAAAATGAAAGTTATAAACTCATTGTTTTCAGTTATTTTTTTTTGGTTTAATATATATAAGCATTTTTCACATATATCATCTTTTAAAGGTGATTTTAATGTCTACCAAATGATCATAATGTATATCATTATTAATTTTAAAAGATAATTGCTAATTAAACCATTGTGACTACTATATGCTATTTGCTAGTCCTTTAAGGTTTACATTATTTAGGGACAACAATAGTAAGCAAGCAAAGGAGTCTGTACCTGCATATTAGGTACTGTAAGAGTACATAAGATTGGGATTAAAGTAGCGTCTGTCTCTGATGAATTTTTGATAATAGGGGAAAAAATCAAATTATTTACATAATATAAAGTTATTGAACTTTAGTATTTCTAAAGTTCAAATTTTTTTACAGTAACTATCATTATGTTTACGTTTGTATCCATTTATTATCTATCATAATAAAGCAAAAGCATGATGTCTGTCCTACCAATAGTAAAATAGATATAATTGTTTTGTCATCGTCCCTCATGCTGAGCACACTCTCTGATCTGTTCATTTTTAATGATTTACCCTCCTTATATGCTGCAGCCAGAATCATTGTTTTAGTAATTTATTTCTCCTACTACCTTTAGCATTACTATTACTACCTTTCTTAGCTAATTGATCCTGTTTACATTTTTAGATAAACCTGCAGAATTTTAACAGGAGAGTAGAAGGTTCTTGCAGCTACACGAAATGATGTTAACAACTCATAAGTAACTCATAAATGCAGTGTACTGAGAATGCCAATTGAACTTAGATACTTTGGTATATTAGTAGCTCTATTGACATAAATGTTCACATAACTGAGGTGCAATACAGTAGTGGTTTTGAAGTGAAACAAAATACTCCCTTGCTGATAGAGAATAGATATCAATGATGATTGTGAAACATTCTAAATTCTCTCCCTTTGCTCTCCAATGAGAGGAAAATACACAGACTAGGTATGGGCAAGACATGATGATGGACCACTGGCCAGACCCTGCGACATGATTCTCCACCTCCTCTTGCCTCTGACTTAGAGAGTATGAAACCGTTTTAGATATAGATGACTCTCTCAGTCAATGTCTCTGAATAATGAATAAGTTATGTGGCCAAATACATATGCTCAATGTTTATCTCATCTATAATTGTACCTAAAATCTATTGTTTAGCTGACTTCTTAAAGGGGATAGGTGTTGTACACTCACAGATGAGTAGAAAAAGATTTCATTCACATTCAAGTCTTAAAACATTTATGAAAAATAAAGGAATACAGAGATACACATAAGTAGCCACTGCCCTTTTGAGATATTTTGTAACTTTAACTAAAATTTCTCAATTCTCTGTGACACCTGTAAAATAACTGGCCATAAGCAAACATGGAATAATAATACACAATAGAATAATTGTGTCCCATTTGCAGACTAGACAATCTCTGATAGAAGGATTTCACCCAATATATCAGGAGCAAGTGAACTTGGACCACTGAAACAAGTTCACATACATGAAGCCACCATTAAATGATGTGCTTGGTTTTATGAATGCTTCATATTCTCATTTGAGTTGAAAGCTTTTAATAAAGTTTCTGTTAAAGAATAAGTTTCTCTATATAAATGAGCCCAATATTTATCATCAACCCACCTACCTACCTACCTACTTACCTACCTGCCTGCCTATAATGTATCTATTATTTTATCAGGATATTTGTGGCCCCAAATGAAGCCTGTCATCTGAGTATGAACCGCCTCCATTACATAATTGGTGTTCATGGTAGTGTTTTCACACTGTGGTGTTATTATTAGCAATTCTTTAGTGAGTAAGGTAATCCACTCAGTCAATAGTAAAGAGTACACATACATGTACACATATTGAGAGGAAAGGAGAAACGTATAAACTATCATTTGCAAAACTCTTGCTTTAGTTTGTATGTTTAAGAATGTAATGAATTCTGACTTAAAGATATCAAAGAGCACCTATTCCATGCTGGAGTAATACATTTCCTGCAATAAAATGATTTTAAACACCTGCGTGCATATATCCTATGAATGCAGATGAAATATTAACTTTTGTCCACATTTATCCTCATGAATAAAATGTGTACAACACAAATGTAACACAGTGGAGCAAAGAAATTAAAATCTATTTAAAAATTGTACAGAACAGAATGTGGCAAGTGGCATGTGCATGGTAACTGTTGTTATGATTTTGGGGTTTTTTTGTTGTTATTTTTCATTAATTCAAAGCAAAAGACTACAATAAAAATGAGGCAAAGATAATATTCTTGCAGCACCTGGGTGGAGACCTCCTTTTCCAGTGCATTTGTCTTCTCTCAGATCCATGACGTAAGATGGCCCTGAGACAGAAACCTGCTTAAGTCAAACTTCAAGTAGCTGTGCTGTGGTGTCTTTCTTTTGTGGGGGTTTGTCAGATCCTACAAATTCTATCTGTAGAAAGAAAAGGATGACCCCCATACCCATCAGTATAGGGATAGCAGTAAATGAACTCAGTGAGTTAAATAAATAAATGAATAAATAAATGATTGATTGATATGTTCACAAAACATTACTCATTTGTCTATGTGAAATATTCAAGAATTTTTTTTAAAAAAAATTATATCCCAAAATATGGCATCTTTGCAACTGAAAAACTCATTGCATTGTACTTAATGTTCTATGCAAAGTATTGCCCTAAAGAAGGTTGTTAGCTACGTTGCTGAAATTGGCCCATATGACTATCAGAAGTGGACAGGTCCAAGATTCCATACTCTGAGTTTCCACAAAAGAATTGACTTTTATTTGCCCAAAGGAATAGAAAATTTGAAGACAGATAGGTATGTTGTCATTCTCTTTGTTCTGCTTCTTTACACTTCAACTTTTTGTAATTAAAATGTTTGATAACTTAGCTCAATTTTTTTAGTGTTTTGACTCGTACACATATCACAATGTCAGGTAGACAAGAGAAAGCAGAACTAATGATCAGCTAAACTTTTGTATAAGGTAGATGCTCACAAAGGAAGAGCCAAAGCCCAGCGAAAACTGAGCTTAGTGTACATCCGAGGAAATAAACAAATAATGTGGAATGCAAAATAAGACAGAGATTGTATACTAATGGCAACAGTAATAAATATCATGTACCCAGCCCGACCTGTTTGTCTGGAGCTCTTTGGCCTCCTTGGGTAACCTTACTTCCTCTTACATATTAGACAAGATTGGCCTCAAAAAATGGTCTTATATCTACAGAGTGTGTGTTTGTGTGTGTGTGTGTGTGCACATAGTATTTATGACTTTATTTGAGGGAGCTGAGTTGTCTCATGAAAACATTGATGAATGGTTTTATTTGGTTTAAGCTAGCACAGACAAAAGGAATTGTTCTTGAACAGGGATTGTACTTGCTTTGATCAAAAAAAATGGGTCTACATGAATGCTCAGCCAAATCAAATGTTGTGTACAAGTTCTGTTTAACTCCCTTTTGTAGGAAGTCTGCTTATTTTCTTTTTTATGTTTCATCTATAAGTTGATTAGAGGTGGACTTGTTTTTTTCCCCAAATAGACAACAGAGAGTTGTAATTATATTTCACTGCAGGCTCACAATTTCTGCCTTAGAGAATATAATTAAATGCTGGAAATGCCTTCTCCTCCTCTCTTGGAACTGAGAGCTATGTTTTAGGTTGTTGGCAAGATTTCTGCTATGTGCACTCCAGCAGTCATCAAATAGGCCTTAGGATTAAGATTCCTACCTTCAGGCTAAAGGCCAAAGTCTGCACAGTCACTACGTTGTTCTCATGAAATCATGTTTGGGAGAGTGTTAATGATGAGAAAGTCCTAACTAACTTTAGCTAACCTCTGTTTTGAGAGGATGAGAAAAATCAATATACATGACTAGAATTACAGATTACAAAAATTAGACAAAGACCTATCACTGTAAAAATAGCATGACAGGTTAAAGTGCTAGATTGTCTATGTTAGAAAGCAGGGAAATTGAATCTCAGAAAAGAAATACCATTCCTAATATTAGCAACACCTAAGACCCAGAACGTGTCTTCATTCTCACACTGTCAATTTTCTCATATTGTCTTTGTAAAATTATTATGAGGTGCTATACATTCCACTGTCTGATCTCTTGGTATGTACTTTGTTAGAGCCAACAGTTGCAGAACTGTTGAATTTGTGTAGGGCCTTTGATATGCAGCTCACCTCAAATGTCTTGAGTTAGCTAAGCATAAAATTTGGAATTTCAGAGGCAGTCATGCTGCTAATGTACTATCTTTGGGAGTTACATTTTAAGTATTCCTCATATTCCAATCCTTGCACAGAAATGGATATACACATAATATATATATTATATATATATATAATATATATAATAATATGGATATACACATAATATATATATTATATATATAATATAATATAATATATATATTATGTAATGTATATATATGTAATATATAAGTAATATATATTATATATATAATATATAATATATATATTATGTAATGTATATATATGTAATATATAAGTAATATATATTATATATATATAATATATAATATATATTACTTTAAAGGAGAGGAAAATGGATAAGGATTGCAGTTGTTACAATATGACAAAAGCTATCATTTACTCTTTGCCAGCTATTACAGTAAGTGTTACCAGCATTATTAGATTTGATGTTCTCAAATGATCTGAGGTAACACCTGTAATATACAAGGAAACTGAGGATAAAGATAGTTGTACAGTCTTGGAACCAGAAATACAACTTTATACATGTTCAATTTACCCCAAAATTCACTTTTTTGTGTAATGCTGGCATTTTTCAACTCCCATATTTGTTTGGTTCTAACTTTAATTCAGTAGGCTTCATTAGGCCAGATGAACCTAAACAGGGCTACACATTTTTATGTTGGGAGTCTTTCCACTTATCTGGTAGGAAAGGCTTGAAGATGTGTTGAACTGAAGAGACTCAATAAAGAGGGAAAAATTACTAATGTTAAGAAAACAGGTCAAAAGAAATGAGCAAAGACACAGCCTTTCTGAAATAATGTTAGAAAACATTTCACTGGAAAGAGGAGATAAAAGGCAATTTTGAGTTCTGCCTACTTAATTTTTGAAATCTGTTGAGTTTTCTCATTTTGTACTGGACAGAATACTTAAAATTTCCAAATACTATGACCTTGCTGTCTGCTCTAAAATGAATATTATTTGGTATCTTTATTTTCCTTTAATCTGGGACAAAGCAATTATGTGGAGAATGCTTTGATCCAAGCCAGGGCAGAGCTGAAACTTCACGTTGATACACCAATCATAACTTTCTGAAAACTAATTTTTAAAGGCTTGTGACCCTGATAAATGCTTTTGAAACAATGACTTTAAGAAGATATTGTGTGAGCCACAAGATGCTGACATAAAACAATCAGCACAGGTATGCTAAGATGACTAGAAACAATTGACAAACTTGACAATATTTCCTGAAAAATATCACAACTTCCCAAATGGTCAGCTATAGAATTTTTGCCCTTTGGAACCAACACTACTTGTCAACAGCTCTCATCTTCATCAGGATTTTAATGGAATTGTATGAGGCCCAGGCATGAAGCAGAAGAAATTATATATATATATATATATATATATATATATATATATATATGTGTGTGTGTGTGTGTGTGTGTGTGTGTGTGCGTGCATGTGCATGTGCATGTGCATGTGTATGTGTATGTGTATATATATATATATATATATATATATTCTTCTTAGGCTAATTCCCATTTTATGTAAAATTTGTGACATGGACTGAACACAACTGAAACCAGGGAAACAAGGTATGATACAAGTGGTAGTGGAAAGATCACGATCATGAGGTAGATAATCCAACCCAGCTTGTCTCTTTTCAGGAAGTTAAATATTTAACTAAAGTATTTTGTTAAATGAGACACTAAAGATAAAACAATAATGGCATCTTAGTAAGAAAGACAAAATTTTGATTCATAAATTGTTCACATTAGTCTTGATTGCTTATTCTTAGGCAGGAATGCTATCTGAACATCCATCTTAGCTGCAAAGAGCAAAATTACCCATGTTGCAAATTTTGATTGAATTACTTCACCAAGTAAACATAAAAATCCTCTGTAAACTGAATTCCTCACCAATACATACTCTACTAGCCTGATTTAATAATTCTGCTTTGCATACATATGTTGTTTTCTTATCAAAGTGTATACTTTACGCTTTTTTAATAGATACAATTATAATTTGTCAATTAATAACAAAACTATTATCTACCTGTCAGTTCTACCATAAGGACAAAGATAGAATTATTGATGTAAAAGTACCTGAGAATGTGACAAATTTTTGTCAATAGTCTTTACCATGGTTACTTAGAATAATTTTATATAAAGAGGACCCACAGCCTGAGAACACATTACTATGATTATGAGTGTAGCTCTACTCTAATTTAAATTTCTAAGACACTCACAAATGTTCATATAACACACTCAGATATACACACACAAGAACAAGAAAAATCTCAAACCCCTTAATGTAGATGCTTCTTTGATTTTCCAAAGTGGGCTGAACAATATTTTTCAATCGTTGCCTTAGCACACTAGTAGTTAATAATTAACTATCAGGTTAGAAAAAAATGGCCTCTTCCAGATGTTCCAGGTTCAATTCCCAAAACCCATATGGTAAGTTACAATCATAAATAACTCAAGTTCCAGGGGATCCAATGCCTATTTCCAGACTCCATGGGTACCAGATATGCAACTGGTGTGCAAATATAAGTGAAAGAAAAACAATCATACATATAAAATGAAATTTGAATAAATTAAAATATTCATCAAATATGAGGCACAAATGATTCATTCCTAAACTCACAAGCACTTTGATTTCTGACAAAACAACATATCTGGTAAAAGAAAACTTGCATTCTATAAACTCATACAAAAAATATTAAGTCTAGGGAAATCCAAGAGGGATCCTATCAATTTTTTGAGGGGGGACATATTTCAAATTACAGCTTATGAAGCTATTATTTTTATAATAAAATATTAAAATGTAAGTGTATTATATTTATGAGATATGCAAATTTCTCATGCTAATTATAAGGTCTTACCTCTTTAAGAACTTTAAGAATACACTTGAACATGGGAACAGCATCTATTTTCAATGCAAAAAAAATAATAAGAAAGAGGCTATATTTCCAAAATCAATCTACAAATCAATTCAATCACCATTGACATATCAATGACATTCTTAACAGAGTTAGAGGGGAATGTCCTAAAATTCATACAAATGCGCAAAGGATCATAAACAATCAAAACAATATTAATAGAAAAAGCAGAGCTAGAACCATCACAAGACCAGGTTTCAAGATACACTATAGAGCCATAATGAGGAAATCAAAATGATATTGTCACAAACACGCAGTCCAATGGACTAGACTAGAAGACCCGGAAATGCTACTATCAGCAATTGCTGATCATACTACAAAGCATTTATCCAGGAAAGAAAATAATCTGCAGAGTAGAGGAAACTTAAAACAAGGAAACCTGTGCCTTGCATTCACAGGACAGGAAACTGAAAACCAGGGTACAAGTACATCTCGGAGAAGAATAAGAAAATTAGGTATGCCGATAAGTATGCCAGTTATCTAAATAGTCATTTTCGAAAAATCAATCACCAGGCACAGGAAAATGTCCATCAAAACTTCATTGAGACTGCAACTCATCCATTCAGAATGACTATTATGAAAACAAAAAGAAAATACAAACCATAAATACCAAATGCTGGTTAGAATGTAGGGTGAAAAGAATCCTTATATTTTTAGGAACATGAGGATAAGTTAGTGTCTATGGAATGTAGCATGAAAGTTCTCAAAAGAAAAAAAAAAGCCTAAGAAGATCTAGCAGATTATTTAGTTATGCCACTCTGCCAATCTTGTACCTAAAAGAAATAGTCAGAGAATATTAAGATTAAGAGTTACTAACACATCCATGTTTATTGTGATTCTACTCACAATAGACAACATGTGGAAATAACCCACATGCCCATAAGTAGATGACTAAGTAAATAATCCATGGAATATATACATAGTAAAAAATTATACATTGATAAATTATGAAAACATGTAATTTTTCCAGAGGATAAAATGAACTAGAGGTTCATTTTGCTAAGTGAAATAAACGTGATATAGAAAAACTAATATGACATATTTTCTCTACTATGTAGAAGTTAGAATTTAAAAATAGAGTATAAACAGTGTAGCAGGGAAAGATGAGGACTTGGGGAGGAGAAAGAGTAGGAGAGTGTAGAAGGATAGCTGGGAGAAGAGATACAATCACAGCACAATGATGCCTTAAGAATATCACACTGAAATATGTTCTTATCTAAAATTAATATTCACTAGAATTACAACAAAAGAAAATATGTATTGTAAAAGGGAAGATAGCTTGAAGGAAGAGATTTTAGTAACTAGAGATGGCTGTGGCTGAACATGAAAGTAAGGGGTGTATAAATAAACATTAGAGGTCACTGTATATGAGTATTTCCAAGGTAGAACATGTATGCAAAGCATGACAGGAAAAAGTTGCATAAGATGCATAACAAACAGCTTCAAGATGTATCACCTAAGACAGCTGAGTACTTTTAGTTACCTGGGATGACTGTAATTATTCTCAGCTTAAGTCAGTCTTGCCTTTGTGATAATTTGGCAGGTCAACTGTCATGTGAATGGTGGAGATGAACCAGGTGAAGATTCTGCCTAGGTGATTTATGATACAGACAAATAGGGTAATCCAGGCTAGGCCAAATAGTGAACAGTGGAACTGTGCATGGTTTCTCAAGATCTAGATTTATAACAATTTCCCCACTATTGCTGTTTTACAATGTGGCTAGCCATGAAACCATTTCTGATGTGGAACTAGACTGGCTTAAAAATGTAAAAGCTACAAAGTACAACATACGGTGTTGTAGATTTGATGAAGAAAGAATAAAAGAGAATTGGGTTCATTAATACAGCCAATGAGTGACAGGTCCAGAACTTCCTCTTCCTGGGTTCTGCTTTTGGCCACTTGGTAGATAAAACATCAATGATCTAGAAAAAAAGAAAGATAACAAGAAAATATAGTATTGCGTTTCTCTGGCACCAGCCCTCTGTTTATAATCACACATGGACTAATTCAAATTTCAAAGACATATGTTGCTGCAGAACAGACCATCAAGGTTTAAAATTGATTTGTTTAACTAAAAATTCATGCAAGAAGTTTCAGTAGTATCTCTGTGTTAACAGCTCTCTCACTAAATCACATTTTATGATGTTTCATTGACTCAAGAACAGACAGGTGGAATTGTATCTACTACTTCAGCATGTTAATATTTTTTGGCCAAAGTGTTGCATGGGTTCATTCTGTGGACTGGAGATTGTTCACTGACTTCCCTGGCTTCTATCTGACAGCATCCTCTCTTTCAATTGTGATATTCAAAAAATGTCTCAGGATACATCAAATGTTTCTCAGAAGATCATAACACCTCAGTGGATAACCACTCAGTCTGATAGTTGGAAATAAGCATAAACTGTAGTCTGATATAACTCTGATATACCGTTTATCAATTTCATTATTTCAGGTAAACACCTTCAGCAAAGGTACCCCACTAGATAAAAGTTACATATCACTTTGCTGAAAAAGTATAACTATTTTCAGAGGAGAAGGACAATTTCAAGTCTGGATATTGTTTTATATAAAACCATATATATCCTACAACAAGCCCATCACTTTTCAATGATTGCTGAATTGGAAGGAATTGATCGTGAGTTCCCAATCTCTGTTTCAACTGTGTTGGGGCCAAAATGTCAAGGACCACTCTGTCAATGTTGGAACCCGCACTGTCAAAAGCCTTGGGGACTAACTTGTTAGCCCGCACTGCCCCAAGCTGCTCCGGTCTGCCGGTCAGGGTTCAGCAAGAGAGAGAGGACAGACTCGAAGAATGGAGACCAGACAGAGTGTGATTCAATCCCGTTTATTCTTCAGTCTCTCTTCCTAGTCCAAGTCCCAAGTCTTGAGTTCTTAGTCCCTAGTTCCTAGTCCCTGATGCCTCCAAGCTCCAAGTTCTTTCTCCAAGTGCCAAGTGCCTAATTCTCTGTTGCAAGTGTCTAACCTAATTCCTAGTTCCAAGTTGTACTAAACTCTTCTGTCTGCCTCTCGCCTTTTATGTCTCACTTCTAAGTCACACCCTTAAGTCTCAGCTCTAAATCACACCTTTAAGTCTCACATACCCAACGGAAGATCCTGGGTATCTAAAGCAAGATGTTATCAGAGTGTGCTCAGCTGTTGTAGGTTATTGTAATCAAGTCTCTTATCAGGGTATATGGCTCAAGATGGCTGCAAGGATGATAGCCGCCTTCTGTCGGCTCCCCACACAACTGAACAAATGTTCTGTTCCATTTGTGCACAGGATTGAGGGATCAGAAGTTAAGACATAGGAATATTATTGTATCCTAGTGCAATGGTCAAGAGAGTTGATAAACAAATAGTAAAATAAAATTGGAAGGAAAAAATACTTTAAAACACAGGAGCACTTGGATTTTTTCAATGCATGTGATTCAGTAACCACTGGGAAACAATGAGATTTTTATATTTGCTTGATTAATACTTAACTCTTTTCTGATTGGCTGATGGAGTTAGACCCAAGGCAATAAGGAATGGAATTTTTTCATTATAGAATGCTATAAGTTAAGCAGCTTTAATACTGAGTAATTGTTTTACAGAGCGACTAAGTGTTCCATGATATATGAAAACAATTAATGATCTGATTTTTTAACTTGGTTTACATTCTTAATTAAAGTATAATTACAAATCTCCCCTTTCCTTTCTTCTTCCCAAGCCCTCTCTTATACTTACCTTACTTTGCTTTTTCTGGAAATCATGGCCTCTTTTTCTTTAGTTGTTATTGTTACATAAATAAACATAACCAATACAGTCTGTTTAGTGTAAATTGCATGTATATGATTTTAAGGTTGACCACTTAGTATTGGAAAACCACCTGTGAACTCTTACTGGGGAAAACTATTTCTCTTTACTCTCAGCATTCCTTTATTGCCTATAGTTCTTGATCTCTTTGTGGGGCCCTAAGAGATTTTTCCCTTCAATGTCAGCTCATCTATTGCTATTGTACTTCTTCGGGTCTTGTTTAGACATCTTGTTGAGATGTCATGCATGAAGGCTTCTTGTTAATTCTAGAAGACACAATCTCACAGGAGACTTCCTGTTCCTCTGAATTTTACAGTATCAGTGGCCCTCTTTTTCATGTCCCCTGAGCCTTAGACATAGGAGTTGTGTTATAGATTTATCAATTGGAGCTGGGTGGCACATAATCAATACTTGTCTGTATTTTTGCAGGTCGTAATTTTCTGTAATAACTAACTGTTGGAAAGAGGAGTGTCTTTGATAAGGATTAAGAGTTAAACTTATCTGTGAGTATAAAATAGACATTCAAAATTCAGTTAGAAATTATGCTAGTTTAGTAAAATGGTAGCTTTAATGGCTCAACATCAATAAAAGTTATGGGCTTCAGAAGCTCTGGACATGGATAGACTCAGGTCTAAAGGATGTACAAGCAAAGAACCTTAAACCTACAATTCAGCCATAACAGAGGTTTGATAAAGAACAAACAAAAACCAACAGCTATAAAAACACCCTTCACGATGATGTAGGCTATGGAGATTTGGATCTAGTCTTTGGCAGGACTGGAAACTTTTATACTTAGGGGTGATTCTTTCTCTTTTCCAAGAGGATGGATTTAGGCCTGAGTAGGTTCATGCCCAATGTTCATTTTTGATCATGACTGAAATTGTTTGCCTGGCAGACAACTGAGTGTCAGTGGTGCTTGATGTAGTTTATAGTAATCTATGTACTGAGGAAAGGGCACATAGGGATCAAAGTGTGGAATAAGTGGAAGAGAAAGGACAAGACAGAAAAAAAAAGATTAGATTTCAGAGACAGCCACATTTTCATGTGCAGTGCCTTAACCTGTAGACATGATGGTGAAGGTCTGTGTGAACAGATTTGGCTGTATTGGGTGCCTGGTTACTAGGGCTGCCTTCTCCTCTGCTTCTGGCAAAGTGGAAATTGTTGCTATCAATGAGTCCTTCACTGACCTTACTACGTAGTCTACATGTTCAGGTATGATTCAGGCAAATTTAACAGCACAGTCAAGGCTGAGAGTGGGAAGACTGACATCAATGGGAAACCCATCACCAACTTCCAGGAGCTAAAATCAAATGAGGGTAATGCTGGTGCTGAGTATATTGTGGAGTCTACTAGTGTCTTCACATGTAGAAGGCCAGGGCCCACTTGAAAGGTAGTGCCAAAATGGTTATCATCTCTTTCAATTCTGCCCATTTCCCCATGTTTGTGATTAATGTGAACCATGAAAAATATAACAACTTGCTCAAAACTGTCAGCAATGCATTCTGCACCACCAACTGCTTAGCCCCCCCCCCCTTACCAAGGTCATTCATGACAACTTTGGCATTATGGAAAAACTCATGACTATGTGCTATGCAATCACTGTCACTCAGAAAATTCTATGTCCCCTCTGGAAATCTGTGGAATGATAGCAGCGTACTTGCCCAAAACATCTTTGCATCCACGGATGCTGCCAAGGCTGTGAGAAAGGCCATCCTAAGGATGAACAGGAAGCTCACTGGCATGGCTTTCTGTGTTTCTACTCCCAATAAATCTGGAGTTGATCTGAAATCCTACCTGAAGAAACTGCCAAATAAGATGGCATGAAGAAGGTGGTGAAGCAGGCATTCAAGGGCTCACTAAAGAACATCCTGGGCTACACTGAGAACCTGGTTATCTCCTGAGACTTCAACAGTAACTCCCACTTCTCCACCTTTGATGCTGGGGGTGTCATTACTATAAATGACAAGTTTATAGTGCTCATTTCCTGGTACAACAATGAATATGGCTAGAGCAACAGGGTGGTAGACCTCATGGCCTCCATGGTCTCCAAGGACTAAGAGGCCCTGGCCCAGCCATCCCAGCAAGGACAAGAGAAAGAGAGAGGGTCTTGGTTACTGAGGAGTCCCTTGTCCCAACTCAGACCCAACACTGAACATCTTCCTCACAGTTTCCATCCCAGAACCCCACAATAATGGGAGGGGCCTAGGCATCCCTACTCTCTTGAACACCATCAATAAAGTTTGCTGCACTGCCCCCCAAAAAAGGAAAAAAAGAAGATTAGCTCCTTTATGTTAGGGGTACCACAAAACAGCATTAGTAACTATGCAAAAGCAGCTGTTTCCTTTAAGAAAAACACTTTTCCCAGTGACTTTTCTTTCTATCCAAAACAAGTCAACAATGCCAAGATTAGTCCTCTCCTGTTGAGTTTTCCAAAATGTGAGTAAAGGAATTTGGTCAAGTCACCAGAGGAACAGCATGGTCTCTAAGATGAAGCAATAAAAGCTGTTCTCCATTTTTCCTATTTCATAGAAATTTCTCTCAGTCTCTACTGAATTTCTTGGTAATATGAAGAACATAATTTTATCTACAATAACTTCTCAAGGGGTTCAGGATTAGATTTCTTTCAAATTTTTCTGGGTGTGATAGATCACACATTTTTCTGTACCCTATTTGGATTTTTATAAAAATATAGAATCATTGTATTGAGAGAACATAAAACATTCAACTTCTCAGGCCCCGTAGGACTCAAACATTTCCAGTGGGAGATTTCTGGAATTCACCTGCTGAAAGAATCCTAACTCTGGCCAGGTAATAACTCTAGCTGAGATTAACCTGGATATAAACTTGGACAGGAAGTGGCAAAGGCCAGTAAACTTATTTTTAAATTTAATTCCCTTGACTTTTAAAGTCACTAGACTTTCACCTTCAAATAGACTGATGTCTTGACCTTTATTTTCCATCCTGTTTTTAGAAACATTTGAAACTAAATGAGAGATAATTTTGCCTTGTCTTTCTATTACTGTAATAACAGAAGAACCAATGATTTACTCTACTGAACAAACTAACTTCTTAGATTGTAGTGGGAAACAGTGGTCTTGAAATTAACTGAGTATGTGGTAAGCTTTTTGATTTGTCTTTTCATAGAGTAATATAGAGTGAGTGACTAATTTCAACCCATCTTGGTCAAAATCTACTGTATTCATGACTAATAAAGGATGCTGTACAAAAAAAAAAATGGTAGTAGATTTTGAAAACATCTTTATGACCGTGGAGAAAAAGCCGTTTTAAAGGCAGCAGACCTACATGTCCAAAGGAATTTATGATATCACGAGATGTTCATTAACAAAATGGTGCCTAATGCACTACAGGAACAAAAAGTTGGGAGAGACAGTGAGGGCTTTGAAACTCGTTGTCTTTTCTCATGATCTTTTGGTCAGGAGGTAGGCACTTTATTGGAGAATCTTTTTTAACTCCCTCTTTGTCTCACAGAGGCTTTCTACAAAGAAATGATATATCTTATAGGAAAACTAAGTAACAATAAAGTAAGTTTTTTGGTGTTTCTTTCCTTTACCTATAGAAATTATCATGTTTTTTTGCTGAACTTATGATGTTAACTGCTCAGTCCTACAGGGAGTTATGCTAGCAGACCAGGCACCCCTCTCACTGAAAGGATAACCCTTCTTGCCCTAAGATTTCTTTTTTCCAAGGTTTAGCATTTATTTCAACAGCTCAACAAACAAATACACACATATGTACATGTACTTGCATGTCATATATCCATATGCAGAGATTAACACATAAAAACAAATAGGAAAATGCTGAAATTGGGAATCAAGCTAAAGAATGAGAAAAAGTTCATTATACCACCTGGCTACTTTTCTGTAGCTTTTGAGATTTTACACACAAGCACACAGACCTCAATAATCACATGAAGTAGGTAACATTGTTTATAAGTAGAAACACTGACAATAAAGTGATAATTCAGGATGATGGAATTCTGGGAAGTTGATAAGTTTATGAAGTAGAACCTTACAGGAGCTTCAGATACTGCAAATATCTTCACTCAAGTATGACTATTAGAATGTCCTTTATAGTTATTAATTATAAAGTCCACATTTTTCTAAGTATATATTTTCAAACTAAGAAAATGAAAAATACTGGAATGGGATACATATATTTTTATTTTTTTAATTGGGTCTTTGTGAACTACACATCGTGCACTTCAGTCCCAGTCATTTTCCCTTGCAATGTCACACACAAAAAAAATAAAATAAGATAGACTAAAAACAATAGCAATGACAAACTTTTCATGGAAGTTGTAGTAGTGTGTCACAGTGTGTTACACGATGTACACTTTTGTCTGCACATCTTTACCTACAAGGGTGCATTGCAATGAGTCATTGGTATGGTTCAAGGCCTCTAATTTCAGCTATAATATCAATATTGAATCTTTGTCAGGACTTCATTCTGATATACTATTGTCATGGATATTTAACAGGTTTGGAGCTACAGGACTCATTGTTTAGTGTGTTCCAGAAGATCAAAGATAGGGTAGATATCTATGATGGGCCAACTCAAAGCCCTGGATCTGACCCTGGTAGCTGAGTTGGTCAGCCCACTGGCTCTCCTGCACACAAACGGCCATGGCAAGCTCTAAAGGACTGCACACCTAGCTCACTCGATGCTGCAGCTGAATAGGGGCAGGGTCAGCTCTCCTGCTCTCACAGCGGATGTCTAGCTCACCTGCAGTCCTGCCACCAGGGTCAGCTCTACTGTACTGCCCAGACAAGTTTCAAGACCTGCTCTCCCAAGTGCTACAGCTGGTGAGGGGAAGAAGCAGCTCTCCTACTTGCCTCAGGTAGCAAGGGACAAGAGGGGCTGAGGGCATCTCACCTTCACCCATTTTCATCTAGGCAGATGAGGAGCAGGACCAGCTTTCCCACGCTCAAACCCTTGGGCATGGTTCGCTTGCAACTCAGCCACCATGGTCAACACTACTCTGCTGCCCAGGTGAGTTTCATGGTCTGCTTTCCAGAGTGCTTCAACCTCTGAGAGACAGGGCCAGCTCTTCTGCTCCCATGACCTTGGGGACAGCTTTTCTACCTGCCTCAGGCAGTGAGGGGCAGTGTAGAGAGAACCGTTAGGTTTCCTAGTAGCTACAGATAAATCTAAGCTCTCTAAGACAGTTTTCCTATAATAGAGTTAACATGTTGCCTAATATTAGCTTTCATTCATCTTATTCTTCCAATGGCTTACAACTAATGATGGTCAAGAAGTATGGTGATGACTGTGTTTCTATGGTTCCCAAAGTTGATATTGGTTAATCGTTTTTCTGTTAAACATTTAAAATTTTCCTCTCATATTATAAACACATCTGTAAATTCTTCTTGGATTTATCCATTGCATGTTCCCAAGTAAGAGTGTAAAATATGTTGTTGGCAACAGCTGATAGGTACACATGGATCAAAAATACTTAGAATATTAACAGGTTGTGATTTGGCCAGGGTTTGAAGTCTGAGAATTAACAATAAAATGATGGAAAGGAGAAAATAAACTAAATGCAGCAGTTAATAAATACTGGCTGTGAAGCGGCAGCCTCCTATTTCTGCTGCCATCCCTTGCATACTATGATGTTCCTGCTCAAAACAATAAGCCAAAACAAATCTTTCCTCTGCCAAGTCGCTTCCTATCAGAGATTTCGCTACAACAAAAAGAAAAATAATGTATTACTAGAACTCTCAAGATAATTATTGTACTGACTAGTCTTATGTCAACTTGACACAAGCTAGAATCACTAGAGAGAAGGGGGCCTCAACTGAGAAAATGCCTCCATAAAACCTAGTTATAGGCAAGATGTTAGTTAATTTTCTCAGTTAGTGATTCATGAAGGAGAGACCAGCACTAACAGGTGATACTATATGGAAGCAGGGTGGATCTGGGTTCTCTAAGAAATCAGAATGAGCAAGCCATGGGGAGCAATCAAGCAAGCAGTACCCATCCATGGCGTCTGCATCAGCTCCTACCATCAGGTTCCTGCCATGTCTGGGTTCCTGTTCTGGCTTCAGTTCCTTCAGTGATGAACTACAATGTTGAAATGCAAGTCAAATAAACCTGTTCTTTCCAAAGTTGCTTTTTGTCACGGTGTTTTATCATAGCAACAGAAACTTTACATCACAAAGGAACTACTATTTCTAGTTTCCTTTGTTTCTAAGGTGGGAGTGATGAAGTTTATGCAAAGAAAACATGAACAGGTATAATTAAAACATCCCACGGTTTGTGTCTTGAAAGGAAGCTGTGTTCTATGAACATTTCTGTTCCCCTATTCAGTAGAGTATAACGTAGGAATCAAGATGGTAAGCCAGCTTCCAGCATGGCAATAGAGATGGTTCTAGCACTGATAATCCACAGGACAGAATAAGTGGAAATAATCAACTTGTTCCATAGTTTCATTCAATAGATCAATTTTTAAACTAAGAAAATCTGTCTAAGAAAAAATAATCAACTGGTACAATTGTATGAATGAGTGTGTAGTCTTATGTGACAATGAAAGTCGCTTAATTAGTGACAAGGATATCTGAGTCACATGAAGGATGGATGAAGGAGAGTCATGAAATCTCAGAGCATACAGGTATCTGGAATAGATTCTTTTGTTTGTTCTTCTATTATTTAGCCTCTATTAAAGCAGCAGATCATACAGCTTAAGGAATGTCAGGAAAGCACTCACTATTGATCTTACACTTTGTACTTTGTTCTGTTATCCTAGAAACCTGGTCTTATTTCATCGATATCTGAGAAAATGCCTTAAGCAGATTGTTTGATGTTCTTTTGATCATTGCTATATGTTTCGGCATGAATCCTTGGGGGATAATGGAGGAGACAAAATGCTAATTCCAATCATGTTGACAGTAGCAATTAAAAAGTTGCAATGGAAAGGCCATGTTCTAGTCATTAACAGTAGCAATTATACTAGAATTTTCTCATTTTACATAACCATCATTATTCTTTAGCATAGTTGGTAACACACACACACACACACACACACACACACACACACACACATACATACACACACAATTTAGGAATAAATTGCCATATACCAAGAAACCCTTAATTCCTGTGGGAAATTTTTAACAGAATTCATCACAAAGAACTTCAAAATAGGCTATTATTTTAAAAAAAAAAAAAAAAAAAAGTTAATGGTACCAGAAAAAAAAAAAAAGGGTGAGGTATAAGGTGCCAAACAAAAATGATATTTTAAGGTCTCACATTTATAATTAAAGTGTTATTTTTTCAATAATTAAGATTGTAGAACATCACAAAACATAATTTAGGATCGATGCAGCCTGTAGATTCTGGGATCTAGAGGTAGACTTCAACTAATGTTATCTAGACCTGTGCCAGAGAATCATATTAATTAAAGTGGAATATAGCTTTGATATGGAAAGGACAATTTCTAAAGCACATTTTACTTTGTCAGTTTTTTATATCTTTAATTCACCTTATTGCTTAGCATTATCCTGTGAGAAAGTGTTCGTTTCAGAAGGGCAATTCAGTTTTCCTTCTGTGGTGACATTTCTTGAGAGCATGAGTTCCAGCTCCCATGTTGTCATGGCCAGAGAAGCAGGGACCACCAGGAACTGTGGAGAGAGAGAGAGCTCAATAAGCAAGTTACAATGCATATGAAGAGCTGCAGAAGTAAGACTCAAATAAACAAATAGCTCTGGAAGCAATAAGAAGATGAAAGTCTCCGAACTGTAAAGCCTGTATCAAGAAATTTAAAATGAAAGGATTCGTGAAGTGACAAACAAAGTAGATTGTTATCCAAAGAAGTTTGAGAGTCAGGAGCAGAGCTGTAACTAAGGGGTAATAGCAGGATGCATAACTCTGGGAAAAAAATTAAAAAGGTATTTAGAAATGTCAAACTATAAAGGAGAAGTATTTATTAATCAAAATACGTGTAAATCCATTATGTACTAAATACCAATATTTTAATCAAAAGCAGCATCCAAAATTCAACTCATATGAGTACCAAAAACTGCCTCACTTGAATCTTGGTCCTAATGGATCCTGTCTTTGTGGATGTGATGATCCTCAACGTTTTCTACCTGACATTGTCCAATTGGTCTATGTAGGATATTGAGTTAAATAGGAGCCTTAGACAATCAGATTATTATATGAGGTATATTTATAAGTAAAAAAGATTTGTCAGGGATGGTCAGACTCGAGGATGAAAGGGTAAAGACCCTGCTGATGGCTAAGTTCAGATATTCCAAATGAGTTTCCTATGTTTGGACCTAGATTGTTCTTTTTACTTTAGTTTGCTGAAACAAACAAGTGAAGAATGATGACACAAGTTAGTGAGGGACAGAACAAGTTGCTGAGGAGCAGCTTGATGTCACTCTTGAGTCCTAGTATTTGAGACACAACAGATTAGTCTTGAATAGCAACCCTGTGGTTGCTCTCAGGTGGGTTCTAAAAAGGCTCATTGTACATCTAGAGCCACGTTCTACTGAGGTTGGCCCAGTGCTGTGTGAAATTCTTCACTAATTTCTCACCCTAGTGATAATCCCTGCCTGGTTATCAGTTTAACTTTTTCCAGCTAACTGGATCTCAAGCTCTTGAAAAGCAATGAGGTAGCAATGACTGGTCTCAGAGCTGAGCTACAGTGGATTTAATTGGCTATAAGATGCTCTGGCAGAGAAAAGAGAGGCAAGCAGGCCAGTCCCAGAATGCTGATGTAGTGATGCTGCTATAATGAAGCAGGAAGAACATTGCTTCAAGGGTGTCTCCAGATAGGTTTATTTGGTTGAAAATACATAAAGAAAAACGGGAGAGCCCTGAAATTGTGTTTCCCTGAGGGGGAATGGCAGAGCTATCCAAAATATGGTTGTACATTGAAAGCACACTGCACTGATGTGTCATTCTGACCCTATACAGTAAGTGACTTTAGTTCTTATCGCACCTGCTCATATATCCCCAACCCTACTGCTCCCACTTTTGCCTGTATAATGTGGTGATACAGATTAAGTTCATTTGTTTAAGGTTGATGGAACGTAATGGCCCCTTCTTGCTGCAGTACTATAAACATATGGGTGAGATATATTAGAGCAAAATTGATGTTTCATAGGTTTAGTGCAAAGTATGAAGGATAGTGAAGTGATGTTTAAAAAGCAGACTCAGAGACGATCTTAATCAATGGAGATTAGAGTACATACTCCATCTATGCCTCTGTCTATCTTTTAGTTTACTCAAAAATAGTTTTTGACTGTGCTGCCTGCACAACACTGCTATGACCTCTTTGCTCCTGACTAAATGTCTGAAATAAAGTTAGTTGGTGGTAAATAATAATCTACCTTTGCTAAACACATCATGAGAGTGAATAGATGCAGATAGAATGGCTTGAAATGTCAACAAAGAGAAAACTGAAAGTTTCCTCAGAAAAGTGAATTATATACCAAAGCTACAATAAAGATTGGAAATATAAATAGACCAATTTCTGAGTTGAGGAAGTGGAGCCGAACACATAGGTATCAGTCAAAATATTTATAACAACCCTTCACCCCTAGCTTCCTCCCTTAGTCTGCAAGATGAGCACTCCTTTCTCTAAAATATAATTTGCTCTCAGTAGAATTTTAACAAGATTCAACTTTCACCATTAGCTGCTAACATGAAGCACAGTAGTAGAGATGGCGAAAAGGATATTCAAACAGTTCAAATATGATAAAGGCTATTCTCAGAAACAGAGACCTACAGTTAAATGGCTTTGGTACAATAGGAACATGATTCTTTCCACACTAACTAAAGATTTTAGAGGATCTTTTCTGAGGTGACTAAGCAGTGTACAGAGCACTCCTGAACCTGCTGATCTCTGAATATTCACCAATCAGCAGCCTGTTGTCACAGTCAGCAACTATCTGTTGAGTTATATATTTGAACAATTCTCACTTTAGTAAAGAAATTTGATTTTTAGTGATATAGTTGAGGTGGCTCTGTAACATGAGTGGCCAAAATAAATCATGAAGTGGAAAAAGCACGAAAAGAAATAACCTGGAGAGAAAAGGGCAAACAATTCATAAATCTAAAGAAATAAGAGAATAGTTATTAGCCACTAACAAGCCAACGATTACAATAATTACCAGAGAAAAATGAAATAGATTTTTATCGTCCTCCATGGCTTTGCCCATATGAGGTTAACAACTATGAATGTTAGCACAGAAAGTGGTTTCTTCTCAGACCATATACAACCTGGTCATATATTCTTTAAAATGAGAGAAATATACAAGAGCTTGTTGTTTCCCAAGCCTTGGGTCAAGAAACACACATCTGTGGATGGTGCTGATGGCCAGTGTGAAGTAGAGCCTAATAGGCCTTTTGATGAACAATATCAAAACCAAACTCTTTTGAAATAGCTTGGATTTGAGGACATCTATACGAGAAGTTACCAATAGGAAGGAGGGGATTCGGAAGTCCCAAAACAAGATCAAAGATGGGAGACTCTTGTAAGGAGTAAGAACCAAAGGTGAGCCACACACACTGAGGAGTGAGAACCTTTGAGGCTCAGAACAGAGAAATGGTTACAGAGTAAAAATTGTATACATGTCGTGAGTCAGTCAATGATGAGGTAGATAAGAACACCAATCCAGTCTAAAAACGCAGAGGAACAACTTGTGCCTCCATTAGAGTCTCAAAAATCATCCACATTTAAAGCAAGAACCTCATCCTAATTTATTGACTATGATGTGGGACTAAATGTAAAATAGACCCTCCCGAACAAAATAAGCGAGTCAAGAGTGCATTATCTGACAAAAAAAAATGCAGTTATTTAACTGTGTTCCAAGAATTTTGCAGACAACATAATTCAGTATTGCTGAAATGCATAAACAGTGTTTAAAATAAAATGTTGAATATGACAAGTAGTCAAGAGACAAGGCAAATGATATTCATAAGTAAGAAAAACATGCCAAGATGATTTTTATTACAACCCACCAGTGATGGGTCCAAAGGGATTGAAGTCAATTTGAGATTCAATCGAACCATGGTAATAATATTTAAGAACATTATACTGGACTTCTCTGAGGTTTTTATTTCAAGATAGCTTAGTGGTCAAATCAGGACGGAGAAGTAATGAAAAATATAAATAATTCTCATTACTATCACCAGATTTTCTTTCTAGGTCAAATGGGTGCTGTCTCCACAATATACTTGAATGAACTAGGCTAGGAGACAGAAGCATCTTCCCAAAGCATTCCCTGGGCAGACAGAAGCATTCTTCCCAGGAGAGTAAATAAACATCTATGAGAACAGGGTTTATATAGACAGATGAGTATAAGAAAGTGTAATATTTAGCCTATTGTCTTACTTGTTCCTTGACTGTTTGCATCTATTATATTGCTAGTCCCTCAACCTAGAACTGACCTGAATATGCACATGTAATTAAAATGACATAAAAGCAAAACAGAGGAGGGGGTATGATATGGGGAGGGGAAATGGGATGACATCTGAAATGTAAATCAATAAAATATTCAATGAATAAATGAAAGTATATTATATGCAGGGTACAAATTCATTACTAAAATTAACAAAAACTAATTTAAAACAAGCTTTTGTAAATATTCTTGAAGACATTAAGAAGCTATAATGAGAGAACAGAAGGAGAATTGAAATGAAAAATAGGAATGTGTTTAAAAAATGGAAACTTTAGAAATGAAAACCATAACTCTGAAAGAAGGAATTTAGAGAGTGGGCTTAAAAAATGCATTAGATACTGGCAAATGAAGAGTCAGAAAGAAAATATATGAATGGAAATTATTCACCCTGAAGAGTGCAAAACTATTTTTTAAATGAAAAACAAAAACAAACACACAGAAAGACTCTCTGAGGCACACAAAGCATTGTGCCATATTGTATTGGAAGGAGTAGCAGAAGCAGGAGACTGAGTAGCTTAGCAAAAATTTTGAAGGAAAAAAAAGCTGGGTATTTCCCTAACCTAGTAATAAATAAACATACTCATCTAACAAGCCCTGAAAATGCCTAGTAACACAAATTCATGGAACACTGCGGGATGTCAGAAGAACACTGGCTAGAAAAGGAAAATCTTAGGAGCCCAGAAAGGACAAAAGGCATCCTACATCAGAGAAGGTATTGTAGAAATTACAGCTGTCCTTTTGTCAGAAACAATAATGATCAGAAGACAAGGAATGAAAATCTTATAGATACCCTGAAAAGGGAAGAAAACTGCCTTGTATTAAAAGGTATAGTTTCCTAGAGCTGCCAAAATAAATCTTCACAAACTAGGTTCTAGAGTCCAACCCCAAGGTCTTGTAGGATTGATTCTTTCTGAAAGCCATCAGTGAAAAGGTATTCCATATGTCTATACTTGCTTGTGGCAAATGTCAGGAGGCCTGGGCATTACTTTTCCTTAGAAAGAATGTCAGGCTATGCACTCAGGTATGGGCAACTTACCAGTATCCATGACCCAAAAGGAGACCAAAATTCTATTTATAAGAAAATTTTGTCAAAGATGTGGCTGAATCTGAGACATCTTCATACAACAAAAGCTAAGATAATTCTAAATGAAAAACAATAAAGAAAATTCTTCAACCAGAATAAGATGATTCTTTACAACAAATAAAAAAAGGCACAATGATAACTGACAGGTAAATGTGAGAGTCACTATAAACACACTATATTATCTATCACTTCTTGCATTTTAATGAATAATTGAATACATAGTAATATTTTATAGGGTTAACATATGCAGAAAAATAAATATAAAGAAAGCATACAGTAAACAGTAAAAGGCAAGACTGCTTATAGATACGCCCTGGAGAAACAAGAAATGTCAGCCATGCAGGGTTCTAAATGAAGAAAACGTGTACTTGTTTTTCACCCGAAGGCTGGGAGAAGTATGTTGTTAATAACCTGGTGACCTTTTCTGTCTGTAGAGTTAGGTGTCACCCCAATCCTCCAGAATGTTATCCCAGACTATCTCTCCCTAGACCATTATCTTTAGCTTTGTTTCCCAGTCAATTGGATCCATTCTTAGAGGAGATGTCACATGTACCTTATAGCCTGATGATCTATCTGGATGCTATCTCTGCCAGAGACAATACTAGATCCAAGGAACTTAGGCTATAGAGCCCATCTCCATTGTAGGATCGCATGTACTTTGCAGACTTTTGATGTAGCCCTGCTTTAAGCTTTATTGAGTACAGGGGATTGAGGTCATTATTACCAGGAAATTTTTTCCAAAAATATACAGTACATAAAACTGTCTAAAATAAACTGACCTGGTGTAAGACCTCAGAAATTTGAACCAGCACTGACTTACTAAGTTGTGGTGAACCAAATTTCCTTCTTCCTTCACACAGGTAATTTCACTATGGGTTGTGATACTTGCAGGGACCTCCACAGTAAGTGAAATTACAGAGCTACCCACAATTTTGTGAACTGTTAATTAGATGTAAGCATTCTATGAGAAATTAAGAATATAAAATTCTCAGAACAACTAAGGCATAAGCATAAAAGAAAGCCAACTACTGAAGTTAATATACCTCTATCAACAATGATCAAGGAGAAAATGAGAAGGCAAATTAGCACGTTGGAATTTAGAGAGAGTACTGTAACAACACTTATGAGGAGCAAATCATGAGAACACTCAACCTCTTCTAAAGCATTAACAAATTCTTTGAGAATCGTGAATGTTAAAAATGACACTAAAAGATGATATACTCATATGCCCTTGTTTCTATTAAAAAATGTGTTTCATAAACAAAAAAAATATTCCTCATGGAAAATATTAGCCTCACAAATATAAAACATTGATAGAAGAAAGGCAATAACATGTATTTGAACTATATCCGAAACAAAGACATTGGGAAAGTTGCATAACAGTTTTGTGAAACCAGAAGACCTTAATTTATTCATCATAAAACTTCTAACAAAATGATATTTCTAAAGAAGCTGCCTCATAGAGAAATTTTAAGAATTTTGATATGTATAAGCAAAACAGTTTTTATTAAAATAGCAAATGTGTTACAGAAGTCCTCAATGGGATGCTGCCTTAAGGCCAAGTGTAGCTCATCCTTGGAATACAAATTTGATGGAACATTTTTTAAACAGTCAACATAATTCAACACATTTATGAAATAATGTAAGGCAATATAATCTTTACAAAAAGGCATATTATAAATTTATGACGTTTTTTGGTTTTGTTGTTGTTGTTCATGTTTTTTAATCTCTGAAAACAGGCTTTGGTAGTAGCTCAGTAATAGAAAAATTACTTAGCTTTTGTGAACCCCAGAGTTCAAACCAGACACACACACACACACACACACACACACACACACACACACACACACACACACCAGAAAGCCAGAAAACATTCTTCTAAAAGTCTACATGAAAAGCATTTGTTTGCTGTGTAATGATAAAAACTGAGCAGTTACAAGAACTATCTTCACTTTCACTAGCAAAGAGAGAGAGAGAGAGAGAGAGAGGGGGAGAGAGAGAGAGAGAGAGAGAGAGAGAGAGAGAGAGAGAGAGAGAGAGAGAGAGAGAGTTAGCTTCTGGATATGTCAAGAGATACAGCCTCACATGGTATTTTGCTGATGCAGCCTCACATGATGAGACCTCCTCATGTGCTGTTTTTCTAAGGCAAAACCTGTGGGAGGACACATGATGTTTGGAGAAAGTATAAATCGGACTCAACAGACAGTGACAAAGAGCTTGCTTATGTAGCTAGCTTTGCAACACTTCATTGGTCTCAGTCTTCACCTTCACGGATCTTCACTTTGTTGAGAGTGGCAGAGAACTTCTCCTGGTTTCTTGACTGGTCCTGGTCACTCCTGTTGACATGTGCTGTTTTGCTGGAGGCTATTAACATCAAAAGCCTGACAGAAATGGAAGGATACTAGCCACATCTTGATGGAAGTATGTTGTAACATAATTTTTTTCTAGTAAAATGTTAAGCATAAAGGGGTAAAATTGGAGCATGGTTATCTAAACAGTATTAGATGATTTACTTCTTTTTATTAGAAGTTATTTTCCTTGTGACTAGGTAACTCTATTGATAGGATAGAAAACACAAAATAAATAATGGAATGTAAAGTGAATAAATAAATAAATAAATAAATAAATAAATAAATAAATAAGAAATATCAGTTCAGTAAAAATTAAGCAAAACATCAAGAAAGAAAGAAAGAAAGAAAGAGAGAGAGAGAGAGAGAGAGAGAGAGAGAGAGAGAGAGAGAAAGATGCATATAGAGAGAGTTAGTCTGGCAGTTGAGTGTCTGAGGCTGGAGGATCACTATTTGAAATCAATCCAGGTTATAAAGCATTTGTTGAACAAGCATGCACAGTGAAACCTTATCTTAAAATAGGAGGTAGAGTGAGGAAGAGCTTTCTGGGTGAATTTGGTGAGAAATTCTGCTATGAACATTGCGCTGATCCTGTGTGGCAGCTGGAGAGAAGGCTTATCTGATTTAGATAGATTCATTAGAATAAAGAAACTTAGAAAAAGTTACTTGATAAATTTTACATGTGAAAGTTTTGAGAAGGTTTTAGAGAAATAACTAGTGGGAAAAAAAGAGGCCATGGTTGTGAAAGAGCGAAAGGAGTGGCATATAGGAGGGGATGGAGAAAGGAAAGAGAGGGGGAAATGATGTAATAATAATCTCAAAAAATAAAAGAAATAATCTAAAAGAGAGAGAGACTAGCACAAAACTAATTCTGTTCAAGTCTTTGAAAAAAAGTAATGGAAGTAAAAAATTGAAGAAATCAAATAACTGTCGGTTCTAGGGGGAAAATCTCTAAATAAGAAATGAAGAGCTGCTAATTGAAACAGATGTACCTAGCTCCACCCTTACTTGATAAATGACAAGATTAATATTAAAAGAGAAGTGGTACCCATTAAAACTGCATAAAGCAAGATCTGAATTCTCAATTTGATGCACTTACCAATGCACCTGAGTGCTGTCAATGAGACTTCTTAGGAAGTTCTGCATTTCATAATCTCTGGATTATGGTAGAGCATTTTTGCCATGTATTTTATGCATATAGTATAAAAAAACTTATGTTAGAGATTCTCTAACACTTAATTGACAGTGTTCTCATTAGATCATAGTGATAGCAAAAAAATGTTCTTCGTTCAAAATATACAATAGTAATTGTTGAATTTAGGTGAACACCATTTCTCATAAAAGTCAGAATCACTAATAACATGATACAATACAAATGATAATAATGTAACTACATTGGCAACTATAGTGAGGATTCGTTTAATTTCTAAGTTAAATAGAATCATTAAGAAAAATGGTTTTGTTATCATGGAATAATTTGTGTGTGTGTGTGTGTGTGTGTTTATGTTTTGGATATGCAAGTATGCAAATGTTCATATGGGTTTGAATGCACATATGAGCTCATGAGTGCATGAGCACCCAAGTGGATGTTTGTGAAGCCCAAGTTGATATTGGATATTCTTATCTATTACTCTCCAAATCTCATATCATTGGGGAAGGAATTTTATTATTTTATTTATTTATTAACTTTACGTCTCAGTCACACACATACCCCACAGGACCCTCCACTTTATCTCGGAGAAGGGTGAGGTCCTGCCTGGGTACCAACACCCCCTCCCCTTCAGTTGTCAGGGTATGTACATGAAGAGCAAGCTTCATGTCTGCGGCTTATGTGTGGAGCCTGGGTTCAGCCCTTGTATATACTTTTGTTGGTGGTTCAATCTCTGGAGCCCCTAGGGTCCAGGTTAGTTGACACTGTTCGTTTTCTTATAGACCCCTTATCCCTTGCACATTCCTAAATTCTTCCCCCAACTCTTCCACAAGACTTTCTGAGCTGTGCCTAATGTTTGGTTGTGGGTCTCTGCATCTCTTTTGGACAGCTTCTGGATGGAGCCTCTCCGAGAACAGTTATGCTAAGTTCGTATTTTCAAACATAGAGTATCCTTAATAGTGTCAAAGAGCGGTGGATTAGATGCAAGGGGTTATTTCAATAATTTTGTATCTGTTGAGGCTTTCTTGCCGAGTATATTAATTTTTTAGAATGTTCTGTGAGGTGCTGAGATGTGTATTCTTTTCTCTTTCAGTGATGTAGTCTATAGATATATTTTTAGGTCCATATGATTTATAACCTCTGTTAGGTTTATTATTTTTCTGTTTAGTTTCTGTGTTTGTTGGTGAGAGTGGGGTGCTAAGGTCATCCCCTATACATATGTGGTTAGATGTATGAATTAAACTTTATTAATATTTCTTTACAAATGTGGGTGCCCTTTATTTGGGGCATAGGTGTTCAGAACTGAGAAGTCATCTTGGTGGATTTTTTTCTTTAAGGTGTTCTTTCCCATCTCTTTTAATTACTTTTCTTTGAAATTCTATTTTATTGCTATTAGAATGGTTACTCCTGCTTGTTCCTTGGATCTATTTGCTTGGATAAAGTTCTTTCAGCCCTTTACTCTGAGGTAATGTCTAACTTCATTTCTGAGGTGTGTTTCTTGTATACAGCAGAATAATGGATACTGTTCATGCATTCACTCTTGGCCTGTGTCTTTTTACTGGTGAATTGTGTCCACTGATGCTGAGAGATATTAGTGATCAATATTGTTAATACCTATATTTTAATGTGAGTGTGTGTGTGTGTTTGTGTGTGTGTGTGTGTGTGTGTGTGTGTGTATGATTCTCTTCTGTTTGACTTTACTGTTGTAAAATTATTTCTTGTAGGTTTTGGGGGTGTAGTTTGTCTTATTGATTTGTAATTTTTCTTCTATTATCTTCTGTAGGGCTAGATTAGTTGAAAAATATTGTTTAAATTTAGTCTGGTCATGGAACATCTTGTTTTGTTCATTGATGATAAGGCAAGGTGTTGTTAGGTATAATAGTCTAGGTTAATATCTGCAGCCTCTTAGGGTGTTAAGACCCAGGATCTCCTGGCTTTTAGAGTCTCTGTTAAGAAGTCAGGTGTAATTCTCATAGGTCTGCCATTATATGTTACTTGGCCTTTCTCCCTTGCCACTTTGAATATTCTTTCTTTCTTCTGTATGTCTAGTGTTTTGATTATTATGTGGCAGGATGATTTTCTTTTCTGGTCTAATGTATTTGGTGTTCTGTATGTATGTACATTTATAGACTTCTCTTTCTTTAGGTTGGAAGAATTTTCTTCTCTGATTATATTGAAGATATTTGCATGGTCTTTGAGCTGGATATGTTTTCCTTTTTTATTCCTATTATTCTTAGGTTTGATCTTTTCATAGTGTCCTAAATTTTCTGTATATTTTGTGTCATGAAACTTTTAGATTTTGAGTTTTCTATGGCAGATGCATCATTTTCTTTTATGCCTAAGAGTCTATTTTCTATCTCTTGTATTCTGTTGGTGAAGCTTGTATCTTTATTTCCTGTTCTTTTTCCTAGATTTTTCCATCTCCAGGATTATCTCAGTTTGTGTTTTCTTTATTTCTTCTATTTTCATTTTCAGGTATTGGACAGTTTCATCCATTTCTTTTGCATGTTTGAAGGTATTTTCCTGTATTTCTTTATGGTATTTATTCATTTTCTACTTAATGTCTCTATTATCTTTATAAAATTAGATTTAAGGTTATCTTCTTGTGACTCAGCTATGTTGTGATATTCAGGGCTTTTGTAGAAGGATAGCTGGGGTTTGGTGGGGTCATATTGCTCGGGCTCTTGTTTATTGTGTTCTTATGGTGTCCTTTAGCAAGCACATTCCTAGTGAGTAATCTCCTTGGCCCCATAAATCTTTATTGAGGATTCATCAATCCTTTTTCATCAATGATCTTTTAACCCTTTGAGTCATTTTACTCTAAAATCGGACAACTACAGAGTGTAGTCATTTGGTGGCTGTAAATGAGTCAAGTTGTACCGAAGGAGTGTAACTTGTTAAAGACAAATTTAAAAGTTCCCATTTATTGTAACTATGAGGTTTTCAATCCACACTCCAGTTCCCAAAATAAAGTCTCTGAAACTTAATTATATATATTCATATATATATTTATATTCATATATAATTAAGTTTTAGTTTCCTAGACCATAATCTTGGGCTTATTCCCCAACTAACTCATAAATTAATTAACCCATTTATTCAATTGTATATAGCTGGTTATCTTTTCTCAGTATCATCTGTTTATCTCCTCAGAGTTTAGAGTGAATCCCTCCCCACACCTGACTGTAACTCAGAGCTTCTCTCTTTCACTTTCAATTACCTGCCTAAGTTCATCCAATCAGGTTTTTATTGACATGTGATGCTTCTGCAGATTACATTAGAGATTCTATACTTCCCCTTTTACTCCAGTAAAGTGCTCTTTCTCTTTCAATAATAAATTATAAACAATAATAACAATAATGAAAACTATCAGGTAACTTATATTTATGATGACCAGTAATCTAGTATTTGGGAACCTTGGATAAAGTACTCTACCATCTATCCTATCTTGATGAGTTCAGAGTACTGTATCTAAGACAATTTCTATCATAACTTATGTTACCAACCTAAACACATCTTCTTAGATCTTAAAACATTTTCCTAAATCCTAAACAGTGCAAGCTGATTTGTGAAACTATAAATATCTAATCTTCAACCCCATCAGTGACTTAAGAAGAACTAAATAGTACCTGAGTACACAGAAAGTGTAGAGCAAGCAACTTCCAAAACTATAGAAATGACAGAGGGTCTGGCTGCCTGAAACCCACCCACACCACTGCCAAATTTGTCTGTGTTGTTAGAGCATCATCTTTTGTTCTCTGGCCCAGTATATCTGACAAACTTTTCTGTAATGCAGGAAATATGAATGACTGCTTACACTGTCTTAGCAAAGCTTGACAATCATCTTCCTTGCATCTCATCTGTTCAGTTTGGAGAACACACTGTCAACAGTTGAAACAAGGTCAGTTTCTTGCCCAATGGCTAGCAAACTGGATAAAGAGATTTTTCAGTGCTTGTCATCTTCTTTGAAAGAGAATGGAGGTGCTGTCAGAACAGAAACAGGCCTATCTCATTGTCAAAAAGGCCTTTGTTTAAAAATCATCCTTAAATGCCATTTTCTGTGGATTTCTGAAGTTTATGAAGACAATCTATAGTATATTTGAATAGGCAAGCATTATCTGTTTCTGGGTATTTATTATGTGTTTAACTTTGAAAATATTTTACTGTAATTAACTAGACTAGTATCTAACATGACCATGAGTTTGATTGTCTGACTACTAACTTGCATTTTTTAATTATCGTAAACAGTTGCAATAGCAGCTTTTAAGGACTAGAACTTCATATTACATAGGTACAATAGCTTAAACATGAGTTGAAACATATATACATAGCATGTTTTAGCAAAAATAGAATCCAAAATCTGTATCAATATACAAAGACCATATCAATGTAAAACTGTTTGTCTTTCTGATGATCTTTGGTCTAGAGGTAGATTCAATAATGTACTCTTTTATCCTATTGTTCCTATATCCCTCCTTTTTTATTTATCATTTCTCCCTTTTCTCCCTAACACTAGATAGGAGAAAAAAAGAATGGAGGAAGGAAAAAGAAAGAGAGAAATCTAAGTCTAACCTATACTTTGTATCTTCCCTATCCAAGATCATAACAAATTGTAACCACCCTGCCTTAAATGATGACAAGTATCAATCATCTACTGAACAATCAAAAAAAAAAAAAAAAACCAATTTACCTGACCTCCTGAGAATGGGGGCATGCATCACTCTCTTAAAATTTCCTCCTGCTGTTTGGGGGTGTCGTTTTTCTTTTGTGGGAGCTGTAGGAAAATTGGGATACTAGTTTGTATTAAGAAAGCTAGCTGTGACATTTGTTGTCCAGTCTCTTCATGCTGAGAGAATTCAGGACTTAACTGAGGTCTAGGCACTTCCCCTTTCTGGGACCCATTAGATTTCTGATTTGGTCATGAAGTGGTACTGCATAGACAAATAGAATTTTTTATATGATGATTTCCTGATTTGTAAGACTGATGATCCCCTAGGACAGGAGTTACCATCTTGTGGGCTATGACTCCTTTTGGAGTCAAATGATCCTTTCATAGGTGTCACATATCAAATATCCTGCATATGAGTTATTTGCATTACCATTTTAACAGTAGCAAAATTACCATTATGAAATAGCAATGAAAATAATTTCATGGTAGGGTGGGTGACTGTATTAAAGAGTTGCAGCACTGGGGAGATTGAGAAACCATATTCCTCAACTAAGACAAATGAATAAAAGAGACTTCTATCTATCTCAGATCCTTAGATGAGCTCTCTGATGAAGCTATTTCAATATATGCATTAGGGGATATGGATTACAAGAAATTAGAAGGTGGAGAAAAGTAAGCATGATGGGTTTTCATGATATAATTTCTGTTCAAAAGTTTTCAAGAAGAGACAGCATGCATGGAAGCAGGTATGAGTGAGTGAGTGAGTGAGTGAGTGAGTGAGTGAATGAGTTCATGAGTGTGAATGAGTTAGTGAGTAGATTTTTATATGTGCACGCATTCTGTGAGAAGATTGGAATAAAGAAGAATTTGCATATCTCTGAACACCACAAAACTAACCTGTACTTTTGCCTTGTAGATGGTTTCTGTTACAAACATTAAAATGAGCCAGACGTGACAGCTGTGTAAGCCCTTTGTACAAATGTAAGAAGGTTATTTCTCAGTTATATTTAGTCAGACTTCTCCATTTTACTTGCCATCTTTCCTCAGCACTCTAGTGGGTATTTCTAATTTGATAATAATTCTGCTAAGCTATTGGAAGAACCTGGTCTCTTTTAATTCCACAGGGAATATTTGATATACACAACTTTAAAATAACTTCAAAGAACTAAGTCCACAAGAGTTCACATCACAAAAATAAATGGTCGTGCCTGAACTCCCCAAATACATATATCCCAAAGCATGCATGACCTTCATTTCCTCTTTGTAAAATAAGATGCCTGCTCTCCCAAAGCCGTTTATACAAGGCTACTGATGTGTTTTCAGTTCTTTCACCTCAGAAAACCAATAGGTAGTAAGCTTTCACTTACCACCAAAAATAAATCAGAAGAAAACTTTAACTTGCTATCTGATCTTAGAAACCTTAGAAAATTATCAATTAGAAACAGTGATAGAAAATATGGTCTAAGAAATAAAAACTTTGATATTGTCTGTCTGCATTTATCTGATTAAAGGAGGGATAAAGAAAGTGTTCATTTTTTTGTTCATTAATTTATGTATATAAATTATATACAATTTATATTATATAATTGATATAGAGCAAGAGTGTGTCTAACAGAACAAAAGCACGTTGCTTTAGTTTCCACTAACAACAGTGAAGAATGAAGATGCATGGTTATTTTTTGTTTCTATTGTGCTTCAGCATTCAGAGTGGCCTAAACAAAAGAAAAACACCCAACTGAGAATAATGGACAGTCGTGTTCTGCCTGATTCAAAACTTGGAAATTAAAAGGCTTATCTAAATGGCTGCAGTACAGGACTAAGAGCAGAGGAGTCATGATGAGACACTGAAATCAGTCAAAGAGGGACACACCAGCAGGTGAGGAGGCTGATCAGATACAAAGAGAGCTGCAGAGAGCCAATTCTGTTCTCCAGGAAGCCCCATCCTGAAGAAGCTAATGGTTTAATCTGAGGGCTTTATATACTATCCTTGGCGTGCAGGAACCATGGGATAGCATAGAACTGTTATTTTTTTTGAATCTATGCAATAAAATATTGTTTGAAATCAGACTTATAGAGATGAAAATCAGTAATATGGAAAAGTACCTGTGACAATGTCCTATGCATATTCCTACATAAATAATATTAGAGTTACAACAATAGAAATAGTAAAAAAAATAAAATCATCTTAAAAGTGATATAAATAGTTGTTTTTCTTGCTTTGTTAATTAGGTAGGAGACTGAAGACACATGTAATACTAGAGACAATATTGTCTCTCCATCTCGATTTCCAGTGTCAAAAATATGGAGATAATAGTGTAAGACTCCCCCACAAAGACTCCCTGAAGCCTCAGGAATTTGTGGCCACCGAATAACTCTCAAGACACCATTGTTGATGCAACAGCAAGAGGTATATTTCAGGATCAGTAGACTGATGGTCAATTCAAAACCCACGCAGGAACAGAGGAATTGACCCTGTTAGCTGGGAGTGGAGGGCTTATATAGGGAAGAACCACAAACCAAGGGGGCGGTGAGGGAATAACCAAGGAAACATAACATAAAAACAGTAGAAAGTATTAAAAAGTCCCAACTCAAATTTAATCAGGGTCATTTGGGAAAACACCTTATACACTTATCTTTTGTAAGAATGTAACCTTGCCCAACTATTTATCTTGCAGTCAACAAGTTCCTGGGACCACCAGATGACTTGCATCTTTCTTTGTGGTCAGGAATGTGTCTTTCTCCTTTGGGCCTTCCCCACCTGCAGGTGAGTTCTCTTCTCTGAAGTCTGAGGAATGTTAATCAGCCTCTGCCTTCCTCTCCTGAATGTTAATCTAGCAACTGTCCTCTGACTCAGGGATAATGTACCCCTCCTGGAATGTAGAAGCAGTGAAGCAGTGAAGGCCTAAAATCTTTTATTCAGTTCTGCTTTCTTGGAGGAACTAGTGAACCTGCATTCTTTTGCTCAGGTCTAAGGGTCATAAAAACTTTCTATTTTTTTCATAAGTTTTCTATACCTTTCAATAGAAGCTGCAGAGGACACATGAAGGATTTTTGATGCATACACAAGTCCATAGACCACAAATGAACACACACAGAGGTAGAAAGCAAGGATCAAGGAGATGAGAAAAAATCCATAGATTCATGCAATCACTAAGTTTATAAACTTAGGATGCAAACTGAGTTATGTCTGTCCTCACTCACCTACCTTACAACATTCATGATTATATAAATATCCTCAAGTTGCAAAAATGCAAACAACATCTGTTACTCATTTTACTACACAACAATATGATAATGCAGGTGTTAGTAATTTAATATTAGAAATTGAGGTTCTGATTCATTTCAAATTCAGGCAGTTCAGAGGTGTTGAAATTGGAAGTCAGGACTACTTCCAGAGTGTCTTCCAATCCTCCTAACAGCATACTTTTGTTGGAATGGACTCTGTGGGTGGTGATAGGCGTCCTCAAATTCTTTATCATTCTTACTGGACTTCTACCAAAGACTGATTCATAGCTGCATTCATATACTGTGTTGTTTAGTAAGGATCTTTCTTCAATCTTTTTTCTTGTTGGTCTGTCAAGAAGCAGCCTTGGCTTAGAGAGGGATTCAGAAGGGAAGGGGTGTCTGGGAGCAGCAAAACAAATGACTTGAAGTCAAATCGTCAAATCGTGGGTTACAAGCTGATGGCCTATGTCACTCGAGACAGCTTTCCAGACTGCTCTTTTTGTGTTCTGATTTCTCGGTCTCCAGACAGCTCTCTGTGTAAGACAACTTTTTTTGCAATTCTAAAAGCTCTCTAGATATCCCATCTCTTGCATAATCAAAAGCCCAATATTTATTTACATATCAACTCAGTAATTACCTTAGGTTCCCTTTTGATTATCCCAGGAATCAACATCCCAAGACCCCAGCCTGTTGATTCTTAGAAAGAGACAGCAAGCACAAACAGAGGATAAGATAACTGGGTAGAACCATGCCCTAAAATTACCATTCCTACCACACCTGGCCAAGGACCAGGTAGCCTGATTATCCCAGGCTGACCTTGAATTCAGGAATCTGTCTGCCTTTGTAAGCATAAACAAAAAACCTTACCTGGGTGGGATCTTGCTTTGGGATCACCACTCCCTAAATCTCTTTATCTCCTCCCTTAATATCTTTCTGACAAGCTGGCCCATAGTGCAGCTGCCTCTGCTCCTTTAGATCTGTGAAGCTCCTTAAACAATTTATATTGCATCCTTATATTTTGCATAATTGAAAAATTATGTTTTTGAACTCATGTTTTCAGTGTTCTTTCTCCAAGCCTTAAGGACTGTCCCGAAGATCACATCATTAACTATTTTGCTGCTACATCCTTTCTTCCCAAATTTATGCTGTCTCTGATTATAATAGAGTCATTACCTTGGCAGAGAGGACATTCCTTGAAGGCAGAATGTGAAAATATGTACACAATTATACAAACACTCCTTTGGCCCACAGCAACCATCTACACTTGTGGAGGCCCATGCTCTGATGACTCTGTTCCAGGGCCAAGAACCATGTCATTCCACCCCTACCATGGCAATGCCACACTTGGCATGGGTCCTTTTCTGTGCATTCCAACTAAGGGGTAGGTAGAAGGAGGAGATGACTCAGTTTCTCTTCTGCCCCTTATCAAAGCAGAACAAGAGAGGCCTAACTTCAGGGTAGCACAGGAAATATTATTACACTGATCAATGAAAAGTGAAGAACAGTTTCTGGAAGAATGGAGACAGACAAATTGGACAACCTGAAGAAAGTAATACAGACATAACACCCAGAAAATCCTGAAATTGAAAAATGACAATATCAATAACAGATAAGCCTTACACTCCAAACATAAAGTTATATACACTAGCTTGCATTTCTTTACAATGTTTGTCAGCTACAAAATCTGGCTGCAACACTAACTCTGTGTGAGAATTTTATTTTCTGCTATAAGATTGCACACATTAGTTTCACTGTGGGGCCTTCATGTGATGCCCCCATATAGTACAACAACAACAACAAAAACAAACAAAAAAAAGCTTCAGATTTCTCTGTGTGCTTAGGCTTTTAAAGAAAACTAAATTCTTTCTCCCTGTTTGTCAGCTAATGTATCAGTGTCAAAAATTACATTCTTTTGTTGCCTTCCTAACTTTTGTTGTTTAACTGTTTAACATCAATGAAAAATACATCAACAGAGATGTTCAAAGACCATTGTTTCTGACTGTGGGCTCTTACTATTTACATCAGCTAAAATGAAGTTGTATCATGTGTAATGTTGAAACTAGGCAGCATGTTTCCACAGGGTTGCAGTAATATCTTGCATTCGATTAAAAGAAAAAGTGAGACATTCGCTTAAAGAAATAACGGGGCAGGGGTATACAATGGAATCAGTTGATGATCTGGTGTAAAGCACCTCTGCTAATATTGCAAGGAGATGATGCATTCTGATTAGTATACTTATACGAGAGCACAGGTTGGAGCATAATTATGCCCAGCTATAGATTCGTTTTCCTTTCTAATGAGTATTGTTGAGTTCATAGTCATGTCTACTCGACTACTGAAGAAGCCACAAGGGGGCGCACATACCTTTATGGATAGATTCTCTGTGTGTACCGTAGATATAATGCCCTATCAAGCCTTTCCTAGTATAAAAAATATTTTCTTTCAGACAAGGAGATAGATACAGGAAACCTCAAAGTAAAGCTAAGGTAATCAGGTAAAACATCATGGCGTGGCTTTGTGCTGCCTCATCATGCTTCAGTAAGTCAGCTACCCTCTTTTAGACTTTCTTCTATTTCAAAAACACTTCCAAAATGTGTCAGTTCTAAAGAAGGTAATTCAAAGTAAAATCCTTCTTTTACTCTGGGTTGGGGGTATTTCTGCATCCGAAGACCACTTTCCAGCATTCCAAGTACTGCCTGCAACTTGCAAATTTGTCTTTAGTGTGTTGATGATTGTTCCACATATTATGTTATTGTTTTTTAGATATAAAAACATTTACTATTTCTCTTATTTTTAATATTTTCCCTTTCTTTTTTTTCCCACTCCAAGCTCTCCCATAAAAACCTCTTTGCTGTCTTTCAAGTCCACGGCCTCTGTTTTCACTAATTGTTGTTGTGCATATATCTATCTCTATCTCTGTCTCTCTGTATCTATCTATCTATCTATCTATCTATCTATCTATCTATCTATCTATCTATCTATCTATCTATCTTTGGGTCCCTTGTTCTGGGGGGTGTCCCACGATGATCTCCCGACTGGGGACAGGGTGAGAGCAGGAAGGGCTCGCTACTGTCTCCGCGCTGCCTCCGGCTTGCATCTCCACTGTCTGTAGGTCTCCAGCTCCCCCTGATGTGGGAGGTCGAGGCCAAAGGACACAGAGTGAAAGCAGGAGGGGAGATTGCCTGCCCCCACTGTTGCCTCTGCCTGCTGTCGCTGATCCCAGTCTCTCCCAGGTGCTGCACTTGTCTCTCTGCGCTGAGCTGGTCCAGGCCCAGGCTGAGCCGATAAGGAGCCAGCTAGCTGGCAAGGAGGCAGCTTGGTGTCCCAGGCAGGTTCCGGGAGAACAGAGCTCTCCCCAAGTGTTACAGCTATTGCGACAAAAACTCTCAGACACCAGGATGATTCTTGAGTGCGCCGTTACTTCACCTAAATAGAGCCCTTATATACAGTTTTGGGGTGTGTTAGGATCTGACAGCAGATAATGTCTATTGGCTTGACCTGAGAGCTTGGAGATACATCATCTGCATGTGGGAGAGCCTGAGGGACCGTTCCTAGTGACTGATGGTCATAAACCTCTCTGTGGAAGGGGTTGTTGGAGGACTGAAGCTAAGTGAAAAGAACTAGGGCCTGGGAGCAGGTCCGATAAAAGTTCCGGGAGTTCGAAACTCATGCTCAACCAAACACCCAGCTGCTTCTCACAGCCCACTGCCCTACATGTATCTATCTATCTGCATGTAACAATAGTCAGTGAAAACACAGGCTGTGGATTTGAAAGAAGCCCACAGGGACTGGGTTCCGTAACTGTATTTTGATGGTCTTGGTTTTCTGTAATGTCTTCTAGCTGTAGCAAAGAGAAATTTTCCACATGCGGGGGGTAAAGTCTAAATTTGACTGCTGATATAAAGACAAATATTTAGAATGTAGTTAAGGATTGTACTGATTTAATAAAGTGATGTTTATAAGTTCTTCTCCAAGATTCATGACTTCAGTAATCCTTGGTAGTTGGCAACATATCTAGGAATAATTTCCCTCTTGTTCATCTGGTCTTAAGTCACTTAAACCTTAATGGTAACCAACCTTAAGAGCTGTTTGTTATTGCCAATGTGTATGCACCACTACTGTAATATTAAGGTTCTCATACCATGCTAGTCATTATTGTTATTCATAGGCATCTTAAGTGTCATAGATGGATAGGTTGTTTTCATCCTTTGGAAGCCCGAACAGTGTATTCTGGTACCATTAAAGCAAGTCCTCATGAAGGAATCATTCAGGCTATTTGTAACTTAGGAGTCTCTGGGCCTTGTGTCTGAAGTATGTTGTCTCTTCAGCAATAGAAATTCACCTTCCATCTCCAGGGAACAATCAGGGGCAATAGCAAAAGACTATAATGCTTTGTGAGTCTCTTGAGTAGCTCTTACTACCAACTCAAAAGGGGGCTTCTGTAAAAGTAATTTCTATTTTTGCATAGGTAATTGTCATCTTGGAGGCTTATTGCTTTATAATCTCATGGTTTGTAGACCTTTCTGAACTCCCAGTGGCCAAATCAACTAAGCTACTGTGTTTCAAATTCCCCTCCAAACTGATTGATTCAATCAGGCTTTTCTCTGCTTCTCACTAAATTGTTCTTCTTGGCCTCAAATTAATTATCAATTTGTTCTAATCATCTGGCTCCTTCTTATTCTCTGGCTTCAACTTCCTCTGCTTACCTGCATTGAACTGCATGAATTACAAACAAGCTCTACTCCATTGCACTGTGCTCAGTGCACTGATTCCCTACTCACTGAACAGAACTGGTTGAACGTCTCTTAAATAGCTTCTCTGTCCTGTGCTGTTCTTGTGAGAGATGGGCATATCCTATCCTGCCAAATCTTTCTCTGATTCATCACTTTGTGCCTTGATAGACATCACTGTTTGAGGCTAATAGTATGTACTAAGGGCATATGTATATTTCAGCCAGATCACAAAATCTGGATCTTTGGATGTTATCAGATCAGTCATGTTGCTGGATTAAAATTTCTCTATAGGCTTTTTATGCCTGATATTGTGCTTTTTTGCCAAATAGTCTTCAGCTCTTAGATGGAGCAGTGTCAGATTGGATAAGAATTTTTCATTTAAACTTTATAGGCACATTTATACAGACTTATGTGTATTACCTTTTTTAGGTAATTTTGTTATTTTTTTTAATCCTCCTCCCTCCTTCTTCTATATTTATCTCCTTCCTCTCTCTCTAGAGTCCCCCATTTTACCCATTTCTATATCATATCACTTGTAACCTCCCATTCCCCATTCTATTGTTCTTCCATCACTCTACTCAGGAAATTGTCCCTTTTTATTTTCTTGGTTTCTGCGGTTACTCCAGAATATGTACTCACATTTGCAGATCAGGCTTTTCTCATGATAGAGAACATGGAAAGTTTGCCATTTGGTACCTAAGTTACAACAGTTATGCACAACACATTCTTTGACTGGGGTTTAAGTAGGTGTAACACCACCAATCCACCAATAAACCCTTCCCCTTAGTCATGTTTACCTTAATCGTGTTAACCAGGACACCATTCCTTGTCCTGTTGTAAGGGTCTCAGGAATCCCTGTATGTGATACAGGGAATGATGTGAGTGACCACTGATAATCTCTCACATTTTAGGCTTTTGTCTCCCACTTCTATTTCTTTCTTCATCACTTGTGTTCTGACAAATTCTATGAGCCTTATGTATCCAGCCTCTGATTGGGGCTTCACAGCCTTATCTATCTATCTATCTATCTATCTATCTATCTATCTATCTATCTAT
>JANHMN010000003.1:80439733-80447233 GCA_030674055.1 Rhabdomys pumilio | reverse complement strand
CCCCTCCCTCCCTCTCTCATCTCTTTTCCCCTGTCACCTGCTAATCTCTTCTTAGTGAGACCTGTTGTACTATGCAATCTCTGCTGTGACATTTCTTAGCTCCAATGTGCCAAGGTACTCTGCTGAAAAATCCTAACAAAAGCTTAGTTAGTAAAGTTAGTAAAGTCAGGCAAAATGCTAACTGAAGACATCATGGGTTGACTTATTCGCTTTCAAGACTTCTCTGTGTACTGTTACCCTAGGCTTCTAGATCCTATCCAATTGTCAGTACATTGGTAACACTTTCTTAGCTTCCCTCAGCAGACTGTGGTACTCAAAATTTTCCTCTGTTCTACGTCTTCTTAAACGTAACCCTTTTTATTTTTATCAAGCTGAGTGTTTTTCCACCAAGCTACAAACTTTTTGAGCTAGGGAGCTTGTCCTCTGGGTCCATGTATCCCTCTCCCAATAACATGGCTTGGAACACTAGCTGTTTTTGGGCTCTGACAACCCTTGGACTCATTCACTGTTATCCTGACTTCCCGCCACAAACAAGAGGTGAACTCAGAGCTCAGGGGGAGAACTTCTAGTTAAGAGGATGTTAAATCAACAGAGATTTGTGGTTCCCAAGCATCATCTTTAATAATACAGACTGCTTGAGGAGACTCTGTCTCAGTCAGAGGAAGGATTTCCTACACAGCTAGAGCCTATGAATTTGCAAAATGAGTGGTCATACACATTTGGCAGCCAAAACAAAGAAGAAAATGTGAATATTTACATGATTTGATGTGAGAAAGAAAAAGGCAAACAGAAGCATTAGGGAAGCATCATTATCCCTGGTATTAAAATCAGAGAGTTATTTCTCTAGGGCCTCACAGAGAGGATAGCATTTAATTTAATTAACAATTCCAGCAAATCAGCAAACAACAAAAAGGCCATAGCCAGAAAATCTTGGCTTTTTCTTGCTGGCCATTTGCAATCCAGAGAGAGACTTGTACTGTATCTGGAGAACAAATGGAGAACATAATCTTCAGACAACCATCCATAAATAGTGTTTTCCTGGAGCCTGTTTGATAAATGCATAATGTTGACAATCTACTCCCTGAGGAAAATAGCAGCAGTGTTGTTTAGTTAGGGAGCATCAGGGCTGAGTTTGAGGCTGGGGAGCCGGGGTAGGCACTCCTTCACTGCTGGTGGGAATGTCAACACATGCAGCCACTATGGAAATCAGTACAGAGATTCCTAAAAGGAGCTAAAAAGAGAAGAACCTTAGGCAAGGAAACTAGCTCAGTCACCTGGAGAGATGACTTAGCAATAAAATTCTACCTGTTCAAGCATAAAGACCTATTAAAGATCCCAGAAATGGCAGTCATGGTAGTACATCTTCTTTGTAATCCCAGCTCTGGTAAATGGAAACAGGCCATCTCCGGGGTTTGCTAGCCAGCAAGGCTAACAGAATCAGTGAGTTCTAGGACATTGAGAAAGCTGCCTCAGAAAACAAACAAACAAACAAAAAACCAGTGTTCTGGGATATGACTCCCAAAGTCATAAATACATTGAAAAATTCATACAAGTCATACAAAATATCCAAACTCTGGACTCACACTATTAATTCCGTGAATGTAAAAAAGGGTGCAAAAACAAAAACCGATAATTTTTTTTTAATGACTCTATTTTCTTATATATAGGATGGGGTAGCTACAGAATCTATGTAATTAGGAATTGTGAGCAGGAAATGTGAAAATGTATGAAAAATGCTCAGCTCATTATATAGAAAAGAACATGTGTTTAATAAGAATGAATTATTGACTCACTTTTAAATTATCCTATTATGAAAGATCTGGAATGTCACATCTTGGAAAAAGACTATTTCTATAGTAGCCATAAGTCCTGTGACTCACAGACTATATAGAAAATGTGCCTCCTGGAGGAGGCTGTCTTGATCTCTGCCTAGAGTTCTCCTTTCAGAACTCAGAGTCAAATATTACTAGGATTTAGTCTTTATTTATCAAATACTATATCTCATTAACTGTTCCTGGTACCACCTTTGCTTCAGTGAACAGAACAGCCTGCCTCCTCACAAGGCTTCTGGCCAGATTATCCTGGGTCTCCTTGGCTCCTGTCTATCACTACTTAACACAGAATGTAAACTGCAAAGGAGCCACGCCTTCTCTGAAACTTTGCACCATGGGTCTGGTCTGTTAGCCTGGATGTTGATTTCAGTGAGAACAGATGTCATTATCTGTCCTCCGTGCTTGCATCTGGCTTCCTGCATGTTGCAGTGTCCTTTGGAGGCTCTCAGTCACTATGACAGTTTTGGTAAAGGTAAGCCTTTGTGATTCTATTAAATCAATTAAGCAAACATTCAATTTTCTAAGTACTTACTGAGCTTAGGAAGTTAGTGCACTCAATATGTCTAATACTTTGGCATGCTTCTTCTCATGGAATCTATCTTTGGGAAAAAAGACAAAAGCTCAGAGTGACTGAAGGGTCTGTTTTTGTTGTTTTTCTGTAAGCACCCTTCTGGCCAGGATCGTCCCTCTTTGTGTCTCCAGGAAACAGCCAATGTCTTATTATGACTCTTAGGTCTTACTAAGACAAGAATCCATTTTCATCTACTTTATTGTGTGTGGATTCTTGCAGAACTTTATTTATGAAAAAAATTAAGCAAATTAGGAAATTTATATGTTTTAATACCTCCTATAGTCCATGTATTAAAATAGATTATTTACACAATTATGTCATCCTCAAGTAAAAGTAAAAAGTATCTTCATGGTACAAAAGAAAAACTAAAATGTAACAAAGTTATCTAAACGAACAAATGAGTTAAGATTGAAACTCAATCTGACTCCAAAGTCATATTTTTTTTTTCATAATAGTAGGGGCTTCTAAGGCTAGCACTGTTAGGTTCAGAGCAAAATCATTCTTATTGTTTTCATATATTACATATTTTACAGTGTTTTACATCATCCCAAAGCCATACTAACAGATGTTCATAGCAGTTCACTCATTTGTGATAGCCAACATTTCTCCCTGATATTGCCAAACATCTCAAAATTGAAAACTATTACCATATGCTAGCCTAAAAGAAAACATTCAAGTTACCTAACTTTTCTATATTACAAAGAAATTACACATTTATTAAATTATGTATGGTAGCATGTTAGGAACTATGGAGGTACAAAAGTGTATTTAGCATTCTACATTTGAGTACCCTCCTAAGACGGGATTGAAATGGCTGGGGCTACAACTCAGTGGTAGAGCACTGGTCAAGGATGGGAAAGGCTTTAAGTTCGAGCCTCAGCAACACATGAAAACAGACATTGAAATGAAGGAAAGATTTTAAGATTGGGCTAGGTCAGCAATGCGGCTCAGAGAGTAAAGATGCTTCTTGCCAGGACTAATGACCTGAATCCATCCCTAGAATATGCATAATAGGAGAGAATAAATTTCTGCAAATTTAGTTTCTCTCTCTTTATATTCCATGTCCTGTGCATCTAGGTACATATATTAAATAAATTAAGTAAATAATTTAAAGGTGCTAGGACTTCTTATAGATGTAGCAATTTATTTCATCTACTGAGAGGAGAAAATTTTTGTAGAGAACTGTCATCTATTGAGTGATCTGACCAACCTTATCAACACCCTAGCAAATTGCTTCTTGGCCATTGGGCTAAGATCAAGTGTAACATCCTTAAATGAGACGTGTGAGTAGTAATTATCATAATCATGACAATTATGTTAAAAGATTGACAGGCTTTTGCTGATTTTAAAAATAAATGCATAAATGCTGGAAGAAAAAACGTTGGCTGTGTCAAACCACACATCTGTGTAAAGGAAAGGTCAGAATAAGTATCCATTTTCTTCTGCTTCTAACCTGAGTCAGAGGATCTATAACACTGGACAGTCACAGATGCTACAAGAGACCCAAGTGCAAGCAGTTAGTGGAAGCCTTGGAAGTAAAGTGAAAACAGCAATTTAGGCACCAGTCTCAGTGCTGTGCAAAATGATAATATTAATCATGCATATTTGGATAAGGCATCCCAGATGTCTAGAGACATTAGCCTGCTTATGCAGCATAAATGAAGACATCACTTTGTTTAATGATCATTTAAGAATCAAATTATAGTATGTGTTTGCCTCAGATGTCGAGGGCTGATTCTAGCTAGTGAAATATTAAACTCGGGCAACTGAGGAACACTTAAGCAATGTACAGAAAACACAGAGCGAATAGCTTATAGGAAAAGAAACACTACCAGCATATTAGTCTTTTTGAACTCCCTAGTGAAATTCTAAATGTGAGGGCCCTGTTTTTCCTTCATGTGATCAAGGATCTGAAGGTCACCCAAGAATTTGCCAGTCTGTTCCTGTGGGAGTCCATCTGGCATCATACAGAGGCATTGTTATGAGAGGAAATGGTCAAGTTTACATGGTTACTGGTATATCTACAGGTGTTCACTGGTTGCATCTTTTTCTTGACTTGTTTCTACCTATCCTGAAATAGAGTATTTTGTCCTCTCTATGACCTCCTTAATTTCACTATTCTCTATTTTTTTTATTTTTTACATTTAAAATTGCAGCTTCTCTGGAATTTTCTGATAAATACATTCTCTTGCTCTGAGGAGAGGTGTTTTATACAAAATAAAAGATATACTATTTAGACTTAGCAATTAGGAACAATGTTATGGTGCTCTGAATGTTTCTTCCTATAACTGTCTTGGAGTTGCTTATGGAAGACAGAGTTTGTTCTTCATAAGTGGTAAATGTACATGCATTGGCTTCAATTAACCTAAGTTATAAAAGAATAGTTAGATTGGCTTCTAACCCACAGTTCCCACTGGCTTGACTTGTCTTCAATCAGGGTCCAAGTTTCTTTAGATTGATTATATCTTAGCCCCACAACACAACATATGGTATATATTTCCTAAATCTCCAGTAATAGAAAGACTGTGGACTTATAAGTTTGATCAGTGTCCACATGTTCAACCTCATTTAAGTTTATGTAATTTTAGTAATCACATCCATTATATGACAAACAAAATATTTTTTTTTGTTTTTTTTTTTTTTTTCGAGACAGGGTTTCTTTGTGTAGCCCTGGCTGTCCTGGAACTCACTTGGTAGACCAGGCTGGCCTCGAACTCAGAAATCCGCCTGCCTCTGCCTCCCAAGTGCTGGGATTAAAGGTGTGCACCACCACCGCCTGGCACAAAATATTTTGTAGCTCAGAATCACCATCCAAACTCAAAGCCATCAGAAACAACATACAGAACAAATGTTGCTCACATAAGTGGTAATGACAGCACTATTGAAAAGCTTAAGTGTAAAAACTAGAATTGTAACTAGTTTTTAAAATCCATATTTTTTCAGATTGAGAATCTTAATATGGCCTTTTTTCAGTCTAACTTGATAAATTTTATTTTTTATGCATGAAGTTTAGTGTTTTTGTAAGAAACAAGATAGAGTCTGCTTGGTAGAATTTTTTCACAGGAATTATTTATTAGTGGCTTATAAATGTCTCCATTTGTTCCTGTGATGGAGTGTTCTGGTTAACTTTAGCTGTCAACTTGGCACAGCCTAGAGCTCTATGAGAAGGGAGTCTCAGGTAGAGAGCTGCCCAGATCAGTCTTATCTGTTGAATTGTCTGTGGGGAATTATCTGGATTGCTAATTATTGAAGGAGGACCCAGAACCCATTGAGTGGTATCATTCTAGGCAGGTATTCCTGAACTATACACAATGCAGGCATGGCAGCAAGCAGTATTCTTCCATGGTTTACACTTCAAGTTTCTTCTTGAGTTCATGCCCTGACTTCCTTCAATGACTGCCATAACAGGGAATAAAAGAAAAGGAGGAGGGGCCTTGGATTACATCACTACTTTCTCTCATTTGTTAGAATTATTTTATTGAAATCAGAATGCTTGAAAGTGATATAGATCCGTTAATTTTCACATGATATCATTAATTTTACTTGTGAGGAAATAAGGATAAGTACTCTTGGATTATTTTGGACTCTTTAATATTAGTTTCACTTTATTACCAAACACTATTGGGCTAGACTCGGAGAAAGAAAAAGAGAAAGAGCACTTGTAACTTAAATTTTCTCAATATATTTGGTATTTCATTGAAATACAAGGAAACTTTACCATTCCATGTTGCTATAGGTAGGTAATTCATAATGTTGCCTGATGATAGGAATGGAACCTCATCATTTTCCATGTCCTCTTAGGCTCATAACACAAGAATGTTACATAGCACAACAATGATGAGGGAAATACACATAGGAATGAACACATTTTATATATATATATATATATATATATATATATATATATATATATATGACATATCTCTATCTATCTCTATCTCTATCTCTATCTCTATCTCTATCTCTATCTCTATCTCTATCTCTCTCTATATCTGGCAGTGATCACTCCATGTATGCTAGAGTATAGCTTGGAGTTCTTGTGGAACTCCTAATGGTGGAAGTTGGGGTGGCATTTCTGACTCTTTTAATTGCTATAAAGACCTTTTCCTTTCTACTGGGTTGCCTCATCCAGCCAGCCTTGATACAAAGATATGTGACTAGTCTTTTATAACTTGCAATTCAATGTTCAGTGATATCTCTGGGAGGCCTGCTCTTTTCTGAAGGGAAACATAGAAGGAATAGATCTGTGGAGAAAGAAGAGTTTCAAGGAGTACTGGGAGAAGAAGTACTGGGAGGGGAAACTGTGGTCAAGATATAATATATGAGAGAAGAATCAAACAAACAAGAAACAAACAGTAACCCATCTATCTGATTAAAGCCTCCATATCTAGTTACCCAATTGAAGGTGACCAAGTGAACGGGAACATATGAAGCATCACCATAAGCTTGTGAGCAGCAGAAGCTGATCTATTTAAAAAAAATCTCACAAAACTGATTCATTTGTTTACTAAGTTGTGAGGAAAAACAGACACTAATGAATGGTGGATCAAGATTAGAGAGGCATATCGATGAAGAGATGTCACCTGAAAATTGATTTGACAAATAAAAACAATGAAGCAGACCACTAACCAGCTAACTCTTTTCTTGGTACATGAGCCATTATTGGTTATAATTTTTAAGATATTGTTCTCTGCCTGATGTGTAATGAAATCATATGTAAAATGATGCTCCATATGCAAGCATCCATCAAGGTACCAATGTGTAAACTATGGGGCCAAAAGTCATGCACTGAAGATTATTGGACTTGGGTAGTTGAATCAAGCTGTTCTACGGTGTTCATTTTCTTATTATATGTTGAGTTATTTCCACAGTAATATATAAGACTGAGTCAAAGTAGTCCAGGAGAATGTTTTAACCAAATGTGTGGTCTCAGGATGTAAAAGTAATGTATCTTGATGTACTCTACCTAAAAAACAGAGATAAAAGAAAAAATAAAAAAAAGAAAGAAGAAGAAGAACAAGAAGAAGAACAAGAAGAAGAACAAGAAGAGGAAGAAGAAGAAGAAGAAGAAGAAGAAGAAGAAGAAGAAGAAGAAGA
>JANHMN010000003.1:80349204-80439723 GCA_030674055.1 Rhabdomys pumilio | reverse complement strand
AAGAAGAAGAAGAAGAAGAAGAAGAAGAAGAAGAAGAAGAAGAAGAAAGAGAGAGAGAGGTCAAGAAAGAAAGAGAATTCATAGTAGAAAAACAAACATAAGAATTAATCAGGTGAAGTTTAGTACCATATCAAAGACAAAATTTTGTGAGTAGAAGCAAATAGAATGACTCAGAGTCTTCTTCTCTCCACTTAGAAAAATACAGTATTTGATTTTCCCCTTCTACCCCTTGCTTGGTCCTTTTGGCTGGGGTAGACACCTTGCTGGCTTGCTCCCATGAAGACACCATATCCTGAACCATCCTAGAGGAACCAATGCACTGAGAGCAGCAGGTAAGAACCCTCTCTCACTACCCTATGCCCCAGAGCTATAACTGGGAGCTTGGGGCGCTCAGGACCCATTAGCCACCCAACCCTGTCCCTCACTTGGTCCTTTTGGCAGAGGCAGACACCTTACTGGCCTGCTCCCATGAAGACATTATATTCTGAGCAATCGTAGAGGAATGACTGCACTCAGAGCAGTGGGTACGAACACTCTCCCAATACCTTAAGTCTCAGAGCTACAACTGGGAGCCCAAGGTACTCAGGACCCATCAGCACCCAAATCCACTCCCTTCTGCCCCTCACTTGATCCTTTTGGTTGGGGCAGCTACCTAGTTGATCTGCTCCTGTGAAGACACCATATCCTGAGCCATCCTAGAGGAACCACTGTACTCAGAGCAGAAGGATTTCAGGATCCCAGAAGCAGTCTGAGTCCCAGCAGTTGCTCCACCCAGGAGCTCAGGATCACAGGATCACAGAAATATCTGGACTCTGAGGAGTTCTGACACAAGCAAGATAACTAGAAAGACAGGCTCCAGTCAGAGACAGTGAGTGCAGGTAGCACTAGAGTTAACCAGATGGTGAAAGGCAAGCTCAAGAACATAAGCAACAGAAACCAACTTTACTTGGCATCATCAGAACCCAGTTCTCTCACCATAGCAAGCACTGAACATCCCATTACACTGGAAAAGTAGGATTCAGAATTAAAATCACTTCTCATGATGATTATAGAGGACTTTGAGAAGGACATACATAACTCCCTTAAAGAAGTACAGGAGAACACAGGTAAACAGGTAGAAGTTCTTAAAGAGGAACACAAAATGAAAGTAAAAGTATTGCAAGAAAATACAACCAAACAGGTGAAGGAATTAAACAAAACTGTCCAGGATCTAAAAATGGAAGTAGAAATAATAAAGAAATCTCAAAGGGAGACTACCCTGGAGATGGCAAACCTAGGAAAGAGATGAGGAGTCATAGACACAAACATCACCAAGAGAACACAAGAGATAGAAGAGAGAACCTCATGTGCAGAAGATACCATAGAAAATATTGACAAAACTGTCAAAGAAAATGCAAAATGCAAAAGGCTACTAACCCAAAACATACAGGAAATCCAGGACACAATGAGAAGGCCAAACCTAAGGATAATAGGTATAGATGAGGGTGAATATTCCCAACTTAAAGGGCCAGTAAATATCTTCAACAAAATTATAGAGGAAAACTTCCCTAACCTAAAGAAAGAGATGTCCATGAACATACAAGAAGCCTACAGAACCCCAAATAGACTAGACCAGAAAAGAAATTCCTCCCATCACATAATAATCAAAATATTAAATGCACAAAACAAAGAAAAAATACTAAAAGCAGTAAGGGAAAAAGGCAAAGTAACATGTAAAGGCAGACCTATAAGAATTACACCAGACTTCTCACCAGAGACTATAAAAGCCAGAAGATCTTAGACTGATATGATATAGACCCTAAGAGAACACAAATGCCAGCCCAGGCTACTATACACAGTAAAACTCTGAATTACCATACATAGACAAACCAAGATATTCCATAACAAAACCAAATTATACAATATCTTCCCACAAATCCAGCAGTTCAAAGGATAATTGATAAAAAAAAAAAACTTCAACAGGAGGGAAACTTCAACCTAGAAAAAGCAAGAAAGTAATCTTCCAACAACCCCAAAAGAAGATAACTACACAAACATAATTCCACCTCTAATAAAAAAAATAACGTGAAGAAACAATCATTTTTCTTTAATATCTCTTAACATCACTGGACTCAGTTCCCCAATAAAAAGATGAAGACTATCAGACTGGATACATAAATGGGACCCAAAATTTTGCTGCATACAGGAAATGCACCTCAGTGACAAAGACAGACACTACCTCAGAGTAAAAGGATGGAAAACAGTTTTGCAAGCAACGAGTCCCAAGAAACAAGCTGGAGTAGCCATTCTAATATCAAATAAAATCGACCTTCAACCAGAAGTAATCAAAAAAGATAAGGAAGGATACTTCATACTCATCAAAGGAAAAATCTACCATGAAGAACTCTCAATTCTGAACATCTATGCCCCAAATGCAAGGGCACCCACATAAATAAAGGAAAATTTCCTAAAGCTCAAAGCATACAATGCATCTCATACAATAATAGTGGGGGATTTCAACACCCCACTCTCAGCAATGCACAGATCATGGTAACAGAAACTAAACAGAAACACAATGAAACTAACAGAAGTTATGAACCAAATGGATTTAACAGATATCTATAGAACATTTTACACTAAAACAAAAGAATATATCTTTTTCTCAGCACTTCATGGTACCTTCTTCAAAATAGACCATATAATTGGTCACAAAACAGACCTCAACAGATACAAAAAGATTGAAATAATCCCTTGCATCCTATCAGATCACCATGGACTAAGACTGGTCTTCAATAATGACAAAAACAATGGAAAACCCACATACACATGGAAACTGAACAACGCTCTACTCAATGATGACTTGGTCAAGGAAGAAATAAAGGGAGAAATTAAAGACTTTTTAGAATTTAATGAAAATGAGGATGCATCATACCAAAACTTGTGGGACTCAATGAAAGCAGTGCTATGAGGAAAACTCATAGCTCTAAGTGCCTACAAACAAACAAACAAACAAACAAACAAAAAACAACTCAAGAGAGTATACACTAACAACTTAACAGCACACCTGAAAGCTCTAGAACAAAATGAAGCAAATATACCCAAGAGGAGTAGACGGCAGGAAATAATGAAACTCAGGACTGAAAACAACCAAGTAGAAACAAAAAGAACTATAAAAATATCAAAAAAGCCAGGAGCTGATTCTTTGAGAAAATCAACAAGATAGCCAAACTAACCAGAGGGCACAGAGACAGTATCCAAATTAATAAAATCAGAACTGAAAAGGGAGACATAACAACAGAAACTGAGGAAATTAAAAAAATTATCAGATCCTAATACAAAAGCCTATACTCAACAAAACTAGAAAATCTGGATGAAATGGACAACTTTCTAGACAGATACCAGATACTAAAGTTAAATCAGGAGCAGATAAACCATGTAAACAGTCCCATAACCCCTAAAGAAATAGCAGCAGTCATTAACAGTCTCCACACCAAAAAACTCCAGAACCAGATGGTTTTAGTGCAGAATTCTCTCAGACCTTCCAAGAAGACCTAATACCAATTCTCTTCAAACGATTCCACAAAATAGAAACAGAAAGAACACTACCCAGTTCGCTCTATGAAACTACAATCACACTCATACCTAAACCACACAAAGACAGAAGAAAGAAAACTTCCGACCAATCTCCCTTATGAATATCAATGCAAAAATACTCAATAAAATTCTGGCAAACCGAATCCAAAAACACATCAAAACAGTCATCCAACATGATCAAGTATGTTTTATCCCAGGAATGCAAGGATGGTTCAGTACTTGGAAATCCATCAATGTAATCCACTAGATAAATAAACAAAAGAAAAAACGAGATGATAATTTCATTAGATGCTGAAAAAGCATTTGACATAATTCAATATCCCTTTGTGGTAAAAGTCTTGGAAAGATCAGGAATGCAAGGCCCATACCTAAACATAGTAAAAGCAATATACAGCAAGCCAGTAGCCAACATCAAACTAAATGAAGAGAAACTTGAAGCAATCCCACTAAAATTAGGGACTAGACAAGGCTGCCCACTCTCACCCTATCTATTTAATATAGTACTGGAAGTTCTATTAGACCAATTAGACAGCAAAAGGAAGTCAAAGAGATAGAAATGGGAAAAGAAAAAGTCAAAATTTCACTATTTGCAGATGATATGATAGTATACTTAGGTGACACCAAAACTTCCACCAGAGAACTCCTAAACCTGATAAACAACTTCAGCAAAGTGACTGGTTATAAAGTTAACTCAAATAAATCAGTAGCCTTCCTCTACTCTAAGGATAAATAGGCTGAGAAAAAATTAGAGAAATGACACCCTTCACAATAGTCACAAAAATTATGAAATACCTTGGTGTGAATCTAACCATGCAAGTAAAAGATCTGTATGACAAGAACATCAAGTCTCTGAAGAAAGAGATCAAAGAGCTCAAAAGATGGAAAGATATCCCATGCTCATGGATTGGAAGCATTAATATAGTAAAAATTTCCATCTTGCCAAAATCAATATACAGATTCGATGCAATCCCCATCAAAATTCCAAATCAATTCTTCATAAAGATAGAAAGAGCAATTTACAAATTCATTTGGAATAACAAAAAACCCAGGATAGCAAAAACTATTCTCAACAATCAAAGAACTTCTAGGAGAATCACTATCCCTGACCTCAAACTGTACTACAGGGCAATAGTAATAAAAACTGCATGGTATTGGTACAGAGACAGGCAGGAAGATCAATGGAATAGAATTGAAGATCCAGAAATGAACCCACACACCTATGATCACTTGATTTTGACAAAGGAGCTAAAACCATCCAGTGGAAAAAGAATAGCATTTTCAACAAATGGTGCTGGTTCAACTGGAGGTCAGCATGTAAAAGAATGCAAATCAATCCATTCTTATCCCCTTGCACAAAGCTCAAGTCAAGTGGATAAAGAATCTTCACATAAAATCACATACACTGAAACTAATAGAAAAGAATGTGAGGAAGACCCTTGAATGCCTAGGCACAGGGGAAAAATTCCTGAACAGAACATCAATGGCTTATGCTCTAAGATCAAGAATTGACAAATGGGACCTTATAAAATTGCAAAGCTCCTGTAAGGCAAAGGACACTGTAATAGGACAAAACAGCAACCAACAGATTGGGAAAAGATCTTTAACAATCCCACATCCAAAAGAGGTCTAATATCCAATATATACAAAGAACTCAAGAAATTAGACTCCAAACAACCAAATGACCCTATTTAAAAATGGAGTAAAGAGCTAAACAAGGAATTCTCAACTGAGGAAACACAAATGCAGAGAAGCTTCTTAAGAAATGCTCAACATCATTAGTCATCAGGGAAATGCAAATCAAAACAACCCTGAGATTCCACCTCACACCAGTCAGAATGGCTAAGATAAAAATCTCAGGTGATAGCAGATGATGGTGAGGATGTGGAAAAAGAGGAACAATCCTCCATTTCTGGAGGGATTGCAAGCTGGTACAACCACTCTGGAAATCAGTCTGGCAGTTCCTCAGAAAATTGGACATAGCGTTACCTGAGGTCCGAGTTATACCATTCCTGGGCATATACCCAGAAGATGCTCCAATATATAACAAGGACATATGCTCCACTATGTTCATAGCAGCCTTGTTTATAATAGCCAGAAGCTGGAAAGAACCCAGATGTCCTTCAACAGAGGAATGGATACAAAAATGTGGTACATTTACACAATGGAATATTACTCAGCTATTAAAAATAATGAATTCGAGAAATTCTTAGGCAAATGGATGAAACTAGAAAATATCATCCTGAGTGAGGTAACCGAATCGCAAAAGAACACACATAAGTATTTACTCACTTATAAGTGGATATTAGCCCAAAAGCTTGGAATATTCAAGGTGCAACTCACAGACCACCTGAAGCTCATGGACAAGAAAGACCAAAGTGTGGATGCTTTGGTCCTTCTTAGAAAGAGTAACAAAATACTCATGGTAGCAAATATGGAGACAAAGCATGGGGCAGAAACTGAAGGAGTGGCCTTCTGTAGACTGCTCTACTTGGTTATCCATCCCTTGTGCAGTCACCAAATGTAGACACTGATGTGTATGCCAGGAAGTGCTTGCTGACAGGATCCTGATATAGCTGTCTCCTTAGTGGTCTGCCAGAGCCTGAAATATACAGAGGTGATGCTCACAGCTAACCACTGAACTAATCATGCAGTTCCCAATGTAGAAGAGAGAAGACTGAAGGAGCTGAAAGGGTTTGTGGACTCATGGGGAGAGCAACAATACCAATCAACCAGAGTTCCCAGGGTCTAAACCACCAGCCTGGGAGCACATAGGGAGGGACCCATGGCCCCAGCTGTATATGTAGGGGAGGATGACAGTGTCAGGCATAGGTGGGTGAGGAAGTTCTTGGTCCAGTGAAGGTGGATGCCCCAGTGTGGGGGAAATTCGTGTGTGGGGAGGTGGGAGTGTGGGTGGGGGCATATCCTCATAGAAGCAGGAGGAGTGGGGATGGGATAGGAGGCTCCTGGGTGGAAGTGAAATGGGGAAAGAGGATTACATCTGAAATGTAAATAAGATATCCCATTAAAAAAAAAAGAAAAATACAGTATTTAATTTTGAAATTAGGTTACCAGTTTTGAGGAAGCTGGTTTTGAAATGCTATAGCCCTGGGTAAGGCTATCTCTTTATACCTATTTGAAAATGTTCTTTGAGAAAAATAAGCTGTGGGATTTCTCTTTCACTGGTCACATAGAGAAAACTGGGAAAAGGAATAAGCCATCTCCTGTCAAAAAGTAGATTTCACTAAGGTCTTTCCTTCACCTAGGATACAGAATCTTTCAAACACATGTCCAGGGGGGGTTACATTATTCTTTGTATATGCAACCACCCATGTCCCACTGGAAATGGATATATTGCATCAGGGTAAAAGGCTATACTGGGACAAATAACTGTAACGTGCAATATCAGCAACTGAGAGTTAAACTGTCACTAATGGGAATGTTAAGCGTTGGGGGGATGGATGCTTGTGTGGCATGACCAGATGCATCTCTTTGAAAGACTGTATAATAAAAGGTTGTTTCTCAGAAAAATGGACTATATCAGTGAGCAGGCAAACAGTTACTATTTGCTTCTACTGGAAAATAGCAAAATTGCTTTTCATAATCTAGATGCAATGCTTAACTGTGACTATGAGGCTGCTAACAGCCAATGCCATGTAACATACTGAATGTAAATTCCAAGGCAAACCTGCTCAACCATGTAACATTCTATGTGTTCCCTGTCTCCCAACCATGCTTTGCATGTGAAATTAAAAACTGAAAGGAAAGAGCCTGGATTAACATAGTTTGGCACATTAAGGAAGACAGGTGTACAAACTTTTGGTTTGTGTCAGACTATAATCTGTGTCAGAAAAGAATCTGACTCCATGAAGCCTCTGAAGTTCAGGTGTTGTTTGTTAAAGCAATAAAATCTACATTTTGAAATTTCTTTTGCAGTCTGAGGGTTCTTTAATCATGGTATTTCGTTTTTGTTTTGTTTTTACTTTTTGTTGGCAATCAAGATCTAGTTCTTTCCAAGAATTGTACTAGGCACTAGGAATTATTGAGAAAGTAAATACTCATCTTGTATATGAAGCTTATAATCTAATAGGAAGTAATCACATTCTGAGCTTTCTTGAAATCCTTAGGGAAAGATCCGGCCTCAGGCTATGGTACTTTTTCTTGTATCCATGTTTCTTGGTTTTTCTTCTTATCATCTGATTTTTGTTTGGTTAGAGCTCTGTCAAATCCCACATTTAACAAGCTTTTGGCATATTCCTCTCAGTATTGGATATGAAAGGAGAGCTTGGGGTTTATCTTCCATGTCCATATAGTATGCTCTGTGCAGCCTCGCTTTGCAAATATTGATTCTTTTGACACAATCATGTCTTGTAAGTTGATGGAAACTAAGATTTCACTTACAGTTCTTAAATCAGTCTAGTACAAAATAAACTACATTTCCTGGTATCTAATATTCCAAATATTCTTCTTGCCCTGAGAAGTCAGTTTTAATTTGTTTTCTTTAGTATACAATGCCCTGGGATTCTGAGCTTAAAAGGGTGTTTAGGGGTTGGTGAACTACTGAATGGGGCAGAGAAAGAAATAAATTCATTCTAAAACCACTTTCTAAGATCCACGCACCTCCAAAAGTAGGTAAAGGCAACAAAATATCTCAGTGTGTTTTGCTATTCTCTTGGGAAGGGATAATATATCTAGTAGTAGAGAAAAAATGAGTGGATATACCTTAATTTTGATTTTTCCACTCAAAAACTACCAGATGTGTGTCCTCGAGTAAGTCAATTAAATCAATTAATATATATCTTAATAATCTACAAATGGATGTTTTCATAAAAAGTCCTAATAGGGTTGCTGTGAAAACTGAATTAATAAATGATGTACATAACATGGACATTTGAATGTAAAGTGAGCTTAGATTATAGCACAGAGAGGCACTTTTCAGTTTATGCTCATCATGACATATAGAAAAAAAAATGTCCTTGTGATTTGATCAACTGTCCTGTCAGAAATTTACATTTCAGATTCAGTTTTCAGTATCATTATAGGTCTTTTGAAGGAAAGCTGGGAAGTAACATATGGGGGCAAGATTATTATAAATTTAGAAGTTGCTGAAGGAGGAAACGATCCTTAAGTGACCCGAGCTCTGAAAAGACATGGCTTTATGTTACAATCATCAAAATAGCAAGGGCCCTTTGCTGACATGTTTGATTACAAATTTAAATGTATGCTTTGTCAGAGCGTTAGACATGTAGCGGGTTACTTGATTGCTGACATTCTAAGAGACATCCTGACTTTTTACTGGCTCACTGAACAGCAGAGGCACTGACAGCAGTCTGCTACTTTAGTTCTTACTGGGTGAGCTGCCATTTCAAAACGCTGCCAGAGGATAGTTTTAAAGACCCCATCCAACCCTTGCCACAATTTCTAACAAGTACATACTGATTTCAGAAGATGTATCTTAGTATCAGATCCTTACTATGCATTTTGCATAGATAATATGTTTCTTTTTATGGAGTTTTGTGAAAAATTTGAAAACCCCATCTCTCTAATCACATAAGTCAAGGCCCTTGCACCAAAATATGTTTGAATTTTTGTACTGTTTAGTAGCAGTAAATGTGAAATTGACTAAATAATTTCATCATTTAAATTTTTAGTTTCCTTATTTGACAGTAAATATAAACCAACAAGGCAACAAAACAAACAAATGAACAAACAAACCAAAACCACATCTAGGCAAATCTGGTTGGCAAAAGCCTATAACTCTAGTATGTAAGAGTCTAAAGCAAGATCATGGATATAAGGCTAATCTGGGTTTCAAAAACTATTTTTGGCCAAAATAGGCTACATAGTGAATATATATCTCAAAATGTGCAAGCAAACAAAATAAATAAACTAAGAGCACTAAAAAAAGAATCACTTAATTCTATGTGATATTTCTCTTGCCGATCTCTTCTTGAGGTATAAGTAACTAATGGGGAGTATCCATACCGAGTACAAACAACCATGTCTGAAGGAGGAGATTTTATAAGTTCACATACTTCCTTGAGGGCTATTTCCCACTCAACCTCTGCCATTCCGCTTAAGAGACAGTTACTATTCTGATTTATTTCATTGTAAGTTAGGTTTCACTTAAGCAAATCAAAGTGTAGATGAAAGAATGGATTTGAGTGCTTAGACTATTTATTGGTGTCTGATAAATATTCACTTGACTATTTTCACTAATAACATTAATAAATAATAATATATCCATGCAAAGAGAAAACTATAGCAGTTGATTATTGGCACTAGAGAAAGCAATGTGAGTAAGTGCAGACTAACAAGGAAGTGTTATATGAGGTACAGGAAGTGCTGGGGAAGTACCTTGAAGCAGGAGATTATATTACATCCATTCAATGACTGCTAGATGCCAACATTATGATAATATTTTTATTTAATACTAATAGTCTAAAGTAGATGTTGGTTCTCTCTCCACTGACACACATGTATGCGCACTCATGTAGACATTAAGTAGCCTCTTACTATAACATTACATCACTAAGTAACAGGGCTGAATGTGAGCCTCCTCCCAGATACAAGATTCTATTAATTTCAACAAAAACTGGGACTCAGAAAACTGGGACTCCTGTAGTAGAAAGCAGCACTGGAAAGGACAATGACAGTAGTTGAGTCTAAAAATAGAAAAACATTCAGCTTGGTGCTTTCTTTTCAAACATTATTTCATCTAATCATCAGAGATATGATTTTTTTCATTTAAGTTTTGTTGAATTAGCAGTACAAAAGAGGTGAGCATCGGTATGATTTTTGTTGAGCTTCAACTGTCAATTTTCTGCTTTTTAAGAACAGAAACATATATATATATATATATATATATATATATATATATATATGCATATATACACAAATATACAAATATATATTTAAAAATAATATTTATTACATTATTCAGAGTTCAAATCTTTTCAAAATGCCAATATAAATCTTAGTAGTTAAACTTCAAGTTAAAACATGTGTTCAAACACAAAAGTTGGAAAATGTGGTATGATAGCTGATCAAGATAAGTTGACCTTTAAAAGTTATGTGTGTAGCTTCTGACATTACTAAAAGACATAATGGCACAACAGACTCCGTGATCATCTGGCTTTTACATTCTCTCTGTTCTCCCTTCTACAGCATTCCCTAAACTTTAGGTGTGGGAGTTCTTATGGATGTCCTAGTTATACAATACCAAGCCATCAGCCCTAAAAACACACATACAAGCAACAATATACAGGCTGGGCAAGTTGTAGTTATATATTTAGGAATATATGTATGAGAAACAATTAATAAAACAGAGGTTATGAGTTTGGAAAAGAGCAGGGGTATATGGGAGGGTTTGGAGGGAGGAGAGGTAAGGGAAATGATGTAATTATATCTCAAAAAATAAAAGATGAACTAAAAGAAAATTATGTGTGGATTTTGTTAACTATCTCATTAATTTAGTCACATTTTCTTTGAATAATTCAGCAACTACATTGATCTTTTATACCATTTTTAAGAACTTTATTATATTTTTTTCTATGTGGAAGCACTGGCTGATAGAGAAAAAAAGCAATAAATAGCTCTCAAACTTATACAAGCCTTGAAGTGATCCAGTAAAACACAGAAAATATGTGCATAAAATCAATGAATGAAAACAGAGGCCATTAATTCAAAAAAGGATCATGAGTGTTTGGAGGGCAAATTGGACTAGGAAAATGTTTATTCTAATATTAAAATATTAAATAATATAGTAATCTAAAAATTTTTAAAATTATAGTATGTGTCTAGACTAGGATGGAGAAATTGAAAATGAAATTTAACTTTTCCAGACCCTGAGAAAATTGATTATATTTATACCATAAGGTTTTTCTTCATTTTATTAATATGAGATTGAAAACCAATTCAGTGATACTTTTTATATTAGGAGTATTTCATAAGTAATTACCAAATAAAAATACCGTGTGTGTGTGTGTGTGTGTGTGTGTGTGTGTGTGTGTGTGTGAAAAGTGAACCTGATTAATCAGGCAAATAAATGACTTTTAAAAATGGGCAGAGCACAGAGCACAGGCCAGGGGTCTATGGCTACCAGAACTTGAGAAGAACCGTTCATAAGGAAAAGACTGTTTGCAGAAGCAGTAACCTTCTGGTAAGAGAATTATCTAGTTCATTGTAACCCTGCTGGGAGAGGGACAACCTTATTCTCTTTTCCTGCTACTATCCTTCCTTTGTTCTTCTACTAGCCAAACCAAAGTCACAGGGAAAGTAGCTTCTATAACATAGTTTCTGAGATCACAGCCATGGATAGAGCAGAGCTGGTACTGAAGGCTGCAGGGATACCTTGGAAGTGGAATGACTTTTCCATAGTCACAACTTAAATCTTACAAATAGAAAATGTAAAACCGGATTAGCTGGCTGCCAACCTAATTACATTTCCATTACAATTTGCTACTATTCCATCCTAAGTCCTTCATGAATAAATATTATAATCTAGTCTGGAAAGACATTGTTAATTTTATGTTATGTCTTTGAGGAAAATAGTTACATGCATCCTTTCTAAGGAATAATTGAGAGATACTTGTTTTAAAACAGAAACCAATAGGAAAGTCATTTATTACTTAAATACGTATTTTAGTGTGACAGTGGTATGTTTATCAGTGGATATATTTCATATGCTGCTTGTTCACCAAACTGCAAACTTGAGCAAAGAGTGAGACCACAATCTTGCAAAGAATAAAGTATTTTCTATCACAACCTCTACAGAGAAGCTTACCAATACCTGATTTGTTTGTTGTTTTTTATTCTTTTATTTTTCTCTCCTATATTACCTTCCAACAAGTTTCCCCTCCTTCCATTCTTCTGAGCTCCACCCTCCATTCCACCTCCACTCCCCAAGCCTGTTGAGCTGACTCTTTTCCCTGATCTTTCCTTCACTGTTATTTCCAAAGAAAGGAAAATCAAGATGAGGGGCAGCTTATGGTCCATTGGTAGCCTAGTGTGAATTGTAATGCAACCGCCTTCTAACTGCATGACTGAGAATAGCTTAATCTTTCTACCCTTTAATTCCTTCATCTGAAATGTGATTTAGTAAGACCTTATATTGTTATTATGAGTCTCAAATGGTTTAATGATTTGTATTTCTGGAAATCATAAGTATTAGAAGCATGCCTTTTGTTTTTGGAGATGAAGCATAAGGCATGGGGATGAGCTCCTTTGGTGTGTGTTCTTGTTGAGGCTCCCTCCTTATACAGTTTCTCATCTGTCCTGAGGAAATCAGCAGTTTTCTGTCAATATGTCAACCTAACCTAACATCTATCATGAAGTCATTGAAGTGAAGAGGTGAAATTATATTATCATGGCCCAAGGAGACACATGCCTAGGAGAGTCAATGCTAGTCAGTGCTTTTCCCTGTGAGTATGCACAGATTAACAAATCATCTACATTAAGAGTCTAGTTATTAATGTGTAAAGTGCTAACGCTTAATTCTGGTATAAGATGATGAGCTCTGACACATGCTGGTCTAGTAACTGAGCCTTAAGATTTACCAAGACCCAGATAGGGCTAGGATAAGAGTCCAATCAGAGTTTTATATCAGTCTAATGATCAACTTCAAATGTGAGTTTCTTTACTATGCTAATAAATAGTATACGCATTTGATGTTAGAGTATTGGAAAATAAAAAAAAATAGATAGAAAGATAGTTAGATATTTCGGTAAAGTAGTTTTGCCTTTTAATTGTCTTCCCTGAGTGTGCCTCTGGTTTGAAATCCTATGCCCTATGATTAAATGAGGTTCTTTCTTATGTCTGCATAATATGGGGTTTTGTAGACCAGAGATAAAATTCTTACTACAGTTCTAATTTCTAGCACAAGGTAAATGTCCAAAAATATATTTACTATTTATGCTTGAAAAACATTGATTGTGCTAAAAAGTTGATGGTACAATCATACAGGAACAATGGGAAAGACCGAAAGGTGTCTAAGAAGTTTTGCAGCACAATTTGTAAGACAAAAGGATGGAGAGATGCAGAACATGATGTATAAAAAATCTGGACATTGGTTAATTCTCTTTCCTCTAACAGGCATGAAGTACCTTTTTGAGCATAATGTTACTTTAGCCAAATACTAAGTTCTGAGTCCTGTTATATGAGGTCAATTACAAGGAAGTGAAACCTGGAGGAAGATCTACCCTGTACCCAGAGCAAAATCTTTTCTAAGAAACAGAGCAGGACTCACAATTTACGATTATTTAATTTGTTATAAATACTTAGTCATAAAGAGTGTGCTCTGTGGTTGTGGGTGATAGTTAATTCCAATCTTTACAACATGTATGATAAATTCATATAAGAAGTCACCTAATTGGGAACACCTGATTTAGAACTGACTAGTCAACATATGAAAGGCATTGCCTAAATGTTTTTGCCTCAGAGGAAATACAAAGATTAATAAAGTTTTGTGGGTTGGTTGACGTATGTTCTTCTAGATGGGATGCTTTGTTTGGCATCAGTGGAAGAAGATGTGCTTAGCCTCACTAAGACTTGACATGCTAGGTTGGGGAGATACTCGGGAGGAGAAGAGGGAATAGGGGAAGGATTGTGTGGGGGTGTGACAGTGAGGGTCCAGTGAGCATAATGTAGAGTGAATAAATAAAAAGCAATAATAATAAGAAGAAGAAAAGATTAAGAAAAATCACAAGGGTCTCTAAACTCACAAGAATTCATTTTAAAGGACATATGGGATCATTAAAATGGGGGGGGTGGGATTCTTAATATAGTCAAACCTAAAAAAGATGAGAACTCTGGAACTTTAAAATCGTATAAGATACAAGCATCTCTTTTTGCTTCTCTGGGGTCCCATTGTCATCATGGCTTTTCAGACAAGTCTACTTTCTCTGTTCCAAACAAGAGCAGTCAATTGCCTTTCTCTATGTAGTCTCAAATTTAGACACTTGTAGAAAAAAATGGATTAACTTGCTGAGACAACATAATCTTTGGTGTGTCTCCATGTGTGCTGATGAATAGAGATTTCTCAGTAAGCTACTTCACAGACATTTAATGACTTTCTCACTAATAAACCCTGAGATGTACTCTCTGTCTTCACTCCTGGGCCTGTCAGTAGCTGTGACATTATTTTCTCTGGACCCTTGAAACTCTCATTTGTATTCCAGGAGGTTGCTGTTTGCTCCATGGGCCAGCCATTACTTTCTGTTTTTTACTCTTCCTTCTCAATTTTCACACTAAATTTTGAGTATCTGAAGAACTCAGATAGAATTGTTTGTTTCCATAGGCATTTGCATGTTCTTTCTATCATCATCATGACTATAACTACAGTGTATAAGCTCCCAAAGTTTTAACTAAATCTGGTACTTTTTCTTTATTCAAATGTCATGTCTCACATATCCAACTATTTATATCAAATTTAAGAAGCCTAAATTTAGTTTCTAATCTCTCCAATCATCAGGAAAAGTTCTCCCATTCGTCCCAGAATTTTTATAGTCAAGATGAAATTCTTGAATATCTTTAACATCTCTCATTTCTCACACATAATCTATCAGAAAATCTCTTTGACTTTTAAAACTTTATAAGCCAGTAAGTATTTCTCCTGTCTTGCTATTCAACTCTTGAAAAAACAGACACTCCCCCAAACTCTTGTAGGCATATACTAGGTCATTCTTTTTCACAGTTATTATTGATAATCTGAGAGTTATTTTGCCCAGTTTGGATAAAAATTATGAAAGGACTGATTTTAGTCTTCCTGTTATCACCTTTTAGCTCTTTGGTTTTACAGCTCTGGATTACCAGCTCTTAGTGTTTGCCACCTTAGTCCATGGTTCTTTTCTTCAATTCAAGAAAGAAATCATGAAAAAGAATAACCCAACCTATATAAATGAGACATTACTGGGTCTTATGATGCAACCCAAGGAGTGCAGTACACGGAGTAGATATTCTGGACTGCCTCCAAGGAAGTGAGAAGTAAATCTTATATAGTTAAAAGATGTGGATTAATACGCTCAAAATCTGCTACCAGACACAGAATTTCTACGAAGTCAGAAGGCTCCTTGCTCTAGGTACTGCCGTCAGTTTGCACTTGAAAGGGAGTCTGGTCGTTTGTTGATTCCTCTACACTCAACTGTCATGGAGTCAGGTCGCCATTTCAACCCCTTAAGACTATAGATTATCTCCTGGCACATCTACAAAGAATCAAGCAGCTGAAGCAATGGTTATTGCCATTTCTACAGAGACTAAGCAGCTAAAGCAATGTACACACAGCAGCCATAGAAGCAAAGGCTCTTGATAGCTTACCCTTAGAAGTGAGGCCTGCAGCAGCAGTAGAGAAGTCATAGCAGCAGCTACTGTCCACTGACCACCCCAAATCTGTTCAGATATGTTAACCCCAAAACAGCGTCTGAGTGTGCCCTACTCTAATTCCTGAGTCTTTAATGAAGGAACATAGCATCACAGGAAGCACGACCTCTGCCTTGCGTTTATCCCATCTTGTAGGACAGCGTGGTCTTAGCCATTTTATAAACATAATCTGTACACAGAAAAATGGTCACCTTAGGAGCCTTATTACTCTACTTCATAATAGTTTCTTATTTTATTTTAGTCAAATTTGAGGCAAGAAGTCTTATACCATTTCACACTCCTCGCACAGGATGTCTTTTTAATCATTCATTGCTAATCTTCATTACAGCCTTCACATTCCTTGGTTTTCTTGAGGTTCCTTGGATTCTCCAAACATGTCCCCACCTGGAGATTTTTAATGTTTGTTCTGTTTCTCTAGATATGTCCTTTCTTCCAGGATATTTTCAGATCTTGCTTTCTAATTTTCCATTTACTTCTATATATCTTCATCGTATCATAGAAGACTTCATTGAATAACTTATAAAACAACTAAAAGACAAAAATCTACATCTTACATTCAAGTATTTCTGCTTTGAACATGATAATCTTAATACCTAATATACCACATGTTTATTGGTGTACATTGTATACCATGTGAGCTAAGTGGGAGTGAGGAATCCTGCTTTATTTATAACTGTGACTCAGCAATGTCAACAAAACCAAGCTGTTAAAGAAATGAATTTCACTTTAAGAAAGAATATTATTGCAGGAAAACATGGAAGTGAAGAAGAAATGAAAGAAAGATAATGCCAAAAGACATAAAAGCAAATGTAGAACAAAGTCAGGCGGGGAAAGGAAGGACTAATGACAAACGTGTCAAACTAAAGTTCCATATGCTCAACATTTGTCTTATTTGGGGTAGCAGTGAATGTATGATTTGATATATCGTTCATATTTTAAAATTAAAGAAAGTTTATATAGTATTCATAGAGAAAACAGTGTAGAAACATAAATAATAAACTATTAAAAGATTGTACAATTCAGTATTGTGGTTACAGAGAAAAATTTGAAAGGAAATGGGATTTATTTTTTATTATATATATTATTTCGTATCTAGAAAATAATCAAAGAAGACCTCAGATTTTCTTCTATAAACTGTGTGTATATGTGTGTGTGTGTGTGTGTGTGTGTGTGCACATGCATGTACATATACATGTGCATATGGATACTAGAAGACAACCTTGGGTGTCACTCCTCAAAAGTTTTATTTTATTCTCAGGTAGAGCTTTTCTTGGGCCTGTAGCTTATTAGGTAGTCCAAAATGGAGACTGTGGGCCTCAGAATCTGCCTGTCTCTGGTGTTGGGATTACAGGTGCTCATCAGCAAGCCTATTTGATATTGTTGATGTTTGCTTGCTTGATTCATTTTTAAAATGTATTCTAGAAACGGCATTCAGGTCAGAATGCTTGCCTGGTAAGTTCATTATTGACTGGGACACTTGTGAATATTTTTAAATGGAAAGATAACATTAGAGGAATAAGATCTAATAAGATGAGTGTGTTCCTATTTTTCCCACCTACCTCCTAAGCAAAAAGCTAATCCACTGGACTAAATTGATACATACACAGTTTTAGCTATTAGGAAGGAACTTCCCTTTCCTCTCCCATCTCCTCTGGCTTTTCAGACTGTCATTCAAAATCTATGAAATGCCTGAACTGACTGTATGGGAGTAGAATGTTACAGGCCCAATTTCACATGCACCTCTGGGTAAAAATAATAAAACTCCAAGCACTTATCTAACTTAGCTAAGTACAGAGAAATGTGCACGGCAAACAGGATAAATTATCAGGAAGCAAACACAGTGTTTGCATTTGGGAAATAAGGCAACGTCTGTGTGTGAGTCATGTGCTGTAGTCTTCAGGAACTCAGTGAAAAAAAGTAAACAAGACTATAATGGAACCTTCCTAAGGCAAACCTGCTGCAGCGTACCTGGACATGCTCACAGTCTACTATATGCTTTGTGGTGCTCTTCCCTGTGATTCAGCTACACCGAGGAATTTATGGCTACACAAAGACCATTTCCATTTTCTACTGCCCAGAGATTGCACTCTTTTAACTCCCTTTGTAGCTATAGGTGTGTATGCCCAACTACGCTATTTAAAACCTAAAGAAATTCCAACATATGTAGAAAAATTTTATAATAAGAAAAGGATAGACTGAGGCTTCAGATTATGCCTCTGTACAACTTATGTCTTATTCTAAGGTCACAGAGGTTCTCCTGTCATATCAGCACTAGGTAATGGCATGGTTATCAGCACTTGGTAGAGTCATACATAAAAAATAAGCTCAACACAGTATCAGTTCATCAGTGCTCTAGTGATCATGGCTTTCTTTTGTGAAGTCAATCCTTTCAAAAAGTCATCAACTTTCTTTTTATTTGATTTGTTGCTAGAAATTTGTAGGCATCTTAGCAATTTCCACATGGCCCATCCCATTTATAAACATATATATATATATATATATATATATATATATATATATATATATATTCTCAACTATTCTGGAAATGTAGTCACACAAATAGACAGAAGAATATCACTTTTTGCTAGTGATTACCTAGCATCTTACCAGAAATTTGATGCACAATAGATCACATAATACAACGTCATTTCAACACCAAAGTTGGAACACAAAAGCTATGAGGACTACAGGCTAGTGTATCTAAAAGACTTATCCTAAGAATGACAACCTTATTTGGCCCTACTCTTACATGTACGACTGTTCACAAGTTACTTAACTTCTCTGCCTCTGTTCCTTTTAAATTTATATATGTAGTGCGAGTTTGACATACCACTTCCAAAACTAATATAAACAGAATACCTGACTTCCAACCTGGTAATACAAACTGGAGGTATGACTAGTGGAATACTGGGAATGCAGCTTTTAGCTACCCTTCTGTTTCACAGCTGGTTGCATGGTCTCTTGTGTGCCACCCAACCTTCTGAGATTGGAGTTACAGCTTTTAAGAAGGAGGAAAAAAAAATGGTCCCACACTGTGGGTTTAAAACGACCTAGATCCTTTGTTTAAAGATAGGGCATCTACCCTGAGAATACATCTGTGAAGCTCAGCAAGAGTTAAACACAAAGCCAGGCTGTCAGTACCCCTTAAAGCTAACCTGCTCACTGTTTTAGAATGCTGATTTGTCAGGTAAGGCTAAAGGGGACTTGTGTATTCTGTTTACCTCTGACATGCCTACCATATCCTGAAGAATAGACCCAACTCCTGAAAATCCAAAAGAGTCTCTTTATTTTCTATCTTCTGAATAGTCATGCTAATGGAATCATTTTTTTATTGTTTTCATTTTTTATGGGCTTGAGGAATGAATAAAAATTTAATCCCTTTCATTCAGAAAGTTAATAGTAGCAAAGTTTATTGTTATTTATTTCTACTTGAAAACAGCAGATCCAAGGAAGTGAAAGGGTTTCCTTAGTATCCAATCTGATTTAAAATAAAGTTCTCAGATCTCCTCTTTTCTAATAATTGCTTAAAAGTTATGGAGACTTGTCATCTTGTCTTTCTCAAAACATAATCTAAATATAAGGAGAAACTTGTCCATGCAACTTTCTTAAATGTAAACTGTGTGCTGAGTGTACAAAATTCAATAATGTAATAAAAATTAAATTCTGAGATTAAAATCAAGCCTAAGTTGATATTAAATATTCAATGACATTCATGCCCTGGAGCACAAGGAAATCCTTTTCCTTGTAATATTACTTTATATTTCAATTTTCACAGAATTTATTACCTCTTGAGTCACAAATTTCCTTTGATCGACGTGCAGGGAAAAAAAAAACGAAAGGAGAAAGTGAAAGCAAACTTCATACAGACTGAAGTGGAAATTCTTTACATTGAATTTCATTGTCACCAGTTGTAGTCTCCTGAAGGGAGTGAACTCAGTCAAAGTGTAGACATAGAAGTCTCAGCAGTGGGTTGGATAGGGAGATAGGGAGGATCTAGGAGTGACTGAGGAAGGAAACGACATGATTAAAATATAATATCTGAAGTAAGTAAGTGAAATAAAAAAGGAGTGTGTACTGTTCTTAGAGAAGAATGGAGTTCAGGTCTCTGGAGACTCCCAAGTGCCTGTAACTCCACATCTAGGACATCTGATACCCTTGGCACCTGCACACTCATGCCTAGACTTACACTCAGAAATACATACACATACATCACTAAATATAATAAAGAAATAAACCTTAAGTCATTGCAAGCATTTGAGTGAGTACACACACACACACACACACACACACACACACACACACACACACACACTAATGTGCATATAGGTGCACAGAAACCACACAAACCCACAGAGCTTCATCCAACAGAGTCTAATAAATAAGAGAGTATACTTAGAGGTCTCAGATAAGCTTTTTCTATCACCATTAGTGTTTGCTGCACTCTTAGAAGAGAGACTGGGGTCAGATGTCTCTAAATCTCAATGTATGGTTGTTGTAGAACATGTTCTTGGCACAGAAGGTCACAGAAATTCTCTTTGTCTTGTGTGACATTTAAATTTTAATTCATATCAGAGAATCGCTAGCTAACACCTTTAGAAAGCAAGAAGCCAGGGACTCATCTAAATATTTCACATTGATTATTTCATTTAATTCACTTAGGAATTCAATTATCAAGATTTTAAAGTTTTATCAGCAAGTGTTTAATCATGAATCACTTCTGAAGTCTCCCCCTAGGAGAAATTAAAACTCAAACAGGCAGCAAATCAAAGGGAAAGAGAGGGAGGGAGAGGAGAGAAGAAAATTATGTACAAATCTTGTTTTCTTTTATCTTTTATTTTGGGGACTACAATTACAACATTTCTCCCTTCCCTTTCCTTCTTCAAAAGTTCCATATACCACTTTCTATTTTCCTTCAAATTCTTGATCTTGTTCTTTATTAGTTGTTACTGCATGCGTATATGTATTTGTATACACATAAAAATTTCTCAATATAACCTGCTGAGTCTATACAGTGTTCTTTGTTTTAAGCACTGACCACCTTGCACTGGACAACTGATTGGTATGCTTTCCTCAGTTGCCTATAGTTCTTTGTTTGTTCAAGGTACCTAAAAGGATTTTTAAAAGATATTTTCTCTCCTAGTCTAAATCCAAAGAAGAAGGAAGATGGAATAATATTGACAGTCATCATTAACTCTGATTCAAAGGGAGCCAAGGTAAACTGAAAATGAAAGGTACGAAGTACAAAGGAGATGATATGATTATGTGTAGCCTGAATACAAGGAAATCATATGCACTAGCCTTTACAATGGTAGATTTAAATTGTATCACACAATCCAGAGGTCCTCAATACCTAATATTTTGTACTTTTCCAATCTAATGTACCATATTATGATGGTTTGGATAGGTATGACTCCCATAGACTCATGTGCTTGAATGCTTGATCTGTAGGGAGTAGCACTATTAAAAGGTGTGGTCTTGTTGGAGGAAGTGTGTCACTTTGGGTGCAGGCTTTGAGGTCTTCTATGCTATAGCTACATTTGGTGGCACAGCTTAATCCCTTCTGCTGCCTTGGGATCAATTCTTGGCTCCTCCAGCACCATGTCTCCTTGCACACTGCCCTGTTTATAAAATCCAAATTAAGACAGAAGTTAGTATGAGGACTGGTGTATTGCTGTGATAGGGCTGACCATGCTTTTGTTTGGAGGAATCTGGATTTGGGGACTTTGGATTAGGAAAGCAATGGAATGGACATTCTAACAGGAACATTGAAGACAGTGGTGTTGAGAGTGATTTGAACTGTAGGGTCCTGGCTCAAGAGGTTTCCTAGAAGAATTTTAGTGTGTTGCCTAGAGATCATCCTTGATATTTTGGCAGGGAATGTGGCTGCTTTTTGCCCTTGGCAAAAATGTGCCTGAGGCAAAATTGAAAAGTTTTAGATTAATTGCATTTTTACAAAGGAGATTTCAAAACAACCTAGTATGGCCTGTGGCCTGTGGGTATTAGTAGCCATGCTTATAAAAATCTATAATGAAGAGAAGAGATCAAGAAAGAAAAATTACAAAATGTAAAATTTGAGAAGAAAGGGGCACCAGGAAGAGTAGAGTTAAATCCTATGCTCAAGGAGGTAAACAGATTATCTGGATGTTAAGTGGAATAATGGAGTAGTGACCTCAAGGGAAGATGCCATCCGGCTAAGCTTCAAACTTGTGAAAATGAGTTAAAGAAAAACTTAGGTCCATGTTTGGTTGTACACATGTTTAATCCTAGCACTTAAGAGACAGAGGCATGCAGATCTCTGAGTTGAAGGCCAGCCTTGTCTACAAAGTAGGTTCCAAAATAGCCAAGTTTAGGCAGTGAAAAAAACCATCCAAAACAGAGAGCTGTTAACGATGTAACTGAACAAAAGACCATGTTTCAGCCTCAGCAAGCACTAGAGCTTGATGGCTTTGACCATGTGTTTTTGGCTTTAGATCAAGAATAAAAGAAAGGAAATTTGTGATCTCTGTTTTGATTTTGATTTTATAGGGGATTATAGTTAAAAGATTGCATGAATCTTAGAAGAGACATTGAACTCAGACTTTTAAACATTGTTGAGACTATGATAGACTATGGGGACTTTTGAAATTGAAGGAAATACATTAGAATCTTATTATGGCCACAAGCCTATGGGGACCAGGGACTGGACTATGATGGTTTGATTAGGTAGGGCCCCATACAGTCATGTATTTGAATGTTTGGCCCATAGACAGTTGCATGATTGAGAGGTGTGGCTATGTTGTCCTGGATGTGGTCTTATTGGAAGAAGTGTGTCACTGTGCAGGTGGGCTTTGGGGTCTCCTATGCTCAAGATATGCCTAGTGACACAGTTGCCTTCCACTGCTTGGGTCAAATTGTAGAACTCTTGGCTTTTCCAACATCATGTGTGCCTGCACACTGCCATGTTTCTCACCATGATGATTGTGATGGTTTGTATATGCTTGGCCCAGGAGTGGCACTATTAGGAGGTATAGCCTTGTTGGAGTAGATGTGTTGCTATGGGTGTTGGCTTTGAGACCCTCATTTTAACTGCCTGGAAGTCAGTATTCTGTTAGCAGTCTTCAGATGAAAATGTTGAACTCTCAACTCCAACTGCACCATACCTGCCTGGAAGCTGCCATGCTCTTGCCTTTACAATAATGTACTGAACGTCTGAACCTGTAAGTCAGCCCCGATTAAATGTTGTCCTTAAAAGAGCTGCCTTAGTCATGGTGTCTGTTCACAGCAGTAAAACCCTAACTAAGACAGAAATTGGTACCAGAAGTATTGCTGTGATAGGTCTGACCATGCTTTTGTTTGGAGGAATGTGGATTTGGGGACTTTGGAAAGCAGTGGAATGCTTTAAGTTGGGCTTAATGGACTATTCTAGTAAGGATATGGAAGACTTTGTTGCCGAGAGTGATTTGAATTGTGCAGACCTGGCCCAAGAGGTTTCAGAGGCGAAGAACTTCAGTATATGGCCTAGGGACTGTTTTTGTAGTATTCTGATGAAGAGTATGACTACTTTTTGTCCTCCTCTGAAGAGTCTGCCTGAGGCTAAGTGAGGACTCTCAGATTAATTGTGTTGGCAAAGGAAGTCTCAGAAACGTCCATCATAGACTTTGTTCTCTGGTTAAATCTCATGAGGGGCATTTTGAACAAGGATAACAAGTTTAGAAAGGAAAATTATAGAATATGCGGTTCAATTATTAAAAGGGTACCAGGAAGAGAAATGGAACTGAATCCTATGTTCTTGGAGATAACAGATTAAGGGATTTTGACGTAATATCCTACTCAGATCCTGGATTTAGATCCAGGCATGGTGGTACACACCTTTAATCCCAGGAGCCAAAGCCAAATAGATCTCTGAGTTCAAGGCCAGCCTGGGACAAATCAGGTTCTAGGTGAAGAAACACTAAAATTCAGGCATGGTGTTATATATCTTCAATCCCTTCATTACAGGTGATAGAGGCACAGAGATCTCTGAGTTTAAGGTCAATCTTCAGAGCAAGTTCCAGGAAAGCCAAGCTTAGGCAGAGAGGGAGTCAGAAAACAGAAACCTGGTAATAGAATAAGAGGAGGCATATTCCAGACCAAGAAATCAGCAGAACATGGCAGTTTCAGCCATGTGGCTCTGGCTTTAGAGTGAAAAAATAGAAGGACTACGGACAATTGATCCTGGATAGCTGGAGCTAAGAAACTAGGGGTGATTAAGAAGAGACCAGCATCACCTCTAGAGGTGAAATCTTCTAGGAAGTGTTTTCTGAGAGCACAAAGAAACTGTGTTCCAGAGATAGCCAGGGTTGTAACTCTTGCTCCAGCTGTACTTGGTAATATGAAGAGTCACCCAGGTGGAACTGGTTTTGAAGGCATGAAAGGGTCATGAAGAGCAGCTGACGCTTAGCACTGTGAGAGGCCATGGAAGGCCATTGAAGAAGATGCAACCTCAGTTGCAGTTGATGGCCCAGTATTGAGGGTGTCGTGCAAAAATGTTAAGGCTTGGCACTGTGAAGAGAGCCTATGAGAGTCTACTGGTAAGGCGTAGTTGCAGCAGAAGACCCCAGTGTATTGGAGATGCCAGTACGATGGGACGACCACTTAGAACAGCAGAAGCAGTGGAATGAATCAACCTGAGCTTAGTATGCTACAGATGGCAGAGCTGGAGAAGTGACACCAACCCTTTGGAGGAGTCCAGGAGATAATGTGTGGATCCTAGACATTGAAACAAGAAGCTGTAACATTGAAGCTGCCTTGGAGACCCCAAAATGTTCGAGATGCCAGAACCGTAGGCTGTCTGCTAAGGAAAGTTGCTAACAGACAGTGAAACCATCCCAGGAAAAGAAGTTTGTTGTAGTCAAAAAAGATGAAAAAGGAGTTGGAGATCTGAAAACTGCTTTGGCATCAGACATGGAGATGCAGAGTTTAGAGTTTGTCAGCTGGTTTCCTGTCTTGCTTTGCGGATTACAGTTAAGTAATTGAATGGATTTAGAAGTGACTTTGAGCTTTGGACTTTTAGGGTTGTTGAGACTGCTGTAGACTTGGGGACTTTGGAAGTTGAACTAAATGTACTTTTTATTATGCTATGTATAGATATGGCCCACATAGACTTAAGTATTTGAACAAGTCTATGGGAGCCAGGGAGTGGAATATGATGGTTTTAATGCTTGGCATAGGGAATGCCGCTATTAGGAAGTATGGCCTTGTTGGCGTAGGTGTGTCACTGTGGGTGTGGGCTTTGAGACCCCTATCCTAGCTGCCTGGAAGTCAGTATTCTGCTAGTAGCTTTCAGATGAAGATTTTGAACTCTTAGCTCCAACTGTACCATGCCTGCCTAGAGGCTGCAATGGTCCTTGATGATAATGGACTGAATGTCTGAAACGGTAAGCTAGCCCCAATTAAATGTTGTCATTTATAAGGCATTACAGGTGTATGATATCAGGGCTGGAAAACCTTTATAAATTAAGATTAAAAACAAAACAAAACAAAACAAATGAAGTATGACTGGGGAAGTGTTTTATGCTTCGATTTATTCTGTCACTACAATTCAATTTTCTACAAGGTTAAAGTAAAAGCAGTCTCAATAGTATTTGGCAAAATGCACTTTATTGTCATAGATTGAAGGTAAACTAAAAAGATTCTATTATGAATTTGGAAGTGTTATAATTTACAGTGCCTTTGTAGAATAAATATAACACTATAAACCACAATACTTGAGTCATTGATTTCATTAATATTATTGGCAAGCAGATTTACTGAAGCCTACAGGTTACTTCTTCCTACCAGATAAAATACTTCCTAAGAAAGCCAGTGTGTGCTCATTGGATCAATGTTTATTTGTTTGTTTGTTTTTATACCATGACACTTCTTCCCAAGGACTAAAGAACACAATGACCTTTTTCAAGGTATTGAGGAGAGGAGAAAGGAGTCTAAATTTGTATTTAATAGGGTCTCCTATAAAAAAAATGACATCATGTCTTTGGTGTCTGCAGAGATTTCTCTTACTCTCATATATTTGCCTATCCTCTGCAACACACACACACGCACACACACACACACACACACACACACACACACAGAGGGAGATTTTTCTGCAAAGAACATACAATGGTTATAAGTCCAGGCAGAATACAGAATTCTAGTTTGGTTTGCTCTCTGGTTATTTTTGAATACCTTAGAGAGAAGATCGGTATACATTTTCTGCAAAATAATTTTCAGGTGGCTTTAAATTTTTGCATAAATTGTGACACAGCAGTTTCATTTCTAGAAATTTATTCTGAGGAATTAATCATGTCTCTATAAAAAGTGTATCTTTGAGATATTTTAAATTCAAATTATTGGTGAAAACAAGTCCTTCATTACTGGTGTGATTGCATAAACTATACTGATTATACTGTGTGTAATTTCTATCCACCCTCAAAATTTGTGATGTAAAAAATGTTCATGAACTAGAAAAATACTCATCATAAAGAGACAGAGAGAGAAAGAAAAACCCCTACCATCAGGTTAAATACCAATTCCTTTTAGATAGAGAACCAAATGCTGGTTAATTTGGAAGGTGAAGTCACTCATAATTTTTTCCTTCATTTTACTTTTCCTAACATATGCAGAAGCTTATTACGGAGGCCTAGTCACTCTTTTATAATACTAAAAGATCCTTTTAGTTCTGTGACCACATGCTTCCTATTAATAACTTCAGCAGATCATCAGGTTACCAACAAAGAAACAATAGTATACATAATTATCCTATTAAACCTAAATGCTACATAGTCATAGTTGTGGTCTTAGATATCATTTGCATATTTAATCTGAATTGGAATAATTGCTACTGTGATCATGAAGAGGGAAACTAATAAAAATACACAGCAAAACTTCTAACATGCCTGAAGTACTTCTCTACATGCAAAGCCCTCATAACCAGGCCTGCAGTAGAGCACATGCTGCAAGCCTCAGTATTCCTACTGCTGATGATGCTGAGGACTCTTTACAATAGGTGATGACGATGGAATGGTTATCAACACTTCAATATTGAGCCAGAGTGTTAGAATAGGTGTAGAAAATTCATGCTAGGCTTCACTAATGTCATAGCTTCAATACATAGGATTTCTTCACATATATGACTCATGATAAAGCAACCATTATCTGGCATCTTGATAATTTTAAAGAATCTGTAAATTCCATCACTAAAATAACAGGCTTTCTTCTGGTTCCCTCTATGAATTACAAATTGAATATCTTTTTTGTTATCATGATGACTTTTATAGGATATTTATACACACATGAATTTCCCCCCCAGCCTTACTAATTGCTAATTAAGGGAATTTAATATTTACTGGATACCAATATATGCAGTTAGTATCATCATTTTTGTATTATAGATACAATAATTGAAATCTGGACATTTTTTGACATGCTGAAAAGTTAAAATTAATAAATCACTTAAAATCTAATGTGGCAAAGACAAGAAGATTACATGCCATTTTTCTTTGGCACATTCTCAGCTTCTCATAAAACTAGGAATCTTCTTTAGTTTGTTCAGCTCAGTGTGAGCAAGAGTTCAATGTGAGCCTTATAAGATCAGCCTTAATCTTAAGTACTTCTCTCTCACACTTCTGCCTGCATATCTAGAAGCAAAGGGCCTCAGGATGATAGAGAAACTCCAGAGAAAATTAACCTCATCTGACTATCTCCATGTAATGATTTCAGTGATGGAGAAACGGTTACACTGAGCCAGTGACACAGGAAGTTTCTTGTGGTTGAGCTATTGTGGCTTACCATAATTAACACATGGCGTTGCTTATCAATTTATGGCATTTCTATTCCAAATTCAATCGGTCATCCTTCCCTTATTGCTCTAGCTTTATATGCTTTTACTCAGTTTTCTTGCAGATTAACAGGGCTCCTTATGGCATTTTCATGCGCACTTAATTCGGGGTTTAGCCCCTTTTCAGTTGCTTCACTTTCATATCACATGTGTTCTGTTACCCTCTCCTTCCTTTTTCTGGAGGTTATATTCTCATTTCAGGGAACATTCTTGTTTACTAAACAGTATTGTCAGCTATTGTTACTTAAATGCCCACAGTTAACCACAAGAAGCTAAGGTCCACATTGTCTCTCCTTTGATTCCAGATTCTAGTTCTCTGTCTCTTGCTAATATGCTTGCTGCAAATCCTTGTTAGTAGACAGTGCTAGCCAGATCCTAAAAGGAGGGGACTTTTCTTCCTGGATCCACTGTTGTTCATTCTTCCATAGGCTAATGCTAATGAATTCCTTTCTGGCAGACAGCTCTTTTGTCAGAAGACTTTGGTAAGGGTGGACACAGCTCAGTGGGCTTCAGTAGCATCCATGTAGATGATTTCCAAAGAGTCGGTCTTGCATATCTACCCTTACTTAGGATTATTCACGTTGAGCCACTGTGAATTTTTAGAATCCCCAGTAGTTTCTTATTTTTTTAATTATTATTTTTATTGGACATTTTATTTATATTTCAGATGTTATCCCCTCACCCCATCCCCCCCACCCAGGAACCCCCATCCCATCCCCCTTCCTCCTGCTTCCATGAAGATATGCCCCTACCCACCTACCCACTCCCACCTCCCACCCTCAAATTCCCCCACACTCAGTGTCCAACCTTCATGGGACCAAGGATCTCCTTTCCCACCTTTGCCTGACAAGGCCATCCTCCCCTACATATACAGCTGGAGCTATGAGTCCCTTCATATGTGCTCCCAGGCTGGTGGTTTAGACCCTGGGAGCTCTGGTTGGTTGGTTGGTATTGTTGCTCTCCTCTTGGAGCCACAAACCCTTTCATCTCCTTCAGCTTCTTCTCTCTAACTCCTCCATTGGGAACCCCTTGATCAATTCAATGGTTAGCTGTGAGCATCTGCCTCTGAATATGTCAGACTCTGGGAGACCTCTAAGGAGACAGCTATATCAGGCTCCTGTCAGCATGTACTTCCTGACATCCACATCAGTGTCTACCTTTGGTGACTGCACAAAGGATGGATAACCAGGTGGAATGATCTCCAGATGGCCACTCATTCAGTTTCTGCCCCATGATTTGTCTCCCTTGAGTATTTTGTTACTCCTTCTAAGAAGGACCGAAGCACCCACACTTCCTCTTCCTTCTTTATGAGCTTCATGTGATCTGTGAGTTGAATCTTGGGTATTGATAGCTTCTGGACTGATATCCACTTATCAGTGAGTGAATACCATGTATGTTCTTCTGTGATTGAGTTACCTCACTGAGGATGATATTTTCTAGTTCCATCCATTTACCTAAGAACTTCTTGAATTCATTGTTTTTAATAGCTGAGTAATATTCCATTGTGTAAATGTACCACATTTTTTTGTATCCATTCCCCTGTTGAAGGACATCTGGGTTCTTTCCAGCTTCTGGCTATTATAAATAAGACTGCTATGGACATAGTGGACCATATGTCCTTGTTATATGTTGGAGCATCTTCTGGCTATATGCCCAGGAGTGGTATAGCTGGGTCCTCAGGTAATGCTATGTCTAATTTTCTGAGGAATGGCCAGACTGATTTCCAGAGTGGTTTCCCCATCTTGCAATCCATCCAAAAATTGAAGATTGTTCCTCTTTCTCCACATCCTCGCCAGCATCTGCTAGCACCTGAGTTTTTGATCTTGGCCATTCTGACTGGTATGAGATGGAATCTCAGGGTTGTTTTGATTTGCATTTCCCTGATGACTAAGGATGCTGAACATTTCTTTAGGTGCTTCTCGGCCATTCGAATTTTCTCAGTTGAGAATTCTTTGTTTATCGCTGTACCCCATTTTTAATAGGATAATTTGGTTGTTTAGTATCTAATTTCTTGAGTTCTTTGTATATATTGGATATTGGCCCTATATTGCATGTGGGATTGGTAAAGATCTTTTCCCAATCTGTTGGTTGCTGTTTTGTCCTATTGGCAGTGTCCTTTGCTTTACAGAAGCTTTGCAACTTTATGAGGTCTATTTGTCAATTCTTGATTTTAGAGCATAAGCCATTGGTGTTCTGTTCAAGAACTTTTCCCCTGTGTCCAAGTATTCAAGGTTCTTCCCCACCTTCTCTTCTATTAGTTTCAATGTATCTGGTTTTATGTGGAGGTCCTTTATCCACTTGGACTTGAGTTTTGTACAAGGAGATAAGAATGGATCGATTTGCATTCTTCTACATGTTGTCCTCCAGTTGAACCAGCACCATTTGTTGAAAATGCTCCTCTTTTTCCCCTGGACAGTTTTAGATCCTTTGTCAAAGATCAAGTAACCATAGGTGTGTGGGTTCATTTCTGGGTCTTCAATTCTACTCTATTGATCTTCCCGTCTCTGTACCAATACCATGCAGTTTTTATCACTACTGCTCTGTAGTACAGCTTGAGATCAGAGATGGTGATTTCCCCAAAAGTTCTTTTATTGTTGAGAATAGTTTTTGCTATTGTGGGTTTTTTGTTATTCCAAATAAATTTGAGAATTTCTCTTTCTAACTCTGTGAAGAATTGAGTTGAGATTTTAATGGGGATTGCATTGAATCTATAGATTGCTTTTGGCAAGATGGCCAATTTTACTATATTAATCCTGCCAATCCATGAGCCTGGGAGATCTTTCCATCTTCTGATATCTTCTTCTGTTTCTTTCTTCAGAGACTTGAAGTTCTTGTCATACAGATCTTTCACTTGCTTGGTTAGATTCACACCAAGGTATTTTATATTACTTGTGACTATTGTGAAGGGTGTCATTTCCCTAATTTCTTTCTCAGCCTGTTTATCTTTCAAGTAGAGGAAGGCTACTGATTTGTTTGAGTTGATTTTATAACCAGCCAGTTTGCTGAAGTTGTTTATCAGGTTTAGGAGTTCTCTGGTGGAAGTTTTGGGGTCTAAGTATACTATCATATCATCTGCAAATAGTGATAATTTGACTTCTTCCTTTCCTCTTTGTATCCCTTTGACTTCTTTTTGTTGTCTAATTGCTTCTTTACCAGAGTCAATATCAGCCTCAGGCAGCAGTGAGAAGTGGGCAGTCTCATCTGAGTTTTCTCCCTCTTCGAGCTGTTCTCTCAGTCTCAGAAGTACTGGCTGTCCCTTACATTCCTTCACTAATTCTTCATAAATATCCTCCAGTTACTTGTCAGTAAATCTTCATATTAAATGTTCATTGTTCAACTTCTTGTATGTCTTTCTCTTTACCGAAATTCCATATCTTCACACATAAAATAAGCAAATTTGAAAACTGTCATTTGAATTACCATCAAATATCTATCGTTATGTCACATGGAAAAATGTTAAAATGTGGTCCCTGGGCTTTCAGTAGTCCTCCTACATCTGGCCACCAGAGCATGAATTACAGGCATCACCATGACCCTGGCCCCTCTCACACTTCAGTGGGCCCATGTTATGCCATATCTTTATAAAATGCTTATTCCTATCCTATTTTGATTCTCACCAAAACTTCATCTCTCTTTAAAATAGATTATACTTCTTCAACTTTTAAGAAAATTTCTTTTCCCAATTGACAAAAATATACTTGAAACATATTTGCACTAATATTTAAATACAAATTGATACACAATGTGAAATAATTTATGCCTATTATATACTGTTCTCTATAATCTTATAAAGTAATTCAATCACAAAATCTTTATTTGCTTGTTTTTATTAGGTGGGCCACTGTCAACTTTTCAACTGACCTGTGAAGATCTTGTCTGCTGGACCTGGGCTATGAGGACCTGAAAGAATCACATCAGGTGGCGTATGGTCTAATGCTGTAAACAATCTTATTTCAGTTTCAATGTGCTTTTACACATGACTGGAATGAGCAAAGCCATGATCTACGGAAGGTTAAGTTCAGAAAAACATGATCAAAAAGCATGTAAATAAATACAGTTAAGCACACTGGATATTAACAGAGCAGCTCTTTCCCAAGACTTTCTCAGGACAAAACAATTTAAACACAGTTTAGTGGCATATAATATAGATTATACCTGGAAGAGCCTGAAAGCAAGGTAGGAGGTCATATCCAGATATCCAGATTCAGGGTACATGGGCCAGATTGGGTTCTATAGCTATGTTCTGAGATTCAACAGGAATAAAGATGTCTTATAAATTGAATGTAAATGTTTGTCACAGGAGGGACGAAATGACATCCAGAAACAATTCAGTGAACAAAATGCACCTCGAGGTAAAGGTCCCCTGTGCTTTTCTTTCTGGAGACTTTCTAAAAGTCTCCCAAGGCCTTGCTTGCCAATAGAACATTCTTTTGACCATGTTCCGATGGGCCATTTTTTTTTTTTACCATTTTATTATTTATTTTTGTAACACCATCTTTGATTTTTATTAGCATACAGCAGTTACTCTTTTATCAATTATATTTTTTGATGTTTCTATACTACTAAAACATTTGACGATAAAACTCTCAAAAGAAAAGTGAAAAGTCTTCATGTAACTGGGAATTGTAGCTGTTAATGAACATTATGGTCAGGAATGTGCGCCCTGTGGACCATGAATTAACAATTAACAGGATTCAGGTTCAATGTATTCTCAGTAGCCAGGAGCATTTGGTTGACAGATAGTAGAAAATCAACTCAATTTTTACTAAACAAAACCCAAAGAAACAAAGTAAGAATTTGTTGCTTCTTGTAACAAGATATTAAAGGTTGAATCATGAGTCTTGTATAGTTGAACCAGGGGAGCTAGATGGGCTTTTCCATCCTTTCCACTGCCCTGTCTCTCTGCTTGACTCTCACCCCACTGTGTATAGGTCAAGAGTTCCTGAACTGTGGCTGGAGTGAGAAAATGACAGTAGCTTTATTAAAGCTCTAAGGGTGAGGAAACTCAGAGGACTGCATAGTACAGCCTCTGTCACATATACATTTCTCTATCTCACATTAGTTAAGGAAAGAATATTAAAATAACCAGAAAGGCAGATAAACTGCCTACAAATCTCTCCAGAATTATGTTAACAAGGACATCTGCTTTTCTATATGCTAATTTATTTTTAAATTTTGAAATCCTCCAGTAAATAGAGTAGTATGGATAATTAAATGACACTGTATTTAGAAATGATATATTGTAAGGTCTAGAAATAAGTGACACTATTACCATTTACTATAATGATAAAAGACACTATAAAAATGTAGGCTTCCTTGTAGTAGAAACAAAGATGGTCATTTCCATTCTTAACTCCATCTTTTGTCTCTCTTATTAACCACTCTTTCTTTCTCTAAGAAAATTCCAAACTTAAAGTGCAGGAAACCATGACATTTTATTCTTCATGTTTCCATGACAACAGCTATCACAGGAAAAAAAAAAAAGAAACTAACACATATTAAGCACTATGTATTTTGTTACAAACCTTGACAGGTGGCCTATTTAATACAAATACAGAGACATTCTCAGAGCAGTGGCTTGATAGCTATTTGATTATAAACTTCTGTGAATACAAATTGATTGATGTTACCCATCCAACATAAGGGAATCTTCTTAAAACTCCACTTCAAAGCAACTGAAAACACAAGAATGTATTACAAGTATCAGCACATACTTTTGTATTTGATACATATAAAAAAGAATTATTTCCATAACATTGATTCATGTTCTAATAAAAAGCAAAACCCTGGCCTTCTGGAATATTAGATTCTTGCATTCTTATGTCTAAAGTCAGCTAGGATAGTGTTTTAGGCATATCCTGCCTGTGCTTGTAGATTAACACTGTGACAATTAACTCAATTACAGAAAAATAAAGGGGTTGTTGAAATGGAGTGTTTCAGTCTTAACTGTGCTCTGAAAGTGAGTGCCACCATGCTTTACAGAAATACTTTCCTCCTGTGTTTGAGACTCTTGCTTTGATTCACCTGCATTTTCCAGCCTTTCATTTGGAGTTTCTCATATTCCTTTCCTTCTAGCATTGGAAGATGTACTATTGCTTTGGAAAATACAGAGAAGTAAAGATATCAGGGACAGGGACAGCTCAGAAACAGCAGAATTTAAAGCTATGCACACTGGTAGTTCCCAGCATATAAAAGCAAGTAGTGTGTCTAGCAGTGCATGCTGCAGAGACAGATAACAACAGTGGTATAAACAGGAGACACCTTTCTGTGGGATCACTTCAGGACAAATTCCTCTAGTTGAACTACGTTAATGCATCAGGGAAAACAATTTTATATTTATTTTTCTCTGACTTCAATTTGTTTTTTAAGGACTTTGTGATTTATTTGCATAACATTTATCTACCTTTCACTGGACTTTAATATAATTACAATAATATTTTTTTGGTTTTTCCCCAAAGAAAACCAATTCTTTCAGCTATCATTGGAACCAATCACTAAATGACCCGACCCGCGGGTCCTGTAATTCGTGGGAGGGCGAGGGAGACCCCAACCTGAAAAAGAAGAACGGGCGAGAGAGAGAAAGGACTCAAGGAAGCAGTTGCTTGTCAAGAGTCATATATTTGGGCGCGAGGCGCCTTTTTATAATATGCTTTACAAGGGGAGGGGGTGAGAGAGGCCAGGTGGTGGGAAAGTATAGTGGGAAAGTACAGAATCTTCTCGGCCTGTGCCTTGAAACAATTGGTGATCTAACTCCTTTTCTCAAAAAACATGGTACACTGCTTTGAATCTACCTGCAGCTGCCAGGCAGGATCTTATGGTTGCCAAGCTGCAGGGGACATTGCGCAGGTGGGGAGAGGTTGTAGGTGGGGAGAGATAGGGGGTGAGGGTGAGGGGCTAGGGTCCTGGCTTCTGACAACTAAATAGTACCAGTGAGTGAGTTCTAAGGGCATATCCTTTAGTTTAGTGATGACTAACTCATCAGAATAATAACACAGTAATCATTTTTGTTGATTTCTTGCTGTGTGTTGGGCACTGTGCTAAGTGTTTTCATATAGTGTAGAGCAGCATCTTTCGTGGTTCTGAAGAGAAGTGCTTGGCAGCAGCTTGCAATTGATATCCCCGCATCCTGCAGAAATCTAAGAAGAAAGTTTACCATAATGTTTAACATCGTGGCTCTTAGCATCAGAACTCCTGGAGTGAGTTCTAGTTCTGTTCACTAGTAGCTGTATGAATTTTTGAAAGATGATCACTGTCTTCAGAGATGGGTGAGCCCATATTACTACACCATGGTTTGGATCCTTTATGATTCTAAGACAAATCTATACCCCGAAAAGAGAGTAATGCAAAGAGCAGGAAAAGGTAGACAAATTTTTGTAGGGCATCTAAATCTTAGTGCTCAAGGAAGAGAACAATAGGAACACATCTCGTCCTCCCACCTTGATCATAATTATAGCTAAAGTTACAACTAAAAACAAATTACGTTTCCATATCTTAACCTTATTAGATAGTCACCTTCTTTCTTAGCATAAAGTGAATTGCTCATGTGTTTGCTTCTTTGAGCATAACATTATCGGGTCTGGGACCATAACTTAGTCATTTGTTGAGACCCATACTCTGCCTGGCTTGGGTGCCAAAATGTTCCAGTCTGCGCTGCTGCTCCGGTCCACAGGTCAGGGTCTAGCAAGAGAGAGAGTGGGGTGAAGAAGGGGAAGAGACGCGAAGAATAGAGACAAGCGAGAGGGTCTGTAGTCAAGTCTGGTTACTCCTTTATTGCCCCCTCACCTTTGACTCATATTGACTCCTATTGACTCCTATTACAAGGAAATCCTGGAGAACACAGGTGAAGACATTTTACAACGTGCACCATGCAGCTGGGGTCACTAAACAGCAAAACAAGCTATGTGGGATAAACAAGATGTTTGTCAGAGTGTGCTCAGCTGTTGTAGGCTGTTGAAAAACAAGTCTCTTATCAGGGTATATGGCTCAAGATGGCTGCAAAGTTGATCTGGCTGCTTTCTAGCTGCTTTCTGCTAAAAGTCGGCTCCCAACAGTCATTTATCTCTCCATAAACAGTTTCTAGGGGCAGTGGTGACAACACAGAGATTAATTTAGATTTGTGGAGAGGGCCAATGAATTACCATGGTTGGCAGGTAAAAGTGCCTCCTGCCAAGCCCAGTGACCTGAGTTTGGTCCCTAGGGCCTACAGCATGATGGAGGAAGAGAACTGCTTTCTGAAGGTTTTGTTGTCATCGTCGTTGTTGCTTGCCTCCACACATACTTTCTAGGATGAGCACACGTGGTGTATGTACACATACAAAATAAAGAAGTAAATGTAACTTCTGTTTTAAAAGCGTAGATCAAGCTACATATCAATGAATATACATGAGCTGGAATGATGGCTAAGTGGTTAAGAAGTCTAGCTGCCCTTCCAGAGGAATCATATTCAAGTCTTTGAATCCATATTTTAGCTCACAACTATAACTCCAATTCTAGTGGATCCAATGCCTGGTTCTGGTTTCCAGTAGTACCACATGAAAATGATTCACAGATGTACAAGCAAAAAAAAAAAATAACACTCACACATAAATCAATAAAATATAAAAAATATTAAAACTATGTAGAAAATATATAGTAAGAGCTGGATGGGCTGGCCCACACTTGTAACTTCGGCTACTCCAGAGGCTAAGGCAAGGATAACATGAGTTTGCGACCACCCTGGGCAATAGAGTAAGAGAGAACCTATATCAGCAAAACAAATAGAGTAAGCAAGAAAAGCATTATGAACCTCATAGTTACTAACCAGTCCTCTGATGTTTTAAGAGGAACAAGCACACAGAGCTCAAACAAATGAAATTATTTAAGAATCCTGGGACTCACTGGTGCTGAGATAAAGGAGGCAGGAGGAAGGTTTCCTCAGTTTCCAATTGTGTGTAGCTTCACCTTTGGAGGAGGAAGTCTGAGGTTTATTCAAGCCAAAGTCAGGAAACTTGACTCTTTAACTAATTTACATTAGTCTTGCAGGAGGTTTGTCCAGCCGGACTTAACTCTGTATTTGCTCTGACCCCAGGCATCTAGAGAATGCTTGTAGGCAAGGGTGCAGGAAACTCTAGTTGGGGGTCTCATGCAGAATGCATTTAGGATTCCTTGCTATTGTCTCCTTACTCTGTATTTACTCATTGTGCACTCTGCACCCTGTACTGAGTGCTCATATTCAGTCCATTCTGTTCTGTCATGGATTTTTCAAGAAAGATACTTGTCTGAATAGTTTTTCCACTCTTGACTCTTTCTCGCAGGGAAACTTTTTCAGAATCTTGAGCACATAGAAAAATAGAATATGTACAGACTCCAAACAGTTACAGATAATAAATGACAAATAAATATATTTTAAAAAATTCTTTATTGTATATATAATTCTATAATTTGTTAAAGATGAAAGTCTATTTGAATTCTGAGAAAGTGATTATTTTTTCATGAAGAATTAAAATTTGCAGATTATAAATGATCTTTAATAATTTTTCAAAATATTTGATGTTTTGGTTTTATAAACATTAATATTGAGAACTCCAATTCCTATAAATATATAGTATAAAATAATAGAAATACATTTAGGGTCATTTCAGCAATTGTCTAAAATTCTATCTTAATCTCAAGTTAAAATTCCTTTAATGTTTTTTTTAAAACTCAATTCAGTAGTTTAAATAGAAACTTTCAAAATCAAGCATTCTTACATGATACAACTCAAATAGCTCAAATATTTATTTTACATAAACAGGCCCAGGCATGGCAGAAAAATATTAAAAAGTGTTCATTTTACAGGATTGTGCCACTATGCTGCTGTAAAAGGAAAACCTCTTTATGTGAAATAAAAGCACTGCAATTGACAACACACAATAATCTCCAATCAAAGCCAAAGTGCTCCAGGTAGCATGTGGTGACATAATATACCCAGTGCAAAGTGCATGTGTTCTATGTACAGAATTAAGGCCACAACAGGACCTGTGTGAGATACAGCATAGGCTGAGTGCAGTCAGAAACACACTGGATTCATGAGATATTTGTTTTTAAAATAGTATTTGGTCATTGTGTGTTCAGGAACCTTTTAGTGTTGCCAAATTTATCAAAATCCCTACATTTGATTATTTGCCCCCCTTAAGGGTCACAAGTCACAGTTTATGAAGCTAGAGGCTTAATAATAAGGCACAAGGGGAGGGAAATGGAGCGACTACTTAAAATAGGGCTGGTGGAACAATCTGCTACCTTTTGTTGTGGATAATCTTTGAGATCATAACTGATGTTCATGACTATACTCTATTCTTATCCTCTTGACTCAGTTGCTTCTAGGTCAACAGTCTAAGTCAGACTTTATCCTCATGAATGTGAATTCTTGCTAACCCTTACAACTGTGATACTACAATTATTCCAGCAAGCTGTCATTCTGTGTGGAAGCAGCAAAGGAATCCTGATGAGCCCAGAATTCCAGACATACAACTCTGTAATCCACTTGTTTTTTTAGCAGTCCTATCTCCCCTTGACCATCTTGATAAGTTATCATGTCTGTATTAGGTACTTTCCCTACATGCTCATTTATGAGCATAAGTGTTCAGAACTAATTAAACAGCAGCTGACACCATGTGGGATCCTTCCTGAATTCCATGGGTAAGTATCAAGAACCCCAGTTGTCTAGAAATTGATAAAAGCAAGGAGAAGCACATATTTAGAATTTCTTATCGAGGGAAGAAGATCCCCTTCAGATGCTATCTTTCAGTCTGAGGTGTCTATAACATAGCATGACATATACTAGCATCATTTTAGCACTCCCTGTACCTTAACCATATTTCTTACATTCCTGCTAAAATTCAGCCACAAATTTATTTATGTAAACGTGATATACGGAATAAGTGAGTACACAGTTTTTATTTGTTGTTGCCTCTTCTTCTTTGCCTCTTGTCTCTCTTCTGGAAGATTCCTAATTACTTCAGTGAAGGGTGTGTGTACTACACTCAGGAAATAAATTGATCGATCATTCAGCTATTCAAAATAAGTGCTTTATTCACTTTCCCTATTTTTCTTTGCCAAAGCAATTCTGGGCATTATCATATAATTTTTTGAAGGGGGAGGGGAGGCTGATATCATTGTCAATTTAAAGTAGATATCTAGGAGCATATTAATGTCTACTACAAGTAGATTTCCAGGATGTCAAAAATTGAGCCATGAAGGAGTGTCTTCATGAGCAAATTCTCAACTATCTGCTCTTAAACATGTACTCTGAATTCTATTTACTCTATCATCTCAACACAACAAGGTTGAAATGACTCCCAGGATCCTTCTGGCATTTCTTAGATACAACTTGTACGCTACATTCCCTACAAGTGCAGATTGATCTGACTCTATGCTTTTTCTTCAGAGCTTCTTTTTTTTTTATTGGATATTTTATTTACATTTCAGATGCCATCCCCTTTCCCCATTTCCTCTTCCTAGAAAACCCCTATCCCGTGCCCCCTTTTCCTTTCTGCTTTCATACAATTTTTTAAAATGTTAATCAAAGGCCTTATAAGTATGGTAATGCTCAATCAGAAGTGTAACCCGATACCCAACCTAGATATATAAACTATCTTTGACTGGTGGAGACACGTGAACTTCTGCCTCCATGCCCCCTCCCCTCTCTCTCTCTCATCACCTAGCTTCTCATCTACTTCATCTTCTCCTCTCCTTACTCCATCTTTTCCTCTCCATGCTCCTTCCCCCTCAGCTCCTCCTACATATCACCCTTCCTGTTAAAATAAAACTTTTCTCTCAAAATACAATTAGAGCATAATTATTCCTATTTATACCATTGAGGTACAAGATAGTCTTAATACCCAGTCCCTCCTTTTGTTGACTAATCAGAACCTCTGTCATCTCTCTCGACTAAAACACTTAGTTTTGAACCTGGCTTTTTTCTTGGCTTTAGAATGAATGTCAGCTGAAAACCATCCACTCAGATCTTTTCCTCTCAAAGTAAATAGCCAGGATTGGCTATGAGACTATAGGTCTTCAACCCCGTCAGAAATCCAGAATGACTGAGTTAACTGAAGTTATGGGAAGCACTAAGCATAGCTTCTAAAACTTAGCCAATTTATAGAGACCGCTGAACACCTGGACAGCCCCTATACTACAGAACGTTGGAGCATCAAATCTTCAGCCTTCTGGCCCAAACTCATCTGACAGACCTTAGTGCTGCAGACTTCTTTTAAAGTAACAGATGATAATTATATATGTGTGCTACATTGAAATATTTAGACACATGCACATAATATGATTTAATTAGTTAAATTAACATTTCTTTTTGTCATATTTGTGTAATTAGAGCATATCTATTAGTTTTTCATGAACACGTGGACCTTAGTATTCTGTAGAACACCAGTGTCAATACTTGTTTGAAAACAAGCTATTTCATTTCTTTTTGAGTATAGATCAAGAAATGTATGGCTGAACCATGTGGTGGATACATTTTCAGATTTTAATGGGGTCTTTATTTTATCATTGCTGTTACATTAATTTTCATTACTATCAATATGAGTTTCGTTTTCTTTGTTTTCACCAGCATTTCTTATTTTCCTTTTGTGTGGTTAGTGATTCTGATTAGAGTAGAATTACATCACATTGTGGTTTAGCGTTGGATTTTTCTGAGGATCAGTAATGTTCTATGCTTATTTTTCATAGACTTGTGGCCATTGATATTTTGTCATTGGAAGAGCATCTCTTCAGATCATTTTTATTAGATTATTATTATGGTTGACATTGAGTTTTTAGAGTCCCTATTTACTTTTATGTTAATTTTTATCAGTGAATAGTTTGAAGTATCTTTTGCATTCTGTCATTCATCTTTTCATGTTGCTGATTGTATCTTTTGGTGGACAAAAGCTTGAGTTTGATAGAATCAAATTTACTGCTGATCTGTTCTCTACCTCCTGCAAATCTTAGCAACTTGATACTATAGCTAATAGCTTTGCTCACGAGCATTGAGTCCATCCTGACTTGTAAATGATTCAATTTAGGCATCTTCTACAAAGGATCTACCCCCTAGGTTCACCTCTGTCTTAACAAATTTAGGTTACCTTCCTCATAAGACAATTCATGTATTTGAATGATTGTAGTTTATTTGGAAGGATAACCAGAGAACATCACCAGAGGAATAAGAAAATAATTTGAGATGATTCAAATGGAAAATTACCTCTATAAAAAACAGATACTTAGCACCACTAGGAATATTACACAGAACATGTCTTGGAATTATCCCTTGCAAGTAAAAAGAAATTTGGGGACCATTTATAGTTCATTCTTATTTTCATGGGTGATAGGTGGTTCAAGAAAGATGAATTCCTAGATGTTTCAGGTCTACCTGCCTCATGGGTCACTGCACCAGGGATAAGGATACATGCTAAGGGAAAAAGAAACACAACACTACCATATGAGTGTGGAGCTTACAGAAACAATGAATGTCAAGGGAATATGAAAAAATATATGTTGTAAAAATTGAAGTCATTGTGAGTATACTAAGAATATCAAAGAAAATAGTTCTATTAAAAATGTTACCCACTTGCAATATTTCAACAGTATAAGCTGCTGTTTGTTTTTACATTCAATGTTCTGTTCTGCCACCTTCTTGGTCAGAATGTATGAAGATATGTTTCCATGATTAATCAAAAATTCATAAGCACTGAGTATTTCCTTGACCTAAATACTGAATAAAACAGTTGGTGTGGATGGAATGCATTCGTCCCGAGGCCTTACCTTTCTCAAATCAAATGTAGAAATGCATTTTGAGAAGCATGATTGTATAGTCAAAAAAAAATCCACAGTACTAAGAAAGAAGGCAATATCAGAAATAGGGAAACAGCATTTTTAATGTTTTATTTTTCACTTGTGAAAAATATATATATATAATATATATCTTACATGTACAGAGCAGTCCCGCAGCTTGAGTCAGAGGAAGCTGAAAGAAAGGCACATACAGGGAGGCACATCTTTCCATACAGTTTTCAGTTAAACCAGCATTCAGGGCACAGCAAGTGACAACAAAAGCCCAGGCTGCCTGTGCACACAACTCTGAAGAGAAACATCACAGACAACCCTTAGGTCTGCCATGAATGGAGAAAATAGCATTTCTATTTAATAGACCTAGCAGACCACCCGAGAACAAATTGATACCTGAACAAAGACGCATCAGGGCAAGACAAATCCCCACACTTAGCTTGACCTCTGCCCTGCTCTGTTATTCCCCTTCTCAAGAAGACCAGAGCCTTTGTTGATTTAAAGGAATGAATATCAGGGCTGTCTGTGTCCCTGAGTGACTTTGCTCAGTGATAAAACAGCATATTGCAACAGACTAATATTTTAAAAGCTTGTAAACACTGTGCTGACGGTGCGGGAAAACACATAAAGAACATTTGCTGTTCCTCTTTGACAGGAAGCATACAGTCATATATCTTTGGCTTGTCACATGTGCTTCCCTATCCTGATGCTTACCCAAAATGGTAATAAGGAAAAACTGAGGCACAATTCATGAGGACCACGGGTTTTTTCTGTCATATGCCAGGAGAGGAGCCTTCTAGGATTTGGCACAGCCAGAACAGCTGACAACCTTGGTTGATGTGAGGTGGGGCTTCACAATGTCCGGTTCTATAGACTCTATGAGGTCACACTCATTTGCAAGTATGTGCTTGACCAGGCATCTTGAGGCTTCATCAATGTTTATGTTTTCCTAAGAGGGGAGGAAAACAGTTTTCTTTTAATGCAACATTCTAAAATAACAGTCTTACATACGACAAAATCCAGTATTTAAAAAGTATTTGTATACGTGTGTGTGTGTGTGTGTGTGTGTGTGTGTGTGTGTGTGTGTGTGTTCCTTGTTTCTACATGTTAATGTTATGCATAGACACATGGACACCAGAGGATAATCCCAAGTGATGTGTCTCTGGTACCTTCACCTTTCCCTGAGGACACAGTATCTCACTGGCTGGCAACTTCCCAAATCAGCTAGGCTGGTTGGCTAGTGGTGGTCAACTAGCTGCCTTCCCAACTCTGAAATTAAAAGTGCCTTTGGAGTACCTTGTCTAGAATTTGCTGCCTGTGTTCTGGGGATCAAACACTATTCACTATGCTTATAAAACAAATACCTTACCACTGATCTATCTCTCCAGCCAAGGCAGTGGTTTTGGTCATTAATGGATAATTAATACATTATCCATTTTCCTCTCATACTCATAGCTATCTATCATCTATCTATCTATCTATCTATCTATCTATCTATCTATCTATCATCTATCTACCTATTATCTATCTATCATCTATCTACCTATCATCTATCTATCTATCTATCTATCTATCTATCTATCTATCTATCTATCATCTTTCTATCTATCATCTATATCTATCATCTATCATCTATCTATCTATCTATCTATCATCTATCTATCTATCTATCTATCTATCTATCTATCTATCATCTATATATCTATCTACCTGTCTACTTATCTATCATCTACATATCGATCTACCTATCATCTATCTATCTATCATCTACCTATCTACCTATCTACTTATCTATCAACTATCTATCTATCTATCATCTACCTATCTACCTATCTACTTATCTATCAACTATCTATCTATCTATCTATCTATCTATCTATCTATCTATCTACTATCCAAACCTATCATCTGTCTGTCTGTCTGTCTGTCTGTCTGTCTGTCTGTCTATCTATCTCTTGGTTCTACAGAAATGTTAAAACATAGATTTCATTTTTTCAAATAGGAACAATATCATTTGATGGATATATTTAATGTCACATATTTTAGATTCATTTTTTTATTTTTCACCTGTTCATAATTTTAGAAGAAAAAATATATTTTCAGTCTAGCATATATTTATAATTGCTTGGACTCATATTACTTTTATAGTCTCAATAGGAAATTGAGGCAACTGGATGTCTTTTGCAGCAGTCATTAGCAGTTTAACAAATATGTCTTTCTGCCACCCAGCCAAATGATACAACTACCATATTTCTGGCCTCTTTGAACTCAGATAAGAACATGTGACAGTTGCTGGCCAATTAAATATGAAAAATACCTTACTTTCTTGGTTAGAAGAAAGAAAAAGTCAGAATTTAATTGCCCTACATTGTTTTCCTATGAATTTATAAAAACCTTTGGGTGGGAATTCTTAGACTCTGTTCCAATCAGCTTATGATGATACATGTAGCATGGATAGAAGTTATGCATTAGCTATTTGAAATCACTAAGATTAGAAGTTACTTTTTTATGGCACCTCCACATTCCAGATAGAGGTAACTCTTTAAAGGAAGACAGGAAATCAGAAGTAGACCGAGGGCTTGGAAGACAACCTTGTGAGTAGTGTTTGCTATACAAACCTAAGGTTCTGAGTTCAGATCCTTGGAGTCTATGTCAAAGCATGGATGCAGTAGCCATAAGGTATTTAATACAAGCATATTCCTGCATGAAGATGTGAGGCTCTATCAGGAGACTTGTGGCACATTCATGGGCCAGTTAGTTTGACACTTACACTGGAAATACAACCAAAAGACCCTGTTTCAAACAACACCCAAGGTTGTTCTCTGACTTACACACAGACTGTGACATGACATGGTACCAGCCCCACACCAGCCCCATGCCTGACACAGACACACAGACACACACACACATAGACACACACACACACACACACACACACACACACGTGCTCACATAAGATATACACTTAGTAATAATACAACCTTTAAGTTTGAAAAAAGGAAGAAATATTTTAATCTAAAATATACATCAGAAACTTAATTGCTGTAAATTGTGGGATTTTTTTTCCCTGCTGGGCAGAAATAAAATTAACAAAAGAATTTACCACCAGGATACCAAAAACTACTTTTTCTCATGTAAAATTTAGTGAAGATCGCCAGAAAATTTTTAAATCATAATTTATAGAACCTTTAGAAAGTACTTCCAGATATTCCAGGGCAAAAATACCAGGGTTTTTGTCTTGTCAAACTATTGACATCACTGTGTATTTTTGTCTAACCTGAACAGAAATTATGTATCCCTAACTTTTTGTTTTACAAAATCATTGTTCTATTTTCAGAAACTTGAAAGAAGTTCTAGTAGACAGAAAATGCCAAGGGTGATGATGGCCACCAAATGTATCCATGGCCAATGGCACAAGCTGACAATAGATGTTTTCATACTCCAAATCCTTCATACCTGACCTTGAGTTTACCTGCTGTTAAAGCACAGGTTGTCTCACCTTGCTACTGATTTTACTTTCTGGAATAGTACTCAATATTAGTTTCTGAGCCTCTGTTTTGTCAACTATAAAGGGCTCTTTCTGACAACGCAGAACTAATAATAACTTGTTTCACTTGACTGATCGTGGGTACATGTGCTTTATATTCATATGCCAAAACCTTTAGACCCATATTCTTTAATTCTACGTAGAATTACTGCAGGTTTAAAATTAGGTTTTATTCTTATGGATTCTGTTGTGACTGTTGAAGTAGAAAGTAAGTGACCCCTCTTCTGCAGCTCAAACATCTGTCCCATTCCATGGAAACCAGAAAATAGCAATACATGTACCACTGCTCACTGAGAGAAAGACTGCTGTGCCTCGAAGTCACTGTCCATTCTTGGCACACCTGTCACACTTCTGTTCCCATCATCATACCCAGAGGTCACAACTAAACTTCTTGCTCAAAGGCAATATAATCTTAGTTTAGGCAGTGTCTGGAACAGACCGAGATGAATGCTTTGCTCATGAATTTAGCTACTTGTTTATGTCACTAAGGAATAGCCTAGTCACTGTGTTCTCTACTGTATTACATTCAGGATGGTGAGACTGAGTAACCACACTTAGCCTTGTAGTAGATCCTCAGCATGCCAGAGAGCATCTCTCACTAAAGAAACCCTATATACTAGAGTGGTTTTAAACTATATGCTGTTTATTCAGATGTTGATTTTTGTGCCCAGACATCTGGTTACAGTACAAAGTATGGCAATGTCAAGCGTCTCTGGTCTCAATGTTATGTAAAACTTGTTGTCCACCACCTATGATTGGTTATTAAAGAGTTGATTACCCTATGACTGGGCAGGAGAGGACAGTAGAGGCAGGGCATCAGATCCCAATGTAAGGGTCCCAGGCAGAGAGAGAAGAGCTGAAAGAGAAGGAAGGTGTGAAGAGACCATATGGAGACAAGAGAATTCACCATAAGGTCACAATGAGATGAGAGAGCAGCCAGGAGGACACACATGGAGCAGAGGGATCCAAGATGAGACTGAGATATCAAGTAACTGGGCATTTATCTGGACATTAACAAAGGGTTAGAATAGCTCAAAACCCACCCAGCATAGTGCGTATTTTATTTGGGAGCTATGTGAATTAAGTGAGTATAGAAACTTCCTGCATTTATACGGGAGCAAAGGGGGCATTAAGAACCCCCCAAATCTTTTTACATACCTCCAGTACCAGACATGAGCTATAATCATATGTTGGAAGACAGATAGAAACCTTAAGTTTAGAAAGGTTATAGAATTTCACCATGACTGCACAGCGTGTGGATGGAAGAGCCAGACAACTCTGATTGCGATCCCTACCCTCAGCATTAGAGTATGTCTCTTATCAAGTTGTATTTGTTTTTAGGATTTTTTCCTAATGTTAAAATATTTATTCTTTAATGATTTTATATATTCACATAAAGAACTTTATTCATGCTCACCCCCATTACCTTCTCTCACCCCTCCCTCTTCCACAAAAATATTTCCTCTACACACACACACACACACACACACACACACACACACACACACACACATCCTCTAACACTTTCATATCTTTTTTTCTGTGTGACCCACTGAGGTTAATTAAGGTTGTTTGTATGAGCATGTGTGAAAGGTTACTACTTACAGGAGCACAGACTACCTTTTTGCTGTTGTTTTGACTACACTACTGTAGAAAATGGCAGCCTTTCCCCAGCAACCAGCCACTACCTATAACCCTTCAGGAGAGATAGGGCCTCCTGTGTTCTTCCTGGATTCATGACAAAATGCTGTCAAAGTGGTTTAAGATCAAGTGCAATAACAAAAGTTCTTTGCCCAGCATTAGACACAATAGGTACTAAATGCGTTCTCATCTGTTACGTACTATCAAAATATGTTTATAGAATAGAAAATCCTTAAACCTTAAGAGAGCTCCTTTTTTCATGTATAGTATAGCTTAGGCATTTTAGTAGCATTTTAAAATTTTCCCTTTACATATTTACATGACAGTTCTGTGTAGTTTCATTCACTAATGTAGAAATTGGCAAAAATCTCTTAATGAGTAGAGTTAAATGCTAATACTCGCAAATAAATGACAATTATGAGGAAATGACCAAGATCAATCAGTAGCAGCCTAGTTAGACGGTCCCCATAAAACACACTATAATGCAAGAGAAATTATTTTGAAGAGTAAATTATTAAGTTAAGGTGGGTGGGGTTTGGACTGGGATGGGGAAACTAGTGGAACAGAAGAGTAACAGAAACTTCACTGGGGCTGTGAATAGGAACACAGTGGCAGTTTGTGGTGACCAAGCCACATCCATTATTTTAACCCATATTATCTGCTAAATCCTAGGCAGAGAGGTGTAGATGAGTAAGACCCATTCTAGTCTGGGATTACTCACTAGAACCACAGAGGTATAAAGTGTCCAGAAAGAGCATCTGGAAGCCAGTTTATTGCAGAGGTTTGAACACTAGGATCTCTAGGAGGGGAAGCGTTAGTAAGTACAATTTTATAGAATCTCATTATAGACATGACTGTATAGACAAGACACTGAGCACTCTGCCTTAACCATCTATCAGTACATGTTTCATGAATGCCAGTGCTTGTACGCTGATAATTATAGCATCATGCCTGACTCAGACAATAGGCTTAAAGATGACACCAGGAAGTGGTCAGAGGTTCCATTTATCACTACATTCACAATATGCGTGCTATAACAAGGAAGGGATATAACAGGTAGAGAAGGTGCCTCAAGTCACATGCTTATCTTAGCTTCCCCATGTTTTTGGATCTTAGATGAAACCAGGAAAGTTCAAAGCATCAGATGCTTCCTCTGATAGTACAAATGAGACAATTGTGTCCCATAGACTTCAGTACTAGAATACTTGGTTCCCGATGATGGTGGTGTTTGGGAAAGTTATAGAACCCTTAAGAGGTGTAGCTTTGCTGGACGAAATACATAATTAGAGATGGGTTTCCATTTCTCATAGCCTGGCTCCAATATCTGTTCTTTTTTCTACATTCTGACTACCAGACTAGCCCATGCTTTTGTTGTTATGTCTTGCTAGTTATGATGGACTATACTCTGTTGGAACTGTCAGCTAAAATAAATAAATCCTCTTCTGCTCTAACGTGCTTTAAGTAATAATATTTTATCACAACAGAAAAGTAATCAATATACCTAACCTTTCTCCTTTCAAAAAGAGAAATAGAAAAAGAAGACCTACCACACTGGTGATTACCAGTTCATTATATTAATACTTAAACAAGGGAAATAGATGGAGCAGTGAAGCATGAGGAACTATTTATATTCTTCTCACATAAAGCTTTCCTTAGCATTTGAAGAACAGTAATGTGTGAATTCTGTCAGCTGAAGAAATTGAGATTGAAATCGAGGAATTAGCTAGGCCCAAGCCACACATTAGTAGGTGGTAGGATCAGGTGTGCATTCAGAGAGGATAGTAAACATTGATAATGATCACAGGCTTACTGCTAAAAGGCAAGTGAAGTGTATAATGTCTAAAGCCAGCTTCAATTCATTTCTACCCTTCTAAACATTTCCCCAATAAATACAGGGAAGCAATGGACAGGTAGTTGGAACCACAATGAAAAAGAGAAAGAACATGCTAATGGGATCTCAGACAAGCCCGACTTTAACTGCTAATACCCTTTCAAATATATTTAGTGTGCTTTATCTTGCTTTCATTGTGCAACAAGAGTCTCAGCCAAGTAGGCTGAGAAACAAATAGCAATGTAGAAACCAGTAAAAAAATTATTTATTTAGTGGTGTGTGCTTGTGCTTGTGTTTGTGTATGCCTGTGCATATGCGTGTGTGTGTTCATGTGTGTGTGTGTTCATGTGTGTGTGCATTCATGTGTGTGTGTGTGGTGTGTGCATGTGTGTACAACTACGTGAACCCGAGGAAGTAGACAGATTCTCTCCCTCTACAGGACTTTGAACTCAGATCATCAGGTTTGGCAGTAGGTACTCTTATCTTCTATGTCTCCTATCTAGCCTAATACAGAACGAACTTCTCTCGATAGGATACTATTTGTTCCAAGACACAGGTGAATGATAAAACTCTGCTGGTTGAAACTTGAGTTAAGTTGCAGGCACCACTTCCTGAGCACTCTGCATCACCTTAGGCAGTCAGGCTCACATTGCAGAAGCAGAACTGCTGGCTCAGCTGTAAAGAGCTACCTGGGGAGTTTTGTTTGCATATGTGACTCAGAGTAGTAACAGCATCCCAGGAGTATCTTCTGCCTGAAAGGCAATGTACACACTCTGTAATTCCCAAACCACACACGGGCTGGCAGGATCTGGCTGATTCACTCAGACATCTGCAGTGTGAGGTGGTGGTGTATTGTACTGACAGCTTCAGGTCAGAATGCTTGGGCTGGGTCCACTTCTATGGATTCTCTTCACTGTACCACTCAATAAGCCTGACAAAAAGGCTTAAAACTGCCAACAAAGCATTTTGGTAAAAGCAAATGGAGTGCATCCTATGGTTTGACAAGTGAGTTCTCATGCACTCACTTCTTCCTGTCTTTCTCCTCTATCTCTTTCTGTCCCTGTCTCTCAGTGTCTCTCTCTGACTCTTGTCTCTCTGACTCTGTCTCCTTCTGTCTCTTTGTTTCCATCTCTGTCAGTCTCTCCTCTCCCCATCCCTCCCTCAAAAAAAAAAACAAAAAAAAACAACAACAACTTTGCCAGCTATATTTTAAAGGTAAAGCAGCCATAGGCCCAGGAGCCTAGAGCAGAGTCTGTCCTTGGTCAATCTGTCATTCAAAAGAACACAACTTCCTGTGTTAGTCTCTGAGCATTACAAAACAGATTTCAGGTTCAAAATACAGAGAAATAACTTCACTTCTAAACCCAGAGGTCTCAGTCATGGCTACATATGCTTACCATGTGTGTTTACGAAATGTACATTACCAGGGTCCTCCTCCTCTCAGGCACTGATTCAGTGGATCTGTCACAGTAACCCACATGGATATGCTTCAGAAGATTCTGGACTGAGAAGATGACTCAGTTGGAAAAAGCAATGGCTATAGAAGCCTGAGCATCTGAGTTCAGATCTTTAGCATCCATGTAACAGCTGGTTATGGCTACATTGGGAAGGACAAACAGGAATATCCTGGGAGCTCATTAGCTAGTCAGTCTAGCTGAAAAAAGCTGAGCTTCTAGTTCAGTAAAGGATGCTGTATTATGGGAATAGGACAGACAGCAGTAAAAGAACCTCTATATGCCTCTATCAATAGCCTCTACATGTTTGGGTATGGGCACCTAGGGGTACACAAACATATATAAATACATCCATACATCACACATACACATACACATACACATACACATACACATACACATACACATACACATACACATACACAAAGACAACACACACACACTCTGCAGGGAGGTGGCTTAATTGATCAAAAAATTGTGTTCAGTTCCCCAATATCCATGTAAAAAGCTGAGTGAGTTCCATGTATGCACAACTACAGCACTGAAATAGGAGGGTTGCTGGGTCTTGCTGGCCAGTCAGCCTAGCTAAACTGGGGAGCTCCAGGTTTTGTAACAGAAGCTGTCCTAACCAAGAAGGTAGGGAGGGTTAAGGTAGGTACTTAATGTTAGCCACTGTCTTCCATGAACATGCGCACACATGTACACAGGCACACACATACATGTACACAGGCAGTGCCCTCTCACCCCCTCCCACATGTACAAACACACAAAAATAAAGAAATGAAGTATGCATCCAGTTATAAGACACAGATAGTAGAGGCATCTTTAAATACAATTGTCCTTTTTATTTCTAATAAACTTCTAATGGAATTTCTGAAAATATAATTTAATACAGTGCCCTACATTGGAGTGATTCTGATTTTCCCATGGAGCAAAACACCTAATTATCTGGGGTCTGGAGATGTTTTAAGTTTTTCTTTTTTTTTTTTAATCAACTCTTTAGAACATCTATCTGTCTGAGGTCAAATTATTTAATGTTTGACCCTCAATGCCAGGGAAGAAAAACAAAACAAAACAAAACAAAGCAAAACTCTAATAAAAACAAAAACAAAACAAAACAAAAAAGCCAACCAAAGCTTCCTTATAAGCCAGTAAAAATTTCACTTTCTACAGTCTTTTCAAATAAGCCAACCTTAAACAAAATACAAGATGTACCAGAGGCTTGAAGTTAGGGCACTAAATTCCTCAGCACTGTGCAGTTTTAATTAGAGCAGGCGCATGCTGGGCAACAGCATGACAGTAGGAAGTCATACGCAGACAAGTTCTTTACACTTAAGTGCCAGAAAGTTTCCAGCTCTTTGTTGACTGTAGTCAACATGAAGCCTAGTGCCTGTGTGGTGAGTTCATGCCTACTTAGCACTTCTTCCTCCATTTTTGTTTGGGATTTGCTGCCTCTTGTGGATTTCAAGCTTTGAAGAAGGGGCTCCCTTCTTCTGAGATTTAGTGTCTCACATGCTGTTCTCATGGTGGAGTTTTCCACTTACTCTCCACAGCAATATTGAGTACACATTTCTGTGGACAAAATTCAGTTAATAGAACATTGGACATATGATCCTGTAACACTAAAGTTCAGGACCTGGCTCCAGCTTTCACAGCCCTGCATTTTCCATTTGCTTGGGAAACGCTTGGCTACTTTTTATTTATGTTCATATTAACATCACCCAAAGCTTTGTACTCTGCCGTGATTTCTGAATGAGAAGGCATGTGTGGTATACAAAGAGAAACTAAAAGTAACCCAACTTCATTCTATCACTGGGAAGGGCAGGCTGAGCCATATCCTTACTGGACTGGACACAGAACAATCATGCTGTCAGCACAAAGAAACGGCATACATAGAAGTTTGCAGACACACTCAACTAAAAGGTCTGTGGTTCTCTGCAAATACTTCACATCACCATCGTACTTGTACTGTCTTTACTTTCAGGTTTTTTTTTTTTTCATGTGCTGTGGATTGAACCCAAAGCATCTGTCATGCGAGGCAACTGCTTGCCCACTACAGTCTGACTTCAGTCTTTTTGTGTGCTTCCCTCCAGCGTCAGGGCCTCATATTTCACAGCTCAGCTCTCTTAACTTTGAGGGAACACTTCCTCCATCACCCGGGCAGCCTGGGACCCCATTTCAGCCTTGAAAACACCCTAGATTTACAGAGTAACCAAACACTAGGAGGAAGGGAAACAAGTTGTCACTACTTCCACCTTCTCTGACACCCCAGAAATTTTAGGCAAACAGAAGGAAATATGACTGATGGGCATTACATGGGTTACTGAACTGCACAGCTTTTGGTGCCCACTCACCTCCTCATTTCTTTTTTTTTTCCTTTTTTTATTGGATATTATATTTACATTTCACATTTTATCCCCTTATCCCATTCCCCCACCACCCAGGAACCCCTTATCCCATCCCCCCTCCTCTTGCTTCTATGTGGGTGTGCCCCCACCTATCCCCCCACTCCCACCTCCCCACCCTCGAATTATCCCCAACTCAGTGTTCAGCCTTCATGGGACCAAAGATCTCCAGGCAGGGTGGCCTTGCCGGGCATAGGTGGGAGAGGAGACCTCCTCATTTCTGAAAATGTTATCTCTTCCGAGTGGCCTTCTGTCTGTTTTGTGAAATGCATTCTCTATGTTCTTTTGCTCTTTATAACCACCTCAGCTGACCCCGAGGACTGTGCCTTTCCTGTCTGTTGCTGGTGCCCCAACAACAGTATCATGTTTAACTATGATACACGCTCTTGTGCTACTAACTTCCAACATAGAAAGAGTGCTTTAAACCATCGTATTCAACATCACTAATACCTATGGACAAATTATAAATCATGTACCATGTACACACTTGTCCCATGTCAACTAAGTCAACACTCCCAAAGAACCACAAGAAAACATGAGGTTGCATAATTTTCTCAGAGTTATCCAGCCCACAAATCAAACTAGTCACATGACCTAAAAACATTTATATCAGGGCAGCACCGAAGGCAAGTGTGGTTTTTGTTCTTAGACTACTCTTCTCCATAAATGCCATGAAGCCAACAGGCATCAGCTCTCCTACTTCATTGCTCTACTGCTTTTATTTTTTTCTAAATCTGAAAAATGAGAAATGCACAGTCTACAATGCATGGTACTTGGTCCATGGTTATTAATTAATTTGGTGACTTTGAGGCTTAATATTTTTAAGTGGCATGTGTGTAGCTTCAGGCTTCATACTCTCTCTAGCTTGGCACCTAACTCATTTACTTCCATTAAATTCTGGAACCTGAAGAAACATGGCATCATATCTATTTTTTTTCTCTTTATTAAGTACCTTCAAACCTAATATTAGGCAGACAATTCCCAAGAGAGTTTTCTTTTTTTCTTTTTTTTTTTTTTTTTTTTTTTTGAGTTGCCATTCCTGAGATGCACTTTCCAAATCTGGTGTGTGTAACTCATCATGAATGATCACTCAGTCATAACACTCACAGATTCTGCTACTATTAACACTTCACTTTTAATTTACTCGTGTTTTAATTATCATCACTGTGAGTCTTTTGCTAACACAGTGTTAAGACACCCAATAATCAGTTTTAAAAAGAGAACACCCAAGTTTCAACACTATTGTTGAGTCAGACTTAATAACTCCATTCAGGAAAAATTGTTCAGATAATATCCTTTTTTTGTTTGTCAGCTCTAGAAAGTAAGTGACCCAACAGAAACAAATATTAATAGCAATAATTGCTAACACTACTTGCTTGGACACTTAGTATTCTGCTCTGCATGCTGCTACATATATAAACTCATCTGAGAAGAAATATATTATCAACCCCAATTTGTCAAAGAGAAGATTGAGACACCCACAGATTAAACACTTAGCTGTAGTATATGCTGGATGTATTTGATTCAATTTCAAGTGTTATTGATTGCTCGCTATGAGCAGAAATGATCTGTCTTAAAATCTATTTCTGTCTTGATTAAATGCCTTTGTTCCAGCCACTCTGTGTTAAGACCACAAACTGAAGCTGGAGCCTCATTGTCCCAGGAAGCAGCAGGATGTAATGAAATGAAAGAAAGCTTCAGAGTTCAGAGCTATACTGTGACTTATTTCTGGGGCCAAGGATAAGTAGAAAGGCTCTGCCTTAACTTCTTAGTCTGCAAAATGTGACCAGTAATAATTCTGTTTCACAGGGCTCTTGATGGAGTTAAATAGTAAAGAGAGATGAAGCACCCAAATGTTACTCCAATACAGTCACCGGTACTTCACCATATATAAGTCCTACTTCTGTCTCATTCTCTTCTTGCTTCAGGTCATACTTTGGCAATCATATTCTGTGGGGAGTTGCCAGATTTGCTTTGGCTGGAACAGATACTCTTCAAATACTGTCACCTATTTCCGACCAACAGGAAAGGACTAGTTTGTATGCATCCTTCACTGGAATGTCACTGATGTATTCTACTGTTCACCACAGTGACTGAAGACAGCAGATGATGAGTTAATGAACAGCCAATCACCTAACTTAATGAGGGATAGCTGTACAGCAGAGTGACAAGTTTACATTACAACGTGAAAATACACTTAGATACAGGTGATCTAGGTAGAGACTGAAAGAGAAAAATATTTTCACAACAAAATTACTCCCCAAGCCAAACTGCCTGTTCTAATTTGTTCCCAACTGCTAACAGACATCACTCTATCCAGAAGTGGACAGATTGACTGAACCACCCTTCATTGTCATTGAGCTGAAAGTTGGATAATTAGACTTTCACCCATGCAGACCTAACTTGAATCATTTATTTCCTTTAGAAATAAGTCTTTATATTTTGTTGTTCCTAACTGTTTAGAATAACCACTGCTGCTTAATAACTATGTTTATTTAGGAAAAATCACGATTTTCTTGAGCCTTACTTATGAGATCAAAGTAATTAATAAAACCCACTTGTCAGAATGTTCAAGCTTCACTTCCATTGATGAGTTAAAATGTCCTTACAAAAATCAACTTATGGAAGAGTTTATTTAGCTTACATTCCCAGCTACAAATTATTATTTAGGCATAATCAGGGCAGGAACTTAAGGCATCACATACACAGTCAAGAGTAGAGGGTTACTTTCCCTGATAGCTTTCTTTCCTTTTACACAGCTCAGGGTGCTGTGCTTAGGAAATGATGCCACATGCAATGGGCTGGGTCTTCCACCATCAATTAACAATCAAGACAGTCCCATAGAGCCACAACCACAGGACTACTCGATCTGCATCATTCCTCATTAAGACTTTCTTCTGACCTAGAAAGATGGCTCAGCAGTTAAAAGCTCTTGCTGCTCTTGAAAAGGACCTGAGTGAGGTACACAGTACCCACATAGTGGCCTACAGCTATCTTCAACTACAGTACCATCCGATTTGATATCCATTTCTAGCCTCCATGGGTGCCAGGCACAGATGGGGTGCACACAAATGCAGCTGAAGCACTCATGCACACAAAACAAAAATAAATATTTACTCAAGAAAAACTGTCAATGTGACAGTTAAAACTAATAAACAGAGAACTATAAGAATTATAAATAATATATTTTATAATATGTATAAATATTACATAACATATAAGTCCTTCTATTTTGGTAGATACTAGCCTTGTATATATGCCTATATATACATGTCTATATATGCCTATATTATTTAGTATTATCTTTCCCAACGGGTTTTTTTAACAAAATTAAATGAATGGCCTGTTCAAGGTTGATAATATCTTCCCAATCTTTCAGTTTAGCATTTCTTATATATTATTCTTTTGTCCATTCCTTAATTAACTGTTTAGTAGAGTGTGGCGGTTTGAATGTGGTGGTAAGAATGGCTCCCATAGAGTCATATCTGAATTTGAGTCATTAGCAAGTAGCATTACGTGACAGTGATTAGGAGATATGACCTTGTTAGGGGTTTCAAATGTCAGCTCCAATGAAATGCTTTCCTTTATAAGAGTTGCTGTTCTCGTGGTGTCTCTTTATAACAACAGAACACTGACTAAGACTTTGGTCTTTTCGTACCAGGGACTGGAGTATTGCTGTGATAGCCTGACCATGTTTCTTGATGGTAGAATGTAGACTTTTAGACTTTTAGAACCAGGAACACAGTTGAGTGCTTTAAGTGGGGTTTAATGAACCATACTGGCAGGAACATGGAAGACAGTGGTGCTGAGAGCAGTATAGATATGACAGCCTACATCAAGAGCTTTCAAAAGAGAAGAGTATTAGTGTGTGGCCTAGAGAACATTCTTGTGACATTCTGGTGAAGAATGTGGCTGACTTTTGCCCTTGTTTGAAAAATATGCCTGAGGCTAAATTGAAGAGTCTTGGATTAATGGTATTAGCAAAGGAGATGTCAGGGAACTCTGGTATAGACTTTGTTGTGTGGTTATTAGTGGTGACTCTTTTGCAGGTCTATAATGAAAAGGAACATACTAAGCAAGAAAAAATATAAAACTGTATAGTTTGAGTAGAAAACTACTAGGAACTATAATAGAACTAAGTCCAGTGTTCATAGAGATAACAAGTTTAAAGAAAAGCCTTATCCTAAATGTAATAAAGAACATATTGATCTCGGGACAAAATCCCAACCAGCTAAGCTTTTAATTTTTGTAAAAGAATTAAAGAAAATCTTAGAATTGAGTATGGTAGAACACTCACTCAGGAGGCAAAAGCAAGCAGATCTCTGAGTTCAAGGACAGACAAGTTTAGGTAATGAAGGAAAACATCAAAAGCAGAAATCGGGTGAAAATGAAAATATGTTTGGATGAAGGGGCCATATTCCAGCCTCAGCAAGCAGAAGAACTTAACTTCTGTTGTTCCATTTGGTTCTGGTTGTAGGGTCAATAATACAAGAAAGGGGTTGTGTAGTCTCTCCATGGCTAAGAAAGGCTGCAGAGGCAAAGTGTGTGTCATGGATCTCCCTTCATGGAGGCCCAGAAAGGCCTTTGTATAAAGCTGTGAAAGTGAAGGTTGGGTTGCCTTGGATAACAAGATGTTGGCGATGCCATAGTTATGGCTACCTGCCAAAGAGAGCTGATAATGGGATGTGGAGCTAACCAAAGAAAGAGAGGTGTGTTTCAGTTAACAAAGCGGAAAGGAGTTGGAGACGTGAACAGTTCTTTGACATCAGGCATGGAGATGCAGAGTTGGGCATTTCTCAGCGGGTTTTGGTGTTGCTTTGGTTAAGTATTTCATCACTATGCTCCCTTTTCTCTCTTTTGGAAGGATGATGTGTATCCTATGCCATTGTACACTGGAAGCACGTGAGTCTTTTGATTTGATTTTACAGGAGGTTGCAGTTAGGAGATTGGCAATGGGTTATACATTTAAAGAGAGTGTCATGAGTCTCAGCAGAGACATAAAACTTTGGACTTTTAAAACAGCATTGAGATTTCTATATACTATGTGGACTTTTGAAGCTAGATAGAATGCAGGTTATGATATAGCCACAAGCTTATGAGGGCCAGAGTATTAAATGTGATGGTTTGAATAGGAATGACTCCCCATAGCACATATTTGAACGCTTGGTCATTAGGGAGTGGTACTACTTGACAAAGGTTAGGAGGTGTGGCCTTGTTGGTAGAAGTGTGTCACTAGTGGTGGAGTTTTAGATTTCAAATGCTCAAGCCAGGTAGTTCTCTCTCTCTCTCTCTCTCTCTCTCTCTCTCTCTCTCTCTCTGTCTCTCTGTCTCTGTCTCTGTCTCTCTCTCTCTCTCTCTCTCTCTCTCTCTCTCTCTCTCTCTCTGTCTGTCTCTCTCTCTCCTGGTGATCAGAGTGTAGAACTCTCAGTTACCTCTCTAGAACCGTTGTCTGCCTGAAAGCTGTGGTGTCCTGCCTTGTCAATAATGGACTAGACTTCTGAAACTGTAAACAAGTTCTTATTAAATGTTTCGTTTTATAAAAGTTGCTGTGGTCATGATGTTTCTTTACAACAATAGAACACTGACTAAGGCACAGGGAGTTTGAATTTCTTGCTTTTTCTGATAGTATAAATTAAATGATCTTTACCACTATTATGAGATTAATGCCAACTAGGATAAAAACAAATAAGAACAAGAATGATGTGCAAAAATGGAAATGTTTCTAAAGCTTTAAAACTCACCCTTAATCATCTTTCCATGTGTGGAATGTCTGGAATGTTAATTAACTATCAGAACCCAGGCCTGCAGCCTTGGAAAGAAGAATGCCCACCTGCCTTTCTAAAACCTGAGTTCTACCTCCTAGGTGCCACAGTCAGACAATGGGCTGGGCCATGCTTAGCATGGCAACATCCTGAAGTAGCACATAGAGACTGATATATAATTTATTTCTTTCTGATATGGAGTCATATGTTCCTTTCTTCATTTCATAACTCTGTAATTGGAAAAGTAGATACTCCAAGACTTGAAATATCAGATCATTGAACAGAATGAAAAGAATAGTCATGAAATAATCATTGAGCTTTTCATCAGATCAGGTATTGTTTTGTCTCAGTTCATGTTTTAACACATTGTGTCAGCCTCTGTGATTGTTGACTTGGGCCGGGGACTGGTCTTCATGTTTAGAGATGATGAGAGACAGGTTATGCTCTTATCTCACAGGCATTGTCCCCTATATAAGCTCTCAGGCTTCATGCCTCTAGTTCCTTTTTATTAAAAGTCACCCTTCCTTTTTCTGCCAGGTTGTCTCATTATTTTAATTAAAGTATATTTTTGTCCATTCCTCATCCTCATTCTCAGCTTATAAAAATGTATTGACTCAGTCTGACCTACTTGGGTGAGTACACACTACTAAAGTGTGCCAAGCTTGTCTCTCCTGTCTCATCTCCACTGACTCTCTTGCTTAGCTAAGGTCCAACTGAGTTAGATCATAGGATGTGCTAGAGGCTTGAGTACTCAACTGTAGCCTCTGTCTAATTTAGTAATTTGATAGATTGGTATCCATCTATCAGAAGGTCTAGGTGCTTCTTCTAGGTGCTTCCTAGTATTCCTCTGCAGTCCTATTACTTGGTACATAGGGGAATAGTTTTTAAATGTCACTTATGGGTAAGTTATCTTGTGAAAGAGAAAGAAAAAAGATATGTATGAGCTGCATGTGTTGATATCCATTATACTCAAATTCCTTTAAAATCAAGATTCATTAGGATATCAAAATCACCTTGGTCCTAATGTCACTGTCCTAGTCAAAATCACTCTTTCTCTCATGATGTGGTCAGTCTTGCTGCAACCTGATGTCCCAGGGCAGACAGATACCAAAAGAAGCTTCCCCTTTTCTAAGGAGAAAGGAAAGGGATAATGGAGAAGGTGTGTGTAGCCGTGAGACTGGGAGGAAAGGAGGGAAGCTGGGGCTATTATGGATATGTAAAGGGAATAAATAAATAAATAAGTTAATGAAAAAAAATCTCTCTGTCTCTCTGTGTCTCTCCGTCTTTCTCTCCCCCCTCTTTCTACAAACACACACACACACACACACACACAAACACACGTGCATGCGTCTCTCTACACACACACACACACACACACACACACACACAAACACACGCACATGCGTCTCTCTGTCTCCCCAGTGTCAATTTCGTCAACTATAAAGGCAGGGAATTTATACTCTGCCATTTTCTTGACAGAGCTGAAGATGGCCCTCGAGACGATCTCTGTCAGTTGACTAATGCAGTGAAACTTGTGGGAGACCTAAGAATAATGGTCCTTTAATGTGGAAGATTCCTCACATTGAGGCTTTAAGTAGGAGACATTTGTTTAACGGATCACTTACTGGAGCAAGTACACTCTCTCAACTTGATTAGCTGTAAGTTTTTGACTATAAAATTCAGACACCCATTGAATTGCCCAGGGCATCTGGAGTTTAGTTCCCAGGAGTGACAGAATTGCTGAAGGACTCAGACTATTCCACGAACATTAGGCAATAAAAATTATACTCTCAAATGCTATCAGGTCTACTTCATTTTCTCCATTTGTAGTGGCTTTTTGTATATGAAGAGACTTGAAGCATCTAGGCTCAGTGGTTCATCACTTTGATGTCTGAGAAAAAGATTTCGAGTCCTTGACTTCAGATGCAAACAATCCCTGAAGAATCACTTGGATGGATTTAGTTTCATCTGCATGTTCACACTCAAAGCTAGAACAACTCCATGTCCAGTGGTCCCGGAGTGGGCATACTTTGATCGCGTGGACACTATTAGCAGTTGACAGTGATGTGTTAGCCCCAGCATCTAGAAATGGTAACATATTTAAATAACATGCGTGGGAGAGAGAAAGAAGGATATGGATAGGCAGAAAAAGAAACCTGACATGGTAGAATAATTTTGAACTTGCAAGTCTTCAGTTGTCCTTATTATAGCACTTCACAGACATTTGTAGTATCAGCGCCAGTATAGGCAGGACAAATGCTTGTGTTTTAGATAGCCTAAACAAAGAAGGAACAAGAAAAGTATTTTTTTTTTTTTTACAAAGCTATATTTTCAATCAGGTACAGGGACATCGAATAGCCTCACCATGTGCTGGACACATGGATAATTTGGGCTACCTTACTGGGCATAGTGAGAGAGACACTAAGGAGAATTGAACAGAAGTGCCTTGAAAGAATTAGCTTAATCAGAAAGTCACAATTGCTTAATACATTATTTTATAAAATAACAACAACAACAATAATAACAGTAATAATAATAGTACTAAAAGGTCTACTTGAAACTTAAGAATTAGAACCTAATTCCTGTTTTGTGGTTCTACAGAATTTTACCAACTAGATAGTGCAAAAGGGACAATATCTTTGACAAGAAGATGCTGCTGATTCAGGTATAAACTTTAAAATTATAGCATTATTTCTAGGAAATGTCTTGTTTTGTTGTTTTTGCTTGTTTGTTTGTTTTGTTTTGTTTTCTAGCTCACTGGAGAAGAAGTTTGGAATTCCGATGGGAATTACACTGACTTTGTAGATTGCCTTCATTAGTACAGTATTTTACAATATTAATTCATATTAATTCTGTCGATGTGAATGAGAGGTTTTTCTATCTTCTAGTATCTGCAATTTCTTTTCCACTATTTAAATTTTTTCATTATTTAGAGCTTTTTTTCATTGACTAAATTTGTTCTGAGGGATTTTTTCCCTCTCTTGTTTTGAGGTAATTGCGAATAGGACTGTCTTCCCACTTTCTCTTTTATTATATCCATTACTATTATATATTATTATTACTATCGTGTATTTTAAAAAGTTACAGAGTTTTTGTAGGTTAATTTCACATCCTTCTACTTTTGAAAACTAACCAGGACTTCTGAGATCTCTCAGACCCTGAGCCATCAGCCAGGCAGCATACATGAGTTGGTCATCCCGATACAAGGCCTCCTGACACATATCTAACAGAGGATTACCTGGTTTGGTTTCATTGGGAGAAGACACGCTTAACCTTCTTGAGACTGAGGACCCAAGGAATGTGGAGCCCTGGGGGCATCCTCTTAGAAACAGGAGGGAGGAGGAATGGGATGAGGAACTGTGAGAGGATGGACCTGGAGGGAGGCAATGGCTGGACTGTAAATATAAATGAATAAACAAATAAATAAATAAATAAATAAATAAATAAATAAAATAATAAAAAAGGAAAAAAAAAGAACGAAAAATGTCCATTCTAAAACTCTTCTGGTAGGGTATTATGTGCTCTTCCATGTATGATCATGTTTTCTGCAATAAGGAAGCTTTGACATCTTTCTCTTTCCTATTTGTATGTCTTTTATTCTCTTCAGTCACCTTATTGATATATATATATATCAATAAGAATATATATATTCTTCCATGTCTTTTATTGAATTCTTTATTTCATACATATTTTTATGATATTCCCTTGGAGTTCATTAAGGAACTTTTGTCCTGTTGGATTTTTTAAGGATTTTTATAATTATTTTTCTGGCTTCCTCTGGAATTAAATATAATCCAATCTAAGTGGAATACCATGACACTATTTTTGCAGCCAAGTCTGGCTTTCATTCCCCACCCCTTTCTTGTGCATCTGCAAGACTTAAGCATGTGGACTTATATAGTTGGTTGAAGTTTTTTTCTTTAAAAAGCATATTCTTTCACTAGAAGTCACTGCAATATTCAAGTGTGTCTAGGCTATAATAGGGTTGAGGTGCCAATCTGCTATACCAGGTTAGGGCTGTGGCTCAGAAGCTAAACCCTCAGTGCACCAGACATGATGTCTACTAGCATTCTGAGATGAGAATACTAACTGAAACAGCCGCAAACAATAGATAAATTCATTGGGACCATTGTCAATTATAAACAATTCAACTCTATCAACCTAAAAAGAATAAAAGTGAAGGAGAATGTAATATATACTAAGACATTTATTGCTAAGGGTAAGAATGAGAGGAATATTGGCTTGGAAAGACTAGGAATCAATATAAGGGTAATAGATAAAAATAAAGAAAAACAAGTAAAATAAAATTGGTTTGGGATATCATTAGGGCAAAGGGTTTAAAACTTATTAGTAAGACAGATACTTGTATTGAAGAACTAAAAATATGAATTGATGGACAAAACAGAGAAAATGAGACATGCGGAAAATAGAAAGTCACATGTATTGTATGTAAATAACAGAGAGAACACAACTGAATGAATATATATATCAATCAATTGGTAAAACAAGTGTTAGAGCCATCTTCTCCATGAAATATTTTTTAGAGCAAACTATGATGAGTGACTAGTTATTCATATATCCAAATGAAACTTGATACACATGATTGATCATTATTGATTTGTGCTGTATTTCTGCATAGACATCAGGAAGGGTGAGTCATTGTTTTGGAGTTCCTCAGACATTTGTATGAAGTGTTGTTACCTCACTCACTGATATGCAAGACATTTACACTTCCCTGAGTGAAAAACTCAGCACCCAAGGCTCTGATGTAGCCATGCCTACTTTTTGTCTGGACATGCTCATCTGAGTAATATAAGTTTGCCCTCTTAAGTTTCATTCAGTACCTCAATGGCTTGCATGGAATATTCATGAGGTTCTCTGGGCCTCATACTGTTGACTGAAAGAAGGTTTGAAGATCTGGGGACACCATGGTGCATCATTGTTTCTCTAACTGCTTTCTTCCAATCTGAGAGACTTAATTGAAAAGTTTCTCTTGGGATCTACTCCTTCCTTACTCCAGCATTATAGGCAGTAATGAGGCATGGCTCCCAGCTGGTGGATTGTCACCCAGCCTTCTGTCTCCATGTCCTATCGATCTTTTGTTTTCACTTCTACAGATTTTTCTATTTCTCTCTATTTTTGGTAAGCATAGTTCCCCTTCTCCCTTGCCACACTTTGTCCAGTGCTCCAGGTTAGTCTGTGAATTACCTTATAAAGTACCCATTCAATCTTTCTGTGTTTTAACAAGTCTCTTCCAGTCTGAAAATTAATGTGATGCTCTGTTGCCATTCCACACTTTTCCTAGGATTTTGGAGTCACAGATCAGATGTTTTCTTTCAGCTTTACTAGAGCATAGGAAAGTGCTGCCTATGCCTACCTGGCCACCTTCCTTCTCCCTATGACACTCTCATCATTTCAGAATCTATCTGGGCCCAGCAGGCTGAGCCAGTCTTTGAGCACTATCCCAGCATGTCAGGTCAGTAAGCTGGCAGCTGAGGTGCTCCGCTACTCCTCACTTATGTCTAATGGGATATTGATTTTTTTTCCTCCAATCCCAGCAGGCTCTCCCAAGAAATCAATATCTTACTCGCAGGGAAGCAGACAGAGATGAAATGGAAGGCCTTGAGATAAGGCTGTCACCAACAAATCAAGAATGCTTAAAAGATGGCAAACAAGACACCATCGGAGAAGGCAAAGCACCACAAAACAAGGGACAAAGTCCATACAGAAAACAATAAAGGAACACAAGGAGGGAGAAGTCAAACAAGTCTTAACGATGAAGTCCTCCTGAAGCAGGGAAAACCTTTGCCATGGCTTCAAATAGTAGACACTGGTTCTGACAGAGGAGGAAAACCTTTGTCGACTCTGATTTTTTTTTTTAAGTCGGAAATTGACAAAGAGAACCTGAAAGTGAATCAACTGTTCCAAGTTTTAGTTCCAGGTCTGATGCTCACTAGCTGGGTCACTGTGAGGAAAGTACTCATATACTGCTACACTTTATTCCCTCGTTATAAAATTAATATAAAATACTATTTTTTAAATGCAGTAATTAAGTCATATATTAGGCAGGATTGTAATGAGTAAGCAACCAGCAAGTCGACAAAGAGCATGCACAAATTCCAGTTAAAGATGACAGGACATGGAGATAGCATCTTGATAATTAAAAGAACAATACAATGTGCATTTATGAGATTTTGACCTAGTTTTAGAAATCTGGAGGGAATGGAAAATTGGTAGTTCTAGCGTGTAGATGCATACATTAAAGCTTGTGTAGAGGAAGATGATAGACAAAAGAAATGTCATGCCCACAGAATCCAGCCATCCCTAGAACTGCATTTTAAGGGTAGCTGAAATCAGAGGGGCTGAGGGAAAAAAATCAAGCCCTCCATTCCTTCTCTATATCACACCAGCAACATCTATAACATCTACAGTATGAATCAAATATACTTATATATTCCAAATAGCATGAAAATAAATGAATAGAAAGCTTAATCAAAATGACTACAATAAAATAAAATTTTAAAAAGCTTTAAAATTATGTGAAAAAAATGAAAAGTTCACAGACTTAAATGCAGTTATATCAAATCATTAGGGATATCATAAGGAAAGAATAAAGAAAAGATAGAAAACTATCGTGTGTGTGTGTGTGTGTGTGTGTGTGTGTGTGTGTGTGTGTTCTAAGGTGAAAGAACTCAGAATCTGGAAACACAAATGAACAACAGCTGTACACCACAGTAACATGTGAAATTACAGAGCACTGGGCTTAAATAAATGATCCTGAAACATGACAGACAACGGAAAACAGCTTCAACAGAAAGCTGTAAGAATCAGACGGTCTGAGCCCTCTACAGAGAAGCAATGAGTATTATGCGACAGTTCAGCAAGGCTTCCGGTAACAAAACGAAGTAATTTTAAATCTAAAATCTGAGACCAATGCAGAGAACTAAAATTGTGTGCGGTTTAGAAAATGCATACTTGAAACTATCAGAGTCAGAAACGTGCATGGAGCTTTGCTTACACCATTTCAGAAGCTGGTGTTCTAGTTAAATAAGGTGATGATACAGGGCTCCAGAATGCGGGCAAGCCATACAGTAGACAAGCGAAGGCAACCACACAGAAAGGAAGAGCAAAGTTCCAGGATTGTAAGCTGTGTGATGGTCTGGAGGATGTTCAAAACAAATAGGAAGTGGGAAATAGAGCCTAGGATGGAGTCTGCTAGAACAAAGCTGTTCTCGACAAAATAATCAGTAGAAAGGAGAATTTTTAAGACCATTAAGGAATAAAGTTTCACTGATGTTAACCACGAATTGCAAACTACATAAGAAAATGACACTGTTGAGTAAAATCATATCAGATAGAGTCATTATTTATGATTCAACTAAAAGCAGTGACAGGAACACTGGAAAAATTTGGGATAGTTGAAGAAGAAACAGCCGTGTACAGGAAGCCATCTAATGCAGCAGACAACACCTATGTTTATCATTCTCTCATAGACTAAGAAAAATAATAGAAAACTGTTATCTATATCCTTAGAAATACAGAAAAAAAAAAGAATATGAAGTTTGAGAAAACAGAGCTGTATTCTAATTGTGACTCTGCCACAACCTAAATACATGATTGCAGGTAAATAAATTAACTTTTAGACTATCTGCATTTGGGTCATAAAGGTTGGTGTGAAGTTGGTAAGATGAATAGCTGAATTACATAGGGGAATCATGAATTTTTAACAAGTTTGACTAATGTTAGAGTTCTCAGTGGTACTGTAGTGACAATTCTTTTAGGACTTATAGAGTCTGTTAGATAACTCTAGTAGCAGCAACATTCTGCTGTGTAGATACTTAACATTAAGATAAAAAGCTAGAGGGCCATCAACAATCCCTGGGTTGCTAAATGGGATTCCTAAAGCTCCACTCTATACCCATGAAAAATGAAGGCCATCCAGAGACTGTCCCACCAAGGAATCTACCCCATCTACAGTCACCAAACCCAGACATTATTGCTGATGAGAAGAACTGCTTGCTGACAGAAGCCTGGCATAGCTGTCCCCTGAGAGGCTCTGCAAAAACCTGACCATTACAGATGCAGATACTCACAACCAACCATCAGACTAAGCTCTGAGCATGGAAACTTCAATGGAGGAGTTAGGGGAAGGACTGAATGAGCTGAAGGGGTTTGCAACCCCATAGGAAGAACAACAATACCAACTAACCAGATTTCCCAGAGCTCCCAGGGACTAAACTACCAACCAAAGAGTACACATGAAGGAACCCATGGCTCTAGCTGCTTATGTAGAGAGGATTGCCTTATCTGACATCAATAGAAGGGGAGGCCCTTGGCCCTGTGAAGACTTGATGCCCCAATGTAGGAGAATGCTAAGGTGGTGAGGCAGGAGTGTGTTAGTGGGTGGGTGAGAGGAGTACCCTCACAGAAGCAGGGGGAGCAGGATATCATAGGGGCTTTAGGGAGGGGAAACTGGGAAGGGGGATAATCATAAATAAATAAAAATAACCAATAAAAATGTTGAAAAAAAACAATTTTCCTAAGAATCCCCTTTGAGTCTCCCTTTAATGCTTTCTTATGCTTAGTGGTCCTGATACAACAGAAAGAAAGCTGTTTTGCTAAAATATAGGTAGCATGTTTACTAGAAAATTCTCTTACAGCTCTTATGAAGTAGACTTTTAAAAATCAAACCTCACACTGTACTGGTTTATGGGCTTTCTCCTTGGATACTGGGAACTTTGTGATTAAGAGAAACTGCCTTTTTTTTTTATCTCAGTACTTAGCAAAGTGCCCACTTAAATACAAAGCAGAAATTCCCAGAATGTTTTGAGAATGAATGAATGAATATTAATACAGCAAATATTAATATTGAATTAAAATCACCAAAGTAATATTTTCCTCTACAATTATTTCTAAAAGTTAGATTGAAGCACCTGCAATTGCAATAAGCCCCTTAGATGGCACTGATGTTCAAGACTCTTCAAGAATCATTGTCAGAGGACAGGTCATTGGCCTAGATCTAAAACTGATGCTTGGTATGTCCAATAAACATCATTGCAAAGCTTTACTGGGGCTGTCGGGATGGCTTGAGGTGCGTATTGCTCTTGTAGAGGGCCTAGATTCAGTTCTTAGCGTCAAGATTATGGCTCACAAATGTCTGTAACTCCAGATCTAGGAGATTTAACGTCCACTTTTGGTTCTCTCTCCCAGTCTCCTAGATATATGAAGTGCACAGAAACTCAGCCAAGAAAGCACACACACAAATAAATAAAACAAATGTACAAAAGTTTATGAAGCTTTCCTAGAAGTCTGTTCTTCCTTAGTAAAAACAGACAAGTATGATAACCATTTCATATGGCTCAAATAACAATACCAGAAACTTCTATGACAATCATGCAGAAGAAAATTAATAATGCGAATAGGTGGATAATACATTGGGTGATCAGACCCAAGGATTAACGTCAAGTTCTTATGGGATTCTAGGTAACATTACTATAGTTTGCAATTCCAGTTTAGGACTGAGGGCATTAAGAAAAAAGGAGGTCTCCTTCACCTTCATTTCTTTCTTCTTATAACCCATCCACACAGCAGGGTACAGCAGCAATCTCCTTATTGTGCAAAGTATCTGGAGGGCTTTCTAGATGAAAGGAGTTAAATTCTGTAGAGTCCTTCTGGGAAATACACAAGTAATTTAATTTTTCTCTTCTGCAGAGTTCTCCAAGGACAGAAATCATCCGCAAAGGGCAGGAGGAGAATAATACAGTAGGCAAATCTTCTGAAAGTGTCCTTGGAAGGCACGACAGTAAACACTGCTCTTCTATTCAATAGCTTCTGACAAAGTGATCCCTTTTTGTAGCAGACATTGTATTGGATTATAAACAGGGACACTCATGGATGACGGTAGAGTCCAAGCTCATGAAAAATAATCATTACATAAAGTCTGAAGTGAAGAAAGATATCACCTGAAAGCCTTAATGTTGGCTATCAAGCTGAGTCCTGAAGAAAGAGAATAAGGTGCATAAAGGCCGAAGTATGTTCTGCTTACAAAGACCAGAAGATTTCGTGCAACTGAGAATAATTGTGGAGAGAGATGAACTAAGGAAAGCTCTGGGGAAGTGGGTAAGAAGCTCTCTGTGGGAGTTTTTGATGCTCAAGAAAGGATCCTGAAGGGTGAGTAATAGACTATATTAAGGGCGAGTGTAGGTGTCTGTGTGTGATGGGTCTCCAAACATGATGATGGCATTTGTAGAAAAACACTGAGATCCAGACATGTCAGTTGAGATCTCTAGATGGTATGAAGGCACAGATCCAGAAAAAAAAATAGTTTAAAGAGTAGAGATCAATAACTACAATTATTAAGTAAATATTCAAGTAGAAGCCACAGCCCTGAAACAAATTCTGGTTTTACTTAATCATTCCTTGGATCAAGGCATATGTAATATGCTCTACTTATAAAGTCTGGAGATCTGAACTTAGTTATACCCTGTACTGGGCTGCACCTAGGTAATATTTTTATCCCTACCAACCCAGAATTTTATGAGCTGTTCTTATTACCTATAGTTTTATGAAAAAAGGGGGGAGGGGGTTTTCGTGTTTCAGATGAAGCTTGAGCTAGGTGGGGCCTTGCAAGTATCTTTAGTCCTTGGAATTCCCAAAAGAAGTACACAGATCTTTTGTTCTTAACAAAGAAAAGGCATAGAAATATTTCAGATGCAGAGTTGGAAAATGATAGCAGAATACAAAATGGAATTTTGAGTGGCTAGGAAGACAGATCCATGGATTAAAGCACATTTGCTTTGCAAGCATGAAGAATGGAGTTCATATTCCCAAAACCCACTTAGAATCATAGCAGGTATGATGAGCCTCTTATAATTCCAGTATCTGAGAAGAAGAAACAGAGGATCCTCTAGGAAAGCTGGTTTGTAACACTAGCTGGAGTTGAGAGAGAACCTGACACAATAAGTAGGGTAAAATGATTGCAGAAGATATCTGATATTGACTTTGGGCCTCCACATGTGCACATGCATGTGCATACGTACTTTCTTATACTTTTGTAGCCACACACACATGTGACCACACACATACACATGCACACCACAAACATACAGGCAAAATGAGAAATAAATCCAGTTCTTACAACTCTAGCTTTCCTCTAGAAAAGCTTCTTAGTTTGTAGCTTCTGTTTCCTTTATCCCAGTGAACTGATCCACATGAGAACCATTCCTAAACCCATACAAGTGACTCTCCAAGGGGAAGGAGGGAGGCAGTGGGACCTTCTACCAAGATAGTTGGCAAAGTTCTTCGAGCTTTCCTTAAATTATCTCCCCCTATGCTCTCTGATACTCATTCATCCTCCCAAATAATACTGTAAGCACATTTTTCCTTCTGAAATCCCCATCTCCAAGCATTTTTCTTAACGTGTTGCAAAGACGACTTGTGATATTCAAAGAACCAATGGTGTAGCTACAGAGGATTCTGTGATTCGGCTGCCAGGTATGACTGAGAGGCCTTTGGAATTTGGTTCAACAATTGCATAAATTGTATTCTTGAATGTAATATGTTGTAATCAAGTCCATCCACCATTCCTTCTACTCCAATCCCTCCTTTTTTCCCATGTCTATTTGATCCCTTCAAATTTCAAGTATTCTTTTAAAATCTAAATAAAAACATCTTAGTGCTGTCTGTATGTGCCATCTACTGGCTCTGTGTAACTCAGGAGTTGAACTCTGAAGAAAACTGACTCTTCCTCTCCCAGAAGCCATCAATTGCCAATAGCTTCCCAGCTAAAAGTAAGACTCCGTGCTCCCTTTCACTCTCCATGCTGAGATTTGGCCTGGCTTGATCTTAAACAGGTCTTGTGTAATGCTGTCACAAGCCTGAGTCCGCCTGTGTCACTGCTTTGCTGCATCCAGAAAATGTTACTTTGCTGTCGTCATCCACTAACTCTATCTCTTAGAGTCCTTCTGTCCCACCTTCTGCAATGATCCCTGAGTCTTCAAAGAGGAGAAATATAAATGTCTCATTTAGGGATGAACACTTCCAAAGTCTCTTATTCTCTATATGTTGACCAGTGGTAATTCTCCTTGTGTTAACTGTCATCGACTGCAAGAAAATCTTGTTTTGTTTTGTTTTACAATTTTATTTTTTAATTGAAAATAGATTCTTCTTTCATAGAATACATATGGACCACAGTTTACCCTCCTTCCACTCCTCCCAGCTCACCCACTACCCCTCATCTCTCACAGATTCACTACCCCTCTGTTTCCTTTTCAGAAAATAGCAGGCCTCCAAGAGGCAGCAGTAAAACAGGACAAAACGAGATACAATAAGACAAAGGAAAGCCCTGATGAAATTAGTTGAACAATGAAACTAATAGGAGGAAAAGACTATCAAGAGCAAGCAAGAGCCAGAGATATCCCCCAACCCTTACTGTTAACAGTCCCGTGAACACATCAAGCTAAGAGTCAGGGTTTTAAAATAAATATAGTAACTAGGGACTGAACATAGAGATTTGCATTTGTTAGGCAAATATTCTACCATTGAGGTAAATCCCAGTCCGGTCCGTAATTGGTAGCAGTATTAGAAAGTGATAGAAATTCTCAAAGTTGGTGTGTATTTAGGTTAAGTAGGTCATGAGGGTGTGACAAGAAGAGTATATATTATCTGTTTCTCTTCTTCTTGACCTTCCTTCCTTTCTTTTCTAGTCTTCCTTTTCTTCTCTCTTTGCCTTTCTCCCTTTGCCCCTCCCAATATCTCTTCATTCCTGCCTTTCCTAGCTCACATGTTGGCCTCACTTTAGTCAAAGGACCATGCATTGAAATCTCTGAAACCATGGGCTGAAGTATATATATAGACCTTTCTTCCTTCCAAGATGTTTCTCTCTAGCATTTTGTCACAGTTAAAGCAAGGCTTATTTTTATCACATGCATCTCTCTCATTAGACTTTAATCTTCTGGAGAACAGACTCATATTTTGCCATCTGCAGGTGTCGGTTGTTCAGTATAAGTAGTTATTATAGAAGGTCACATTAGGGGAAAGCTACAAGTTAGCGCATTGAGGTGGTGGAGTGACTAAACTTGGCTGTTAGTATACCTATATTGAAATCTCAGCTTTATTACATATCAACCATGAGTACTCTGGATAGTCATTTACAGTTTCTACTTTAAACTTCAATGCCCTCATCTGTAAGATGGGGATTAAGAGCAACTTCACTACAAACTTGTTTGACAAAAACCAATGGCCCAGCATTTCATGCAAAGCTAGGCTTATACTAACCGGGAAGAGAAGCTGTTCTTATTATAAAACATCTGAACAGTTCAGGATTCGCAGTCTACCAGGCCTCTTGTGTAACTGCTCTGCAATTGAGCCAGAAAAGCAGTCATCAATAATGTGTAAATCATGAGCGTAGCTCTGCTCTAACAGAAGCTTAGGTTAATACAGAGGTGGCCTATATTTGACCTACAGGTCACAGTTTACTGGCACTTGCTAAGTTGTCTAACTATTAATCATTAATAAATGAAGCCTATTGAAGATTTTTTTCTAGTCAGTGAGGAAATCAAAACAATCCCTTTTCAGGGTGAGTTTTCAGCATATGGCACCTAAACTAGGGTCCTGTAAACAAAGTTTCATGCTATAATTTTCTAAATGTGAGAAAGCAGAGGTTTGGAGGTCTAAGTTATTAAATCATGAGCCATGAAGGACAGGGTGTGAGGAGCAATACTGTATCTTCTAGTCACCAAGCCACGGTGACCTTCTCTTATAGTCTCTTTCCACTCCCCCTGAAATGGGATGACTGGCTACCTAGAAAATTATAAGCATAGAGCTAGAGCACATTTAGAGAACTAATTATGCAAAAATTAATAAGCTATTATTAATTTATGCTGATCTGTAGGCAGATGGGTAGATTGAGTTTGTGACTCAGTCTTAAGCCACTCTCAAACTCAGGCAAAGATGGCCATTTTTCAAGTAAGGCATTAAGAACCTGTCAGAAGTAATTATTCAGATGGTGCTAATGCAGACTGGTAGTCATTATGGACGCAATCGTGACTATTAAACACACCCATAATCTCCTTTAAATTATACTTTCTAACTTCATTTTGACTTTGGATTTCAAATGGGTCGCATCTTTCTATGATTCTACGTTCTAACAGCTACAACTAAGAAAACTAAAACTACAAGGTTAACTGGGTGACCAGTTTAACAGGCATGACCATGTAAGTCAGTCTAATGATATCCTATAACTCCATCTAAAGCCATGGGACATGAATGTACAAACTTATTTATTTTTTCAGAGCCTTGTTAAAAATTAATAATCATTTTTTGTGAACATACGATGGCCTTAGGGTACACCGTTTATAACACAAATCCTGAAAGAGAAGTCACCTGATACAAATTATGTTCCTCAAAGAATACATAAAGTGACTATAGAGACTTCTTTTTTCCCATTTTGACATTTGGGAACTAGAAAGAACGAGAGATGGCTTATTACTTGATTTAATAGAAAAGGATTTAAAAAATAATGTGTTATGCTCAACTCATTAAAAAAGAAATTAGAATAACTATTTACCCATACCCGAGTGTAATTATCTATGCAATTCCAGTTGTATAAATACATGTTTTATAACTGTTTATTTTCTAGATGCCTGTAAAATAAATGGCATGTGATACTACCCTTTAAGCAGCTTCCAGAAAACTCACCAATCTTAACTGCTCTCCATGCCAGCTTCAGAATTAACTTAATAATAATAAAAGAGCTCAGTAAGTTTGAGGAAACAGAAAACTTTTCCTTTGTAACATCAACAACAACATAATTCTAGGCCAGCATTCCCACTGCTTTCGCTAAGAGTTTAACATGGTGCAAAACACTTAGGAACTGCCACTCAGTGTAGCTGCCTCTTAGAAGAAACAGGGAAAAACAAAACAAAAGTAAACCTGTTGTTTGTTAGGCCACAGCATCAGATTATAGGAGGCTTCTCTAGCTGTATATGTAGGGGAGGATGGCCTTGTTGGGCATAGGTGGGAGAGGAGATCCTTGGTCCCATCAAGGCTAGACACAGAGTGTGGGGGAATTCGAAGGAGCTGGGAGTGAGGGGGTAGGTGGGGGCACATCCTAATAGAAGCAGGAGGAGGGGGGATGGGATGGGGGTTCCTGGGCAGGGGGCGAGGGTGGGGTAAGGGGATAACATCTGAAATGTAAATAAAATATCCAATAAAAAATAAAATAAAATGAATAAACTATGTGAAAAAAATTAAATTAAATTAAAACCCTAATGACAGGTGGATGTAGTGTGCAGAAACATGTGTACATCCAGAAAAACAATCCAACTTGATCTTCAACAATGGATTCAAGACCCACAGAGAAATGGCTTAGGGAAGAAACATTTTTCTAGCCACCTAGTGGCATTGGACCTCTTGTTTCTGAAGCAGTGATGAATTTAACTTTAAACATGACTATTCTTGGGTCTAGCAGAGGCTGATTGTGAAAAGCTTATAAACTCCAGAGTTTCCCAAACACAGAGCCTTTTCTGCCATCCTGTTCAGGAAAAAAACAAAACAAACAAACAAACAAAAAAAAAAACCCATGGATTCTGCATTTTACCCTTGTCATGTAGTTGGTCACTTCTTAGTTTATTTAATTGGTGCAACTGAGGTCATATGACTGAGTCTTAATTCCACAAGAAGCAAAAGAGGAAAATATGAACAAGTGAGATGGTTCAGTGGTTAATGGTGCTTGCTGCCAAGTTTGACAATCTTCCATTCCTGAAACCCACATAGGGAAAGACAGAACTGACTCCCAAAGATTTTTCTTTGGCTTCCACACATGTCAAGATACACAAACACACACACACACACACACACACACACACACACACACACACACACACACACAAATAAATAAAATCTATGAAACTATCATAAATAGTATATTATGAGCTCATCTAGAATACACAAAGCTGTGAGTTTAGTCCAATTCCTAGCACCTCATAAAACCATGGGTAGTCACACATGCCTGTAATCACCTCTGCTGCTCAGGAGGTGGCAGCAGAAAGATCAATAAAACAAGGTCATACTAGGACAACCTTGTCTACACAAGGAAAATAATAATTCATGTTTATCCTTGACTACATAGTGAGTTTGAGGCCAGTCTAGGACATGGAAGACTTGCCTCCAAAAAAAAAAAAAAATCAACAACAACAACAAAACCAAACAAACAAAACAAAAGAATTAATTATAGGTTTTCCCTATAATGTTTCCCCTAAATTTAGTTTATAGATGAACTAAAAAACAAATGTCTAAAGTTAGTAAGTGTGTTTAGCACTTACTAAAATATAGGAAGAAAACAACTGCTGTGTCACGTGTTCACTGTTTTTCTACAATAAGTAGGACGAAGATAGAAGGTGCACAGTCAAGCAGTCATTCTCATCCACAGGCATATTGACTTTTAACTCAAAATAGCTGCTTCCCAATGGACCTACTGACCTAGAGCACTCTTGGACGTGCATTCCTAGAGACACACTATATATAGAATAGAAATAGTTGAGGAAATCTGCCAGTAGTGAGGCTCAGGTAAAGGGGAACAAGAACAGAAAACACTGCAAGTTTTCCTCTGCGGATCTGACTCATCCTCACTATTACAACATGCTCCATTGTTTCCAGCTACACTGCCATTACCCAATGCTCTGTTTCTGCACAGAGCTGCACCTGCAGAATCACACTTTAAGAGCAAAATGGAGTGGTGCAGAGAGGTCAGATACAAAAGGACTTCTCACAAGTGTGCAGCCGTGTGTGTGCCTCAGAGTCAAACATAGGCAGAAAAACCCAGACAAGTAGATGAGCTCCGGGCTATGGCCATAATCAGTAGGGGTGTGTGTGTGTGTGTGTGTGTGTGAGAGAGAGAGAGAGAGAGAGAGAGAGAGAGAGAGAGAGAGAGAGAGAGAGAGAGAAGACATATGTAATGCATCTGGGTGATCCACATACATTTTCACAATGATTACAACAACTTGAGAAGATGGTGAGAAAGCAAATCCCAAAGCTGAAAGTGGGAAAACTCAGACAGCAGCCTCCAGAAATGCACTAGGTGAACCTGTTAACAGGTAGCAGGGTTCAGTCAACCCTTGAGATGAGCTTAGATGGTAGGACTCCAAACTTACATTATGAAAGCAAATTGTAAAGATTATGTCTGATCTCAGAAAGGTATAAAATATCCATTGTTCCAGTAAATGTACAGAGAAAAAATGGACTGATGTCCCACTTATACCTGTAAGTATAAGCTTGCAACCAGGAGTAGAAAAAGTTAATAAGTATTTTAAAATAGCAGGCAGAAACTAGGAATGTTTGGGGGAAGGTGATATGCCAGAGGGAACAATCATATGTTACCTAGAAAATCCACAGTGAGCAGTCATTCACACAGACTTCAAAGAAAATATGATTTGGTAAAGATCATTTTTTCTCTCTTTGAATTTAGTATAAGAAGATAGGATTCAAAGATCAGATGTACCACTTTATATGCATATACACATGCACATGCACATACACATGCACATGCACATGCACATGCACATGCACATGCACATACATTCCCCTTTTTTACTCATTAGTCAGCCAGGGACTACCATCATATTTTTCCAGCAATAATAACAGGCATTAAAACTCTCAATGCAAATTACTGAAGAAAATGCAAGGCTAAGTCATTAAATCCTCCTTAGCAGTGGGGTCGGCAGCATGGTGGAAGATAGTTTTGATTACGAGCTCCAGTTTCAAGTAAGGGCAAGGTTGCTACTGATGTCCATGGGATTTCCACATGTTGTATCTATGAGGACAAAGACAGGATGTGTGGTTTGGCTCAGTAGTTTTTGAGATATAAAAAGAGAAAAATGGAAATCAGATGTTCATCACCAGCTGATGACGATATCATTCAAGAGATCTCTTGTCATTTAAAGACTTCCTTTATCAAAATGCTTTATAACAGACATATCCCCTGGTCCCCCACGTAATCAAAGAAGGAACTGTTTGCACTTCCCAAATGCTGCCATCTCAGGTTCAAACAGGAAGTTCAATCTGGGTCACAGTTTTATGGGTTGCAATGCTGTATTTAAAACTTGAGCAGACTTTTACTTCAGACCTGTGAAAAGACTTGCTCAGCAGCTTGGCCCTCCACTTTGCCAATCTCGCATGCTTCTGCAGACGTTTCACTATTGATGGTGAATGATAATTCAGGGTCAGCAAGCCATCATTGTTAGGATGTTCAGTAGAACAACTTCAAATGAGTTGCTTTTAGAGAGAAGAGGGGAGTAGAATGTAGATTCTATGTTTCACCATGTGGTTTTATACAACCATGTGTACACTGCTTGTGAAATTCCACGGCCCACTTTCCCACACACGTACATAGCTTCTCTTCAAACTTAATACTGGTGTAAATTTGGACAATTAGAAATGCAGTGTTAACCAGTCTTTGGAGGCCCGGTGCTCCCACCCAGCTGAATCTAGTTCAGGGGTTCCTCCCTCCATCCTGAGCTTCAGGCAGAGGCTGGGGTGGGAGCAATAAAGCACAACAGTGTACATAGTGTAGAAATGCTAAGAGCTGAGAAAGGGAGGGACAGCTATTTAAGTCAGCATGTTCCTCTGTGGACTGGCCTGCACCTTCCATGTGGTGTCTGCCCCCTTACGGAGCACAGACAGCTCAGGGGGAGGTTCAACTCCTCTAGGGGTGGGCTTTCAGACTCAGCTCCGTGTAAATTCTCCAGTGACCTGCTCCCCCAAGTTTCTCTTCTCTGTGAAAGTGAAGGATCAGTACAGCTGTGCTTTTTAAACCACCTCATCTCCACCCTGAGGCCAACACCCAGCTTGGGGAGGCTATTGCATCTGCTGGCAAAGCACCTGGGCCTGCAAGCAGGGTGCTGGCCTGTTGCGTCTCCTGTCTGTGAAATCTATTAAAGGACTCCTTCTTGGGAGGAAAAAAAAGAAATGCAGTATTCAAGTGGGAAGGTCAGTAGGCCTGAAGTTAATGAGCATAGGGTTCTTAGGCATGTAGAATGTGATGCTGCAGTAGAGGAACAGCGAGATATAAGGAGAACAAAGTGAAGAAAGTTCTTAGACTTTGAAGTAATTTAAACCCGCCCAATAGTTCATGGCCTCCTTACCCCTTTCCTTGTTAGTAATTAATCACTATTCTGCACACTATAGATTTTACATATGTTGTCCTATGGTTAGGCATGAAGACTGATTGTATCTGCTCTATAAGTATCTGCAGTTTCAGTGTACAGAATACTTGACTGGAAAGTAAGAGATACTTGACGGTGTTCATTCAGTAGAAGAATAATAAAAGACCACTTCTCCTTAGAAACCATTCCTTCCAGTTCACCAGGAGTCAGAAAAGTAATCCAGAGTGTTATGTCTCCTTGTGAATAGATGAAGAGTTGAAATAAAGTAAGGAAGCAAGTGAGAAAGAAAGAACGGAACAAGAAAGCAAGGAAAAAAAACACAGGATCTTAAGGAAAGTACAGGCAGTGTGAAAGCGGGGTGTGTGGCTCAGGGAAAATGAAGACAATGTTAGTTAATTGGAATTTTGGAATGAAAAAGAAAAATCCAGGCTAACATTCAGAAGACTACAGATGTTAAATTTCCCTGTGTTTATCAAAAACTAAGAAAAAAACATGATAGGAAATGGCTAATTAAGGACGATAAGAGCAAGAGTAGCTCAGAAGAACATGAAACCATTAAAAAAAAAAAAGCAGGGGGAGGGCAACACTAAGAACTGAGCAACATAACTCTCTAAACACAAGGGAATCTCAGTGAGCTGTGGTGGACCAGAGAGAGGCCAGGTGCTGAGTGTGTCCAGAAATTACCTAACCAAGACTGCTTCAATTGGGACCCCAGCAGTGGGACCCCAGCAGTGGGACTCCAGCAGTTGGACCCCAGCAGTGGGACCCCAGCAGTGGGACTCCAGCAGTGGGACCACCAGCTCTTTTTCCTTTCCATCATCTTGTGAGTCGAGCAGTAGCTTAATCCTGCTAGATTTACACTTCAGGGATATTCTCAAATAAACTTTTTCTTTTCAATCCCTTAGAGCCACTAATCTTGAGCATGGTCATTTTCCCATAGGAATCCCATAATGTTTAAATTAAAGGAAACATATTTAGTGAAACATTTTATTTCTTCCAGTTATTTGAAAATATATAGCTATGTTTAAACTATACAGTAAATTATCATATCTATAGTCACATACTATGTAACAGAACACCCACAGCCCACTTTAAATGATGGTCATTCAAGGAATTTCTCCCCAGATTCTCTAGAGCTACGTATAAATGTCTACAATGAAGTCTACTGATGACCTCTGTCAGTAAAGAGATAATACCTGTCTTATGCACATTTGAATCCCAAACAAATAGAAAATCCTTGGGCTTCACAGATATCTAAATATTTGTTTTACACAAATTAAAAAGAGTAGAACAGCTATGACAACAAAATTATATTGATTGTAATCTAAATAATCTAAATAAGATATTTATATGCACACAGAAAATCTCAGAAAACACAACAAAATAAGGTGATGAATATGCTGATTATCCTATATTGATTATTATCCAATGAGTAAACAAATCAAGGTACACTGCGTGACATAAATTTGTATAAGCATTGTATGTCGATTAAAAGTAAATTGAATTAAATAAATTTACCATATGAGTTATTTCCTGCTAATATTGAGATAAAATAAATAAACCAAAAATGGAGCTGAAAGTGAGAGTAGAAAAGAAAACTTGTACTAACAAATCGGAGTAATATAAGGCACAATTCTATATGCAATGCTCTTTGTACAGAAAGGTTCCTAGGTTCTGTTTCTTGCATAGGCTCCTACTTCCTGGTACTTTCCATTCCCGGTCTCCCAGCAGAACCAGAAATACCAAGCTAGGTTATGCTCTCCACATTTGTACTATTCTATCTCTTGCCCTGCTATCCTAGTATTCCCAGTGTGGTGGTTCTATGTTATTGTCATATCTTCACTCATATGACAAAGTGAAATTCCTGACAGGTAGGTGTAGAATGTGACACCTATTTCTTTCATATATTTTCAAATATTCATGAATAAGTATATATTTAATGCACATAATTTTCTATGAAATTATATAATGTTGTAAGGGCTGAGTGCAAGAATGTTTATAAAACATGCTGGCATAAATTGAGCTCAAAAAAGTTGTGCACAATTATAAATTATGATCATTGTGGCCACATACATGTGGTTTGGCTGATTCAGTCATAGTCATCTTTGGTTGTAAATAATAATTTCTGCTACTTATTACCTTACTATGAGACAGAGCACAAAGCAATTTGCTAGCTCTAAATCACTGGGCAGAAACATTATTATCAGCATAATAATGATAATGGTTATGTGTTGGGTTCTTTGTGAATCTTATTCTATTAAGCTTATTATTTAATGTAGCATTACCTTGGCTGATGTTTCAAACCATCCTACGAAGCCATGCTCCTTGCAGAACTGGTCCATCTTGAGTCCATTGTTCACAAGCACATCCTTCCCTTGGTCACATTTGTTGGCCAACAAAACCACTGACACTGGCTTACCATTAGGGAGAGTTAACTTTGAGTCCAAATCATTTTTCCACTTCGCCACAGCTTCAAACGTGGCTGGTCTGGTAACATCAAAAACAATAAAAGCCCCCATAGCTTCTCGGTAATAGACTCTTGTCATGTTTCCAAATCTCTCTTGACCTGTCAGCAAAAAGAGACAGAATTCACTAAGTTACTAAAGCTGGAATCATAATTGTACACCACGCTGCAGCTTCATACGCTCCCCCAAATGAGCAGGAGATGAACCAGAGAGTGTTAGTGATAATATTTAAAGAGTGAATAAATATACATTGATGCAGCTATGTTGTTTAATATTTACAACCAGGCAGGAAACTTTCATTTTTAAAAAATGGGACTTTGACAATTGGGCCTGTAAGATGGCTCAGCAGTTGTAGGTTCTTGCCTTTTATCCTAGTGACATGAATTCAAACCCTTGAACCACCATGGTCAAAGGAGAAAACTGACTTAGTTTAACTTGTCTTCTGAACTACACAAAAGTGCTTTACTATGTATGTGTCTATGTTTGTGTGTGCACCTAAATAGACACAATTTGGGGAAATAAATGTGAAAGGAGTACAAAATATTTATTATAACTCTGCTTATATAGTACCTCACTAAGTGTATATGGATATTCCCATTAAATTAATTAAAGCCAAATAAAATTTAAAATTCAATCTGTAAGTCATGGTAGTTAGCTACATTTCAAATGGTAAATAACTACATGTGGCCTTCTTTGGAATTCAAGGTAAGGTGACATATTAGGAGCTGTGTCTGTGAGACTGGATGAAAAACATATTGACGCTAAAAAATAGAGCCTATTCTAATAAAAGAAAGAGCTATGCAAACCAGAAATAATTCCTGGTATGGTTTTGCTCACAAAGCAACAACCAAGCCAGCATGGCAGCCTAAGCACACTGCTGCCTGCACCCTGGAAAATTCAGCTGTAGCTGCCTGGGAAACAGATTCCCAGACAACCAGCAATGTAAGACCAAGTTTCAGAAACCCAAACCAGAGGTGGGAGAGCACAGCCAGCTTCAGAGGTCAAAGTATGGCACAGCTGTTTGAAGCTGAGAGGAATTCCAAACTCACACACCTGCTCCTGTCCATTACTTGGGTGAGCAACGGTACTCATGAGAAATTTGAAGCAGAATTTACTACGGTGTGCTGAAGGGTACAAGGCTTCAAGCAGAATAGACTGGAACCTGAAGCTGAAAACTTCTCATTGATCCTCAACATACATCCATGCCACTGCCCAGACATGCTACCGGGTGGGGTATGATATTCAGATAGACTCCATAAAAAGTAAACATGGCCAATCAGGTCTTCCAAACTCTTTTTCAGTCAGTCACAGAAAAGTTTGACAAAATGAATGATCCTCAAAACACCAGAGACTAAGTTGCAATCTGACAGAAAATATCAGACTGGGAATTTTGGAAGAAAGTGTACTTCAGCAATATAAATTTTTCACACTTGTAAGAACAAAGATAACTTGTTTGAATTATTGACCCTATTATGAATTATTATTGACACTAAAAATCTCCCTTATCTACCTATGAAGACTGGTTCAAAAATTAAGACAAGGTGAAGAAGAAACACATCTTCCCAAATACAGTCATAATGCCTTCTGTTGCATTTAGAGCATTTATAACTATTATCATTATTATTTATATCAAATGTTATGTTATAGTGTTTTAACCTATATCTCAGTTAAAAGAAAACCTTTATACTGCTCTTTTTTCTCTATATCTACTCAAAAATATTTTCTCTAGTAATTCTCAGAACTCTTCTGCATAATTTCTTTCTTAATATTATTCTAACTTTTTCTCCTCCAGATTGTCTCCTCATCTGACTCTGAAATACTGATACCCTTACCTCTAAAGGCACTACAAAATATAGTCCCTTAACCAGTACCCTAGAGGCACTGTCTCTGAACTCTATCAGGACATAAGTAAGAGAACAAATTATCTTCTACTGAATGTTAAGATTAAGATTGCTGGTAATCTGCCACTGTGATTAGTTTCTAATATAATCAGCATTATAGAACATTAAAACCTAATTAAAAATATATCACCAAAGACCTAACATAAAAATAGAATAAAAACAATGGAAAGAATAAAAAAAGAAAAATGAGAAATACCTCTCTATTTTAACAGAAGATGAAATACAAATGTAGCAAACAATTCACTATGACACTTACACAAGTTCCCAACTCCTAATACTGGAAACCAAAGATAATGAGATGCATGAAATCCTAGAAGAGCTCAGAGTCCTACTTTTAAAAAGGACCAGTGACTACAAAGAGAGCTCAAATAAGCAGACAAATGAAGTAAAAAAACCAATACCAAGACAAGGAAGGTGAAGGTACTAAAGTGGCTAAAACAGCAACTTGGAGAACAAATTTAAATATCAGGTGTCCAGAGGACAATTTCAGTAAGGATTCTGAAACTACAAAAAGGGAACCAAATAGAAATTTTGGAAATGAAAGAATAAATCTTGATTGATTTATTTGATTTTAAAGAACAGCAGAAGCATGTTCAATAGAGAAGCCCAAGCAGAAGACATAATTTCAGGAACGGGGTGAAAATTGGGAAAATATTAAGACAAGTAAAGATGAAATTAATGAATGTGAAAAAAAACTCATAGAAACAACGGGATGTGTTCAAGATACAGAATCTAAGAATCTGTGGGGTAGAAAATGGATCTGGTAAACCCTAAAGGAATAGAAAATGCATTCAATAAAATTAATAGAATTTTTTCTATAACTAGAGAGACATTCAAATGCAAGACGCTTTTAAAATTCCCAAATACTCATGACTAAAGAAGAAACCACCACAACATATTAAAATGCCAAAGGTACAAAAAAACAAAGGAACATCAAAAGCTTTAAGTTAATAATATCAAATTACATTATTACATAGATGAGTATTATCAGAATATCATCAGTTCTCATATCAATAATCTTAAAATCCAGTGTGAAGTTCCAAGCTCTGTATATCTTAATTATACAGAAACTCATTGAGACACACAGCTTTTAGGTCTGACTAATCTCAGAGGATATTGTTTTCTATTTGTAAGTGCGTTACAATAATGCTTGAATTACTAAGAGCAAGAGCCATATAAGCATCAAATGCTATGCTTTAAGCCCTCAAAGAAAAAGAAAATTACCAAAGATGCCATACACAGAAAGTTGTCTCTTAAAATTGACATAAAATTTAAATACATCTCATAATAAGCAAAAAAAAATAAGGCAATTATAACAATCAGACCAACACTGCAAAAGAGATTAAAATGGGAAACTATGCAGTGAAAGAGAAAAACAGACTCATCCATGAACACACAAGAAATTATACAATTTATTTCAGGAATTGATAAAAGATTGAGAATTAGTAAGAGATTAATCATGTTTAACACAGGAAACCAAAAACCCCCAAAATGAACAGGAGGAAGAAGAAGCAAAAAAAAAAAAAAAAAAAAAAAAAAAAAAAAGGGACTATCAAATGCCTCTCAGTAGCAACCGAAAATTCGAAGACAACTCATCTACTGAAAAAAGCAGACTAATAGATTTAAAACAACATTCAACTAATAAGCACTAATAAAATCCATTACTTTATGTACTATTTGTTTTTAAAATTGCTAATTTAAAAACTACCCACATATATCTAATGACTGCCATAGTATATGATGTCAATACAGAATATTTGAACAAACACGGGTCATTGTATTGATCTCTTAACACTTGGTACACAATGATGTTATCATGCAAATCCTTGCTCTCCAGAGTTTATATTCTAATGGAAAGACAGATTAACAAATAAAGTATGTAGCATAAAGGTACATCCAAAATGTATTTCCATTAAGGGCAATAGAAGTTAGCATACTCCAACATTTGGTAGTATAGGGGCTGTCCAGGTGTTCAGCGGTCTCTATAAATTGGCTACGTTTTAGAAGCTATGCTTAGTACTTCCCATAACTTCAGTTAATTTAGTCATTCTGGATTTCTGACAGCATTGAAGACCTATAGTCTCATAGCCAATCCTGGCTATTTACCTTGAGAGAAAAGATCTGAGTGGATGGTTTTCAGCTGACATTCATTCTAAAGCCAAGAAAAAGCCAGGTTCAAAACTAAGTGTTTTAGTCAAGAGAGAGGACAGAGGTTCTGGTTAGTCAACAAAATGATGGACTGGGTATTAAGACTATCTTGTACCTCACTGGTACAAATAGGAATAATTATGCTCTAATTGTATTCTGAGAGAAAAGTTTTATTTTAACAGGAAGGGTAATATGTAGGAGGAGCTAAGGGGGAAGGAGCACCGAGAGGAAAAGATGGAGTAAGGAGAGGAGAAGATGAAGTAGATGAGAAGCTAGGTAATGAGAGAGAAAGAGAGAGAGAAAGAGAGAGGGGGCATGGAGGCAGAAGTTCACGTGTCTCCACCAGTCAAAGATAGTTTACATAGCTAGGTTGGGTATTAGGTTACACTTCTGATTGAGCATTACCATACTTATAAACCCTTTGATTAACATTTTTAAAAAAATTGTATAAAAGCAAAATGGAAAAGGGGGCACGGGATAGGGGTTTTCTAGGGAGGGGAAATGGGGAAAGGGGATGGCATCTGAAATGTAAATAAAATATCTAAAAAAGAAAAGAAAGAAAGAAGTTAGCATACTCTGTATATTTACTTTCCCTCAATAATATGATTTACATAAATGACAATTACAGAATAACTATTATCCTCACTGTTTTGTTTCTTATCATTGTTGGTATTGTGGAGATTAAGATCACATCCAGGGTCTCAGGAGTGCTAAGTAAACCCTCTACCAAAGGGCTGCACTTCTATGCACAGTATAAAATGAGAAAATTGAGACTTGGAATGTCTATAGCTTTATCAAATTAAACAGATGGCAAGTGTGCAAAGTCAGAATCTAAACCTCAGCTGTCTGAGTCCAAAGCCATGTTTATTCGCTAACATCAAGTACTTTCAGCTTCTACACCACATGCTTGTGATATCTTGACTGCAGATTTATGTTCCCGAAGCAGCCAACTCAATCCAACTTTACAGATACTCACTGGACATAAATAGAATCTGTAGCAGCCTGTGGTATATTTCCTTACAATACAACAGCGAGCCAGTCTCTTCATTAAGTATTCTACAATCTATTAGACAGAAAACCATCTCTGATACTACAGAAAGCCGTTTTCTGTTAAAGAATAAAGATTGGGTTGGCAATCAGTTGCAGTCAGCTGGAATCAGTTTGACTCTGAAAATCTTCCAAATGAGTATTGTCGAATTTCTTAGACTTTCTCAATTAAGCCTTCTTCATCTGGAAAGTGTTTAGAAGAATATGGAGACCAGTTTTATGCAGATGGAATGCATTAACATGGACTAAGCACCCAGCAGTCAAATTTGCTTTACTATGTTAAAAATGTAATAGAAATATGATGTAAATACTAAAAACAGAGTTTGGGATCAGGGTTTAAGACAAACCACTATTACAGGTATTTCAGCAGAGACAAAACATGAACAAAATCCTATTACCTCTCGTTCTGTCTACTAATGATTGCTGGAGGCAGGGACTAATGAAGAATGGGTTTTTATTTCATGAGCCACAAATCTTTATTTATATTGAATTATAAAATTACATTAATCAGAATCTTTTCATAGGGAAAATAAAACACTGAAAATGCAATGTATTTAGAAAAATTCATGTCAACATAACCTCTAACTATTCTTTAAATAAACTTAGGACACAATGTTTTCTGCTGATAAATTTTCATAAAAAGTAATGAATGTTTAGTAGGTTATTTTCTCATTTGGTATTACAGAAAAGACAGTTTCCTAAATATGCCTTTGGAAGGGATGGTATTTGATGCCTTTTGCCTCAGTATCTGAGCCTCTCCTCAGGAATGTGTGGGGACAGCATTTCGTCAAGATCAGCACATGACAAGCCAACATTTCTTACATAGGTTGCACCATAGAAACTTACAAATGTTTCCCATAGTCATTAAGTCAATGAAGGAGAAGGGTAAAACATTCTTCATATGACCCACAACCCATGGATGAACTTTGCTTTTTCCCAGATGACCCCCCCCCCGGGTTTTCATTTTTTAATGCCTTAAACAAATAATGATCTCCTTTGATTCCATTCAGGGTGGAGCATGACATTTCAGTACAAATGGGGAAAAAAGCCTTCTGTGTCATTCAGAACTTGGAGGGCCTCTAGGCTTGTTAAAGATGTCTTATGATCTCTCTAGAGAGCAAACCAGATGAAGGGCAGTCATGGGTTATTCAATAATCTGCTTGTCAAGAGTTGTGCAATGTAGATGGCTCCCCCAAAATGAAGATTCTACATTTAACATATGGCCGCAGATCATCTTCAAACTATGCAAAAACCAATATATGTTCTTATATCCTGACAGGGATTGAAAAAGAGTGTGAGTGAGTGAATGAATCAGAAACAGGGAGGAAGCAGTATGTTTATAGAAAGAAAAGACTTTTGTAAATGGAGGTCACTGGGCCAACCCACTGGGAAAGTTTGTGTTTTTGACATTCCAGAAAGGGGTCACAGGCAGACCAGAGAATTTCTGGCTCTCACATCTTCTCCTTCCTCTATCAGCTGACAGCCCTATTTGCTAGTTCTTGTTAAAAGTGAAAATCGTGTGATTCTCAGCGAATGCCCATTTATGGGTAGAAACCTGTACAGTCTATCCTAAATAAATTTATTTTAAAACAAAGATTATGATTCAAAAACTATCTCTGGTATTGCAATACTTACTGAACACACATTTACTGGACAGCTATTTAACTCTGTGCCACTAATATGGAGGGTTTTGCCCATGAGAAAGTCCGGGAGTCATACTTGATTTTTCTACTTAAAATGACCTAGTTCACCAGGTGGGGCACCACTTGTCTTAGAGCCTCTAAACACACTCTGGCAAAGTATGAATATGGATCATAACTCAGCTTCCAGCTTTGAGGGATGTTAAATTGTAAGCACATTTATTTGAGGAGTCAGAAAACATGAGTCTTAATTTTATCACCAGTGATCTTTCACAAATCAAGGTAGCCTCAAATAAACATTTCTGTCTCTACATCTCATTTTCCTGTGGTGCTAATGACACTGTTAGGGCGATAGATATGGCCTCCAAGTTGTTCTCTTTTTACGATTTACTCAAACTTTGGCTCTGTTTTCTAATGCCCTGTAATGGTTTTCTTGGTGTCCCAAGCATAGATAAAAATATATACAAATGTTACAATCATAATATGTATTTCATGGTATTTTCACTTCATGATCCATGTTCTTGTTTGTCTTCTGTGGTTGTGATCAAACACTAAGCAAATCAACCTAGAGAGAAAAGATTGGTTTATGGGTTCATCATCAAGGAAAGTCAAGACAGGAAATAAAGTCAAGGTCACTAAAGCAGAGATGATTGAGAAATACTGCTTACTGGCTTGCGTTAATGTTTTGTCAGCTATATTTTCTTAAATGGTCTGGGCCCACTTGCTCCAGTACTGCCCACAGTAGGCTAGGCCTGCCTCCATCAGTCAGCTGTTGGGGTTCCCAGGTAACTCTAGGCTGATGTCAAGTTCACAGCCAAAGTTAACTGTAACAGTCAGTACCCTAGTGCTCTCACCAAGAACAACCAAGCTGTTTTATGCCTGAGTCTCCTAAACAGGTATAAAGTCTATGGCAGAAGCATAGAAGGTTATAATCTACAAAACATTCAGGCACAGCATCTTGTATTCTAAATTTATCTACGGTGTTTTTGAGGTTATGTTGGAATGCTTTTTCCTAAGGACTTTGCATTTTCAGTATTTTACTTGATGAAAAGTGATGTCTACCTAATTTTCTTCTGATTGATGTAATTTTATGATTCACTGTAAATAAAGGTTTGAAGCTCATAATATAAAAATCCCAATCACTAGTAGACAGAATTAGAAGTAATAGGATTTTGGTCACTTTTTTGTCTCTGTGAAAGTACCTGTAAGTGTGTTTTGTCTTAAACTTTGATGACAAACTCTGTTTTTAGAACCTGCATCATATTTTTATTATGTTTTTAACATAGTAAAGCAAATCTGATTTCTGGGTGCTTAGTCTATGTTAATGCCTTCCATCTGCATAAAACTGCTCTTCCTATTCTTATAGATACTTTCCAGATGAGGAGAGCTTAACTGAGTCAGTGCAAGAGACTGGTAAATACTAAGCAGATACTTTTAGCCAACTGATGCTAGCCCACTAGTTTGTGACTTCAGATTCATCATGATGGGCCTCAGTTGTTTCTGGGAATCTGGCAGGTGTAATGGTCAATATAATTAAATTAATAGAATTAATTATCTGGGCTTGCCTGTGAGGGAAGATCAGCCTTAACTGAGGGCAACACATTAACATGAGCTAGAGTCCTGGTCTAGACAGGAAAAGAAAACAGTGACCTGAGTACTGCCCTTTATTCTTTTCTGTTTCCTTGAGTGTGCTGCAGTGTGACCTGCCAACTCCTGCCACCACAGGTGCCATTAGGAACTATATATATCTATATCAAGTAGATGCAAATAAACCTACACTGAAGTTGCTTTGTTTCATCACAGCAAGTAGAGAACTGATACAGCAGATGCCCAAATGGTTCATCTCCTACCCAGCCTGTGTTTGCCAATCTGATTCATAGTATCATTGACACATCTACGTAGAATGAACTGTATTCTCCATACAAATGGTCTCTGCCAAATACCCATCCCAAATTCCACTACTTGAAGTACCTCTTAACTCTGCCACCTTCTATCCATCAAAATTGCTGCTGCTTGCTAACGTCACATCACCTGGACCCCTTGGCAGGTCCCTTACTGCCTCTCATCACTTTCTCTATACATAAATATAAGTATGAGTAGAACTGCATCAATACAAATCTTCCAATTATTTCAATCTGATAACATTTTTAAGAAACTTGAAAAAGTCAGGTGGTGATGGTGCACGCCTTAAATCATAACACTCAGGAGGCAGAGGCAGGCGCATCTCTGTGAGTTTGAAGCCAGTCTAATCTATACAGTGAGTTACAGGATAGCCAAGGCTACACAGAGAACCCTTTTTTTTTGAAATACCAATAAACAAACAAACAAACAGGCTTGACATTTTTATGGAATACCTAGTCCTGCTCTACACTCTTTAGAGACACACTGTTTTGGTTTTGCGTGGAGTCCATAAATCTCCATTTTAAAACCACTCTACAGGTGACATTAATGTATGCCCCTATATTATAAATCCAATTTTCTTAGGATCTACTTACACAAGGTAATTCCTGCCCTTATTCTGCATTTTTAAGTTGTTCATTACTCATGTATACTTAAGAAACAATGTTTTATTAACACTATACATAATATTGTATATCTTTATTTCTACCTTCCTTTACAATCTCACTTCATTCACTCCTCACTTCCTCTCACTTCCTTCAAAATGCTCTATGGCTCAGTCATATTGGAAACGTCATCTCCCTAGAAGGCCTTAGGGAGCTGTCCTATGAGCTCTAGGCATTTGGACTTGGGTCCTCCTGTTTGCATAGCAAACACTCTTACCTTCTGAACCGTCTCATCAGACCCACACCATCATCTTTATCCTACAGAATGACCATTTATCATGGAATGTACTCATGCTTCAACCTTTCTTGTGGCACTGAAAAATCTCAGAGGACAGGTTAGTTACAGTTCTGAGTTGTAAAGCTTAAGAACTATTTATCAATAAATAAATAAAGTGAGGCCTCCAGATACTATGATGAAAATAAACTGAACTTAAACTTTCAATTTTTTTTCTACAATACAGTTTATATTCAGAAGCCACTGATGCATGCTGGCATACTTACTCTGCAGTCAGCTCTCATTTCTAGTAAATGATTAATAGGTATTCATTAGAGAAAAAAGTCAACATTATTCTAAAAAGATCATTTACACATCTGTTACAATGAATTTCAGACAAGAGTGATATATTTTTTGTAGCCATTCTCATCCTTAAGAAATAGTATAATGAATTTACTACAAGTAGTTCATGTTTGAGAGTTATGGCCTGATCATAAGATCTAAAAGATCCATAAATATATTCTCTGTATTCATAGGACTAGTATATGAAAGGCAGAAAGCCAATATAAAATCAAAAGTAAATATATTTCTTTCACAATGTTCTCAGAGAAAACTAATCAAGTCATACCTGCTGTGGTTCCTGCTGTGGTGAAAGGAACGCCGAGCTGTTAATTAAGTACGCTTGTCCTAAAGGCTTGGAGAAACCCACATATGCTATGATAGGTGTCTATAAATTTCTTGTTTCAACTGGGGCCTTGCTTAGTTTCAGCGGCTTAGTCCACTATCAACATGGCAGAGAGCATGGTGGCAGGCAGGAATGGTACTGGAGAAAGTAGCTAAGAGTTCTACGTCCTGATCTACAACAAGAGAGATACTGGTCAAGGCATGAGGTTTTGAAACATCAAGCCCAGTCCTAGTGATAAACTGTCTATAGCAAGGCTACACCTACACCAACAATGCCACACTTAAGATTTCTTTTCAAGTGGTGTCACTGTCTGGTAACTGTGTTTTATATATATATATATATATATTCAAATATATAAAACTATGGGGGACATTTTTATTAAATAGTGGGATATATATATATATATACACAAGGGGCAGAGAAAGGGAGAAAGGGAGGAAGAGAGGGTGGGTGGAAGAGAGAGAATGAAAGTGAGGATGA